>JABSTQ010011195.1:0-600000 GCA_013358835.2 Ixodes persulcatus
ACAAGTGCATGGCACAAGAAAAAATAACCAGACACAATATATATTCAAAAAATCAATCAGAAGGCAATATTCACGTTTTTTCGAAGTAACACAGGATATATATATATATATATATATACATTTATATGCGCTAGAGTAACATGCGCTTAGCAAAGGATACATACACAAAAAAACATTATACATATATGCATTTAGAAATATACACAGATAACACACAATATTATCGTCTCAAATCTCTGAAAAATACTATTAAAAACCCACACGAAACAAATTCTCGAATATCTTTTCCATGACATAATAGAATTAATATTCCCCTTACTGTTCGTGGAATACTTATATAGAAGAAGTGATAGTAAGGGCTGGCAGGGAAATGAATTTCATTTAACGTAACTTAAAATGTTCACAACCTACCTTAAAGACAACTGCTTATTTGACATGTATTAGACACATTAGAGTAAGCATGTGCCGTCTGGGACGCAGCACGAAAAACGTTAATAGATAAGCTGGAAAAGATACAAAACTGGGCGGCTAGGTTTGTTCTCAGAAGATATGGGGAAAAAAAAAACGCACAGCAATTAAATAAAATGTAAAAACGTGAGCCACGTTTCGCGTGTCAGTAAACAATGCGATTAAAATTTCTCCTAAAACAGTCAAAAAAAAAACGGGAATAAATAACTACTTACCTAAAATAACCCTATATGTATCTAGTATGGAATGATCATAGCCTTAAAATTAGAGAGTACCGAGCTGGGATAATTTTGTTTGCCAATTCGGTTTTTCTTCGAACGATTGTACAATGGAATCGACTCTCGGAAAATGAAGCATGCTGTTTGAATGAAGCTATTTTTTCAACTATGTAAGCCTCCCTGCTGTAACGCCCCTGGGAAATATGAGGTAATTATTGAATAATTATTTTAAAAAAACACGTATATTTCAAAGTGACCGCACGACCTCCCGCTATAGCAACGCAAAGACCTTTCCAAAAGCGGGTTTCTTGTTGGTGCCATTTTCATAGCTCGTGCGTATCGCGCGTACTTCACTCAATTTCGGGAACTGTGATCAAGCGGGTTGCTGTGATTTCCCAACGCTTGACTGTGATCTTGTAAAACATCGGAACGGTGTTAGTTTCTAATATCAGTTGAAAGATGAATCTGTGGCGAATATTAGCCGCTCAGACAGCTGTAAAGTAATTAGATTTGCATTATTACATCTACGAGACGTCCTGAGCTTCACACACACCCCCAAATATATCTTGAAGTTTTTGTGGTGAGTGCGTCTCTAAACTATCGATTTATCACTGAATAAGAGTCCACGCGATCATGGCGTCGAGCAAGCTTACGCCCTGCTACGGCGTGCGTTATAAGGGGGAAAATGTCTCACACCACTTCACGAGAACATAGTGCATCCGAGTGCGTCTTCAACGTCTCCTGGGCACAATTATTATACATCCCGTTGCTTTTTGGTGTTTAATTATGTGGCGCCTTCATAGCAAGCCCAGCGCTTACCGCATGTGTACGTGTGGTGTGAGAATTTATGGCGATTATGAGGCGTCAATCACAGCAGTAAGACCATTTATGAGGAAAGTACCCCACACACTCTACGTGTAAAGACGGCTTAGAACACGCAATACCGTTGCTGTGATTTATTAGAACAGAGAAATACGCGCCAAAGCAAAAGCTAGGACACAAATTTGAAACTTTGGTTTGTCTGTGCGTGTGAGAAACAAAGAACCTCCCGGAAACGAATCCGCCGCCAAAAATACGACGTGAAAGAAGAGCGACGTCAAGCCAGTGCCCTCGCTGAACACGCCGAAAAATTGGTCACAGCAGTGGTCCTTCGACAAGAGCGAGATTCTGGCCACGGAAAAACACTGGCGTAGACGTCTTCACCTGGAATCTTGGTATATTCAACAACAAAAGAAAACATCAACAGATCATCCGGCCTCTCTCACAAGCTTTAATGTCTCAGGGCTTCGTCACTTCACGGGAAAACACGGGCGCGACCTTCCGAATCGGGTTTTAGCGCTGAATATTCTTGATGAATATAAAGTTGAAGATCATTACGATGCTATAGATGAAGGACGACGAAGAAGGTTCGCACACCACTAGTCACCCGTGACCAAGGGACCGTGCTGGTTCCAAAACGTAGAGTATTTTTTTTTATTCAAATCTTGATTAGAGTTCAAATTATTCAGTCAGTCTATTTATTTCTAACCAGGCAGATCTCTGTCGAATATATTACATTCCAGGTCATAGAGGGAAAGGAGGAAGGTAGAAAATACCTTCGACGTGTGCGCGAAGACGCCTACAAGGACCATCAGGTTTAGTTCCCAAATTCTCCACTCTCTGTTTCTCTATGAAGGTGGGCGCTACTGACTGTCCCAACGTTGAGGCCCTCTATCCTGGGAAAAGTGGCGCCAATTATTGTTGTCGAAATGCTGAAAACACGTGCCACGTGCCACTTCTGGGAAGAACATGGCGTCTGAAATCTAGCTCAGTGCTGCGCTGTGCCAACATAATCTTTCTAAAGGCTGCACCTGCCTCGTGCATCGATGAACGTTGCGCTACATTTGAAACATGAAGGGGCTTATCCCAACATTGTGGCCTTGAGCAATGCACAGGCTCCGCGCTCCGAGGACGAGCGGTTGAGTTGCGCCCCCTTGCGGACACATCAATCTTCGCTTATAAAAGTATATTGCAAAAAGTCGGTCCACGGCGCTACTAGGAGGGTAACGGAACCACTTCAAGTTCGTTGACTGCCAGGGCAGCTGCGGGTTAGTGACTATCTGGAACATATACTGAGCTACCTATACATTCATTTATTTGTCGTCGCAAAGTACAATACTATCGCTTTTGTGGGGTTTCAACTGCAGCAGAATTTGGAATACAAATTCCGATGACTTCTTCGACACCAGTGAAATTAACCACCAGCTGCACCACCTTCAGAAACGGCGGCGGGGCTTGTAGATCAGGTATGCGCATTTATTATTTTTTTTTATAAATTTTAGTCACAATATTAAGTGATCGAACCCCGCGCCTCCACCCTCCCCGGCTCCCAAGCAAACAAACAAATTAGTCTGGGCGCTAATAATTGGGTTTGGACTCAAGTTTAGAGGCAATTGTAGTTTTACGTTATACTCAAATTTCTAACATGATGTTACGATTAAAGAAATTACTTGCGACGTATCTTTCCCCAGCCATTCTTGTTGCATGCACGCGACGTTACCCGAACGGGGAAATAAAGTTCAATAAACGCTCTTGCCATAAACGTTACAACACCTTTTCCACCAACGTTACTGCAGCAAGCTCGGTTTCCGAGCTCCGCCTGCGACGTGGGCCCAGTGGCGGTCACAAGAACTAGCAGCGCTGCAGTCGAGTCTTACTTCCGGATTGTCTAGCCCGCCAAGTTTGAATAGCAATACTTGTGCTTGGGCAAGTTGGTGATTCATACTAACACTTCACAGCGCAAGGAAACAGACGCATACACAAAAAAAAATTTCAAGCCCTCAAAGAAAAAACACTCACAATGCGCTGACTCTCAGCTCTGTGGTGTTTTTTTTTTTTCATTAATTTGGAAAAAAATGCAAGGGAGGTTAGCCAGAAAATGCTTTCCGGCTGGCTACTCCGCATGGGAAGGGGAAAGGGAAAAAAGATAGCACAGAAGGATACGTCATGGGTTGCTATACAAAAGTCAAAGTTCTGGTGTAGGACATTCAAGACACTGCACAAGAATTGTACAGTAACAGCAGAGGGCACTTATAAATCACCGCACAGGAAGGTTCTAATCACACTGTACGTTCAACGCATTCAGTCTTAACATAAAATCGTAGAAATAATGAACAGATTCCTTATACAGTCTGTACGTTGAAAAAGCAAATGAATGCGTGTTCAATATCTGTCGAGGTCAGCACACGTTTCACAATTGTATTTCTTTTTGTTATGTCACAAGATTCTTTACATTCGATACCGTTACAAGATTCTTTACTGTCGGCATGTTGCAATATTAAAGTCGGTATGTTACAAGATTATTTACAATCGGTCGATCAGATTGGTCGTATGAGGAAATGTAAGTAAGGTATCTAACGCCCTTCGTTTGATGCGGTTGTTGTTCCCAGGTACCTCAGACCATCTCAATACTGTAAGGTTCGCTGGTGAGTTGTAGGATCCTGGTCAATAGTGTCGAGCCTTCTTAATTCAATTTAGGGCAACTAGAACAAAAATATGGTTTATCGTCTTCCACGTGACACTGCTGGCAATCCGGGCTTGAAATCTGTCTATACTTATACCTTAGTTTATTCGTGTAGGTGACGTTCAAACGGATGTGGTGGTAGAGTGTCTCTATGTTTCTTGATGACTTTCGTGGAGATATATTTCTGAGGCAGAGGTCGATTTTAACAAGGGCTTGTAGTGGTATGTTGAGGATATCGAGAGCTTCTTGTATTCCTCTTTTACGAACAACCTAATAAGTGATCATTTGAATTACATTTCATCTCATCATCTTTTTTTGCTATTATACACATGGAAGCAAAAAGAAAACAAAACCAGGAAGAAGAGGAGATTGAAAAGGAGAAAGAATAGGAACAAGAAAAGGAAAAGAACACTCTCTCTCAATGCGCTGTAGCAGACGACGCGCAAGAAAAGGGAAGTAAGATCTACTGCAGCGCCGCTAGTTCTCGTGACCGCCACCTGGGGCCACTCTGCCTCCGCAGGCGAGAATAGGGAGCTGCGAAACTGAGCTTGCTCCAGTAACGTTGTTTTTCACAAGGGCACCAGCCATCTTGAATGTCGTCGCTTCTGTTATGCTATAAAAATCGTTTTATCTCTCCACGCCGCTAAAAGGCTTTACGAAAAAAGCGTGATTGTCACGCATTCTTCTGTTGATTCACCTATATTTTTTTTCGCATATTCCAGGTTGAAATGTTTTATTATTTTTTCGTCCCACATAATAAAGTTTTCAACAACAACAACAACAACCCAACTGACTGAGAATGACAGGAAACATGGCAGAAGCTACAAGTGCGAGCGCCTGGCTTTTAGCGTTCCTGCCAAGCACGCGCGATCGTGCAGTGCAAGGACTGTTCAGGCATAGGTTCAGGGTCACATGCTCGCTCTTGCAGCTTGAGTATAGAACGCCTGGCTCGTGTTCGTGGTCCGTGCGCTCGATGGCGCTCGCTGCAGTATCAGCCCGCCCAATGAAAAGAAGAAGCGGAATCGGTGAAACGTTGGATCCAGAATACCTGCGATGGAAAAAAATTATATCGGGGTTTCTATGGTGAACATAAAGTTTGCGCGAATGTTGGTGTAAAAAGATCGTCGTTCGGAAATGGTCTTTCGTTGTCCATGGAGACGTTGACGACGGTGGCGCAAGGGACGCATCAGCCTTATCAGCCTAAAGCCCCTTCATGTTTTAAAAGTACCGCAAGGTGCCTCGGTGCACGAGGCACGTGCAACATGCAGCTCTTGGGAAGATCATCGCGGTACCAGTGCAGCACTGAGCTAAATTTCAGAAGCCATGTTGTTGCCAAAAGTGGCGTGCGACACGTGTCTCGAGGATTTCCACAACAATGAATAACCCACGTTTCCCAGGATAGAGGGGCTCTAGATCAGCCTAATATCAGCCCGCACCTGCTCACGTACAGGCCACAGAGAAGAGTAAATTTCCGAAACTGCTTTATCGTCGTGCTTGTCAACTCATAGATATAATTCCATTACATGCAATGGCAGCACGCGCTCTTGTCAAAGTAACAAATGGAGTATAGTGGAATCTCGATGATACGATTCTGGGTGATACGAATTTCGGGATGATCCGAATTTCTGAGAACTCCTGGCGAAATTGCATTCATTCCAATGGGCAAAATTTCGGCTGTTACGAACGGACTTGCGTAGCTCGGCGGATGATACGAACGACCCGGCGAGGAGCCGACTTCCGAGCGAGGCTCGGCCGGCTCGGGGGGCAAGAGACGGAAACGTACGGGGTGGCACGGGCCGTCCCTCCTTCCTCTTTGTCGCTCTTTCTTCCCTCTTTGTCACTCTTTCTCCGGGAACGGGTGGGCTGTTGTGGCGCGAGCGCGCTCGGCGGCTCGGCGCGCCGCCGAGCCGCCAAGTGTGGCTTTTCCAGCCCTGCAATGACAGCGTCTCCAGAGCCTGAAGAGCCACCGGCTATTGAAGAGTGGGACCAGCTCGGCGTGGAATGCTCGTCGCACGATTTCATCACCGTCGACGACGACCTCGCCACTTGCGGTACCCGGACGATCGAAGACATCGTCGACGAGATGAAGGAGCCGGAGCAGCAGTCGGACAGTGACGGCGAGGACTGCGGCGGAAGTGAAGAAGCACCGTCGACGAGCGAAACCCTGCATGCCCTTGACGTGTTGCGGCGTCCAGTGAGCTTGGGCACCGTGAGTGAGGAGACGAGCGTCAAGTTTTACGCGCTCCAGAAAGGACTGCTCTGCGACATGGAAGTTTAAAAAAGGCAGAAAAACATCACAGATTTCTTCACGCGAAAGTAAGCAAAGAAATAAATGAACTTTTTTTTTTGTGCTCAATTTTTTGGTCTGTGTTGGTTCATACGAATTCTGGATGATACGAATATTTTTCGCGGTCCCGCGAGATTCGTATCATCAAGATTCCAATACAGTTAAAGGAAATCAGGTTGTGATCATTTGTTGAAGGAGTAGATTATTAACAAAACTTTCTATGCTCTGCTTCATTAAGAAATTGGGGTGTGTGCATGTCTATACAGCCTAGAACTTTGGTCTGCCTCAACGGGCGACAAGCCTCTCAGCTGTAAATGAGAATTTTATCCAGTGCAGTACAACCGCTAGCCTGAGCTCTGTAACGTGCATCACGGAGTAGTGATACACGACCGCACCCCGGTACGATGCTCGTTCAGATTAAAACGGGCAGGGTTGGGGATTGAACCCCAAATCCCTGGGTTCTGCAGCGCGAGCTTTCGCTCCACGTGCTGCGAGCTGGTGTGCGCTAGCCCACTCGGCCATCTATCCCCATCCATTTCTCTCTCTCTATCTATGTTTCATACTTAGTACATAAAGCGCTAGCAAGGTGTGGGATCTTTCGGTTCATTTGCACGCCTTCTCGTGCAAACGAAACCATAGACATAGCGTCCTCTAGACTGACAAAACCTGGCAGTTCGACGACGGAGCCATAGAGTGCCCTGTCGAAGATTTGGAGCGCGAGGATCTGGTAGCACAGAGCATCGAAGAGCCATTTCTCGGGGAACCTGGACGTCAGCGCAGAGCTTTTGCAGCGACAGGCATATTTGGCATTTGGCATGACAGGCATTTGGCATCCGGGCCTCCATTCTACACTCGACCTCCAGAGCTAAAAAAATGTCTGGGGAGCATATAGGCACCCAGTCCTTTATTTTTCATTTGGTCTCCGGAGCTCAAAAGATGCCTGGAAAGCATTTGGCATCCAATGCTCCTTTTCAGTTGGCCAGCGGAAATTAAAAGATGTTTAGCAAGCATTTGGCGTCTGATGTTCCATTTCTGCTTGGCAATCGGGGCTCGAAAAATGCCTGTCAATATTTGCATCCGATGCTCCGCTTTCACTTGGCCAGAGGAGATTAAAAGATGTCTGGCAAGCACTTAACATCTAATGTTTTATTTCTGTTCGGCAACCGGAGCTCAAAAGATGCCTGGCAAGCACTTGGCATCCGATGCACCTTTTCACTTCACCAGCTGAAATTTGAAGATATCTGGCAAGCATTTGGCATCTGATGTTTCATTTTATTTTGGCCAATGGAGCTGAAAAGGTGTCTGGCAAGCATTTGTCGTCAGATCCTCCTTTTTTTATTTGGCTCCGGACATCAAAGTAATGTCTGGCAAGTATTAGGCATCCATTCCCCGTTTTCACTTGGCCAGCGGAGATTAAAAGATGTCCGGCAAGCATTTGGCATCTGATGCTTCTTTTTCGTTTGGCCACCGGACATCAAACGATGTTTGGCAAGCATTTGGCATGTGATGCTTCATTTTCGCTTGTTTCCTGGGGATAAAAATATGCCTAGAAAGCATTTGGTCCGAGTTCTCATTTTTCTCTTAGATGTGATATATAATTAAAATAATGGTTAAAATGATTGAAATATAGTTAATTATACCCCTAATTATCACTTTACACTAGTATTTGTGTATCCGCTGCAGTGAACAACTGCAGTAATAAGGTATAGATCCTTTCTAACTCCTTTTTACAAAATATTTTAGTCTTAGATGAAACACCCCGTACTTACACAGGGTGTTTTTTTTTTTAATTGCCAGATTTAATTACCAGAATTACCAGTCGTGAAAGTTACACTTATACGGTTTGTGCAGGTAAGTTAATCGGCGAGGGGGACATAGTATAGGGGCTAATCGTAACGATTAGTCGGCTAATTAATTAATATTTAATATTTAACTTGGTAAAATAATTAATGTAGACATGTGGTTCCAATTAAAAACTTGCTCAGCGTCATCGAAAACCACTAAATCAGTAATTTTCAGAAAGACTTTGATTGCGTGAGAAGCATAGTAGTGTACTAAAGTTACCACTCGTGGAGCAGCGACAAGGCTGGGGCTAGAGAGAGAAGAAAAAATCGCGGGGGCGCCTTACCGCAACCGCTAGCCTTGATCCTGCTCCACGAGTGGTAACTTAGTGCACTACTACGCCGTTTTACGCGCTCAAGTCTTCTGAAAATTACTGATTTAGTGGTTTTGATGACGCCCAGGATGTTTCTAATTGGAACCATACGTCTATTTTCAATATTTAAAATTTAAATAACAACTTTTAATTAATCAGCCGACTGATCGTTACGATTAGCTCCCTATACTATGTCCCCCTGGGAGTAGAACTCACCTGCACAAACCGCATAAGTGTAACTTTCACGGCTCTTTTAAACAAATATGTTAAATTAAAAACAAATAATAAATAAACAAAAACATCTCGTATATTTATATCTGTTCATATATATGCAAATATATTTGCCCGCCCTATATTCATCTAAAAGTATTCATTTATCGAGCGATATCATATGATTTTTTTTATTCAGTACAAAATCGCCAAGCTTGATGGTGCAAAAAGAGCGGATTCCACTTTCAAATTGAAATTGATTCCACTTACGTTTTTTTTTTCTTTTCAGATCAGTACACTTCAGCATTCAGCGATTTCAAGTATACTGAAATATGCTTTTTGCACACAAAAAACAACAACATAACGCAAGCTAAAATAAAAAGAAAGAATTAGCTCATCCTGCACAACAAATACTAATGTAGTGTGTAAGTGGAGGTAGCCAATAATGAGTAGAATTGATGTACCAATATTGGTCAACATTGTGTAAGTCTGTGTAACAAATAAAGGTTAGAAAATATATATCAATATTGTTAATATTGGGGTAGTTCATTTAACCAATTTTGATAAGAAAATACGGACTAATATTGGTTAATATTGGGGAAGTTCGACTAGCAAACAAGTCGCTAGAAAATTTGCACCAATATTTCTTAATATTGGGTTCACCATGAAGGCCAAGATGGGTATACACAATAGTGGTCAATATAGCACCGCGTTGAATTTTTCAATACTTGCAAATATTGACGACATTATTTACTAATATGTGACCAATATAGGACCAATATTGGTGCGCTGTCAGGGCGGTAATGCATTTCTCTCGAAAAAATGTGAGCGCATTTTCTCTCTACGCTTGAATATAAAAGCAATAACCCGAATACTACGTCCGTACTAGATAGCTTGGTACATTTCCCTGTAACGCAGATGGAAATATAAGTCAGTTACAGAGGTTTTTCCTTTTGAAATTTTTTACATTACAGGCGATGCTAAAATGGCTTTTTACATGCATTTCTCGCCCAATACTGTTAGCGCGAATACGGCATCGGCGCATTCTGCCGGGGGGTTTACGTGCCAGCAGAATGAGGAGCATCTCGATAATCGCGAGAGACGCCAAGAACCACGTACTAACCCTGAGTCAGTATATAGCTGTCCATCTAGACGATCGAAATAAAGTAAAGCCAAGTAATGAGTGTGATCTGCAATAAATAACATTATTTTTTTTTTTCACTCTGTTGATTTGTATGTGTGCGAAGGTAAGTTTGTTCCAGCCTTCAAAACTTATATCTGCAGTCTCGAAAACTTTTAAAAGGGGGAAAAGCTAGAAACCCTTACCGCCAATAAATTAAGCTCAGCAATAAAAAGAAAAACACCTTATACAGTGCTCTTAACTTTTACCGTTTTACACGTTTTAACCGCTCCTGATTGGGGGCCATTCTAGTGGACTCCAATTTATGGGGATGATGGCACTCCTTGAACGAGTTATACATTATTTTCGACTGTTATTCTTACTTAAACCCGCCGTTTGTCTTTACAGACTGGAACACACGAATTGACCCGGCATTATGGGAAGTTGAGAATCGTTCACTAATCGAAGAAATTATTGTACCTAAAGCAATTTCACTTTTGAATTGGTAATTAAGTTACCTCCTACATGCTACGACCCAAGTAACAAAGGTAATTCCGGTTTTTCTCCAGCAAAGAGACAAAATGCGCGTGCGTTTTCCCATAGGAATGCACAGTAGCCCCGCAAAATCGGACTGGTTGCTGTGTGCTTCAATTTCAAACCGGCAAACCTATAGACACTAGCGTCTGTTTTACCTCCAGCGTACGTTATAATAACTCTATGATCGGAGTGCTTCTTTGTGCTAACGATTCTGCCCTCGTGGCAGAGGCGCGCCACTACAGCATTGCCTCCTTCACAGAAACAAAGAAAGTCTTGTATGTGAGCGCCGCGTAGAATGCCTAGATTGAAAAGAGATTAGGATGAATTAGATAGCGCTACACGCCAAGGAAAAGGAGAGGATGAGAGCAGCACAGAGCGCTGCTGTCTTGTCTTCCTCATCTACTTTTCTTTGTCGTGTTCCTCTATCTATTTCATAATATGTTTTACCAATTAGCCCACCAGGTGATCTTGATTAACAGAGGGTTCATCTCTAACCATTGCGAGCATTTGCAATTGAATGGCGGACGCCTCTTGAGGCGATTTATCGCAAGTGCGTATGTACTGCTTTTTCGCGTGGGGAAGAGGGAAGCACGTGGAAAGGTGGAGACGTTTCCAGACGACCAACGCCTTCGTCACTTCCTGGAGCAGTAGGAGACTCTATCTAGTTACACAGAAAGGACACAATAGAAGAGACCGATCCCGCTGAACTTAAAACACAAGAACGTGAAGAGAGAAGATGACGTCTCAACCAACAACTCCAACGAGACGAACAACCGCTCACCTCGACGACGTACAGCAGATGGGAGAGGGTGTTTCTGCGAAGATTCCGCACCGGAACGGCCATGATCCCAGCCAGAAGAAACAATTTTAAATGGAAATACAACGAAAAGACCCACAAGCCGGATTATGCGAAGAATGCCTTGTGCCCGCGGATACACAACATAAATTCTGGGATTGTCCCAGCTGTGGAGAAGAAAGAACGAATGCTTCGGAGTCGCTCTCCAAGCCTGTGAGACCAAGCTGTCTGAAAGAATGGATCCTCCGGGTCGGCTGCCCCGAACACCGGAAGGATATATTAGATTCCCCGATCGACTGCATCAAATTGGCAGGGCTTGTAGATTGTATATAACTCCCTTCACCTTTCTCCCCTTCCTCCTGTCACCAATGTCTAGTTTCAAAGGCGACGGGCATCCCACACCCCCAGTTACAGAAATAAAACTTTTTCTCATCTCAAATATCTAATTATACTCGCTAGCATTGCGCGGTAACAGTGCCGCCATATAGAAATATTTAGAGGCAATATCTTTGGGAACTAATGGAAAAATGCTCGAGCCGGTAGCATCTGCTCCACTCACACTAGAAATTTTGCAAACAATTAATAAAAATGTTGGCTTGTGTGTATGTTTATACAACCTAGAACTTGGTCTGCCTCAACGGGCGACGAGTCTCCCAGCTGTAGATGAGAAATTTAGCCAATGCAGTACAGCCGCTAGCCTGCGGTCTTTAACATGCATGACGAAGTAGTGATACATGACCGCACGCCTGTGCGATGGTCATCCAGATCGAAACGGGTAGGGGTGGGATAGAACTCCCAAAAATTGTTTGTGTATGTTTATACAGCCGAAAGTTAGTCTGCCTCAGTGGGCGTCTATTGTCTCAGCTGTATATGAGCAATTTAGACAGTGCGGTACAACCCATAGCCTGGGGTCTTTAACGTGCACCACATTCTAAAAAATGGTGTAAAAGGGTGTATTGTTACACCCTTTGTCCCATATAAAACACCCCAAAATTTCAATTCGACGTACAGCGCCCTATAGTCGAACAGACGGCCCCACATTTTACGAGGGGCTTGATAGCCGTGTGGTGCAACTTTTCAAAATAGCTACTGACTACACAAAAAAAAAATAATCTGGGTTTTCTTGGCCCTACTGCAAAAACTGAGTGTTTTCTTTATGTGGTCTTTGATGCGTACTTTAGCTATTTAAAAAGTTATATTGTACCGTTATCAAGCCCCTCATAAAATTTGGGGCCGTCTGTTCGACTAGAGGGCGCTGTACGTCGAAAGGAAGTTTTTGGGTGTATTATATGGGGCAAAAGGGTGTAAGGTGATACCCTTTTTTTTAGAGTGTAATGATACACGACCGCACGCCGGTACGATGCTCGTCCAGATCGAAACGGGCAGGGGTGGGGATCGAGCCCAGGATCACTGGGTTCTGCAGCGCGAGCTTTCGCTCCACGTGCTCCGAGTTGGTGTGCACTAACCACGGTTATCTTACACCGTGGCGCTAACCCACTCGGCCACGGATCCCCCCCCCGGACAAAAAAAATTGGGTTGTGTGTATGTTTATACAGCCTAGAACTTGGTCTGCCTCAACGGGCGACAAGTCTCAGAGCTGTGGATGAGCAATTTAGCCAGTGCAGTACAACCACTAGCCTGGTCTCTTTAACGTGCACCACGCAGTAGTGATACACGACCGCACGCTGGTACGATGCTCATATAGATTGAAACGGGCAGGGGTGGGGATTGACTCCGTAAGTGTGACGTCATGGGTCCAAACAAACCGTTGCTAGGGTCATTGTTATGGACGAATGCATGTGGCTCGGTTTCGCTACGAAAACCCGACCGTTCAAAAATCATGAGTAAGATTTAAACTTCTAAAAATCACAGATATAGAAAGCATTAATGTCATATATGTTTCGACAGAAGTGTGCTGTTAATCGCTCGTTTTTGAAATATTTACGACTGCAACTTCCGGTCCTCAAGATGCCTGCAGCAGACGACGAATGCAAGAAGTATGCCGTCTGTCGCACGCCGGCCGGCCAAGCCGGGGCTGTCGTTTGAATCGTGTGAATAAAGATGATATTCTGACATCGCATTTGTTTGAAATATAATGGGTTTCAGACACTATAAGAATTCATTGTGGGGTGAGATGCAAAATATGGTTTATCGAAAGTCCGGGCGTCGATCGAGATGATCGTCTGCTAAAAGATCGCATTGCACCCGTGAGAAAAGCACTTCAGGCGAACGGTTGAGATCCCAAATTTTGTTTGCGGACTCGCGCTATGCGAGGGTGCTTCGTATACCTGGTTGTAACCATCGCGTGGAGAAAGATTGTTGCAGTTTCTTCAGATTTCCGCAAGACCCCAAAGCGCGAAAGAACTGGGTAAAAAACATAAGGTGAGTTTATTACAGATTGTACTCGCATCGCGGGTTCGATGAAGATCTTCACCCATATAGCCCATCCACGGAATTTGATGTATGCCAAGGGGAAAAAAAAGCAAAATACCGCGAAATTGCGATAGACATGTAATTCTTTAATAACCTGGCCACCACAATATAATAATAACAAACGACTTACCTCGACGGCGTACGATTTGTTTCTCATGCTGGCCTGCACTACGCCGGTAATGCACTTCAGGTCGTGGTCGTAACTTATCTGCATGACGTGGTTTGATTTTACTGCATTTTCACCCCTCGTAGCTAAGCTGGATTGTTCACAGAAAAAAAAAAGTACATGGCGGAGGCCTCTACGGCCATGGTGATGCACTTGTTCTTGTCGCTCGTTTACCGACGCAATTCAATGAAGACGTCCGCTGCAACAGAGGCCAGCAAATCTATCGTGTCGTCTGCTACCAAAGCAAAGCGGAGTGTAAGACTTCAGAAATGGCTTTCATCGTTGCGATACGACACTGAGACGACAAGAACATCTTCATAATTAGATATCAAGAAGTTAGGTTGCTTACACAAAATTGTTTACTTACTTGTAAGCAAAATTCTAGCCTCATGTGGAGTCTCCATGCATTAGTTCATAGCAATGTCCCTTGCAACAGTTTGTTTGGACCAACGGTTTGGACCCAGACGCCATGTTGTGACGTCATCACTTACGGGGTCAATCAATGGTTCAATTGAGCCCAGGGGGGCTATGTTGCGCTTTTTGGACTCCCAGGAGACTAGGGAGAGGGAAGTGACGTCAACAACGCAGCAAATGCAGATTGGATGTTGATTTTGTTTTCTTCTGTCAACATCCAATCTGCGTTTCTCTAGTCGTTGACGTCACTTCCCTCTTCCAAGTCTCCTGGGAGTCCAAAAAGCGCAACATAGCACCCCAGGATCCTGGGTTCTGCAGCGCGAGCTTTCGCTCCACGTGCTCCGAGCTGGCGTGCGCTAGACCACTCGGCCACCGATCCCCCCCACTCCCCCGGACAGAACCCAGGTTCCCTGCGTTCTGCAGCGCGAGCTTTCGCTCCACGTGCTCAGAGCTATACTCTGTTTCACCTTATGATATACCGCAGGAAAGGCTACAGGCGCGAGCTCCTTGCTCTGGAGCACATGTCGGCGACACAGGCTCTCGTGCATTAAGGGCAGCTGCCAGCGCTATGACTCGCGCTTCTAGCCTTCACTGCGGTACAACATAAGGTGAAACGGTGTGCGCTAGAGCACTCGGCCACCGAACCGACTTCTTGCATATTTTGTAAGAAATTATACTTCGGTTCACTTTATCTGCGAGCGAAGCCAAAGCTAGAAGCGCGAGACCAGCGCTTTTTGCGTTTCTCCCCAGCTCGCGCGCTCGAGTGAAGCCTGAACGTACGGAGCTTTCGTGCTCGTGCTTCCAGCTTTGCCTTCGCTCGCACATAAGGACAAACGAAGTATAGTTAATCTCAGCTTGCTCGCATTTTTTTTTAATTGGTTCGAACATAGGTTGAAGATAAAGAAGATGATGTCAGGAATCCGCAGCATCGTTTCATGTATGTGCTTCATTGTGAAGGTGACTGCAACGGCGTCAGGAGAAACACATCTTGGAGGTACGTTTGCTAGTGTTTTCATTTCTAAGCTCCGCTTGCTCGCGACATTGATTCAACAATTTTTTTTTTTGGTCATGCTCGCGTTTCAGCAACGGAGGTACAAGGAGATACCGAGAAAAAAAAATAAAAAAATAAAAAACGTGTTTTTTGTCTCGAGTAATTAAAGTATGCATCGCAGAAAGTTCAAACTTCTTGGAAATGTGACGGTAGTGGTTAGATTAGAACGCGAAAGCTTGATAATACGCGTTACCTGGATCGAAAGATAATTGAGAAAAGTCATATTACTCAACGAGTGTTCACCCAAGACTAATTTCGTCAAAACGTGCGTTGACATTGTGTACAGCAATAAAAAAAAATAGTGACGAGTTTTGTAGACTTATTAGCGAGGTTTAGTAGACCATGGCCAGCTTTCTGGGACACGCTGTTTTAGTTCTCGATTCTCACGACACGTGGCGTATCAACCTTCAGCAAGATAGACGGAAAATTCGAAGCTCGCGACCGCTATCTGAACCTTCTCTCCTGTGCATCTCTCCGGCCTCCCACACGTTTCACCGTTTGCGTCTGGCCAAATACTTTACTTGGGGGGAATACATTCCACTCCGCTCATTTGCATTTAACAGAACGCCTACAGCACCGAATCCAGCCCTGACAAAAAAGAGGTCCACGCCAAGTCTTTTTTGGCAAATAAGCTATCATCATCATCAGTCGCAGACATTTCACGACAACGCGCTATGCTACGCCGGCGGTCGGCGCGCCAGTGCAAGCTCGAGGTGTGAAACAACGTCAAATGTGTTGCATGGTGTTTTCGTTTGATACTTTTTCGAAACGATACATACGATATACCCTGAGTTTCAGCAAACATTAGTTTAGTTTAGGTTTCATAATTTGGCTTTTAGAAACAAAAAAATCTCCCCAATTATGTTTATTTTGCCGTTTTGCGTTCAAGAGACAATCTGTTATTTTCTGTATCGCGTATGTCCGCCACTAGTATAATGTAGTTTTGGAATTGATATCCTCTAAACGAGGAAATACTATTGTTCTTTCTTTTAAGGCGCTACCGGATGTTGGTCAGCAAAGCATTTTAGTCTAGTCTTTAGCCTTTCAGTCTTTATTTACTTGGCTCTGGAGACCCGCGACACCGCGGAAAGGCAGCAGCCCGTACCATGGAAACCCGCGGTGCCGTGTCTAGTCAACATGATAATGTGATGTGTGATGTGTCACACATGCATGATGTCATCATGCATGTGTGACATGCATGATGACGACGACATGTATTGTTGGTATTGGGGAGGATGGCAGTCCGATTCGCAGAAGTCCAGATTTTGTAAAGGCGGGTTGGGCGGGTGAGCAGTGAGCCATGGGGATCTGGCACGCCGTTCGATCGGTGCATGAAGGAGCCCCAGGAACATGATCGCGCTGTTGCTCACTGGGGTCCACTGGGGTCGAAGCATCAGGCTCCAAGGAGGTAGCCCAGTCAAAGTCGAAGCTGCCGCTTCCGAGTAACCAGGGCTCAGATTGAAGCACCGCCGTCGCCCAGTGTGTCATCCTCTCAACGTCGTCGTCGTTGTGTTCTTTATTTATACGCGTATATATGTATAAATAAAATAAGAGATAAAAAGACACACAATTGAACGGCCAGCGGCGCGCCGTTCTAGTTATATTTCTAGTTATTTCTAGTTATACACGCCTGAAAGAATTTTGTTCAGTTTGTGTCTGTAACCGAGCTAAATCTTTACGTACTCAGGCAAAATATATACATTGCAAGTGTTTCTGTCCCTACATAACAATTGCTTATATTTGAAATCCAGGGCACGAATGTTGATTGTAGACATCTAATTATTATATAGTCATATTATAACCGCCACATTCTTAGTCAATATGCTGTCACAAACGCATCGTACAAATCTTTTTTTAGATAAGCCTATGTAAATGTAGCTTGGCCGCAAGCTACTTGGTGCACGGCGGAGTGCCAACTTTACAGGGTCAAAAAGCGGGCCGAGTTTGAAAGTCTCGAGGAATAAAAAGTATTTATTAAAATACCAAAATTTTAACTACGGTGTTTGCTATGAGTCGGAAAATATTATATTCCTCGGGAACTTTACGATTCTTCATTTCAGTGAGAATAAATTTAAAATTTTGTCAAAGTGGCCCATAGGACCCAATGCAACAATATTATATCGGGCCTAGGAATAAAAAGCATACAATCCCGAGGTTCAAGTAGGTATTAAATAAGAGTGTATTAGTGCCCTCTATAGATTTCCCGGGGAACTTGAGGATTTCTGCAGTAGTTTGGCTGAAATTATCATTTTACTGCGTTTTGCTGAGAATAGCCAAAAGAGGGCCCAAGGAGACCGTGTCTAGGAATGCTGGGGATGCGTGTTTCCCCCTCCACTAAGCCCCTCCGCTACCCGGAACTCTACAGCCAAAGCCATCGGCGCGCAGGCGCAGTGGCGGTTTCTTCGTAGCGGAGGTTTAGCGGAGGGGAAACACGGTCTACTAAAACTCCCTATTAGGGGGTTTTCGTAGATCGTTTCGGCAATCCCGCAACGCTCTCCACAACCCGCTACGATACCCGGAACTCTACAGTCAAGGCCATCGGCGCGCAGGCGCAGTAGCGGCTTCGTTGAGGAGGACTTAGCGGAGGGGGAAACGCGGTCTACAAAAACTCCCTATTATGACGAGCGACGTTTGGTTCGGTTTTCGCGCAAGTGTTTCAGCCTTAACAAATTAAAAAATAAAGGACACGACGTTTAAAGTGACGGCAAACCTTGGGATCCGAAGTGTTGGATCAGGTTGCGCGTATGCCAAATCGTCCGCGGTCCTTTCCACCGCGTGGGGGCGAAGTGCAAATCGCCACGCGAGTTGCGCTCCGCGCTGACAGAAGGTCCTCGCAGCGTGTTCGCGGGGCTTTAGGGGTTTGGGCGCTTGGCAATAAGAGCCTATAGATGGCTACATGTTGCTGCAACAGTGCGTTGTGTCGTTCTCCGAGACGTGTAGCAGCGAGGGAATTTCCTACACAAGGGTTCTTTTTCACCCTTGTTCGAAATGTGTTTTCTATAATGTCCGTAATCTAGATTGAGGAGGAGGGGGGCAGGATTGTGCGTTTTTACTTTTCTTTCGATCGCGATACCTAACAATCACTGCTGAAAGAGGCGCCTGGCATGGAGAAAACATCGTCTCCTGGTAATGGAGGACACAAAACTGACTTCGAATTTCTTGTGAGTTTGTTTCAGTAGAGTAAAATATGCTTAAAACAAGCCCAGGAAAACTTAGTGGAAAGCTTTCTTGACCGTACTGACAACCCGCTTGCTTCACTTGGATCTAAACTACAAGCAAAATGCAATATGCGCGGGAAAAATTATTCCAATCTTCTAAACGTGCGCTCAGAACGTCCGACATATTTCTTTTAGATATACAGAGTGATTTTCTTTAAAAGATTAACAGATTTGTTTAAAAAAAGCCGCGAAGGCTTCACTCATGTGGTCTGTGTGGGAGAGTTATTCGGCCAGGAGTCAATATTCGGGGCTAAACGTAACAATCAGTTTGCTTAATAAGTATAATATGTTAATAAACTTTATAATTAGTGAAAATATACATATCGCTCAAATTAAAGACTTGCTGAGCGTCATCCAAAACCACTAAATCATTTTTAGAATGACTCTGAGCACGTGAGAATAGCAGTAGCGCTTTTAATTTACCACTCGTGCAACGCGAGCAAGATGACCCTTGCGATGACGAGCGCGGGCAATTTTTTTTGTCTCTTATCACAGCCCCAGCCTTGTTCCTTTTGCACGAGTGACACGTTTAGCGCACTACTGCGCTTTCCACTGGCTCCAAGTATTTATAAAAAAAAAATATTTATTTAGTGGTTTTCGATGGCTCCCAGCAAATTTCTAATTAGAGCCATCTATCTATATTCACTAATGAAAAGTTATCTAAGAAATTTTAAGTAACTAGCCAACCGACCATTACGATTAGCCCCCTATACTCTGTCCAACTAGTTGTATGGCTCACCTGCACAAATCGAAGCGCAGCGTTCATGAAATTTTTAAGCAAATCTGTTCAGCTGAAAAACATTAAAAAAACACCTTGTTCGTTTTTCAGTATTAGTAATTTCTGGGCCGAGCCATTTGTATTCCTGTACTTGTATATTTAAATACTTTTTAACTATTTTTCATGTACAATTCAAATAGGTATCTCGTTTATTTTTTTCTTAAATGTATATGAGTATCAGTACTTGACAGATTTATTTTTATGTTATATAAACAAATACTTTGATGGTAGTTCTGCCCAACTCTTCTTGTGACCGTCTAATGGATAGTGAATAGCATTCGGAAATCGCAGGTTTACCAAATGGCCGGATAGACAGCACTCATTTTGTTCAAGGCCCGAAGGGCAGTTCGTTGTGAAACGTTTTACAGCTGGAAAGAGATATACTGCAAAGAGAAGAGGAAATAAAATCATAATGGCGTACAAACCTTCCGTCGAAGGTTTTTATTGTGATCAACGCCAGGAAACACATGCCATATGTTAAATGGGTCGTTGGGACAATTACCCTGAACCGAACGGAAGTTCTATGCACTTTTTATTTCCGCGCGCCTATTTTCGCTTGCGTATGTGTTTCAATGGGCTTCCAGCTGTGCATTGAGATGGGTGGCTTGGCGGTGCGCTGAATTTTGCCATGATTTGGCGGCACCTGGCCTTGCTTGAATATACAAACGTACACTACGCGTCACTGTTAATGCGAACTCGACTTGGTTTCATTACCAAGCTTACTTCAAAAGGGTGCAGGTGGGCGTCAAAATTTACCGTTTAGGTTACCGTAGCTGAGCATTTTCAACCACTATGGCAGTTTTAATGTCAGTACTCCAACACTGAGACAAAAACATAGAAAACGGGGTATGTTCGCGCTAACAGTGTCGCGGACTGTACAATTCTGCTTGCAGGGGAATGGTGAAGGGCCTGCAAATACCAGCGAGATTAAACGTGTTTACGTGTTTGTGTGCTTTAGGAGTGGCATGTAACGTTCAGGAGGCTTGGGGAAGAGCCTCCTTAAATGAACTCAATAAAATCCCTCAGCATGCTATGGTGGCTTCAGAGTGCCCTTTATTTACAAAATATCCGCTATCTATACTTTGTCTCATCCTACGATGGACTAAAGGCCAAAGCGACGGGCCGCCAGGTCCAATCCCATTCCACGCTATACTATGAGACACTTAACAGCGATTAGGTGTGGACGAATAATCCTTTGAATCCAAAAGCGCCGCATCACTTCTATAGCATCGACACTGCAAAGAGCTTATATGTCGTGGCTTTCTTTGTGATATAAACTTGTTGAGTCACTCAGTGCTTTTCGATTCAAGCCACTGGCCACCCATCCCCTGATCAGTGATCCGAGACGCGGGATCCGATACGTGCATCGAAGCAAAATACCGCACAATTTCTTAGGGGCTCGTGATTGGATCTGGCGGTCCGTAGCATTTGCCTTTAGTCCATCGTAGGGTGAGACGAAGTATAGGCGGATGGAAAGTCGTCTGCTGCTTGCACAGGGATTCTGCTGACGTTAGAACGACGCCGAGTTCTGATTGGTTTGATATGAAGGATAGGGGATAGACCTCAATGCTTGATGCCTTGAACTCTACCCAATAATTTGTTTTCGATCAGCCAATGAGAGCTCGGCGATCTGACATCATCGCAACCCCCGTGCAAGAAGCAGCCGAACATGTGCTGCTCAGTCACGAACGAGTGGACGGACGCGTCTTTTCCTTTGCAACTCCCTCGTTCCTGTCAATCACTCGAAAAACGCCACCAATGGCCTCTCCAGAAAACGTTTACGAGATCTTGAAAGGAGAGCAAGCCGCTGGGCGGGGCTAGATTTTCGCCCGATCTCGTATCCAAGCACACCAGAAAAAATGTAAACAAATATGGCACGATCCACGACTGGATGCGTAGGTCGTGTTTTCTCGTTCTATAGACGTTCGAGCGCGTACAGGTCGGCGGCGTGTGGCAGCTTTCTCAATTTTTCTGGCACTCGTATCAACGAGCGCGAACATTGAATGTCGCCACCAAGCATGCTCTATTCCTGTTGTCGGCGACCGCAGCTAGCACAGCCCGACGACGGTGACTATCCCAGAAGCCCACGTACGAGCGCCCCATTCGGGGCAGTTGGGGCCAGTGCCGTGTTCGAGGCGCTCATTTCTGCGATCTGAACCTGCCGTTCTTGGCATGTGTCACCTGCTGTCCACGTGTTCCCGTGTTGGTGTGCATATTTACGTTCGTGCGTTTGAAGGCTCGTTCACACAGACCCGTTTTCTTACTTTACATTACGAAAAGTCACCGGGAAATCTGTGCTTCGTATTAAGCGTGGCTATCAATTCAAGGAGCTTGCCTGGCACGCGACTTTCGAGACACGAATGTTTCGGTGACAACGAGCTAAGACGGTGAGTTACCGTGGCAACCAAGGACACAAGACTCGTCGTAACGTAACGTAAGGAGTTGAACTCGGTTCAACTTTCACAACAGCACCGTTTTCTTACGTTACGTCTAAGTCACCGAAACATTCGTGTATCGAATGTCGCGTGCCAGGCAATCTCCTTGAGTTGGTCGCCACGCTTAATACGAATCACAGATTTTACGGTGACTTATCGTAACGAAAGAAACCGGGTCTGTGTGAACGAGCCTTGACTGGGAGTGGGAGATTGTGCGCGTGGGCGTGGACTGCTCAGATGATGTGCTACGGCCGTTCGGCATATCTGTCTTAGCGGCGAGATGTTTTGGTGGCGCCCTCCTGTGGTTCCCCCTTGTGACGTCATTACCTTGCAAACAACAAGTTCGATGGTGTTTGTTATTGAGCATGGTGGAAGCTTGAAATCATTGCGCTCTCAAAGAAACACTGCCAACTCCGTCAAAATTAAAGTTCTTTCATTCCTCTTATTTCCGTCGATGATAAATCCCCTTTCCGACGTCATAGTCAGCGTTCGGCCAATCGTGGAAGGCCGACCACAGCGACGCTTTCGGTCGCGCACGGGGCTAATAGGCCGAACAGCCGGTGGTGGTGGTGGGCTGCCGGCAAAAGCGGGAAGCTCAATGACGTTCCAAAGGTAGGGTTAATTAGAATTATGGATGACCTAATGGGTGCTATAAATTATCATGTGCTAGTCGTACGCACTGGCAGCCGTTACTCATCAAACAGCCACGATCAGATTACAGGAATCTTTGCCGGGGGTTTAGCCCTCCGCCGTTATAGCCTTGCACCTTTGCCTGGAGCTGCAGAGTTGACCTCGCATTTTGTCTAGCATTGTCTCTCGGCAAAACGGAAATTGATAGCTTGACACCATAATTACACCTATGTTGCGTAGCGCTTGCGCATCATAATTTGACCAACTAATATGGCAAATATAACAGCGCGGTTAAAGGGGTATGAAATGATATCGGGTTGGAACGTCCGTGACTTTGTAGAGGCGTACTCGTCCTCGTCTGTAATGCTTGCACAGAAGCATGCTTGCACAGATCGACACTGATTCAGGAGCATATTTGTCGCGGTGAAATTGCGATAATACAAAGGAACTATTTTTCATCGAGCTTGCTTTCGCTAAGTTTGTTGACGTTATTGTGAGATTGAAAACACCTGCCTTACGACAGTCAATCACGGCTCATGGATTGGACACGAGAACTGCGTGAGCACTCGACTTCGGATCCTAACAATAAATTCCTCGGTGGACACCTGGGTATAGTTGTTCGTGTCCAAGCACTCCGGTGATGAGGATAGCCGAACTCTGACAATGCCTGGAGCTAAGCACGTGTTCTCTAGATTGCCAACACCAGCGCGTGGCTATGATTAACGTTGGCGGCATATAGGATAGGCACCAGGCAACGTGGCCGCTTGTTCTGACTCAGAGTTGAGGGGAATGACGATGCTCATATTTCTCGAATTCGTTTTGAGACTGTTGTTGCCTAAGAAAAGAACAAAGAAAAAAACTAAGGTTTTTTTATTTGTTAATTTGAGGGAGTGATTCTAAGTAGTACTTAGGAAAAGTAAGAAAATCCTTTCATGGTTTGCTTAATAAGAACTACAGCAATGAAACGAAACAAAATGTCTCCTGCACACTGCCTAAAATATTCTTTTATGTAAGACCCTTTTCTTTGCTTACCCCGTCAGGCGTGGCTCCAGTCCTTGACGTCCCAGCGAACTTCCGGTTCATAAAACGAACGAACAAAGCCCACGTTAAGACCGGCGCTTGATATGTCGATGAAACATTTAACCACCAATTCTCCAGGCGAAGATCGAAATAAACTGAGCGCGAGATATTTTCCGATTTTTCAAATATTCTTGTAAACCAACTTGTCTGATCCAAGACGTCAAATCGTAGAGCCGAAGGACCTCGCTAAATCTGCAACCTTTTATCCGTGTAGCACTTATGCTTTCTTGCCCTGGTCCCATAAGCAAGCTCGACAGGCTCGCATATGAAAACAAGCGAGTTCCGCTCGCCCCCGACCAGACCGGGTCGACCGGAAGTCGCTTGATACAAGGGCCGCAGTTCATGTTTGTAAACATCAAAATGGTCTATATACGAAACCAACCGAATCCACTTGACAAAAGACTGCCAGAATATATAACATGCCAGAGGAAAGGTTCTTTCAAACAGCCGCATTTTCTAACCTTGCGTTACATAACGAAAGCTTACGTACAATTACCCGGTACATCTTTGATTATTATGAATCGTGGCTACCAGTTCAAGGAGATATAGCCTGGCACACAACATTCGAGACACAAATGTTTCGGTCGCTCATACGTAACTTGAGAAAACGGTGCTGTGTGAACAAGCTTTAAGGGCAAAAAAAAGCTTACATTGCTCAATTTGTGGTATTGAGAACAGCTCCTCTCTACCCCAGACGTCTGCAGAACTCCAAAGATAAGCTTGATTGCTAAGTCGACAAAATCCCACAAAAGTTTTGTCTTATCCTATTAAAAAGTATTCAGCACGGAACATCTGGAACATATTCAGTATAAGTAAAAGAGGCGTGACCCCAAAGTAAAGTGTAAGTTCTCGACTTCTAAGGCTCAGATTAACTCTTTCCTAAAGGAATTTATAAAGGGTGGACCTACCATTTTACTTGCCGGTTAAAACAAGTGGTGCAGGACCATAGACAGCCTCCTCGGCGACTCAGAGGCAAAGGGCCGACCTACGGATCCCCAGCTAACAGATTCAAATTGCTGCTGAGGTTCCCCTACTTTGAAGGTGCATTCACTCTGGCGTTTGAATTTTAACCGTGAAGAGGATCGGCTCGTTATAATCCTAAAATGTGCGTGAGCGGTTAATTCTAATGAAAATGTAACCAAACGCGTCCGCAACCCCGCAACCGCTCTGCGAACATGGTTGGACCACCAGTGTGTATGCGGCGTGAGGGACGCTTATCGCGGAGGTGCTATGTAGCCAAGATATTGGTTCCACGTCAGAAGATCCCTGAGGGGAGAGGGGGGGGGGAAGGGGGTAAATGAATTCCCAGTCCTCTTCTGGCGTGCGGTATGCCTTTCGTTGGTTTCGCACGTAAACCCCGAAATTCGCCTTTACGGGTGCACACGTATGGGATAACGTCAGTTTGGCGTGAGATCACTTCAAGAATTCAACTAATGTTTGCTGCAGAGTTACCAGTACTGGATGAACTTCAACCATAATCACACATTGTGGAACTATGGTAGGGATAGTCGAACTTTGTGCTTATAGATGCCGTCTTTGAACCTTTTCATGTAAATACCAACTTGAGTGATGGATAGCAACTCTGCCATGACGTCAGGAAGCTAGAGGGTGGTGCTAATAAATAAACAATGTTTAAGACCCAGTTACAGTTTTACAGTTTACATTGTACGAAAAAAAAAACAATGAGCCAAGTATAGCAGCTGCATCATAAGAACGAAAAATAAGAAATCAAGTAGTTAGAGTTTGGATGCTATTTAGAGAATCCTACAAACAAATTCAATAGGTCCTTGCAGAGCAGGCATTGAAATGAAGTGCTTTGGTTAGTATTGCCCACAGAAATAGACCGATCGCACCAAGCGCTCGTCGCATGCGTGACGTCGTCATAACTTTAGTTTTCCGGAGGCCGGCTGTGGTGCACAAGGCGGATCGTGCCGTCTCTTGCTCTTCACGCGAATAGCTCCAGCGAGGTTGTCGCGCGCGCAGGAAGAGTAAAATTTCCTCGATGCATTGCGGCAGCGGTGGCGTAGTCAAGCTGGATGGCGCAGTCGGTTTATTCATCAGATTATCGGCTCAAATATTCAGTCCTTGCTGCAACGTATAGGTGATGAAAGATGGTGCTCGTGGTTGAGGGTGTATCGACCATTCCCAAATATGCAGCGCCTTCCATTGTATTTCCACGCACTACGACAATCCAATGTATGGCACTTGAGCGAGTATCCATAAATAGGCGGAGCGGTTCATGTTTCCTTAGCCCTTTGAGATTTCAGAACGCAAATAAAGCAGGACGATAGCAAAACAAGGTACGTATCGGCTTTGGGTTCCGTTGGATCTGTTTTCGTTGTGTCTTGAACTTGCAGTGGTAAAAGAGAAGGGATTAAGCCACTTCTAGATCGTCCGGAGTGTTGAATTCGGCCCGAGCATACATCCCAACGGTCCCACATTTCCCCGCGCCTCGCGGTGCAATTTAGGATTGACGATTGGCATTGTGGGAGTTTCCGGACATGCCTATTGGTTAGACAAGTGAGAAGGTATGGCAAGTTGGTTGGTCATTGCGCAAAGTGAAAACAGCGCAATTTGACAAAAAAAAAGTTGTTGAATTGATGAAGCAATGCAATAATGTAGTTCGTTTTGTGGGTCGGTGGCTTTTAGAAACTCAACAAAAATAGCAGTGGATATTTTTAATTGTCGAGCTTTTAATTTACCTCTGCATCGTGATGCTGGGGAGGAAACATATCCTCCAAAAAGTGTAATTGGCATTTGGTCGAGTGTAGCACCTATACCTAGAGATATACATCAGGTGAGGTGTAATAGGGTAATAGCAGGTACCTTAGACGACAAAGGTCTAAACGTATTTCAGTGTAATTGATCATCTTGTTCTGTATAATGACATCCAGATCCGTGCCTGTGTAGGTGTCTGAAGAATTTGGAAAATTTTAATTAGTGTTCTCCCCGGGTTAAAGTTTAAGTACGAGCCATTGATGGGTAAGTTTTTACAATTTTTAGGCTTGAAGCTTAATCATAAGCCCTCTCACATATCTTGGCCCTATGAACCCCATTCTAAAAAGGGGCTGATGCCATTTTATCCGACTCATTCTAAGCTGGCGAAGGGGGTGATTGCGTCATCATACATACGATCTTCATTGTTGAAGTCATTTCGACAGATGAACAGTCTATGTTTAAAAGTCTACAGACTGATCTCGGAGGGTTTTTCTTTGAAGACTGTTAAGGTTTGGCAGAGTGTCTGTTAAGAGTTTAGTGGTCGACTTACCCCTAACGTTAGGCAGAAACCGATATCCAGACAAGTGGCGGTACCCTATGCTTGCACCCTTTCCCACCAAGTTATATGTCTGGCTAATAAGCACAGTTTGCAGGTGGTGTTCCATGTAATGTCAACCACTGCACTCTCTTTGTTCTATGCACCACGTGTGTTGTGTATCAAATCTCCCTCACTTCGGGCAGAGTGTACATCGGACAGGCGGGGAGAAGTGTGAACTTCAGGGAGCATCCCTTTCTCTCTGTTCCTCCCCCGCAGGCCACCTAGTTGTGCATTGAAGTAGGTGTGGCTGCTTTCAATGATTTGACGATATTGACGCATAACAAAAATAAGACCGCCAGGGAAATCGAGGGTGCCTTTTTCATTTCATTGAGAAGGGAGGACGAATGTGTAAGTGCACTGTCGTTATGCTTGGGGGAGGCGGGCTACGTTTTATTGAGAATTGCGACAGATGTGTGTGAAAGTGACACGGCGTGGTAGGAATCGCTTTATCTGTTATTTTGTGTATAATATCTTCCTTACCTTCGTGTGTTTAATTTTCTGGTTTGCTAGAAAATGAACTTACAATTGATCGTCAGTACTGCGCACGTGCACATCTTTTTTGTCCTTTGTCAAAGCGCGCTGTAACCACCCTATCAATTGGTTGTGTTGTCTGATTGCCGGTTTTGGCCTATAAGGAGTTTTGGATCTCTCGCACTGCCTCTAAGATGCCATGGGCACCTCTGGGGATTTGTCTTGCATGGAGGCAACTCCTTTTGTAGCCCACAACCTGGCGGTCCAGTCTTGGTTTCAGACTTCTTTCCTAAGAACCGAGGCCTGGCTTTTCAGCATGAACCACTCCTCCCCGTGTGCTCTTTGCTCGTGCTCTTTTGTTTCCTTCTAATCCTCAACAATGCTTATTATTATAAACTCTTTTGTTCGCCTATGAGCGTTGCTAAACTTCAGCTAATAACGAGGGCACATGCCGAGCCCTCTTGTTAACCCTGGCAGATCTGGAATGCCTCCCAATTAAGGAAGAATCAACTGGACGGGCGGGTTAAAGAGAAAAACATTGAAATTTACTGTGATGTGCCAGACACTGTCAGGCCTACATAAATTTTGAATATGAATAATCATCCCATTTGGAATTCATATAATCTTTCTATAAGTGCCTAATCGCTGGAGCATTAGTAGTGTTTTTAGTATTGAAGGAGTACATAATATAATATATACAGTAAAGTATGATTATATGGTTCCATTAAAGGGGTTTGAGGGATAATGGTAAGCACAGTGGCCTGCGATACGAGCTAGAATGCGGGAACGGCGATCAGGAACTACAGACTACTCAGCGCGGCACGTAGCGAGCGAAAGCTTTAGCAGCACTGACGGTGTTCCACTTTGCAGATGTGCCTCCCACGCGTGATATCTCTCCATACTTGTCCGAGCGCTTAATAGCATTGGTATCGCGCCGTCTGTACTGCCCGATCGCAGTTCGCTCATTCCAGCTCATATCGCAGGCCACCGTACCTTACTTAAGCTTGTACAAACACCATGCCCTCGGGTATCACGGTTGTGACCCCAAGAACACACTGAAGAATGAAGAAGTTATTGTCAACCTATTAACATACAACCAGTGCCTTGCATTAGCTTTATTAGGAATTGACAATGTTTATCTTTCTCTTGTGTGTTTTTTTTCTGGTCACAGCAATGTAACGAAAACAAATGTGCACTTGAATTCATACATTTTCACAAGTTTAACAGCAAATGAAGCACTTTTGATTTGAGCTGCGCATGCACCCACTTAACCGAGTTCCTGCGTTTCGCTTGTACACCATTTAAACTTTGTACAAAACCCTGTCAAATATTGCCGCGAGCGCAGCTGACCAAGCAGGCAGCGCTCTCGTGGCCTAACGGTTATCGCGCGTGCCTTCCACGCAGAAAGCTAGGGCTCGATTCTAGGCCGCGGGGACGCATTTTTGTGGACTCTGACTCTGACGAAGTTCTGGTAAATTCGAGAACCGTGTTGCTTGTTCAAGGTCGGAATGTTCCACACGCAGAACATTCTACGCCGAATCTTCCAGAACCCCACGCGTGTACATAAGGGGCTCCGCGTGGCGAGCCGCGGTCAGTTTCGCCTCAGCGTTCGACTCTGCTGTCACGCCGACTTCGACGCCCGCGACGCTCTGCTTTCTTCTGTTCTCTTTTATTTTGGGGCACAAGTTCGCCCCATTAAACGTTTAGTGTCCTCAGTTATTATCGCCTCATCAATTGTCATTCGTGACAATATACTGGCGCGGGCGTGTGGTTTCATCTGTGGTTTCGTTTTCGCCAGAAGGCGAGCAAACGATCTGCGAGATCAGAACCCATGCTCGCGCCAGCAGCTTTGACAGCGTTGTACATAAAGTATGATACAGAGTATACTTAAAACGAATGTCCCGTCAAATATGTTGTTATGAGCGAAGGAAAGGACTATTTGTAGCAGCTCATAGCCCGAGCCACTTAGTGGCTGGTTTTGCCACTATTAAATACTAGTCTCCGTTCGACTGGGATTAGTGTCCAGTTTGCTTTACGTCACTGTTGCTGCCGTTGGCGCTAAGCCGAGGACGTGCTAGACGTGATTTTGAAGTTGCTTCCACAAAGAGGTCTGCAAGTCCGACAATACTGCAGCCCAGCTCTCCCATGTGTGGGGGACGTTGGGTTGTAGCTGTCTCTGTTTCAGTATATGTGGCTAGTTTTGTGCTCTCGGGCAGTGCATGTTTTTCTTGTTTTGAGGGTGTATTGCAGATACCTGACATTTGGGTCTTCCTTGCAGATTGCGTATGTAGAGTACCGTCATGTCGCGTGGCAGTGAATCTGTTTGGGCTTTTATATTCGTGGCTCGTATGTGTGATGCGGTGTACGGTTGGGTGGGGAATTTGCGTTGCTCCTCTCTCATACCTTTGAGGTAAGCCTTGCGTTGTTTCCTGTGTTCCGCCTTTCCTTCTCTCAGATTGGAGGTTTCCGGCTAGTTGCTTGGGACGATCAGTTCTGAGCTATCCGAGCCAGGGCGTGCGCCCTTTCGTTCCCTTCAATTTTCTGGTGATCCGGTAAGGTTAATTTTTAGATTGGCATGATTTAATATGGGTCGTTTGTGACGTACGCCCTGACCGCATCCTGGCTCTTCGTTCTGATTGTGATATCATTTGTGTTCAATGAGTGGAGTGTTCCGGCCTCGGCAATCACTTGTATTTCGGTTGCCATTGCTGACGGGACGTTGGCGTGACATCTGACCATGTGGCGGTCGGGTCCCACTGATGTAGTAGTGACATTTCCGGACGTGAAGCTAGCGTCCACAACGTAAATGTCGTGGTCAGGGTTTTTTAGGTGTGTTGCCCTACGCTTTATTCTTTCTGAATCTTCTTCCGCGTTTATGTGTATGAAGATGGGACGTACCGTAATTCGTGGTATGAATTCCCAGGGTGGTGTTAGAGTAGGCATCTCTGGGAGCTGTTCGGTGACGTATCCCTAACTGCCGAGGATTTTGCGACCTTGTAGGGATGTGGTAATTGTGTGCTTCTGCGGCTCTTGTTGGACGTCGATTTTCCTTCTAGGGTGCTGCGGTGCGCTGTGTCATTCACGAGTTCGGTTGCTGCGTACTTTGGTGTTCCCAGATCTATTATCTGACATTTTCTCAGCACTCCTTTCATTTTAGTTCTTTTCGTTTGAGTTAGTTGTGTGTACGGATATACGAGAATGACCCTGGAGTACGCCGTCGGCTATACAATATGGAGGCTCTTTACTTTTCTTTTGTCCTCCGAAACTACATGGTGTCACAAAAGAAAATTTACAGGGTTTTTGTTTACAGCAAAAATAAACTAAGCATCGCCGAACGCTCATTCTCCGCCCAAAGGTAGCGCTAGATGTCACAACCAGATGCCAAAGTTTCAACCCGATCCAATACCTTATTCAAAAGTTATAAGTGATTTTATGAAAATTTCAATAGGAAAATGGCGGCCGACGGAGGTTTGGAGTACATGGGGCTCTATGGCACCAGAAACCAAAAATGGGCTCAATTTTCCGATTGAAATTTTCAGAAAATCACTTATAACTTTTGATTACGTTATCGGACCGGGCTGAAACTTTGGCATCTGGTTGTGACCTCTGGCGCTATGTTTGGGCGGAAAATGAGCGTTCGGCGATGTCTAGTTTATTTTTGCGGGAATAAAAACCCTGTAAATTTTCTTTTGTGACACCCTGTATTTGTCGTGGGTGATTGATGACTTCAACATAAGCATATTTACCTAGGGAGCGTTCGATTCCTATGATTTTTGTGTGCTGGTGTATGACGTGCAGTCCTATTTGGATCGTTCCTTCTTGTTTTCCCGGGTTGCTCGTCGCACACCAGATATAAATGTCATCTGGATATATAGCGTGACGAATATTTGAGATTGCAGTAAGTTTATTTGGAAGATTCTTTATGGTTATATTGGCGAGCATCAGCTAGATTCTTGAACCCTGCGGAGTTCCTCTGCGTAGTGGGCGCGGAAGTTGGCTATGTATCAGTAGACTCTCTTTCCAGGGTTGCGTTTTCTTAGGTTTTTTTTAGTATAGCCTCGTGCGTGACGTTGTTGTATGCCCTCTTGAGGTCCACTGTCACTATGGTGCGTTGTTGAGCCGCGCGGTTGTCGTACAGCTGTTCCTTATCATTTTCGTCACGTCTTGAATACTTTCATGCTTTCTTAATCCTACTAGTGTGTGTGTTCGTTGACCTATGGCTTCAAGTGACAATCAAGTCTGTTTAGTGCCATCTTTCCCATTCGCTTGCCCTTGCAAGGTGTTTTGATTTAGGTCAAAGGTTTTGCCGGTGTGTTGGGAAACTTGTCTGGTTCAAGGAGAACGATTACGTGCATTCCCTTTCGTTCTCCTGGTATCTCTGCCGTCGCCCACACCTCGTTGATGTGTCTCAGGAGTACGTTGAGTTTGTTGTCTGGGATATTTCTCAAAATTTCATAGGTTATATTGTCCCGCTTCGGTGCTGTATTGTGCTTTAGCTGGAATAGAGCCGTTTGTAATTCAGCTTGGGTGAAGTTCGAGTTTATCCCCCAGTCTTTTAGTATATCTGATAGGCTGCTAGCTCCGCCTGTATTGGTGCTAGGGCCTCTTGAATCATTCGTTAGAGCATCGGAATAAGTGCGGTCTGGATGTTGGGTATGGAGATTGTTATTATTGAAAATATCCTTTGGTGTAGTTCTGGGAAGGTTATCATGTCTGTTTGCTGGCACTGTTGTTGTGTGGCCTGTGTACTTGGTGCTTTTAAAGTGTTTTTTTTTTAATTGTAAAAAGGGGGAGGGGAGGCGTTTTGAGAGGCTGGGCTGCTTATTTGTTGGTTGAATGTTTCCATAGGTTGCGTCACCCCCTGCATGCGCAGCATTTTCCACGGGTAACTTCTACTAACACTGACATTCCTTCGTGTTTCAAGTAACTTCTGATATTGCTTTCTTCGGGCGCCCCCGCTCTTGCCTCTCATTCGTGGCCGAGTAGTCTGGTGACGCTATCTTGGCTCCTCGGGTTGCGCTGGGATTCCTGGAATATGGCCTGTATTTGTTGAGTGTTTTCTAGCTGAGGCTGTTGTTCTGGATACTGTGCTTGCTTGAGTTGACCTGCTGTGGCTTCTTATTCGTTTGTCGGGGGTCTATTTTTTGCTAATGATAGTGCTTCTCTTCGACTGCTCATTCCTTTGTTGCGACTGTCCGGTGGAGTTTCTAGTAACGCGAACCTGTTGTTCGTAGGAGAGCCGGCCACTCCACTGTTGTTGTCCAGTGTGGCTGTCGAAAGGAGAAATGGTGTTCTCTTTATTTTTCCCATCGGTTGATAAACAAGAAGGTTCTTGTTAAGACTCCACGTGGCTCATCGTAAGGAACTAACCATTTTTAAAACATTGCATTGCATTCCAACTGCTGAAATTGTGTTACATTTGATGAATGGCTCAGACCAAAAACAAGCTAGAAAACTTTCAGAGTATGTTCGGGGCGCTGAACATTGAATCGATGTTTTCACAAAAGAAAACTTTCCAGAATTGCTTTTTCACCACCAGAAAGTGTCATGACGAGTTATCTCGTAATTGGAAATTGCAGCCGAAAGTAAACATGACGATATATTTTGTCATCAACAGTTAATGGGTTAAATCATCCGCCAATTCGAATGTCATCAAAAAAAGTCATCAAATGTGATCACGATGGCGCGCTGATGGGCATGAGAGCCCATTCTCAGACATCAAAATAATAATTTATGTGATGACCCAATTTTTGCAAATCACGTACCGCTTCTCAACAAAAGGGTTATTCTAAAGCGTCAATATTTCGACAACAATATTAAAACTCCTTGCTTAATCCTGCAACAAATGAAATTCGCACAAACACATTCATAGGATCGCAAGTATTCATGTGTAAATTCTATTAGTCGTAACACGTGCTTACCTGAACGAATCTATTCCACATCTTTGCCAATAATTCTTGGCGAACTGTAGTCTGGTTGTATTTCACCTACACATTCCTGTCATTTCTCCACATAAATGCTAAAATTACACTTTCATTAGGTAAAGAAAATGAATGTTCTATGTAGGCTTGTAATTACGTGGATCGGATAACAATGGGGCATGACAACTTGATTTCAACAGAGTGCAATACCTTGATCCTGTATTTCAAAAGTTGAGATGGAGCTTCTTCGCATTTTTTGGGAGCTTGAGATGGCAGTCACAAGTAGTGTGTACTCTAGAATTACTTTTAATTGGCTACAGAGGTTTACCTACTTATCAAGGTCATTCATTATTTTCTTCAAACATATAATTAAAATTCTTGAAGCGCATGTGACGAAGACATTGCGAACCTTTATCTGCAACTTAACTACCTACCATAGGGCGACACATAACCGATTTACAATACCTTGCCACCCTACTCACGGGCATGGAGATTTTTCATTGTTTCCACCACGCCGAGTTTAGTACCGGTTATTTTAAAATAAACCAAATGTCCAGCTTAGGCAAAATGCGCAAAGTGAGCTAACGAAAACAATATTGTTTAGCGCAATTATATTTAGGCTGCCACCGCGTCGCTCTTACACACTCAATAAAAGGTTCTACCCTTCCTAGAAGCAATTTGCTTTCAAATCAAACACTGATACTACTAAGTGTTTCGTGTGGTGGGTGATAAAACCGACCTTCTTTTGCCTGCAGTTTTTCTTTAGGTCGCTGCAGTCGCAGTAGATAACACCTAAATCCAGAAATTCTGGATATCTTTAAGTTAGATGCTTTTAAAAATATGAACGCATACCCTACTAAATGTCAAGGAACAGGTTTGTAAGCTGATTCCCCGAGGTCTGAATTTTCTCTAGCAAATCTGTCCTCTGTCTCAAGAATGTGCTTATGTCCTTAATGTCCAGGCATATTTCTAGCTTTAAAAAGCATGGCACATTACTAAGTAACTGTGTTTCATACGTGAAATGTTCAAGCATCACAAACGTTTAGCGAAGTTCGTTTAGCAGCACGTCTAGCCTGTTCAGCCAGACGCATACGCTCACGGCACTCTTCACCTGATACTTTAACGCGTATCATATGTACACTTGAAATAAGAAACCTCGTGATCTTGCAGAACCTTCTAACCCACTCTTCCTCCCTCACCTCACTCCACCCCTGGTCACGATCTCCGCGTTAACCAATCAGCGTTGAACCTCGCGGCCACGCATTTATCCAGGCTTCACTTTTTGGCTTTATGAAATGCCAAACATATATCCAAAAACGTTTCAGTTTAAAAGAGGTGACTTACATGGGCATCTGTAAAGTTCTTGCTGCAACCTTGTGGACTGAACACGTTTGTCAGGCAAAAGTGCTAATTGGGGCTTTGACCTGAAAATTTAGGTGAAACATATTCATCACAGAGCTAAGAACTAATTTCTCTGTCCCTTCTTGAGCTACAATGGTTGACAACCAAACAAGAATCTGAACATTGAGATAAATATATCCCAGGTTTTCACTTGCATCCAGACATTGACTTCCACCAATGCATCACAAGTTTGTTCCTACGCAACTTGCTGCAGCAACTCCACCTGGTTGAGCGTATTGCCAACAACTCGGACGTTACTTCACATATTTGTTTTCTTTTCGGGTGACAAATTATCTTTTCTTTCTATTCTTTGTTGTATACTCTTGCTTCTATCGGAACACACATTACAATGGTCAGCATTTATGGAGCTATCACGGCAGCTCGGTGTTATCGGTGTTATTTACAAAACTATACTCCCCAAAGGTTCTCACTGTTAAGAGTACCTTTAAAAAAATATGAGCTTGAACTTACGGCATTTAAAAATATATAGAAGGTGATTTTTATTAGATAACAGAAATAATAAAACATAGAGAGGACGAAACACAGATGATTATATTCTTTCAACTCATAAGGAAGTTTATTCTATACAGTGAGATCGCCCGTTCCCCCGCGCATTCTTAAGGAAAGAGGGAAAAGGCAAAGGCAGAGGGGGAATTCAGAAAAAAGAAGGATATGTGAAATGGGCGGAGGGATGCATCGACCCGTTCGGGACGGGTCGGTCACCAAGTTCGTCTAGTACCCCGGAAATCTCCAGGTGCAGAAAATCCATCTCTCTATTAGAGAGGGCTAGCGAAGTGGAAGAGACATTGACGCCAGAGCTCTTTATTGAAAATTATTCGATTACTTCCCTCCCGAATCTCTGAGGATTGCGCCCGAAAACGAGCGTTTTAGTGAACTTAGGCCCGCATCCTCCGCGTGTGTGATGATGTGCTGTAATCAAGTGCACCGAAACCTCACTGGAATCAGCGAACTTTCGGAAGTGCTTTTTCAGTGTTCGAAATATGATTTTTATTCCAACTATAGTTTCTTAACCTGCAACCAGATTACTTTGTTCCTCATTTGGCAGCTGCATGAGAATACAACACAATTTGCGAGCCTCTCAAGCTACAGTCCTTAAGCCATAGAAAACTGTGGAGAGCACTACGTATGGCTCTTCCACATATATGAATGTATTTGACTGAAAACCACGAGACTGGGACGAGAAGGGAGAGACAAACACAGTCTCAAACATAGCTGTATATTATTCGACAGAATAGGGTTTATATAGGCATCAAATCCTACAAAAAAACACTATAGACGAGAGAGAGAGCGAGAGAGAGAGAAATGGAGAATCCCGTGCAACAAGCAGTACAACAAAGCAACGTTTACAACTGAACTGAGAACGACTGAGAAGCGACGAGCCAAACGACCAGGAAACCAAAACAAACCTTTGTTCTGGTTTCTTGGTCATTTCGTTCGTTGCGTCCTTCCTTTTCTAGTGTTCCGTCACTCCTTCTCAGTTCTATTGTAAACGTTGCTTTGATATACTGCTTGTGGCACGGGATTTCCCTTTCTCTCCTTCTTGTATCTAGTGTTTTTTGTAGGATTTGATGCCTATAAAAGCCCTTTTGTTGTCGAATAAATTTTAGCTGTGTTTGAGATTTTGTGTTTGTCTGTCCCTTCTCGTCCGAGTCTTGAGGTTTTCAGTCAAATGTTTAACTACCACCAGCTCATTGTCGCCCTTACCTTTTGTCTATTATATGAATGCACTTAACCTCGGCGTACCCATGCTGTGTACAAACTCCTGACTGCAATTAAAGGAAGCTTTGCAACTCTTACGTCTCAGTCGATGAACTTTTTTACTTATTAAGTTTGTGCCGACCTTTTGTGCATGAAACACCACATCGAAAATTGTTTCAAGGTTCTAAGATCAAGTCTTGGCACGTAGATTAATAAAACTATTGGCATTGAGTAGCTCCTTGGGAATTAGGAACGAGAAAGTGACGCGGCTCTTGAAGAGTGAGGATAGATGTGAGGAGAAATGAATCTGTACTCAGTTCACCCTTAAGTTGTCAGGGATGTGGGAGCTACGTGCTCGCCGAACCAATGAACCGCCTCCCTTTTATCACCTCACCCCACTCTCCGAGTCTTGGCATAAGGGAAAAAGCGATCATACGGTGAAAGATTTACATATGACTGGTCCAACGAGCTCATAGGTTCCACCACACTATCAGTTTGGAGTGAGCGGAGAATACGGAAGTCGCCAAGCTTTAAGCGGAAATAGACCATATGGGGTTGAACGGGCAAGATGAGATGCTTTGATGAAAACGAGAGAAGAGTGTGCAACAGAGGAAACTAGTTTAGAAGTTGCACAAGAAGACAGAGGGACATGAGCGAGATAAATCAACTTTGAATATAGCTTGCCGACGTTAAAAACTCAACATGTTTGTCAGTGAATAAAGAGGGGCAAATAACAATTGAAGAGAGATAATTGTTGATAGAAACTGTGCCACCATTCATTGAAACTGTAAAACAATTTTCATACATACCTGCACAGATTTTAGCGAAAGGGTGTAGGACCAGTTTGGACAAAAGAGGAATATTCGGCAACATTGTTGACTTGGCCTTGTTGGCAAGATTTTGATAACGTTTGGATAAATGACAGCTGCAGATTTTCTCAAATAAGAAGAGGTAAAAATAATACTACTACAAGTATTCAGGCTCGTGGCAGGTGGTTTATGCGAGAAATTTAGGAAAAAACAAACCTCGTGCAGAAACTGTACCGGGAATTTCGTTGAGCTACGTTTCTAGCAATCTACCTCGGTTGATTGCTAGAAATGTCTGCTACAAATACAATATTCAGAAAACTGGGAACAGGATTGTGTGTAAGAGATGTATTACTTCCTTTCATACTAAGATAACCATTTTCTTAGGGGAGGGGGGGGGGGGGGTTGTAGGTTTGTATATGACACTACTTGTTTCGACATTATCTCAGCTTCACTTCACACATGTAACTTGAAACTTTCCAAGCTTTTTTTGTTGTTGTATCTGCATGCTGCTGGCCAAGTTTCGTTCAAAACCAATAAGCATGTGCAAATTAATAAAGAAATTATTTTTGATTTTCTTATGTTGTTAAATAACATTTATGAATTGTCAAATTTATCTAGAGCTATGAAGAGCTTCCCTGTTATTCCCCACTACTTGGGCTTACTTCTGAACCATCATATTAATAAATGCACGTCCCATTGTTTTAAAATATGTGTTATTACATCTGTGGTTTATTTTTGACGCTTTTTGTAAAGAGATATGTATGATGAAGTAAAACGTTTCAACAAAATATACTGTAAACGACTTAATTTTCGCGGGCTCAAATTTTCGCAAATTGGGCCAAAGCTGAAAATTTGAAATTATTCGCGGGTTTTAATTTTCGCGAATCGAGTGTAGCGTCCATAGCGTTCACATACTGCACGAATTGCTCGCGGGATGTATTTTTCGCGAATTGTAGGCGATTCGCGAATTTCGCGAAATTAGGTCCACGCGAAAATTTAGTCTTTTGCAGTACTTTATTATGTTCAGTAAAGGGCAAGTTCCCTAAACCAAGCGTGGAGTATGAGAATGACACCAATTGCTACTATCTACGCTACATGACTGGGCAGAAAGCACCTAGAGTAGAGAGATGTGGTTATCGGAAAAGAAAGTCAGACTCTTGACGCTGTATTTGGCAGGATGGGGCGTTCGGCAATTCACAGACGATCCACTAAACCAGGCGTGCGTCCTAACGGGCAACTGCACACCAATCGTTGGAAGTACAGACGATGTAAAGAAGGAAAAGCAGACGGCCATATAATATTCCCTGTCGACAAAGAGGCAAAAGGCTATCCGAAGGTGATCATGCCAATTCTGAAAGGACTACTAAGAAAACTTGCACAGGAAAGCTATTTCGTTTTTCCGAAACAGCGGTAGAAGTACCTATAGTTTGTAAAAAAAAATCTAGAGCATAGCAAGCTCACCGGCGAGACGACTGGTGTTATACTTTGCAGGTGGAAGAAACTCACTTGAATCACTGTGCTGAACCTCATCAGGCCAATCGAAGCGCAAATAAAAGCGACAAAGGGCGATTTGCCACGCAGATTCGTCCAGGCGAGAACCCAGCAACTGTCGTAACCAGAGGGCCCGACGAACAATTCACTGAAGTAAGACTAGCACCGGAATTAAAAACAGCGCGAAAAGACGGGGACTAGACGAAGAAGTAACACGGACGCAGCGCTGTGTCCGTATTACTTCTTCGTCTAGTCCCCGTCTTTTCGCGCTGTTTTTAATTCCGAAGTATGTACCAACTCGCTCAAGCCTCACTTAAGAGTAGCAACCAGCTAATCCAGGTTGAATATCTAACATCTCATCTGCTGTGAACTGGAAGGGTCACAAACACGTCACCTCCTCCCCCCCCCCCCCCCCCATGCCCCCGAAAAACTGCTTTTCCGCGGCGTAATCGTGAAGAAAAAAAATATTTTCCCGATCTGTAGCTGCGTGTAGCGTTGCGGGACTACGGTGGCACACCACGGGGTACCGCCGAAGTGAATGAAGCCTATCCTCCTCCGCTGCTACACTCGCCGGCAGCCCCGTGACGAACGTCTTTTGTGTCGATCGCTTGCCGCAACTTTCGGCGGGTGCTAATTACCTTAAAGTGAGCAATTGCGGAGGGAGCTCCTAGGGTCTCTGAACGGAGATTCCAACCGGAAACCATGCAGTGGTCTCCCAGAGACGTCACTCGAAAAGACGGCGTGAAAGTTGAAGGGCACTTGACCTTCGGTTTTTTCTTTCGTTTTATACTAACTAGCGCGCGGGAGAAAAAGGCGGGGATTTCTGACTTTTATTTATAGGTGACGCAGATTGAATTCCAGCACTTAATGGTGAAGTCCCAAAATCGCTGCACCGCCCCTTTAACACACCTGTTAAAGGGACAATGAAGACAAGATTATTTAATTGTTTGTAAATGGTGTTTTTAGGCTTCGTGGGAAACCTAGCACGCTGCCCAATTTTTTGTAGACATTTGTGGCGCGTATTTCTGTGCCTACGAAAGAACTGAAGACACCGAAACTGAACTATCTCCGTTCTCATTTCTGGGCCTCCAAAAACAGGTGATGTAAAGAGTGACGTCAAGTGTGACTAGTCGGTATCGGTAGTATTTGGGAGATCAAGACTCGGGTTACACGGTGGGTTATAGCACCGCGGTGGCGCGGCCGTTTCGTCGGATTTGTCAACATGGACGACAGTGCCGCTATCGCAAGCGAGTTCGGGCTTCTGCTCAGTGACCTAACGCCAACGGAACGTGAGAACGTGTGTAGTGGCCTCCGCCATCACCCGACGGACACCGCCCAGACGGCAACGAGCGGCCCGCGGGCTCCGAGCAGCGAAGCAGTGAGCAACATTCGCGCGGGCGAGACGAGACGAGAGAGGCGCTTGACTAGAGGAAAGGGACGCGGGGAAGATGCCCGAGGGGAAAGCGGCAGCGACCCGTTCCGGGAACCGGTTCCTTCCCGGTGGACGCTCCCCAAAAAGGAGAAAATAAACAGCGCCAATATTGGTTTTCACCAAAGTCCGACGTCTCTCTTTTCGTCGTCAAAGAACACGAACAGCAACCCACACGTGAAATCTAGCGTCGCCCGAACAAATACTGGTCTTCAGTCGGCCGTTTGAACAGCCATCTACAGCTCACAAATTTGGCATGACTACCACTTTGCAGAATCCTTCGAGTACCGTGTTCCAAAGTAAACACAACACCGACATGTGAAACCAAACCAAACGACTCCATCGTGTCCGCGTTGTGTTCTTTTTTCTTTTTTTTTTTCTTTTTTGCCCATAGTTTGCTCGTTGCCCGTTTCGCGTCCAGCGTAGCAAAGAGAAAAAACAATTGTGCTGTTTTATTTTACGGCTTAGTAATCATTTCCGGTTCGATTTATACTTTTCATGTTATTCAAGCAGAAATTAGAATGGTATTCATAAAATTGCGAACCAAAACGTGACCGAGGGCACTTCTCTTCATTTCGACCAAACGCTGACGCGTCTCTTGTGACGTCGCACTTCTGGAAATGGCAACGTCGCGCGAACTACCGCTTCTCCTGGCTTCTCCCGCAACTCTCGCGGCGTCGCCTCAGTCGATCCCGGTACGATGATTACCGCGACTGTTTAATTGATTTGCGCGGCCCACAAGCGCCGGTTTCGGCTGAAATTCGGGCAAACGTTGCCTGGGACGTGCCTGGAACCCAGTTCAATCAACCAAACAAATATTAGAAATTGCCTTCATTGTCCCTTAAATCACTGCGAGCCACAGAAGCCAGCGAGAGGAAATAGGCGATCACACTTTTCAGCCGTGTTTGATGAATGTCGGTTGACCAGTAAAACCGACGGAGATACGAGATGGAAAGGTAGATTACAGCGTAAAGATTGAGGCTTCATGCAAGGATGGCAACATAGTGCGACACCACAAGCAAGCAAGCGAACGTTTTTTTTTTTTCTCTTTTGTATCTTAGAGTTGAAAGGCTCTATTCAAACGATTGTAGTTACGGTGGAGCATTCTCATTTAGGTCACAAATTCAACCAGTTAAAGTTTTAGTGTTCGCCAATTCCCTGTTCGAGTAAAATGTGAAAAAGCACAGATGTCCTGCCTGAGCTGACAGAGTACAACTGCAAAATTTGTAGAACATACCTTTTGGCCAGAAGTATGGGATCTCGAACGCTATACGGGATACTGCAACGGCAAAATACCCGAACGAAAAATTTATATTGCAGCACCGCAGCAGTTAGGGTTAATACAAAAAGAAGGAACATGGTAGCTTTTGTAGCCGCCTCGGTGGCTCCGAGGCGAGAGCGCTGGCCTACGGATCCCCATGTGGCGAGTTCGAATCCCGGCCGAGGTGCCCGCAATCTGACGGAGGCTTATTGCGGAGGAGGCGCCGTGTAACCGAGCTTCGGTTGCACGTCAAAAGATCCCAGGTGGTCCAAATTAATCCTCAGTCCTCCGCTGGGGCGTGCCAGATGCCCGTCGTTGGTTTGGCACATAAAACCCCCCAAATTTGACTTTTTGGTAGCTTGTGTGAGAAGAAAAAATGAGAGATTGTTTCGGATATTTCAAATGTGAAGACATGTTGATAGTTTTTTTATGGAAATGAGCTTGCAGTCAGTCAGTCAGTTAAGTAACGCAAGCTGAAACTGCCTCTGTGGCGGCGTGACTTTGGGCAACCAGTGGCGTATTGAAGGGCTCTCGAGCAAGCATTCGCTGTATGTCCTCCGAGCTGCGATACGGTCGGAGGAAAGCATTGGTATGTAGAAAAGTTTGCATGTTTTGTCTCTAGTGAAAGAGATACAGGTTGAAGTTTCCAGTTAATTAATGTCAATTAAAGATGGGGTGTTTCGTGGCTGTACCATATGCTTCTGCAGGTAAAAAATAAAGTGTGTTTGTTGGGTTGTTAATGGACGTTAAAGATCCGAGGCCACCAGTGGTACTGCACTGGCTACATTTCTCAACTACAGCTGAGACACCGGACGTCCACTGAGGCTGACTAATGTCTCGCTCTCTTAACACACATTAACATAACGATTTAGGGCTACAATGTGACATGACTGAGACACTGTGTACGTATTGCACATGACGTCCCTATTGAACAATTTTGCAAACTGGACCAGTTCAAACAGGATTATTGCCACTGGTTAAATTGGTTGAACTGGACAAATTGAAACTGTGCATACTGGTTTTACTATGAAACTCTGCATACCGGTCTTACTGTGAAAATAGGTATACTGGTAATACTGTACAACTGTGTATACTGGTCCACTCTATGCAGTTAAACCAGTTTAACTGGTCATATTGACACACAGGTCATACACTAATAAAATTAACTTTATTTCCAAAAAAACATACTGCAGACCGCAAAAATAAACATAAAAACATATTTGCAATGCAAAAAAATTGCAATGATTTTATTCATGTTTCCCAGCCGGTTGGCAAAATTCTCCACATCATCTGGAGGTCGGGGTTCCGGTGGTGGCTACCAAAGTACCCCAGTGCATCTGAATAAGAATAAACATCAGTAATTAGAACCATGTCAGATTTATTTGCACCCGTCACTTGAAAAACGGTATGTAACTAATTCCGCAAATAAAAGAAATAAACAGTCTTAGGGGGAAAGTATAAACCGCATGTAAGCGATTTGGCGAGCGACAAGACAAGCGACGACGATCCGCTTCACTGCCGTTTGGTCACTCCCGCGACGCGGCAAAACCGCATGAAAGCACGGGAGCAAGCGACCAAGGCGAGAGCGACGATTTCTAGAAATCCAAAAACCGAGCGACGCGACGAACGATCGTGGGAACACTCCGCCGCTCGTCGCTGACTCTCGTCGCTCGCTTAATCGCTACATGCGCGGTTCAGCCTTTACGCAAAGCAACGCGTAGGAATGAAAGATCCTGCTGTTTTACCCCCTTCCTGCCTCCCCAGTCTGTCGTCCGCTATGCAAATCGCAACCACTGTGGTAGAAAATCGCTGAAGCTGCATGTACACTGGCGGTTGTATTACTAGCATAGCTCTTCCAAATCGGGTTGCAGAAAGGTTCAGTTTTCACATGCACCTGATTATGAAAATGAATCCAAATGGTCGAGCCTGCTTATCTGGCTGGCTGGCGCGGAGACAGCGACAGCCATTGCCCACGCTGCAATGAGGACGGAGCGAATTCCGAACACGCCGTTAGGGGATGAAGCCATTTCGCCCGCGAGTGAGTGGAACTCAGGCGGAGGACGTCATCAGCCACAGGAACCATCGGCAGAGGCAGCACTCAAGGCTCCGGCAAACTAGCTTATTCAAACACAGCGTAAAGACAATTTGTAACCTCGCACCAGATTCGCTTTTTTTTTTTCGTTCCTGGAACTGCCGTCGACGCCGACTCAAAACTGGCGCTTCGAGCGGGCGCGAGGGCCGCGCGGATTGGCCCGCGCGCTCCATGTCCTGGCACGCGAGCAGCTCTCCCCTTTCAAGGCATACGCTCTGCGCGCGGGGACACTGCATCATCTTCGGTCCCGGGGCACTGGCGCATTCCAGGCGCATGAGTCATCTGCGGGTGCGGGCTTTTTCCCGCGTGATATAAAAATTAAATAGCGCAAAGGTTAGACAAGGGAAAAAGAACAGAACATGTATACAGGACAAACGCTAACTCACAACTGTCGTTTTAATAGAAAAGAAGAGAAGAAAACAGCATGCAAATACACTGAAAAAGGAAGAAAGAAGATTTATGATAAAAGGAGAAAATTGAAAGGTATAAACAAAAATAAAAGAAAAGAAAGGAACAGTGTAACTAAATTAATTCCGGGGGATATATTGAAATTAAGAAAAAGACTATAGCTTAAAGAAAGAAGAAACAAGAGACAAGAAATTCCGCCGAATCAACCTCAAGTTGGCAACCGAAGGTAAAATAATTCTTTTTCAGTTAATGCCACCGATGGTACACTCACACAAGCGTCTTCCTTTTCTTGGTGGTTAAGGCCTCGTATATTTCTCGTGAAGTTTTATCTCGGAGCCGTCGTAGGATTTTGCTTTTTGTCAGGATCGGTTTGCATTTACAGTCTCTGACATGTATACTGCGAGATGCCCCGCTGGAGTTGATTTGAGTGAGGGTGGCGTGGTCCCGCAACCTGGTGATGACGCAGCGGCCTGTCTGACCGACATATATCTTGCCACGAGTGAATGGTAGTTCATTCATTACCTGGCTTTGGCAAGGTACATACTTTTGCTTGTGTTTGATGGTGCACTGAACTTGTCAATCTTGAGGAGTATTATCTTTTTACGCAGCTTCTTGAGCTTGTTTGGTGCTGAAAATACCACAGGGATGTTATATCTAGGCGCCACCTTTTCATGTTATGTGACACCTGGTGAATGTAGGTATCACTGCAGGGCGCTGTCTTGGGGGTTTAGTTTTTTCTTTTCACTTTCGAGAGCTGGTCATTCTTTCAACTGCCTCAAACAAGATGGTACTTGGATAGCCAGAAGTCGCAAACAAGTACCATTTTGTTTAAGGCCTTCTTTCTTTAAGCTATAGTCGTTTTTAATTTCAATATATTCCCCGGAATTAACTTAGTTACGCTGTTCCATTTCTTTTCTTGTTCTTTTCTTTTCTTTACTTTTTGTTTATACCTTTCAATTTTCTCCTTTTATTATAAATCTTCTTTCTTCCTTTTTCTGGTGTATTCATATGCTGCTTCCTTCTCTTCTTTTCTATTAAAACGCCAGTTGTGAGTTAGCGCTTGTCTTGTCTACATGTTCTGTCCTTTGTCCTTTGTCTAACCTTTGCGCTATTTAATTTTTATATCATGCATATCCAACTAGGCCACGTCAATATCTCAGTACTTTTTCTCGCGTTTTGCCAGCATCACGTGGGAGGCTTCCCGCCCCGGGCACTTGCGCTGGAAGCGGCTTCTCGGTGCAAGCCAGGGTGGATAAAGGGCGCGGTAAAAAGCGGGAAAGTTATAAAGTTCAAGTGGGAACGATTGGCTGGGAGAGGGATATGAACTCCTAAGAGGCGATTGAATCACTGAATACTTGAGCTGTCACCAACTATCGTCGCAAGCTGGGTACAACTGTACATTCGTGAAAATAAAGCTTTTATTTGCACTACAAATTTGTTATGCGACATTTGCATAGAAGAAATGTACTCTTAACGCCAGACATTTTCTCTGCTAGCTGAAGCATGATTCATTCCAGAAACACATCTTTGCCAATGGAATCGGCAAAAACTTGTGTTGTCGAATGGTTGTTTTTTTATTGTGAGCTGTTTGGAGTGTAAAATCGCAATTCATTCATGTAGAAAAAATGTGAATAATGTGGTTTTCTCGCTTGGGAGTTTTATTAGAAAGAGTGAAACCAACTCGATCCAAATGAAAAATTCCAATCGAATCAATTCCAATGGCTAATTATTTTAAACTGGGCATACTATCAGCTTGACCAGTTCAACGCGCACTTTCTCCAGTTCCGCTGGTATGACTTGTATAGATACCGGGAGACCAGTTTCATTGCCAGTTGTAAATATTTGACTGCCAGTTAGAACAGTTCGACTCCCAGTCCAAACTGTTTGGCAGACAGCTTGAACATTATGACACCAGTGTCGCCAGTTGAAGCTACCAGTTTTTCCTGGTTAACTACCAGTTTGAACTGTACAATTCACAGTTCAGCCAACTCAGCTGCCACCTTGGCCAGTTTATTTTCCAAGTTCGACCAATTTCGACAGTTTGATTTCCAATTTGCCCGGTACAATTCCACTACAACCCGTTCATTTTGGGTTGGGCCTGTTCATATCCAAACTGTTTTCAAATCTTTTTTTTTTTCAATGGGGGTATGTAACAGTTACTGCAACACATTTACAGTGAAGGAGATTCAGTGACGAAGAGGAATGGTAAACTAACCGTGAACAAGGAGCTATTTGCGAGGTTTGAAAAACGGAGTCTGATACCTCCCGTGCAAGCAGACCCCAACGAGCTACCACATGACTGTTTCAGCGACAACCGAACAAACTCTGTAGTTACCCGAGGTATTTAGGGAGCTCTCTGCGTCGACCCGGTAGAGCTAAAGAAACGAAGTTGGAATAATATTTCACCGGCAAACAGTAAGTGCCACTCTTGGCATTGAATCGAAGGGACCCGCCCAAAATATGTTCCTATCTGGCCGGCTCACGATGCAGCGCAGATACCAGCGTTAGCTACAAATTCCGCATGGCCGTTTTAAGATCGGTCGGTGCTCGCAAGAGAATGAATCCAGGTGCCTCTGTTGGAGCACCTGGATTCGGCGGCCAAGCAGGTAAACAGCTACCTTGCCGGAGCTTTGGAACGCTGACGAGAGCAGTTACTGCACCCGGAAAATCAAGTCCACACAAACTGAGTAAGACTCAATTTATTTTGACATTTGTATAAATACATGTATTTACTGGCTTGTAAATATACTTTCTTTAATTCTACAACGGTCCAGCAGATTGCTTTGTCACTTGATATGTTGACGAAATGGTTACCCTTCGTGATGGATAGAAGGCTTCATGCCTATGAGGGCCTTTACTTCGTTTCAGCTTAAGTCCAGACGCAGCCGATGGTACTAGCGCGAGCATGTGGCCCTGAACAGTGCTTGCACTGTACGAGCGCGCGTGCTTGGCAGGGACGCTGAAAGCCTCGAGCTCACGCTTGTAGCATCGGTTCTGTATGAACTTAAGTTAAAACGAAGTTTAGGTAGGTTTAAATATTCAGACGAGGTTGCATTTTTTCCAGAGGTCTGGAGTCAACGTCATTAATCCAGAAGGAAACACATTTTTAAGTTACAAATTTTATGGTACTTTACAGAAACTGCGACAGCTTTGTTGTCCCGAAAGTGGGACTATCTTATATATTGAAACAGGCGTATGTCCAATTATTATTTGCGAGAGAACACAGCTTCACCTGGTTAGAGCTCAGTTCTAGAGGAGGGTATTTAGCAGGGAATTTGATATATAACCACGCTTAGGGCCTTTGCAAACGATCCTGTGCGACTCCACGATACTCCTGACAATAAACTTCAGTGTTGCAGTCACCCGCCTGTCGGAACCTTTCCGACATGTCTCCGAGTTGAGCGAAGTTGGCTGCTGTTGTAGGCAGTTACTCGGATGTATGCTACTCGCGACCAAGCACCAGTCTAAACAAGTGTATGTGTGGAACTGGTTTCGCTGGTATTCTGCTTTTCAAACAAGACACGTTATAAGTGCAAACGACAGTCTGTCACATTTTCTCCTGCGAGGCTTAACGGCTTCACTAGCTTTGCGCTTAAGAAGTAGTGCCTACATCAAACTGACAAGTGGCATTCCTGGGTAAGGCGTGTTTCATGGCGCAGAGATGCCTGAGGCTAGTAAAAACAATGACATAAAGAGACCAGAAACCCTTGGAAGTGTGCGATATTCGAACAAAACGTCTCGCGCTGCGCAATAAATGGTGCAATCACGTCCGTGTCATCTGTGATGGGCAATCCGCGTAATCTACATATAAAAATATCGCATATTTCGGCGGTATGTAGTACTATCGCAACATTTATTCTAATTAAAAGTATTCTGAACCAATTTGATCGTTATTTTAACACGCGCCAGAAAGGCATTACAGAATTTTATAATAAAAAATATAAAAGGAGTTAAAACCTCTTAACGGAAGAGCCTTTGATGTCATAGTCACGTGAAACATTAGACGCCGGGGCTCCTTTGTCTTGTTCTTTTTTTATTTTTCTTTGGCTCCGCCAACCTGGAGAGCTTAGGGTTTGAAAATACGCGTCCGGGATGCGACGGGCAAAACCATGGCCGAGAGGGCGGTCGAAGCCGGCGGTGTCATCGTCTCGCTCTTCTTGGGCTTGTCCGTCAGTGGGTCGACTTTTGGGGAACAGACCTTAGGTACTTCGGCTTGCTCGGGCTTCGGCATCTTCTGCGATACGTAGTCTTTCGGGGATGAGCGCCTCCCGTGGCCGACGTGTCTTCTGACGGGGTACCCTTCACGGACACAGAATGCGCTTCACCGCACCTCCACCAAAAATGTTGCGGATGGAAAAGGCTCGACTGGCGTAAATTGAAAATAAAGGTTTATTGTGCTAACTTGTGCCCAAAGCAAGCGAACATCTGAATGGGGTAGATGAAGATAACTAAGGAGCGTCACGGGCGTCGGAGTCGGCGTAACGCAAAGTCGAGCGCTGGCGAAAGAGTGCGTCGTCGTTGGCAGAGTGAATTGGCAGGTCAGCTCCTTATCTACTGCACTCTGTATTTCGATTATTCGACCTCGAATCATCGAGAGTGAGCTAGGGCGAGACTCCCTAGGCGAGCTAGCCCAACACCTCCTAGAGAAGAAGGCCGTAGCGCTCTCCTTGTGACGTCTCAATAGAAGGCCATCGGGGGTGCGCGTCGAAGCGAAGGCAACGCGCGTGGATCGACCTTCGTAACGCGCTTTTAGTCACATGCGCGGGTTTTACTAGCTAAAATGAAAGCTGCATATAGCGACGGGTCTAGAAAACATTTTATTACACGGGCGAAATATTACACCGCTACATTATCAGTACGGAATGGTTCTAGGTAGGCGTATAAGGCGTCCTTAGAAAAATGTGATTGTTTTAAGTCGAAAACATTGAGTGACGCAATTATTGCTGTAAGAATACATATTTAAAAAAAAAAACACTTCGTCAAAATGACGAGACACGCAGTGATAGGGCACAGCAAAACAGATCACAGTTAAAAATTAGGTAGACGTACTCAACGCGGTCACGGCTAGACAAGTGTCACTTACGATCATGTAAGCTACCGTTATCGAGTGCAGTCACTGAATTGTTGCATTACAGCCCGGCTACGTTGCAAAAGCAATGTAATTTGAATCGAATGACATTATGGGGTCAAAAAATCAATTTACGACGCTGGTATAATCACTCAAACCGCAAGCTGATGAAATCCCATATCATATAATGAAAATATATTAACTTTTCAATGTGGCAGGGGTACTAAACTTAGTATTTACAGTCAACCAATTTAATTCTCTCTATGGGCTCGAGCTGCCTAAGAACAAAATATAACCTATTTTGTATACAATATTACTATTACCTTAACACAGTTAAAATTCTAGTATGAACGCGGTAAAGGCAATAACATTAGTATAAATAAAGACATAACCCCAAACAACGCACTTCCAATAATCACACAAACTTGTCATTCACCTTCCATTGAAAACTAGAATATTACCACGCATATTTACAAATGTCGACGCAACTGCACACAGATAACGACGAAAAACAAGACTCCATTTTATCACAAAACCATTAAAAAACGATTGCAGAAGTTTACTTAAGTTTTACATGACGAAGAAAGCCCTAAATAGGTTGTTTCTCACCTATCGATCGTATCCATACGTCGCACAATATCTGTCAGGAAAACATTTGAACAGGAACTTCAAGAAGTGTTTCTCTGTCGAGAGAGAGGTCATCGACCAGTGTCATCGTTGGTTATTTGTCACACATGTCACTCAAACGTTAGCAGGATTTGTTGCACGAATCTACGTAAATGCCGTAGTATCAAGCGAACACACAAAAAAAAACAACTACCCGAGACTGCGGTGACGACAGAAAAACGACGGGAAGAAAACACTTCTTAAAACAACCACACACGAGAGCAGCGGCGACGAAAGGCTTAACGTTGTCGACCGATCTCCTGCTCGTGTGCGCTCCCTGCGGCGATGACTGGATTTTTTTTTTTTCGGTTTCCTTCTGAAATGCCTCAGCGTTCCTTTTTAGACAGTCAGCAGTTCACGCACAATGTAAGTTTACCAGTATTAGATCTGGTATGAGGGAAGATGTCGCATCGGAGCCGGTTCATTCGAAAAGTGTGGGGAGCTGCGGGACCGCACGTAGCTCCGCGGTTACGGGGATAATCATAAATATCAATTTCGTACTTTCAACCTCGGTAATGCGTTGTATATTGCCTTTATATTATATATATAATACGTTGTACGAGACTGCGCTTTTAAAACGTATATTAACGTCGGATAAAGGCGCACGAACACCACCGCGCCGCTCGAGAAGAAACATTTTTTGTTTCACGTAGTTGCGTCATGGCCTTCCTTCTCCGACATTGTGACGTAACCATTAGGAGCGCTACGGCCCTCTTCTCTAGGAGGTGTTTTCTAGCCTCCTTATCTTTTTCACTCGGGAAAAGGAAACACATATCTTCTAGATGTACTGAGAAGCGTTCCTTCTCGGTCATGCACGCGGCAATATTGTCAATATTCGCATATCAAAACGGCCTTCTCACCACCCCCGACCGAGTTTCCGCTAAAATTAACAATATGTGCAAAAAAAAAAAATTTATTTGTGCTCCATATTTTTTGTTACGAATTCTACACTACAGCTGGCAACTGCGAAAAAATATCTCTACCGAAGTAAGGATGTTACACCAAAAACACCGCTAAAATTCGGTACATTCTGACTGCCTTTATTATTTTTTGTAATGATAGTTGAAATTGTATATTAACTGTAGTTTTGATAAAGTCTGAATTATATGACTGTACCTGCTTTTTCTTTGATTTCATTTTATGTTTCCTGCTTAAAGTTTGAAGCGCATTTACCCTCCCTCGTGTAATACCCGCGGACGGGGTCTCGAGGTATATAAATAAACGAAATAGATGATACCCGGGTTAGCGAGGATAAGTTATTTTGTGCATCTCTGATTGAGCGTTAAGTTCAACAGTTATCTGCGAAAAGTCAGATAGTGGAAGAAACGATTTTTAATATAAATTATTAAAAGGAGCTGTACAACTACGTTTCCTTGAGGAACGCCTAATATGATATTGGACTTCGATGTCACCGACATACATATAATAATGCGTGTAAGTGGATAGTCAAGAAATTGAAAATCCAGGCAATAATTAAATGATTCATTTTGAAATTACGAAGTTTCATTGTGAGGCTGTTATGAGTTACCCTATCGAATGTATTTGAGAAGTCTAGGAAGATAGAATCCATTTTTTTACATTCGAAATTAGAATGGATATTATGCACACCTCTAGAGGTTGTGCTTCCAATGATAATGTTTTTCTCACTGTGTGTTGGTTTTGTTTAGCCCACTATCTGTCTCAATGTATATTATAACGTTTGAAAACATTGCGGGATCCAGCATCTTTGCTTGAATACTGATAATTGTTATGGGACGATAATTATGAGATCAATTTTGATCTCCGGACTTATGTACAGGAATTGCACCACTGATTTCTTGGGTCTGGCCAGAGGCAAGTGTTTCTCAAAAGATTTTGGTTTGAAGCCATTGTTATATATGTTCCGTTTTCCTCCTGAGCATAAAGTTCCCTACCGAAAAAAAAAACAGCATAAACTGTTTATGGAACAGAAACTCTTACTGGATTTCTTGTTGGAAACCTCAAATTCAGTTTGCAGACCGTTGTCTACAAACTTGATTGCAGGTTTCCAGCAAGAAATCCAGTTAACGAAAAGATGGTTAAAGTGCAGGCGAGCTGGTGTAGATCATACATAGTGGAACCTGAGACTGAGGTATGCAAGGAAAACTTCGAGGACGAGAAAAGAGGACTAAACACCGTCTTTTGAGACGGTGTTTAGTCCTCTTTTCTCGTCCTCGAAGTTTTCCTTGCATACCGCAGTCTCAGGTTCCACTATGTATGAAATCCAGTTAGATTTCCGCTACCATAATCCAGCCTATAACGATATTTTCGGTAGGGTTACTGGCATCGAAGGATTTTTAGGTGAACTAAAAAGACGTGTTTCGAGAGGTTGCGAATGCCCTTATCCATCCAATCAAGAGACTAGGTATTCACTGCCAAAGGCACAAAATCTGGCAATCAAAGTAATTTCTTTTTATGCTTGCAAAAATTGATGACCTGGACTAATTTGAAACTCAGCGTCCAAAACATCGCTCCACAAATAAGGGGAAATCAGTATACGTGCCGACGCCTCCTTTATTTCCCTAGCACCGAGTGACTAGATTACTGCAAAATGCCTCAAGAAAAGCAAAGTGGGAGATAGGACTAATTGAAAAAAATTGTGATTGAGACACGGTGCCTACAACAAACGACTTTAAAAAGTAATCACTGCAATAGACAGTCGCATATCGATAATAATTTATTTCAATCATTTTGATGTGAGCGAGAAGTGTTTTCATTCTTATCTTGAGAAGACTAAGAAAGAGTTTGCTTTGAGGTGAAGATTGCGCCCTGATTTCGCCTTGCTGACCTCCTCTGCTGCAGTCTCGGTTCCCCAGTGGGGTCCTTGGGGCCCGTGGAGCGACTGCTCCAAAACCTGTGCCATGGGTCTTCGACTGCGATCCAGACAGTGCCTTCTCGAGGGAACTAACGGTATGATTGCCGCACATCTATGAGCATTTAATAACTCTGGCGTGTTCCGAGTGAATTGCGGCTTCGCGAAATAAACCACTTCAGGGCATTTTGAATCGCATAAAGAAACTACAAGTCGCTGAATACTGGAATTAACCGTGGAAGTAAGACGAGGAGAAATGATAAGCTGAAAAACTATTAAATTAACCGAGACAAAAGGGATACTCTAATGAGAGAATTATGTTACTTAGTGTCGCATTACGTTATTCACACCCACACATTCGAGGGCTTCCAGCACAATATCATTGAAAACCTTCGCACATCTGAAAATGACTTTTTATGTTGGTTTTTTAATGAAATATCAACAACGTACCATTACGAATACGCTACCTTCGGTAGGAATGTCACCCACGTAGTGTGCATAAAATATTTGTGTTAGAAACACCATGAAACTTTGTTTTTGTAAATCAGCATTTGCCAAACGGTTGGTGCCAGAGTGATTAGCCTATATTTTTATTACTTTCGTTCGAATGTACTATTGGGGAAAAATTAAATACGAACAGGGGAGCACGGAGGAGCGCGTTGGTCGCGGTACAGGCTGCGCCGCCGGGAAGTGAACGTAGGGGCGAGGATTTGTTTGTAGAGAGTGATGCTGTGTGTTGCGAGGTTGTGATTTGCTTCCGTGTATATAAGTACTCTTGCCGTCATTTAACCCAACTGTACTTAACAAGAAGCCTGCTTGTGTGTATTCAAGTAATGTTTGGCGCATGTAACCTCCCCCACCCCCCCCCCCCCCCCCCCCCCCCCCCCCCCCCCCCCGCTGTAATAGCCAAAAGGCGCTGCGGGTATTGAATAAATAAATAAATAAAAATAAATAAATGTTTGGCATACCCGATGTGTATACGCCCCTTGCTCGGCGCTTCCCAAGCTTCGGCATTGCGCCTCTTAGTGCGCTGAAAGCTATCACCACTATCTTTGCTCGCTCGATGCGTGCGGCGCGAGGACGCTCGCCGCTATCAGCTAAAGCGCGCGCTGGCTGAGAGCGCGCTTTAGCTGTCATGAAGACGGAAACCAACTTAAAACCACGTAGTGCCCCCATGACGTTACTCAAATATTAATGTGAGAGTTGAGGGGTACCTTTAGGTTCAAACTGTTTTATTTATTAAAATAAAGCTAGCGCACACATCAAAATATGGTTTACTGCTCGTCACCTTACACGGGGCAGACACCGATTTCCGCAATTAATTGACCGAAGTCTAAAAAATGTATAACAATCCTCTTCAAATTAATTGGCAGCTTGGCAGAAATCTATATTGTGATTTTATGTTTGTTCAATCAAATTGTACCGTGTTGTTTGAAGACCGGTGGCGTCGCTGCGTTTCCGTAGGAGCTAAGCCTTTTTCTTTTTTTACTTTTTCCTCAGGTAAGTTCGCTCTTTGGAAATTTTGCAAAAAAATGCACCATCTGTGGGCAACGCTGCACAAAGTCGTAGCGCGATAGGTTAAGAAACCGAATTTTCCGGTCGATTTAAAGAGCCTGGCGTCTCCTTGTATCACCCTGTAGAACAGAACTCGAAGGGTGTAAAAATTGTTGCACGCAAATTTTGGAAGAGAAGTCACACGAGGAAACTGATCCCGCGGAAAAAGCAACGTCCTCCGCAGTAAGATTAACGCAAACCACACCAAACGCGCATTCTTTATATATATTTAGGACTTAACAGAATCATCGGATAAAAAGAGTCTGGCTCTATCAGCGTTGGTTTTCGAAGCAACCGAGGCCTTCGCGCACCGGTGCAAAGACTGCGATTACAACAAATAAAGTAAACATAAGCAACGTGCGGAAACCAGTGTACGTATGCCACAGGTCACGACATTCTTCCACAGCCACACGCTTGTCTCGTTCTTATTCACGAAGTTCCTGTTAGATTAATTCGTTCTTACATGCATGGAGTCAGCCGCAATCGGCGCTCGATGTTTAGTTGAGATGTGCACCGACACGAGCATCGGCCGCCGTACACGAGCAAACTCACCGCGATCTTGCTTTGCCCGAGTGTCACAACACAGCGAACAGCTCACATAATTTTCAGTCTCCGCAGTGCTCCGTTCACCACATACACGACAAAGATCGGCGAAAATCACAGTCTTCGTGCAGAGCCGATCAAAAACCGCGCTAACAACCAACCAGCCTCGACGGCTGCGCCAAAGCGTAGAAGACCGGGTGAGGGACGGAACGGACGGAACTCCCGAAGTAACGTTGCAGCATTGCTCCGTCCCCCTCCGGTTTTCCGCGGTTATCTCGAAACGAGCGCTCACGTCCAAAAACCAAAAACCCAAATTTCCCCAAAAAAAAAAAAGGAAATAGGAGTTAGTTGCTGTCCGATTTTCGCTTGCGATTTCTTCATAAAATTCGGCCGCTTTTCGCCAATGTGTTTCAGTCATGACTCAATACGCAGAGTCCGGCGCCGTCGCTACACAGCAGCGCACCGACGAATGGAGAAAACTAAACTCAACGGAACTCAACGAAAAAAGACCGCGGACTTTGAGGCGTATTGCAAAGCACCTGAGTACTGGCAGTGGTAGACACGAAGGTCGAATCGATCAATATAAAGTTTTCTAAATTCGCACAAGTCTACCGTAACAATATGACAGTGCACGGAAGCTGAATGTCGGCTCGGCACAAACAAAAAAAAAAAAGAATTTTGGCACAAGTTTTTCACACTTTGATCAAACGTATATACCAGGGGCAGGGGTGGCCAAGCTGCAACTCGCGAGCCGCTTCCGGCTCTTCGCGTGTTAAAGTGCGGCTCGCGGCTACCTCTACCCCCCACCCCCCCCCCCCCCCCAACACACACACATACGCACGCCCACTCCCCCGCCTCCCTCCCGGTCAAAGGAGCACTTCCCCAAAAGAGAAAAGGAACGCGTTTTAAATCGAAAGACAGGTTGCTGTTTCTTAGTCTTGTGCTACTGCTACCTTACGTACAGTTGTACTGCTTTTAACTCGAATAGATTTAAAGTAGTTCGAGTTTCGGTTATTGCTCTGGACAAAAGTTTGCACCCCCCCCCCCCCCCCTCCGGATCTTGGAAGTTTAGCGGTTTTGTTTGCGGCTCTTAGCCGCAACCATTGTAAGCACTTGACGCGGTCTGGCGCAGATTTAACCTCATTGCGCTGTGTCGCTTTGCATGTTTCTAAACAAATTGCACCTGAACAGCACGTGGTGTCGAACGAGCAGAAGGGAGCAGGAAAAACGTAGAACGGCGAAACACTACGTCTCATGATAATGCTAGAGTTTCTCCGGGCATAGGAAACACTCAAAGCACAAGGAAAAGACCATGTTACCTTAAACGGCTACGCGCCTCCAGCGCGAGGGGCGCACACCGTCTGACACACGCTTGTGGCTGAAGCGATGCATAATAGTGACTCCAGACAACTGAGGAGACTCATCAAGAAAACAGTGGTGCGACAGGTATTCATTACACAGTTCCAAAGAAGGTGGATGTAATGCACTTACCGTGACATTTCCAGGTTTGCGATGCGGCGAACCGAAAAGCACGTCCAGCAAAGTTGCCGAATTGCGCGGGATTTGCCCTGGTCTCGCTCCCACTACGATGCGCCAGGGGTGCCTTTCACGCGGACGCGGTCCCCACGGCTGATGCGCGGGAAGAAGTTTTACGTGATCTTCCGCCTCTCCGAAATAAACTGGCTACATTGACTGAGCTTGCGCAGCGCGTCGGACTATGTCTGTTCGGCCGGGTGATGTGGTGGTTGGGGTTTCCGGCAAATCGGCCCAACGACGGCTCGCGAGCGGCATTGGTCCCGTCCGCGCTCCCTGCAATTTTACGTTTTTTCAACAAGTGTAAGACGACACAAGTTTTTCTTTTATAAATATTCCAAGGACGGTTTCACGCAAGTCGACAATACGGTGCGCGTTACCGACAGTCGGCTAGCGAGCGGCTCTGGCTGCGTTAGCCTGATTGTACTGCGTTTTTTCAGGGCAAACTGAAATTATGCGGTGATGTCTTCCAGCGCAAACGAGGACGGATATCCGACGAGAAGTTCGAGAATCAGCTTCTGTTGCGTGCATCTGGTAAACCAGATTTGCGCAACTTTATAATTGTTTGTGACTGACGTTGATACAAATTACGCAATGCGGAAATATACGCATAGGTAATTGAATTACATTTTCAGTATTTGTACTCTACTCAAGGTATTTTACAGTGGAAGTATTTATAGAGTATATTGTTCAACACTGCCATCAACCGGATGCAATATCTGAATTGCTAGGAAAAAACCGCCTTTGCGCTTTTAACACAGAGTCACTTTCTCCTATTTTGTTACTCTTTTTCCGGAACTTATAAAACCTTTTGTTAAATTATCGCACAAACTAACATTTTCAATTGTGTTTCCGACCTCTTCAGTTCGCGACCTTGGAGCCGTCATCGAGCTGGGAATCCTGCTGAAACGTTTTATGTTTTCGAAACGAAGATACCCAAGGCGGCAATTTTCTTAAAATTCAGTATTAATTTGTACCTAAGTTGGAGGTTCATACTTCATAAGGATATTAATTTGTGGTGAATATTACTTTGGTTGATTGGTATAATTGACAAATAGGGCCAACATTCATTAGTTCTGAAATAATTGAGAATCATTAACATAACTTTTGTCTCCTAGGTGAATGCGAACATAGATGACTTAACTTTTATTTTATCTCACATCGGCTGTACTAAAAACAAATATATATAATACGTGAAATGTTCTTTCGTCAATAGTCATAGTACCTAATATTAAAGGATGTTTTAGCCAAACAATTGTCAAACCCATGCTGAAAAGGTGGCCATTGTTAACGCTCTTAAATTTTATTCCGCTTAAAACATTTTAAAAATCTGGGCTAATAATAAATTACGAGATTCGACAACCTGGGCTAATAACGAGTAACAAGATTAGGAAAAAATCGCATATCATGTTTTGCCAATATTGGGGAAAACTGATATGTACCTGGATAACTACATTAGACAAATTGGTTTGGGATTGGATTACAATATCGTAAAATTCGGAATATAATTGGTTAACATTATTGCACTAAAATGACGTATCATTGGATACCAATATGGGAAATCATGGGATAATATTTCATAACAATATTGGAAATGGTCGCATAATATTTGATAACACTATGGAAAATCGTGGCATAATATTGAATACCAATTTCGGAAATTCTGGCATATCGTTCGATACGAATATCAGAAAACTTGATCTACCCTTGCAAACCAATATGGAAAATCCTGGAGTATTATTGGAATCAAAAATTTAAAGTCGTGGCGCAATATTGCTCAGAGATATTAGTATTTAATTGGATAAACTTTTTAAATAGTGGATTGACGGGCTTGTTGGTCGTAAACAATCATGGTAAAAGAGTAGCGCAAGAAAGACGGGACACAGAAGAAGCAGAACACCGGACCAGCGCTAACTTCAATGAACTGTTTAGTTGCAAGTTAGCGCTCGTCGTCTATTCTGCTTCGTCTGTGTCCTGCGTTGTTTTTGCGCTACTCTTTTACCATGTAAGGATAAACTGAAATGCCAATATGGGAAGGATAATGGAAGTGTCATCATTGGTCCAATATCAGACATTTATTTGGCCCAACGTTGGAGCGAGTCGCGTTCCCATATTGGGTTCAAAATTGAAATCCATTCAATCCAATATTATGCCAAAGTTGGGCAAACACTGGTGTGCTGCCTGGGTGGTTGACGGGTATGTCGGAAATTATTACCAAAGTTAAGAAAAAAAGTTTAGATTGAATATGGTTCGAAGAAAATTCACTTGCAAGAGTAGCAGCATGAGCTTGTCCCAAAATGCACTCCACTCTTTTCACTTTAGCAAAGCGATCTCTGAAAAGGAGGCCAGCTGAATGAAGAAAACCACAAAGCGTTGTCAATATAGATGTTGTAGAAGGGGTTTCTTTTACACTTATGTTGCAACATCTCCCTTGCAGAATAGGGAATCTTATTGCAGACATGCCCGACTCTTTTCTCCAACCCTGGGTGACTCATAATCGCATAAACGGGCAGTGAAATGATTTTAATGAAAAAAGTATTTCTTGCTAATATTTTATAAGTATTGTCACAAATGACAGGCGCAGAAGCAGCAAAAAGCCTATTTCAAACTGAAAGTTGAATGGGACAGACGATTGCCAAACAAAATAAAAAACGAGCGTCGAGACAGCAGTAAAGCAGGTAGCGACTTGGCGGCGTAACAGCAGCAAGAGCGAGACTAACTCCGGCTCGCCTTTTGTACAAGCGTGTGTTTCTGGAACAGTAAGCGTAGGGGGTTCGGCACGTAGAACATTGGGACCTCCAACAAGCATCTATATTTTTTTTTAATTTACCAGAACGCGACATTAACAGAAACAGAAATAACAAAAAGGGCTCCCGCAACCAGGCACCGAAACTCGGCACTTTGCGTGGGAGCCATGCACGATAAAGATTTGGCCACGGGCGCGCCTGCTTGGAGACGCGAGTGGCACTACATTTTTTTTTGTATGTTGCTATAACCTAGAGAAAACGCGCAACTCACCTCCGAAATAGGGTGATTCCGCCGTGTAAGAGCAAATACAAAACAACATTATTTCCCGATCTGCAGCCGCGTGTAACGGTCATTTGAATCACAGCGTCACGTCATGGAGAGCGGACAAATATTTTGTGTCCCCACCTAACTGGAGTCAACAAACCGTCCCCTCTCCACTGCTACACGTTCCGTCGTCCTAATGGCGAATTGTCTTCTGCGTCTATCGTTCGCCGCAACCTTTGCCGAAGCTAAACAGGTATCCGGACCTTGCAAAATCAACAATCGCGGAGAGATCGCTGGGTAGAGCCAAATACTCCACAGGCCTACTTCTTGAAAGCAGACCGAGCGATTCAGAACGCTTAGGCCGGCTTCAGACGGGGCAACTTTGTCAGCAATTTTGGGGTTGCTGGCAGGTTGTTCCCTAGCTTTCCCTAGATCGACACGAATCGCTAAGGTCGGGTACGGCTCGAAACGGACAAGCAACAAGGACTACTCGGAGACGTTTGAAGCGGCAGCATCCAATCAGGGATGCGATATTTTCACGTAACACCTCTGTGGTGGTGATGATGAGAACTAAAGACTTGGTTCTGGTTTGAAATGAATCGTTCTTGGAAATAAACTGTACCAGAATGGTAAATTAGTATTCTCAACGCAATATAAAGATATAAAAACATGTTTTTAGCATGTAACTGTGCGTATAAAAAGTGCAATAAAAATAAATTTTCACGATGATGATGGCAAGTCGTAGAAATTCGGTCTCTGCCTCTGAACACGGGCGGCCCGTTTTGCTGGTGTTGCGACGTCAAGTTGCTGGGCGAAATTGCCCCCTCTGAAGTGGGCCTTAGCAGGGTCAACCGGACGGTTTCTTTTTACTCTTGTCCGCAAACTACGAAGGGAAGAGGAGTCAGCCAGGCAAAAATTCCTTTTGTATCTACTTCTCTACCCGGCTTCGCCCGTAAAAAAAAAAAAAAAAAAAAAAAAAAAAAATCAAATTTAATTTTAGTTTAATTCATTAGAGATAACACAGCATTCGTTTCTCGCAAGTTTTTTCAGAAACTTAAGAACACAAAATTTGAGTATGACACATTTTCCAGGTAAGGACACATTTCTATAAAGTTTAAATGCATGCAATATGTTGGCTTCCTTATACGGGATTTTTTTATGCTTAAACAGTGCTCGTGAAATCTCTGTATAAATCTGGAGAGTTTCGAAATTTCTGCAGGCACGCAGGCGGTGTCGCCTCAAGCGTGCGGCCCAGGTTCCGGCCGACAACGCGAGTTCTGCGACACCAGGACCCCGTGCCCTATCGACGGAGGCTGGGGCCCCTGGAGCGAGCTGATCTGCTCGCGTACCTGCGGCTCGGGCCTCGGGAAGCGAACTCGGACCTGCAACAACCCGAGCCCCCAGTTTGGGGGTGCCGAGTGCCAGGGCTCCGAGTGGGACATGGCCAAGTGCCAGGGGGAACCCTGTCCCTCGGTGCTGCAGACAGGTGGGAAAATGTGTGTGCCTCATCCCTCGAACAACTATGTCCGGTCGACGTTTCTAATTCTTATGAAGAAAAAAATATTTTGTTGTTTGTACGCCCTAGAAAACGCTTTAAACCGTATTTTGTGAAAAATAACTTTAAAAAAATGTTTTTCCGGAACAAAAATCACAAAAATCACAAAGTCGCTGTCGGTCATGTGCGCGTTTCCCGGCTTGCCCAAATTCGGCATTTTGAATAGTTATAAAACACAAACCGCTGTCGCAGTGGGCGCAAATATTTTTTTTACAAGGTTTGCTTTTCCGCACAATTGAACTACGCGTCGCCGAACGATCATTATTGGTCCAAATGTAGCGCTAGCTGTCCGAACCAAATGGAAAAGTTTCAGAACTAACCGTTATCGGTTAGTTCTGAACTCTTCGCCCTTTACCCACAAGAGTAAAGGGGGAAGAGATAAAGAAAAAAGAAAGTCCAGGAGAAAATACAAGTATCTTCATTTTCTTTTGACAAACTATGCATCCTTCTATTCAATATTTAAAATGAGGTTGTCATATTGGCTTTGGAATGATTATGATACAGAAAAAGGATGCCCCGGAAACTCCTCACCAGGAAGGCATTTGCATTTTACTTTTTTTATTTACAAGTCACGTCAACAAAAGGCACAAGAGTTGGTAGAAAACAACAATCTTAAAAAAAAAAAAATATTTTATAAAGCACGAATTCAATGCACGCATCCTCCAGTCATCGGGGCTGATAAAACAATGACGCATTAGTAGAAACACGGAGCACCTTGATAAATGGACGATAAACACTGGAAAGACGCTCTACCAAAAATTACTTCTGATCTGAACCTGATCCTACCAACAACATTCTGACGTAATTTGTTCGTCGGTGTCGATTTCTAAGGTTTCAGGAGTACGTTCACAAGAGAAAGCAAATGTGGCGGGTTCAAGACAGTTCGCAACGGCGAATCACCTAATTAACATCAAACGTCATTTCTGGGTGGAATACAGGGGTGCAAGTCAAACAACCCTGGCTTAAGTCGTTTTGGCGCGCAGGTAGGCCTTCAGGCGTCTCAGGGTGGAGAATGAGCGCTCAGTGGTCGCCGTCGTCACGGGGAGCGTGACCAAGATCTGAAGAATCTTTAGCATGTTCGGGTAGAACAGGGGGTCACACGCGTCGAAAGCTTGGAGGGCGCTCGCTGGGGCATTTCTGTCATTTTGCCACTTGTGCCGCCACAGCCACAGCTCGCCGATTGCCTGGCTTCTTGTCTCCCGCGTAGAAGTGAGAACTGTGTCTTCAGCAACTGGGTCTTAGAGGTTGGAAGCTACTTGCAAAGAAAGAACGCAGCTGAAAGAAGATAGAACAGACTCACGTTTTTTTATATGGTGCTTTCAGTTGGCTGTTCAAATTGTGCAAGAAGGGTACAGATAACTAAACCCGATATGCCACCTCAAGGTTGTTCAGTGTGCTCAAGTTGTCCCGGCGTCTTGGTAGCCCTATCGCTGTGTCAAAGAACTCCGCTGCTTTCGTGGCTCACTCAAATATGCTTTAGAACTGATGTTCCACGTTTGGCCGCATTTGTCCTATTGTTGCGTTTGCTTCTATTACGCAAGAAAGAGCTAATGGCAAGTCGATTGACAAAGCTTGCAGTGCCTTCGTCAGGGTAATGTCAACGCAAGAGCTTTGGCCGCTGTGCGCAGTCTGATTGGGAAGGCACTGGATGATGCTGAAAGCAAAAGCATATGTGCCCGAGAGGCGCTGTTTGAAGCTAGACTCTCATCCAACAGCTGGAGAGCGGCAGCAATGGGTTCAAGCAGTGCGATGCTTGTCAATATGTAATCATGTCTCTTCACCCATCTCGCTTCACAAACCGACATAAGGCGCCTCTTCCGAGACTCCGGGCAAAGGAGTCCAACCTTGTCTATCAGTATCTGACTTCTGATTGGAGAGCTGCGGAAGAATGTGAAAATCTCTCTGACCGTGCTCATTCAGTCCCTCATATGGGGAACTGTGGCTGCATCACAGACAACAAGGATGAGGCAGTTACTTGCGCCGTATAGAAACAATGCAGATGGACGCTCTTTCAGTACCGCAGCTTGGACCCCGTCCAGTCGTACTGACATTGCTGCGGCCCTGTGACGTCGTCGAGCAGGTCCGGACGCGTGCGGTTGGGGGTGACACACAGGAGCGGGGAGTTCACGGACAGGAAATGGGGAAGAGGGGCCTGGGAAAACTGGAAACCGATCAAGGACGGGGAGAGAAGGAGGCGAGCCAGGCCGGACGTGGGAAAAGACAACTCTCTTGGAGGAAAGCGAGTCGAAGGGTGTGGACGGTTTTTTGGAGGCGGGCAGCGGACAAAAGGGAAAGTGATCGGGACGTGCACGGCGAAATTGTGAGAGCCAAGGCAAGGGCGCAAGCTGAAGGCGTACATCGACGGACATCCAAGCAAGCCCGATTTGCCGCATCCTGAGCCTCCTCGGTACAACCAACCCGTCGAACCTGAGCCACGTCGTTGACCGGCCCCTTCCAAGCAGTGTTGTGCCCGTTACCGAAAAAAAGTAACGAAATAGCGTTACTCGTTAGTTTGGTAAAAATTAACGCGTTATTGAGCTACGTTACTCCTTTATAAACGTAACGAGACACCGTTACCGTTACTTTTCAAAAATAACGAACGTTACTTTTACGTTACTTTTACGTTACTTTTGTGTTCGAGTACAAATGTTTGTCAGAGATGTGTTCGCTGGGTGGCGGAGAAAAGCTCACCGGAGAAAAGCTCACCGGAGAAAAGCTCACCGGAGATAAGCTCACCGGAGAAAAGCTCACCGCAAAACCGGCGTATGCGGAGAAAAGCTCACCGGCCATTGAGCGGATGCGCAGAAAAGCTCACCGATTTTTTTTTTTTTTTTTTTTTTAATTTAGAGGATTCTGTGTCAAACGTGGCAATTTAACACAATTCGCGTTCGTCACTTCATTAAAAATATGTCCTCTTTTTTGTAATATTCTTGAAGGTCATTGGGCATATTTACTAATTCCTCAGAAATTTGTAATCCCCCATTTTGTATATTAATGAAGCCGCAAGTATAAAATCAGAACATCGTACACCGCTAAAAAAAGACAACGCTTTATTGACAGCAGACAGTGCGCCGTCGGTAGCTCTGTCAAATAAAGAGGTTTGTTCTTTGCGAGCTAATATGAATAACGGTGTGTGAACCATTTCAGCTCCAAATATTGTGTAGTGCCTAATAGATAGGTACGTGTTTGTTGATGTAATCAGTGTCGGCTACGCTGTTTTCTTTCTGTTAATTTCACTAACAAAACTTAAGTTGCGAGAACAGCTTCGTCCTGTCGTGTTTGTTGTCTTCACTCCGTAGTCGTCGTTTGAGCAGTTTTCGTCATGCATGAGCTTCACCAACTCGCCCTATTCGCTACCTTACAGAGGACCACTTGTTATTATAGGTCACCAATAACAATGGTGCCAGTGTGCAGCTCTGAAGGTCACGGGTGGTTCGCAGTAGAAGGGCACTATCGCACAAAGGCAACGAGTGGAAACACCAGCACGAACGGCTAGAAAGCGTGTATGTCCGTGGCAGATAGAAGCCTTGATATCCTACTGACTGTTTTATCCTGTTTTCAAAGGTTAACAAAAGCTTCAAAGAGAATTTCAGGCACCGCGTTGTTGCGCATGCACTTTCAAATTTTCGGCATTCACAGTTTGGAGCTTTGGTTTTAGGCAGACATTATTAAGTTTTCGAACTTTTTCCTGTTCTTCAGGTTCATAAAGTTCTCAGTTAGGCTTTCGTTGCTTAGAGAGTAAGCTACAGAAAACACTCACCCACAATTATTGATTTGGGAGCAATATACTTAATAAGCTTAACAAATAGTACAAAAAGGACATTTTCTTTTCAACAAACCCGTCGATTTTTAATGATAAAAAATTTACATATGTTACGCGTGATCCAACAGCCTCTATATAAAAAGAAGAAAAAAAATCGGTGAACTTTTCTTCGCATACGCTCAATGGCCGGTGAGCTTTTCTCCGCATCCGCCGGTTTTGCGGTGAGCTTTTCTCCGGTGAGCTTATCTCCGGTGAGCTTTTCTCCGGTGAGCTTTTCTCCGGTGAGCTTTTCTCCGGGATTCGTGTTCGCTTACAAACATGCCATCGGTCTCGTGAAAGAGAAAAGTATTCAATATTAGCCCACCTGCTTAATATATTAGATTATGACCATGGTCGACATGTTTCCGGAATGCGTTAATGAACTTATTAAGAAGTTCTGGGAGCGCTAGCACTGGCATAAAACAACGAGGTGAGTTAAACATCAGAGAGTTCTAAAAAATACCCGTGATCTGTGAACATTGTGAAAAGCGGGCTGAGGAGAAATTATAATCGAGAAACGTACTCACATCGATGTGCTTTTTTAAGTTAGAACTAGACGTCTTTGATGCGCGAAGCAGCTTAATTTTCGGCATGCAGAGTAGGCGTTGAAACTGTAAATTATCTGATTCCGTCTCCTTTAGTTGATATATTTCCTTCAATCCTGGCCATAGCGACGGAGTTTCGTCGTTCGTGTTCATCTCACACGTACAATGAGTCGCAGATGGTAGTCAATCGGCTTTTATAAACTACGGCATGCGAACGGGGACTGCTGGAACACAACCAGCCAACCAACACCCCTCATCTTTACGCCGGTTTTAGTAACAGTCCGGTTCATACTATTACCAGAGACTGATTTACTTCACTATGTGGAACAGGACACCGGTTACCAGCACACTGGATATAATCACTTGCTGCCTCTTACCAGCAGTAGCTCTTAGTTTTTCTGTGAAAAAAAAAAAAATAAAAGGTTTCGTGTTTCTAAGTTTTCTTTCCAGGTTTAAAACTTTTTTAAATCTTTTTATTATGACCTTAGTGAAGTAAAGACTAATCAAGCGAAAGATTCTTTTGTGTACAAAAGTGGGTCAGGAACTTTCAGGCAGCGAGGGGGACAGCGAGAATAAAATATTCCGCAAAAGTTTTTTTTTTTTTTTTGTAACTAGAGGAACGAGCAAATCGCTTCGCCACTATAGTTGGTTACAAGTTAAGAAGGTAGGAGAAGCTCCTCCCACAAGCGTGGTGCGCCGGTTTCAAATCCCTCCGCAATCGAAAGAAGAGTTCACTGGAAACGCTCCTTGTTCCGCTTCAATGGATAGATAATGGCCACAGAGTGGTGCCAACTTATCTTCGCGACCCCCACTTTTTAAGAAAGCGACCTTTGTATTCATCGGAGAAGGAACCGAGCCCCTGAAAGCAGCCTTTGTATCAATCGGAGGGGGAAGCTAATCCTCGAAAGTCGTCTTTGTTTCCATCGGAAGGGGGAAGACTTAATCTCCCTCTCGTGGCTTCCACAATGCTAAGTCAAAGTCGAGAGATAAAGCAAATATGTACAGAAAGGCATGACCCTCCTCGCGCGTTGGCCGCAACGTCACGGAAACGATGGGGCGCTATTGGATGCGGAGGTGGCGGAGGGATATATGATTCCCTTTGAGGGGCATTTGCCGCTACCTTCTTGACTTGTAACCTACTATAGTTGTCCACTGTTTTAAACGGATGTCTCACTCCCCCCCCCCCCCCCCCCCCGCTGTCCACCTCTGCTGCACAAAGCAGAGGGGGAAAAGGAGGGAGGTGAGTGGGCTGTAACGCAGTCGTTCGTTCAAGCCTTGTGAGTGGTGACTCTATAAAAAAAAAAAAAAAAAAAAAAAAAAAAGGGTGGACGAACGGAATTAGCTGGTAGCAGAAGGTTTGTTTCGCCTTCGAGAAGCGAGATAATGTCGCCTTTAACGGATGTCTCTTTTGGTGAGAAAGGTTGTTTTTTTTTTTTTTTTTTTAAGTGACGGATGCTGGTTCCGTGCAGCGATAAGCTTGTGCAGGCTTTTGAGATGGGTGGGTGAATAGATGGACTGATAAGCAGAGCAGAGAAGCTAGATCCTCCATTGAGCTTAGTGACCTAAATTTAGTTCGCCTAACGTCTCCAGTTTTATGCACAAGATTATTATTCTAAACAGTAGATCAGGCGTCGTGACCTTTTCCAAATACCTAATGTATTTCACCAGCTTTGGTCAAAAGTAACGAGTAACGAGTAACGTAATTCGATAGCCGATACCGTAAAAAGTAACGAAAATACTTTACTCGTTAGTCATTCAGAATACTAACGAGTACGTTACTGCGTTAGCGAGAAATGTAACGCGTTACCAGTAACGTCGTTACTAGTAACGCGTTACCTCCAACACTGCTTCCAAGTCCCCTCTCCCAAGAGACCCCTGCGACGGGACACCCAGAACACTCCGGGCGAGAGGTGAGCAACAGGCGGCCCTAGCACCGATATTAGCATTCAGATTATTCCGTTAAGACTAAATATCGTCTTCTCGCTTCTCTTCTTCTCAGCGTGGACCCACCACAAAGTATTTGTGTTGCCCCTACTGGGGTCGTCACAGCCCCATCGTAGCCCTGGCTTTCAGGTCTCGCAGGTCAATTTCTATGCCACTCAGCAACTTGATGATTTCGTTTGCCAGCGCCCTGCACTGAGATGATGCACTTGAGCGTATCCAAAGAACTCTTCACGAACCTTATCATCTTGCACGTATCGGAAACACAGGGACATTTGCTCGAGACCCCTGATATCCATCGTTCCCTCATCCAGTACGCCAGAAGCCTGGGCATCGTTGACCGTCTTGACGATGATGTTTTGTATATTATTTCCGCAAATTTCAATTAGCTCGTTCTGAGTACGAGGGCTGATGTACATTGCGTTCGCTGAGGCCGTGGCAAAGTGGTTTTGAAGGAAAGCATCGCCACATATCCTCTTCATCCGTAGCAAAACTCGGAAGTCGCAATCGTTTTCTTCTCGGTCTTTTTCGAGCATCAAAGGTCCCGCGTCGTTATGGCCTCTCAGTGGAATGCCTTGACCTACACAAAAGATGATGGTGTCCATCACAGGCACAAGTCTCTTCCGGATGCTCTAAACCGCTTGGCTTCCTTGGTTGTCAACCTGGCTCAAAATGTTCGGCCTGCTTCCAGATGTAGTTTGTAGAAACATGTCGATGGACACCTGAGCGTCCAAGTGGTGCTTACTTGTTTGGTGCACAATGAACACTTCAATGGTCTTCTAGTTTGTGAAAGGCGCCGTTATTAGTGCGCCAGGCTTAACATGGTCTCTTTTGCCAATGGTCTCCTGACCATAAAGCACGCGACCTCGACAGAAAACTTCAAAGTGGATGTGCGAGTAAGTTTACCAAGGCCATCTTTGCAGCCAGCTCATCTGAAACTTCCTTTTCCAGTCCTTTCCAGAATGAACAGCCGCAAACTTGTAATTGCTGTCCGGGGTGTACGGGCGTGTACCAGCCGCTCGAAGAGCTTGGCAACGCATGAGGTTAGGGACACTGGCCGGTAGGACGATAGGCCCCCTGCAGGTTTGCCGCTCTTGGGTACGGAGACCACCCATGCCAGTCGCCAAACCGCTGGAAATTCAAATGAGGCCCAGATATCGTTGAACGACGAAAGAAGTTCCTGGAAACGTGAATCAAGCAGATTCTGCAACATTTGAGTTGTGACCCCGTCTGGTCCAGGTGCCCCTCGTGGCCTGCAGGCTCTCAGGGCGGATTTAAGTTTAGATTACGTGAAAGGGGCATCCATGCAGAAAGGTGTTTTATCTGCATGGTAACGCGGGTTTGGCTGGGGAACGGCAGAGGCATATAGAGTCTTCGGTCAGGGTCGTTAGTAGCTTCCACGTGCATAGGGCCAGAGAAGCTAATGGGAGGCTGAACCTTCTTTTCCCAGACTGACTGTCCATAAGCCTCCTGATACGGCGGGCTGGTGTGGTTGCATCCACCGAAGAGCAGATCGAATCCCACTGCCGCTTGCAGCATTTGTTTGCGTAGCGTCGAAGGTCAGCGTCAATTTTGTTAAAGAGGGTCTTGAGGGTCACGCCACCCTTACGTTGCAGAAGTCGCTGGACCCGCCGTCTCTCTGCAAAAGGCTTTGGAGGGTCAGGTCGGGTGCAGGGAAGGATGTGGGCACGGTTGCCTTAATTGTGGCTTTCTTCGCCGCGTCGCTGATGGCCTCCAGGAGGGGTCGTGTGGATCGTACTAGGTTGTCTCGGAACCGGTCCCAGTGAATGACTGAGGCCTCATAGACCCCAGGACGTTGTAGGCCAATGATGTCGATGAAGACTGGGAAGTGTTCACTGCCCATGGTGTCGGCTGCAACCCGCCGTGACAGTGGGATCTCCGGTGAATGGGCTGTGAAGTCGATGGCACTGAAAGTGCAGGGAGGAGGGAAGAAAGTCGGGGAACCGTCCTTGGACACAACAAGGTTGTGTTCCGCAGACTGATCTGCCACCATCCTGCCCCTTGCGTCTTCTCTGGTGTCACCCCATAAGGCATGATGAGCGTTCCAGTCTCCACAGATCAAAACCAGATTGGTGAGCCTGGTTCGCAGGGAATCCACTAGGCCGGCGACCTCCGCAGCGCCCCCTCCTGGGCGGACATAAACTGAGATAATAGTGAGGCGGCGCCCGGCGATCTCCGCAAGCACCGCATTGAGGTCCCGGTTAATTGTGCAGAGGTCAGAGACATCCACGATGTAGTGAGGGAGGTCGTTTTAGATATATAGTGCAGCGCTGCCGTTTGGAAAGCTTGGTATGGAAGGTTTTTATAGGCGAAGTACCCAGGGATGCTGCGATTTCCTGGGAGACCAGCTTCGCAAAGAGCTAAAATGGTTATCTTCCATTGGTGAAGATAGAGGGACAACTCTGGCCAGTCTGGTCAGCAGTCCTGCACAGTTCCATTGTAGAGCCAAAGGGGTCTGTCGTCGCCTTCTAGCAGGGGACCGATGCCCTGAGGGAGGCATCAGCGAGGCTAAGGGAACCTCTGCAAGTCGAGTTTAAGAGCAGCGCCCCTACGATGCCCTCGAGCGCTAGGACGGCTTCCAGGAAGTTATGGAACGAGGATGTTGGCAGGAAGTGGATTCGGTCGCCCACGGCGGCGAAGATCATGGTTACAATGGGCTTGAAAGAATGCGACGAGAAGGGGGCGGCGGCTTCCGTGTAGTCTGTAGATGGCGGGACAGTTTCACCTTGCCGAGAAGCTTGGGTGACGCGGGCATTTGATGGCTTCGAGGTTTTGACAGTTTCTGCCCAGGTCTGTTTTACCGTGGTGCCAGAGGCTGAGTGGCTGGTACCGGGAGTGGCGTCGGTTTCTTGGCAAGTAGGGGGTGGCACCGCCGGTGCATGAGTGTCGATGGGGGAATGACGCGCGTCTCGGGGTGCATTCTTGTCTGAGGGAGTGCTACCCTGCGCACTGCATAACTTGTTGTTTTGCCTGGCTGACGAGGAGTTGCGGAGTGACTAGCGAGCATCCCGGAAAGTTCCGTTGTTTTCTGAGCGGTAACGCGAGATAGCGACCTTTCGACGTCGGGGTGGGCAGGACGGAGACGTAGCCTCATGACTCTGACGACAGTTAATGCACTTTGGCTTGGATGATTCGCACCCGCCGTCGTGTGAGACGCCGAATCGTGCGCATGCCTGGGGACGATTGCAGACGGCGGATATATGGCCGTAACGGAGGCACCGGTGACACTGCAGGGCTATTACCTTCAAAGGCAGGACCGGAGTTCAAACTAGGCCGTAGAGGAGGGAGTCGGGCCGCGTCTTTCCGAAGAAGACAATCTTCACGAGTTTAGACTTTTCCCCGAGTCGCCGCATGTCCATATCTTGACTGGAGCCCGTATCTGGTTCCGGATGTCCGCGTCAGAAAGGCTGAGTTCCACGTCCCTGATCAGCCCGATGCAGGTGTTCGGGGTACTGGGGAGGACTGCTCGGACAGGAGTGGTGCAGTGTACTTTTAGGTCCAGGAGTTCTCCCTTGAGCTTAGGTGTCCTTGCTTCCACCGCAAATAAGTTCCTTGCCTCTTTGACGCGGACTTCTTTGACGGCACCTGGCGCAGCACATTCAACGTATTCCGTCAGCTCTGATGAACTGAGCGACGCAACCGAATCAGATTTGATGGGCGCGAACAACACTGTGAAACCCTCTTCGAGTTGCCTGTGGCTGGTAGACCCGGACGTGCCCGAGCCGCCGCTTTTACGTCGGCGTTTCTTGCCTCGTGATTCGGTCCAGTCTTGGGACCCTTCAGAGTCGTCCATATCGGAGATGTCATCCTTGAAGGTAGAGTCGTCCTCCGAACATTCGGCTATCTCATGGGCTTGTCGGGGAGGCGGACGAGTCCCCGACGGCACGTGCTCCGGCTCCAGGTAGTGGGTGGGTGTGTCAGCTTGGAATGAAGGTTGGCCGGCAGACATCCCGTCTGCACGAGCCCCCCGCGGTGCTTGCTTGCGGTAGACCAGCCGAGGTTGGGCGTCGGCCAGAAGGCCCCAGAAGAAAGGCAGAAGGTCGACGCTCGTAACGATGAGATTTTCGGGGCTAGTTGCGACAGAAGGAACAACACAACGTGCTTCGACACGACAGCGGACGCAGCTCAGTAGCAACCGTCCACTTGGGACGCCGAAACCTGGAGTCAACTGAACTCGAGACGAGAATGGCTTCGCTATCTTCTTTTAAAATCCTTGATGACGGTAGGCGCAGTCTGTTGGCGTCCCTTAGGTTGGCTGCGGGACGATGACTTGGCTTGCCACAGATGATAAACAGCGAGAAATGCCGATAACCGTCGCTGCAAAGAGGATAAGAAAGAAATTAGATGCTTGTTTGTCGAAGAACTGCTGCCGACATGCAGTGCGGGGTATGGTTGGATGTGTGATTGGGTTGTTGTTGCTGGTGTGGGAGGGAGGGCGAGGGATTTGAATCGAGACGGTTTGTGTTTTGTTCATTATTGCCCGACTTATGGTGTTGAAATGAAAGTCAAAAAGCAGGCGAGCTGGACACCAGTGCGCCGTCTCGGCTGCGGAAAGTTAGAGCGTCGCGATGATGGCTTGCGTGCATCTTTTCAATTTTTCAAACGACCAGAGGATTACAAAGAGGAAGACGGTTGCGGAAGTAAATGACACCTGTGTGCTTTGCTGGTTTTGAGACGGTGGTGTGTATGTCCCTTTTCGTTTTCCTGTCTCAAGGTTTTATTTCTTAATTCAAATAATAATAATATTCTTTATTTTGGGTGCCCAAAAACAACTCCATCGGTCTTCCCCCTGGTGCACCAACACAAACAATAAAACCAGCAAACAAACAAAAAATCCTAAACACAAATAAATTCAAGAGACAAATGTAAGATTATCCAAATGGCGATGGTGCATTTTAACAGCTGCAGATATATCAAGGTGGGTGTAGAGGTCGCCACCTATCGACTTTGTAAATAGTCTGCCGCATTCCTGTGGCACCCCCTCTTGCTGTACTTAGTTGATGTCGCGTGATTAAATTCTTTCTGCTGTTGTGTTCTGGAACGTGTCGGTCGCATCCTGGCTCGCTTCACCCTGTTTTCACGGTACGGGCCCTAGATCCATCAAACATGGTATCAGAAGTGAACCGTCCTCGACGCTAGCCTTCAGGACACTACAATCATGTCCAAGGAATCCAGCCTGCAGTGGGTCGGCGTCAATCTGCGGCAGCCGGACGCGTTCGACTTTTTGAACGTCGGGACTTGGTCGACGGGGCGAGGTCGCTACGAGAACTATGTCACCGTGTCTGGGCTTGGACAAGCGCCTCAATACGTCCAGGTACGCTCCCTACTCTACTGTATGGGTCCAGAAGCTCGTCCGCTGCTGAACACGTTCTCGCTCGACGCGGCGTCCCTCGCCACGTACGCCGCAGTGGTTGCTCGCTTCACGGCGCACTTTGTGCATCCAGCCAACGAGCTCTACGAGTCTTCGCGTTTCCACAAACGCAACCAACAGCCCGACAAAAGCGTGGATGCCTACTACGCGGAGCTGTGAAAGCTCGTGAAGCTCTGCAACTACCCGTCAGCGGCGATAGAAGAGTGGCTAGTTCGTGACAGGCTTGTCGTCGGCCTGCGTGACACGCGTCTCTCAGAGCAGTTGTGTCGGAACGCTAAGCTAGCTCTCACGGAAGCCCGGACTCAGGCGCGTCAGTCCGAAGACGCCGATAAAGAGAGAGCGTCTGCCCGACCAAGCGACGAGAGTTCCGGCGCAGTCCAAGTCGACTCTACAAAAGGCAGCTCGTGCACGTGGAGCTCAAGCCAGAGCGGGGGATCCCCGTGAGTCATCGGCCTGTTCGTTTTGCGGTCGCGTGCCTTACGCGCGTTCAGACTGCCCAGCAGGGGACTCGCTCTGCAGCTACTGCAGAAAGGGACACTTCGGCGAAGTGGGCCGCGCAAAGAAAGTCAGGCAAGGCAAGCTCGGCTCTATCCACCTGCAGGCTGTGGGAACACCCGCTAAGGCTGAGTACGTGGACGTCACCGTGAATAACTACACCGCGGAATTCAAGGTTGACTCTGGAGTGGAAGTGTCTGCCGTACCGAGTGACTTCCCCAACGTGCCGGCCAAGCTTGACAAGGTTGAAAGCGTGCTGACAGGACACGGAAGTCAACCGCTGCGTGTGTTGGAATCGTATCTGGCACGACTGCAGCGGCAAGGGAAGACAAGATCTAAGCGGCTCTATGTGATCGACTCCCTTTCCGTACCTCTTCTGGGTCTGCCTGCGATTGAGGCTCTCAAGGTTGTTCAACTCCTTGTTGCTGGGTATGCTCCCGACACAACACTACATGCCGAATTGTTTCGCTGACTGGGCACACTCAAGGACGAGTACACCATTCGCCTGAAGCCAGAAGCCGTGCCATTTCACTCAGCGCACCTGGTCGGATTTCCATCCCGCTGCGAGAGGTCGTCAGGCACGAGCTAGATAAGTTGGAGTGCGATGGAGTGATTCGTCACGTTGACAAGCCAACCCAATGGTGCTCCGGACTCGTCGTCGTCCCGAAGCCTACCGGAGCGTATCGACTCTGCGTCGACTTGACACGGCTCAACGGAGTGGTACTCAGAGAGCGCCACATCCTCCCGACAGTCGATTAGGTCCTTGGTCTCCTGGGCGACGCGGCCATCTTCTCGAAGTTGGACGCCACAGAGATCTTCCGTCAGGTCAGGTTGGCAGCCGACTCGCAGGAGCTCACTACCTTCATCACTCCTTTTGGCCGTTATTGTTTCTGTAGACTCCCCTTCGGCATAACCTCGGCGCCGGAGTACTTTCAGAAACGAATGGCCAGAATCCTCGAAGGCCAAGAAGGCGTCGCCAATATGATCAACAACATTCTTGTTTTTGGACGTACCCAGAAGGAACACGACGCTCGGCTCATGCAGGTGTTGTCTCGGCTAGCTGGAGCTGGCATCACGTTGAACAAAGACAAGTCCGGTTTGAAGTCTCCGAGGTCTCCTTCGTGGGAGTTATTGTCTCGGCAGAAGGCATCAGGCCGGATCCCAGCAAAATGGAAGCCGTCCGGACCATGGATCTTCCGAATGGCATCGCTGGCGTCAGTCGCCTCCTTGGGCTGGTAAACCACCTATCCAGATTCCTCCTTCACATGTCTGACGTCACTGCCCCGATTTGAGTCCTCTTGAAGAAAACTACGAGCTGGACTTGGCAGCATGAACAAGAGGCAGCGTTTGCCAAGATCAAGGAGCTGCTCACTTCAGACCGGTGCATGGCCAAGTACCACCCGGCGTATGCCACGACGGTTTCTGCAGACGCAAGTTCTTTCGAACTCTGTGCCGTCTTGCTGAAGACTCAGCCGTCGGGAGAACGTCGACCGGTCGCCTTCGCCTCGCGGTCAATGACAGACACCGAGCAACGATACAGTCAAACGGAAAAGGAGGCATTGGCGACGGTGTGGGCCATCCAGCGGTTCAGCGAGTTCGTTCGTGGTATAAACTTCGACGTGGAGACAGACCACCAGCCACTTGTTTCGTTGTTTGGAAAGATGGAGCTTGACAGGCTACCTCCGCGGGTACAGAGACTCAGGCTCAAGACTATGCGCTATCAGTTCCAAATGCTCTACGTGCCTGGAAAGCTGCTGGCTACAGCGGACACCCTGTCGCGGATTTCTCCAAAGGCGCCCTGTCCTTTGGACACCGTGGAACGTTTGGCCACAGAAGAAGTTGACTGCACCTCCGAAGCTCTGCCTGTCGGCTTGGAGGAAGTGAGGAAAGCACAAGGCTCTGATGGCGAGTGCAGTGCACTAATTTCCTTTTGTGAGCACGAGTGGTCGCAGAAGTTAAAGTTACCACTGCATCTGGGAAAGTATGCTGCGATGATGGACGAACTATCCGTTTGCAACGGCGTTGTTCTTAAAGGTGCCTGCTGAGACATTCCCTCTCCACTGAGGCTGCCGTTGCTGACGCTGCTACACGAAGGACACCAGGGAATTACCCTTAGCAAAGCCCGGGCTCGAGAATCAGTATGGTGGCCAGGCCTAACTGCGGAGATCACTTCCATGGTTACCAATTGTGAACAGTGCGCCTCCACTCGTGTGAACTTGTCGGAGCCGCTGGTCTCCATTCCTCTCCCTGGTCGTCCGTGGGAAATGCTTGGCATGGACCTATTCCACCTCAACGGACCGACCTTCATCCTGGTGGTGGATACTCCCGATTTCCAGAGGTTGTAACGCTAAGAAGCACGACAGCTCAGGTTGTCATCGACGTGATCAAGAGCACCTTCGATCGCCATGGAATTCTTTAGAGCATAAGGCCTGACAACGGTCCACCATTTTCTTCGAGAGAGTTCGCATCTTTCGCTAAATCTTACGGGTTTGACAACTTGACCAGCAGCCCTCACTTCGCCCAGTCTAATGGAGAAGCTGAGAGGATGATCCGGACGGTAAAAGACCTCTTTCGAAAGGCAGATGACCCCCATCTGGCCCTCCTCAGCTACCGAGGCACCCCGGGAGTGAACGGTTTCAGCCCAGACCAGCTTTTGATGGGGAGGCAGCTGAAGACACAAGTTCCTAAACGCGACGAGCAGCTCCGTCCAAACTGGCCAGCGAAAAACAAAGTCACCAGCAATGATTTAGCCTACAAAAGATAACAGGCTGCAGACTACAACCGGCGTCACGCGGCCAGGCACCTGCCGTCACTTCGAACTGCAGAGCAAGTCTGGCTGAGACCTGATGAAGTGCGCGCTACAGTGTTGAGTCCTGCTCAACGACCACAAAGTTATGTCGTGGAAACAGAACGTGCTGGTGTTCTTCAAAGAAATTACCGCCATCTTGTGCCTTCGGTGGAGAGGCACAACCACAAGATTAGCCCGAGCTAGTGTAACACGTCTTGGTTCCTGAACGACCACGACCTGCAAGCCCGACAGGGCCACCCCCTGCACCTGAGCCGGTCCCGGTCCCAACTGACACCGACGGTGTTGTGCGAACTCGTAGTGGCCGACGTGTTGTTCGGCCGACTCGTTTAAATCTGTGAAGTTTTATGGGGTGGGCTTCCTCCATCTTTCATAAAGGGGGGAGATGTAGAGGTCGCCACCTATCGACTTTGTAAATTGTGTGCCGCATTCCTGTGGCGCCCCCTCTCGCTGTACATATTTGATGTCGCTTGATTAAATTCACTCCTCTGTTGTGTTTTGGAACGTGTCGGCCGCATCCTGGCTCGCTTCACCCTGTCCTCATGGTACGGGCTCTCGAGCCATCAAACAGTGGGGTGGAGCGATGGCGTTATATAATGACTGAATCCGAGAGAGAGGTGAGGCATTGCACAGTGAGTGAACTTAGAAGCAAACAAAATGACTAGTTAGATGTGAAGGAACATGAAATTTCACCCTTTCAAGGAGTTGCGGAGAATCAAACGCACCATTACCAACCTTGTGCAGAAAAACAAAGTCTCGAACAGATCTCCTGGTAGACAGAAGTGAAAGTGAAAACATTTGAAGTATATATTCATGATTATAGTAAAAGCGCTTCTTAAAGTGTCTATCTTAAACAATTCGGATAACCTTTTTCCGACCATTTTCGATTGTTAGAGCCTGTGTCTTAGATATCGAGTTCCATATAACACAAGCAAACTCGAGTTGTGACCTCACAAGGGAATTAAAAAGATGGATCAATGAAAGGGGTTGTTTAAAATTACGCGTCAAGCGAGATATTATTCTTAGTACTTTATAAGCAATTCCGACGAGTAAAAACACATGATTTTTGAAAGTTAAAGCACAGTCAACACACACACCAAGATTGTTTACGAGAGGCACACGTTGTATCGGCGATCCCTTCAGATAATAAGTAAAGTCAACAACAGCATGCCGCCGGCACAAGGAAAGCACTTTTGTTTTTGCGGGGTTAAGCAACAATTGATTTTTTTACACCATTGAAGAATGTTTGACACGTCATTTTGTAAGAAATCGCAATCATGATGTTTATGAATGCTCTTGAACAACTTAAAGCCATCATCGAAAAGTAAAAGCTCAGACGTATCTAGCAAGACACAATATCATTTATAAAAATCAGGAAAAACAAAGGGCCTAGGACTGAGGAATACTGGAAGTTGAAAAAAGAGTTCGGAGAAACTGTCATCAACGTGAACAGTGTTAGAGCGCAATGAAAGATAGCTGTCAAGCCATTAACACAACTCATGCCACACTCCATATGGAAACAGCTTGCGCAATAATAACGGATGACTGACTTTGTCAAACGCTTTAGTCATATCGAAGTATATTGAATCAACTTGTTCTTTATTCAAAACAATTGGTGCAGAAAATTCTAAAAACGAACACAAATTAGTCTCGACAGACCGACCACTCATAAAACCATTCTGTAAAGGGGTTATTTTCTGGCGGAAATAAAAGAGCATTCGCGTACGAATGACAAGCTCCAAAACCTTTGAAAAATCACAAAGCAAGGAAATTGGGCGATAATTTGAAACAAGAGATGCATCACCGCTCTTTAAAATCGAAACAATCAATGATTTCTTCCAAAATGACGGAAAGGTACTAGAACTGAGTGAAAGATTAAATATATGTTTCAAACTCGGAATGAACAGTTCACTCAGTGGCGTCACTAGGGCCAGCGGCACCCGGGGCGGTGGCCCTCGGCGACCCCCCCCCCCCCCCCCCCGGCTCGTTGCCTGCCTCCAATCTCCCCCCCCCCCCACCCTCGCCTCGACATCCCCCCCCCTCCTGGCCCGCCGCGACACCCCCCGGAGCGATGCACCCGGGGCGGTCCCCCCCCCCCCCCGCCCCCCTCGCGACGCCACCGAGTTCACTGCAACCTTTGATAATAAAACTGAGTATGTAATCGGCACCACCCAAGAGCTTAGGTTTCAGCTTTCAAATCGCTTCAGCGATTTCACCGGAATCGACATGCACGAAACATAAATAGTCATGACAGTATCTCAGTTCGTCGCCACGTTGAAAGTGTTGTTGGCAGACAGTTAAATATTTGCTAAAATAATCATCGAAAATATTTGCAACATCAGCAGATGAAGACTGATAACTAGGAGCATTATCTGTCCCAACAAGCAAACAGATGCTACAACCGGTATCATGCGTGTGCTGTTTCACAAATTTACAAAATGTTTTCGGTCGACGGTTCAAGCTGTTTTCTATACTACCCTGGTGTAGACGCTTATCACGCTTAAACAGTTTTTTTACTAGAGAACGGAATATGCTGAATTTCGCATACCAAAGAAAATAACCGGAATTCTTAAAAAGTCGGTGGAAATGATCTTTTTCCCGTAGGCTGACTCGTAACTCTTTAGAAAGCCAAGTAAGAAATATCGACGGCTTATTGCAGCATTTCGGAACACATTTGTCAATAGCACTTTTTACAGCTGACGTAAGCGTCTCGGTAGCATCATCAACATTAGATATTGAAAGAACACTATCCTAGTCAAAATCGTGAATATGTCTATAGAGACTCATATAATCACCCCTAGAAAAACCGTAATTTGATGATATACACGATGCAGGCAGCTTGTACGGGAGAGAAAACTCGACTATAAAAGATAGATGGAAACCATCAATCTGTACCAAGAGAATCGGGGCCTGATTTAAACTTAAGATAGGCATATTAGAAAGAGCGAGATCCAGAACATTTCCAACCTTGTTTCTAATCGTATTGTGCTGTTCAAGACCGCAGAAGTTTATAAAAGATAACAAAAAATATGCCTTGATAGACGTTATAGTGTTACTGTTCACAGTTTGCATTGACCAATCCACACCAGGAAGATTAAAATCGCCATACATTTGGACATGGCACTTCTCGAAATTAATTTGCTTACTGATTGCGTCAAAATGCTCAATGAATACTGTCTGATCTGAAAGAGGTGGAAAATAATAGGTAACAATTAAAACATTAAAACTGTCACTCGCCTTCATTTCTATACAATCGCATTCTGAATACGATTCAAGGTCGTACCTTCTCTGCGAGACAAGGGACGCCTCAACGGCGATTATGACACCCCCGCCTAGCTTCTGCCCTGTGTAAGAATAATCTCTATCTCGAAGATATATATTGTATTTTGGAATAAAATAATTTGCATCAGGGATTCCGCTACAGAGCCAAGTATCAGAAAGAGAAATAATATCATTGTTTGAAACAAGTAAATTAGACATAAACTCGTCTGCCTTCGTACGTAGGCCTCTTACATTTTGATAAAAAAACCTTAACTGTGCTCGACATTTTCAGTGTCTACTGGGTTAACAGAATGAACACGACAGACGTCGAGCCGTCCAAAAAACTGGTGAAAGATGTTCCCTCCGGCCAAACTTGAGGACTGTTCGTTGCGGCGAGTACTGACTCATCGCCTGACAAATGATGTGAAGAGTACGTATCGAATTTCGTCATAATTTTCGAGCAAACGACCGACTTTCCTTCCAAGAAGGGCTCGATTAGCGCGAGAACATCAGACACACTCGTGTCAGGATGAAGCCTCGAGACAAACAACGCAGAACGGCGTGCAGTCCGAGGAACAGCAGTCACCTTGTTCGGTTTGGCGGTTCCAAGCGGCGGCTTGGTTCGTCGTCAGTGTGAAACCGTCGTCCTCGGCGTTCTCGGAGTTCGCGAGAGCAGCATTCGGAGACCGCAATTCCCGGTTAACGCTGCTAGGCGTCGGACGACCCACCGCTTCAGGAGGCACGTTGCGTGAAGATGGAACAGACGCAGGATATGGCGCTGTTGTCGCTGCAACAGACGACTGGGCAACTATTGAAGCATAACAAGTTGGCTAAAGTGACGGCAGCCCCACATTTTCCATGACGTTCTTACGTAATTGTTGAATCTTGGAGCTAAGACGGCAGTTTTCAACGTTGAGGCACTTGACCTCAGCCGTTGGCACGTCAAGCTTGTTCGACAGGCTTCCGAGGATACGTAGGAGACCGGGAGGGACGAAGTTTCCATCCAGCACGTCCGCTGGCTGGTCCAACGGTTCGGACACAGAAACCGACTCGCCCGAAGGAGCACTCGTGCTGTTATTGCTCGGTGACATGCTGAATCTTCTCGTACAGCCCGAGCACTTGAAGGTGCTATTGCCGCTTTTCATGTAGATGTCGTATTCTTCATGGCCAACATTGAGGCACTTGTAATGAAAACACCGATTGCAGCCAGCCAAACAGATAAGAAACTGCTGCCTCCCGCAGAAGCGGAGAGCACACAAGTCACAAACGTCTTTTTGCAGAGCTCCTTCGGACACGTCTTTCATCGGCGGCGTCATTCCGCGGAATGACGCCGCGGGTGAAAGACGTGATATGATGTGATATGTTTATGATATGTTCATGGTGTTGTTGTTTTTGAAGGATGTTGGCTTTTGTGGTGGGAGACGAGGCGGAGGTGCATTCAGGGACTGAACGGTGGTACGGGCGCACTCGTCTTTTTCGCAGTGGTTGCGCTCGCTGTGTGTGTCGATTTGTAAGAGGGGGTTTTACTCTAGTTGGGAGCAATTTCGTTGGGGATCGCTGATGGCGGCCAAAACTGGCATGTGTTGCATTATTTGCTGTTTTACATCCCTTATCTCCTGCCGTAGATCCGGACGTTCCTCTGTTATGAGAGCATGAAGCTTGTCGCGTAGTTGTTTTTTGGAGCGTTTAGCCTAGCTCTTCTCTGAGCCGCTTGTCCTCAGCTGTAAGTTCTTGTCGGACGCGTTCAAAATCTTCCTTGGTGTCCTTTTTGATTTCCTTCTTGAATTCGTTCTGGGATTAGGGGTATCGCTGTTGCATATTCTCGGGAGTGTTTTGTTTGGACCTTTCAGTTGCCGGTGTCTCGGTTGCGTAAGCGGTTGTTTATGTTTTGGGAGGGGGAAGTTAGGGTGTTTTGTCTCCACGGTTGTAATATCAGTGAATATCAAGGGAGGGAGGCACGCAGGGCCAGGGGAGTGCGAAGCGTTAGGAGGCCGCAGTGTCCAGCTCACGTTTGCACACTTTTGTCTAATCTCAGGGGTGTATATCTCTGGTTGCTGTCGCTGTTCCTCCCGTCGTTGCTGTTCATGATGTTTCTGTTGGCTCCGTGAGCTGGTTGGGGCCTGGGTTTTGGCCTTGTTGGCATGGTCGCTTGGGATGCGTCTGTCGCTGTTCCTGTCTGGGCTAGCATTTGTTTTGGTGTGGCTCGGGTGTCCCTTTAGTGGGGATGGTGGAGTCGGGGTTCTCGCGGTTGTAGCTTGGCAGTTCCGCCCAGTGGCGGCTCGACAAGGCAGTGTGTGGTAGCGGTGGGGGCGGATATGGTGGAGTTCGTTGTTGCTGCCCTTTCTTCCGCTAATACCGCGCGACGTGTCCCTCGTTGTAGGAGTCCTTTGACGGGTCGGGCCGCGATGGTCGGTTGCCAGGTGTTCGCCTACGCAGTTAACGCAGTGAGTAGAGTATTCATAGTCTTTCATTGCTCTGCTGTTCGCGCCGCACGTAGTACAACGGCTCTGTTTTGGTTGTGGGCAGACGTCGGTGCGGTGTCCTAAGCTTAAGCACACACCGCACGCCTGCTGCCTCGGCTGGTGCAGTCGGCAGGGGTATTTCCCGCCCAATAAAAACACGTCGCGTGGTACTTTGGTGCCTTCGAAGGTTATTATAGCTGTAGGGGTTTGTCCCATCATCAGGCGTAGAGGATGTTGATCCTGGAGGCGCGTAGGCTTTCAGACAGTTTTTTCGGCCTTCGGTCTTGTTTCGACACCAGAGATAATGCCCCTGCACGAGTTGTCGGGGAGTGCCATGTACGCCGTAACTTCGTGTTGATTGGTGTCAAATCTGAGCGTTGAATTTTGTTGTACATGGGTAGAAAATTCCATGTTAGATATACTCACGACGACAAGATATTGCTCTCGCCGGATCCTTATGGTGACTTGGGCCGTCTCGGCTGCGGAAAGTCGGGCCGTCGTGATGATGGCTTGGGTGATCTTATCCGTTGTCCAAGCTCTAAAATTAAGTCAATCTATTGGCCGAATGAATAGTCAACAGGGAGTGGTGGCAGTCTCTTCAGACGCATGGCCGATGTTTTCTTCCAGCGGCTTCTGTTTTATTTGTTATAAAGAAAACTGGAGCCCCCCGTTTCCTTACGGGGTACAACCGGTGGGCACCATGCTGCCTGGCGGGCGATTCTCAGCTACCGCCATCTTGTCGGCTACGGTAGAGTTGCTAATCTCAGCTGCTGTTGCTTATGTTTCTCTTAAGTTAAAGTTGTTTCCTTCAGGCTCGTCGGCTGACTTCATCCGTAAAGGAAAAGTCATTTTTTCCTTCCTGCTGATGACGAGGGACATCGCTTCTGGGAGGTGTGGTGCCGTCGCTCAGGCCGAGGCTTTCATTGAATTTGGTCACGCCAGTCTGCGGGTGCGGGCTTCCGTTGTAGCGTTCGACGTTCGGGTCCCTTCGCGGGTCCTGAGTTGGATTAAGGGGTTGCAGGGAAGTAGGGCGAGCCCCGCCGGTCGCACCGCGGCATTTTGTGTGACGCTGGCCTCCATGCACGCTTAGGGTTAGCAGGGCGGGGATCGCTTCGTTGCCCCGATGCTCAATATTTTGGGAAGGGGAAGACTTACAAAGCCTTAAGTGGTCTAAACGGGTTCCGTTTGTCAAAAGCAGTCGTTTGAAGCTGGTCCCACCTCTGAGGGGTGAGGAACTCAGGTTGCTCAGCGGTTCAAATTGGGAACGATCGAATCGTAGCTAGCGCTTACAGGCTCGTCCTCCGAAATGTTGGGCTTCGGGCTGATGCGCATCAACCTGATGGGGGCCGCCTTAGTAGGCTGCTCCTCCTGTATTGCCGTGGCGACGTCGGTGCCTCCATATTCTGGGTTTATTCGTGGTCAGATCACTGCAGCAGCGACGGTGTCGTTCATAGGCAGGTCGCGATGACCTTCGTGTTCCCGTCGTCGTGGGCCTTGTGTTGGCTGGCGCTCGGCGCGGTCACTTCGCCTCCAGAATGGTCCCGCAGCTCCGCTTTTCTTGTCGCTCAACACGGGGGCCATCGCATGCCGCTTACGTCCGAGCGCACTGGGCGCCTTGTAGACGAACCTCCGGCAGACATTGCACATGGAGGTTCGACACTCATTGTGGATGTGTCTCGTCCGTCGGCCCCGCAGACAGAGTGGAGCCCTGCCTGGCATCATTACGAGGGCTAACTCGCCACCGACCCGCAGCTGGTGTGGGATGTCGTCCACATGTCACGCCTCCCTCGAGTTGGAGGACCGCCTTGCGCGTCATTTCATGTTATGCATTGCGAAGTATCAAGTATAGTTATCGGAGATATCGCAACGATCTACTCAAACTATATAACGTAGTTGGCACTTCAAGAGCACAGTTGTCTGTAGGCGCAGCTTTTATCTAGGCACTTTAATTTACCGAGCTGCAGCGCCTTTTTGCGAAACGGTATTTTAAAACATAACCAAGAAACTGGGGAATATAAAAAAACGAAGAACGACAAAACAGACAGTCCTTCGTTTTTTTCTCGTCTCGTTGTTTTGTCTTAAAATGTGTTCAGCCATCACCCGCTAGTTTGAGCCCAAACATTTTGTTAATTGACACAGTATTCTGTAACATCCAGATGCTTTTGAATTCTTACTGTATTGATCAGAATAAGTCAATCGCCCAGCGTCGCTTCCTTTCTAGCAGGCGTCTTTGTCAACCTCTGTCTGGAAAGAGAGAGCATGCTAAACATTTATGCACAGCAATGTTTGGTTTAATTCACGAAAAGTTAACAATTTAACCCGAAATATATTTTTCTTCCTGATGTCTGCACAAAATCATCTAGAAATGACTGCACCGCGAATCAGAAGCCCATAACAGAGAATAAAAGCCACCCAGCTTGGCGTCCTCCGATGGATGACCTGGCTGGGCTAGCTTGTCTTGGTTAGCAGCCGAGCAAACTGGGTAGACCTGGCACCGCGTGACGCGGGCGAGAGCACGTAGTGAACGTGCTACGTGCACTGGGGACTGGCCAGAACATCGGTTCCATGAGCCATACCACAGTTTCTCGGCCACACGGATCGGTGTCATCGTCTAGGGGTCAAATTCTAAGCTTCCGACGGCCGCTGTGGGACCTCAGCCTTAAGTGTACACCGAGTATAGAAATGCCGCAGCGGCGGCTTCTTTTCTGACTTGCACACGTTCCACTTGTTCACGCGGAAGAAGGAAGGAAGGAGGGGGGTGGGGGGCTCGAGGTTTGGGTAAATAGCAGCCAGTGCTTCATGCGTACACGGATGCCACATCGAGAGATTTGCTTGCTGGCTTACAGCCAAATCGGAATCGAAGCCATTATTCTCGCGTTGTGCTTCAACACGCATATTATTGTCAAGCGGTCGACGCCTCCAGCGCTCTGCCATGCGTGGTGTTGGGTTGTTTTCGCCAATAAAACTACTGTTCTTTATCACCAAATATCATTCCGAATCATGTCGCCGCCGTCTCTCAGTGGTCATGGCATTGGTACGTCGCCGTCAGTGTTGCTATGATTACTGTTACGAAGCGTTCTATCTGAAACAGCAAACAATGAGCGCGAGATGGTCACCATCGTTTCCTACTTGCAAAATATCGTGACGTTCAAACAGGCCAATCAGGGCCCTGGATTTTCTCTGTGGTTTTACTCCGGGAGGAATTTCCAATACGCTTCCTGAGCACATTGGGTAGGTCAGGTCTGTTACTCCTGCCTCACGTGCATCAAATATTGCCGCGAGCACAGCTGGCCAAGCTGGCAGCGCGCTCGTGGCTTAACGGTTATCGCGCGTGCCTTCCACGCAGGAAGCCAGGGTTCGATTCCTGGCCGCGGTGACGCATTTTTGTTGACTCTAACGTAATGTTCTGGTAAATTCGAGAACCGTGTTGCTGATTCGAGGTTAGAATGTTCTACACGCAGAACCTTCTAGCCGATTGTTCCAGAAGCCCATGCGTGTACAAAAGGGGCTCCGCGTGGCAAGCCCGAGTCGGTCTCGCCCAAGCGCTCGATCCTGCAGTTACGCCGCTATCGACGCCCGCGACGATAGCGGCGACGATAGCGACGATTGTTATCTTCTGCTTCCTTTTTATTTTTGGGCACAAGTTCACCCCATTAAGCGTTTAGTTTACTTCACTTTTCGTCGCCTCATCGCTTGTCATTCGTGGCATTTTGGTGGAGGTGCTGGGTACCGCATGTCCGTGCAGCGTTCCCCTCCAAGGGTCCGCAGTGCAAGTCCGATTCCCGGCTTTGTGAGAAGACCACTAAACGCGGAACCTGAAACTCGGACCAGCCGCCGCACCAAGGGAGAGGATCCTGAGTACGGTTTGCTGCTTGACAAGCCCAAGCCCAAAAAGACGACGATGGCCAACCAGTCGCAGACCCCCGCCGTTCCTGCCGTCGTCTACCTACCCGTCGCCCCTCGGACACCGGCTCCCTTCCACGGCGAAAGCCACGAAGACATAGACGACTGGATTCAACAGTACGAATGAGTGGCCCGTCATAACGGGTGGACACCGGAACAGTGTCTACAGAATGCTTACTTCGCCTTGGAAGCAACCACCCGGAACTGGTTCGAGAACCACGAAGCATCGATCACTTCCTGGGAGCAACTCAAGGCTGAGTTGCGAGGAACATTCACGAACCAACAACGACGAGAACGCGCGGAAGAGCTTCTTCAAGCGAGGATCCAAGGCCCTAACGAGAGCGTCGTTAGGGCCTTGCGACTTAGCAACCGCGCCGATCCTCAAACGTCCGAAGCAAATAAGCTTAGAGCCTTGATGCGTGGCGTGAAGGAAAATATTTTCAGTGGTCTTGTGCGGAGCCCGCCTACCACAGTCAAAGGCTTCGTGACGGAGGCTACCAACATCGAACGTGCCCTTCAAGCACGAGCCGCCCACTATCACCGAGTTCCCGGCGTCACTGCCTTTTCGTCTTCCAGCTGCAACACCACAGACATCCGCGAAATAATCCGGGACGTCGTCCGGGAGGAGATCAAGAAGCTTCTACCTGCCGCCGAACGACCCGCGCCCCCGTCATGGTGAACGCCGTACTGAGATCGACGAGTACCTGCGACGACCCCAGTCCCCCAAGGCTGCGTCCCGCCGAGAGTTTCGGTCGCCGTCGCCACGACGTCCAGCTTCGCCGATGCACCGACCTCGACGTGAAAGCCTGTCGCCCCTCGCTCCTCGCCGGGGAAACTAGGCGCGGCAACCCCTGGAGGTGGAGTTGCCGAAGACGACCGACGTAACGAGCCTCCAAGAACGACGGAGCGCTCCCACTCTCCCGACACTACGCATCACAACGATGACCCTGCATCGGTGTCCAACAACCTGAACGTTGTTATCGACGGCCTCGACGCATCGGCACTCGTGGACACCGGAGCAGACTACCTCAGTCTTGAGTGGGAGGCTCTCCCGCCGCCTTCGGAAAGTCATAGGATGAACCCCAAATACGAACCGCCTGGGGACATCTCATCACGCCAGTCGGGAGATGCACTGATCGCGTCAAGATCCACGTTGAGACGTGTGCTGTGAAGTTCGTCGTTCAACAAGACTGTTCCAGAGACGTCATTCTCGGCATGGACTTTCTGTGTGAATACGGCGCCGTCCTCGACCTTGGTGAGAACAGATTGACGCTGCGCAAGCCTGTTCGGCCTTCAGAGAAAACCCAAACAGCGACAGCCGCCGTCCGAGTTGCTGCCGACCACGTGAACCTGCCACCGCGATCAAGTGTTGTCGTACCCATAGTGACCGATGCAGCTACATGCGGCGAAGTTGTTCTGGAAGGCAACCTTCAATTTCTCCTGGGAAGAGGAATAGGCGTCGCAAGAAGAGTGGCTGAACTTTAGGATGGGCGCATCGCGGTCCTCGTGACGAACTTTCGAACTGAAACGCAACACCTCCCAAAAGGTGCAGCCATGGGCCAGGTCGAGGAACTCCGAAACTCCGCCGAAATCGCCGCCATTACTGACGAATCCTAGCCACCTCAGCAAGGTCGCCAGCGCAACTCGACATTGATCCTAAGCTTCCGGGCCCGAAACGACGACAGCTAATTAACCTTCTAGCCGAATACCGCGACTGCTTTGCGACGTCGTCGAAGGTGCGCCAAACCGCCGTTGCGAAGCACAGCATCGTTACCAAGGACGACGCGCGCCCTGTGCATCGATCGCCGTACAGAGTCTCCGTTAAAGAAAGGGAAGTGATCCATGAGCAAATCCAAGAGATGCTGAAATACGAAATAATCTAACCTTCAAGTAGTCCGTGGGCCTCTCCAGTCGTGCTGGTTAAAAAGAAGGACGGAACGCTTAGGTTCTGCGTAGACTACCGGCAGTCGAACGCGGTGACGAAGAAAGACGTCTACCCACTCCCCCGCATCGACGACACTGTAGACCGGCTGCGCCATTCTCGATATTTCTCATCGATGGACCTTAAGAGCGGCTACTGGCAGATCGATGTCGACGAACGGGACCGAGAAAATACAACCTTCGTCACGCCGGATGGACTGTACGAGTTCAAGGTTATGCCCTTCGGACTACGCACGGCGCTACCAACTTTCGAGCGTGTCATGGACACCGTACTGGCCGTCTGAAGTGGCAGAGCTGTCTCGTCTACCTTGACGACGTCGTAGTATTTTCAACTGATTTCGACGAGCACTTGCGGCGACTCCGAGCTGTTCTCCCAGCCATACAGACCACCGGGCTCACCCTCAAGGCGTCAAAGTGCCGGGTTGCTATGACGAACTGAAGTTCCTAGGCGACGTGGTTAGTAACGAAGGCGTCCGCCCAGACCCCGAGAAGACTCGCGCCGTCACGGCATTTCCAGCGCCAACAGACACGAAGGCCGTGCGAAGATTCCTTGGGCTTTGTGCCTACTATCGACGCTTCGTTCGGGATTTCGCAAGAATTTCCGCACCGCTCACAAATCTCACGAAGGACGCCGAGAAGTTCGAGTGGGCCGAGGAGCAGCAGAAGGCATTCGACGAGCTGAAGCGAAGACTCCAGACTCCTCCTGTCCTGGGACACTTTGATCAGGATGCGGAAACCGAGATTCACACGGACGCTAGTAATGCAGGACTCGGAGCGGTACTGGTTCAAGTGCAAGAAGGCACCGAGCGAGTCATAGCCTACGCAAGTCGGACGCTATCCAAATCGGAGAAAAATTACTCCATGACTGAAAAAGAATGTCTTGCGGTCGTCTGGGCAATCGCGAAGTTCCACCCGTACTTTACGGGAGCCCGTTCTGGGTTGTCAAAGACCATCAGTCGCTCTGCTGGCTTGCGAACCTCAAGGACCCTTCCGGACGCCTCGCTCGATGGAGTTTCCGACTGCAGGAGTTCAATAGGACTGTAGTCTACAAGTCAGGCCAGAAGCACAGCGACGCCGACTGCCTGTCCAGGGCCCCTGTCGAAACACCTTCCGGCAGCAGCGACAACAATGACGACGAGTGCTTCCCACGAGCAGTGACCCCTGACGACCTGGCACGTCGTCAACGGGACGATCCTGAGATGCGCGAATTAATTGAACACATGGAAGGGCGCTGGAATACCGTGCCCCGTGTTTTCTCACGAACCCTGCCGAACTTCGCAATTCGACAAGGGTGTGCTCTACAAAGAGAACTTCGGAAACAACAACTCGCCGTGGCTGCTGGTAATCCAGGCCGAACTTCGAGAGGAGATTTTTCAAGCATGTCATGACGACCCGACGTCCGGACACCTTGGTTACAGCCCGACACTGGCCCGTATTCGTGAAAAGTATTACTGGCCTAAGCTCCCCAAAACCGTCCACCTCTACACCCGATCCTGCCACGAGTGCCAGTGACGCAAGAAACCGCCGACGAAGCCGGCAGGTCTTCTGCAGCCGATTCCTCCGCCAACTGCACCGTTTCAGCAGATCGGAATGGATCTACTTGATCCTTTTCCGCCGTCGACCCTGGGGAAACCGGTGGATAATCGTCGCCACAGATTATCTCACGCAGTACGCAGAAATGAAAGCCCTTCCTTCAGGGACGGCTGTGGAAGTCGCCAAGTTTTTCATCGAATCCATCGTCCTCGGGCACGGCACTCCCGAAGTTCTGAAGCTGACCCAAGAAATCCTCCGGCTCAGTCACACCAGCCATCGTCGTACTACTGCGTGCCACCCACAGACCAACGGGCTGACGGAGCGACTGAACAAGACAATCGCCGACATTATCTTTGTGTACGTCGACGTAGAGCAAAAGACGTGGGACGAGGTGTTGCCCTACTTCACGTTCGCCTACAATACAGCGGTGCAAGAGACCACTGGATTCACACCTCTTCAGCTGGTACATGGTCGGAAGGTAACGACCATGCTCGACGCGATGCTGCCCCATGAGCCAGCTGACAATGAAAGCGACGACGCCCAGGCCGCTACAACCTTCGTCACAGGGACGTCCAATTCCAGCCGGGAGACAGGATGTGGGTGTGGACGCCCATCCTTCGCCGCGGCCTCAGTGAGAAACTGCTGAAACGGTACTTTGGACCATACAAGGTACTTCGTCGCCTCGGGGAGCTGAACTACGAGATGATGCCCGACGGAACAAGAACATCATCACGCCGCCCGCCACGACCTGAAGTCATCCATGTCGTGCGCCTGAAGCCGTACTACGCTCGATAGGACGGTGGACCTTATGTGTGCCAAATGACTCCTTAGTTTGCCGTTATTTTTATTTGCTTTGTTTTGTTTTGCGTTGCATCGGGACGATGCACTTTATAAAGGGGGGAGTAACGCCGCGAGCGCTGCTGACCAAGCAGGCAGCGCGCTCGTGGCTTAACGGTTATCGCGCGTGCCTTCCACGCAGAAAGCCAGGGTTCGATTCCTGGCCGCGGTGACGCATATTTGTTGACTCTAGCGTAATGTTCTGGTAAGTTTGAGAACCATGTTGCTGATTCGAGGTTAGAATGTTCTACACGCCGAACCTTACTCGTTTGTTCCAGAAGCCCACGCGTGTACAAAAGGAGCTGCGCGTGGCAAGCCGGAGTCAGCCTCGCCCAAGCGCTTGACCCTGCTGTTACGCCGCTATCGACGCCCGCGACGCTATATTGTTATCTTCTGTTTCCTTTTTATTTTTGGGCAAAGTTCGCCCCATTAAACGTTTAGTTTACTTCACTTTTCGTCGTCTCATCACTTGTCATTCGTGACAATATGACATGTATGCCCAGGTCAACAGGCAAGCGGCGAATCAGCTCGCGTTCTCGAATTTGTGCGTGTCCCTTGGCGTGCGATAGAAAGATGATTTTCGACTAGCCCTCGGCATAAATGCCGAGTGAAAGGCGTCTTGGGATCTCCAACTTAAGATACTGCACATCTGCCCACACTTTGCCTGGCAGCATGATTTTGTACCTTTGACAGAAATTAATTAGCGCCTGGAACACTTGGCTCCCAAGAAGGTTCTTTTTGTTTATCTTAGTGCGTGTACAATAGCTGCGGCCGAAGGTAGGTGTTGATCTCAAGGTATTCATTTGGAACTTCCGCTATACCCCTATTTGTTTTATAATAACTCTAGTTCGACCGAAGTTAGAATATTCAGCCTCTGTCTGAGATCCCGGACAAGCACTCCCATCACCGCTTTAGAGGCGGTTCAAAATAGAACCGCTTGCTCTATTCTTTTAATTATCATTATACATCTAGCCTCACTTTTATGAAATCAATGTTGCCACTCTCGCCCCTCTTCAAGTGACCTAAGCTTTCACGCCTCTCTATATCTCACAAAATTTATTTTCATAACTCCGTGCTTCGCGACAAAAATAATCGCTTGTCCCTTTTATCTTTCTCCTTGTCATGATCATCAGCACAATGTTGAGGTACCTCCCAAGCAGCGCGGATTTTGGCCAAGCAATGGCCAATGTCTGGCGATGGTCTTTGGGCCAGTGGCCAGAGAGTGGCCATTCATTGGCCATTGCTCGGCCCATGGCTGATGGCCAGTGGCCATTGGCCAATGGCCAGATAAAGGAAAGTCACCGGCCAGTCTCTGGCCACTGTCTGGCCACTTGGCCAAGGACCATTGCCAGCCGTTGGCCAATAATCGGCCAACTCTGTGCTGCTTGGGCTATTGCTAGCCCATCTACATTACATTCTTTCATTCCTTGCACATTCCACGACTGGAACCATCTTCCGGGACCAATTGCATCTATAATAAACACTGTACTTTTTAGGACTCATGTAACCAATCATTGTTCTGTTGAGTGTGAATAACTGAACATTGTTTTCATCCCCACTCTTCTCACCCCCTCTGTAATGCCTTCGGGCCATGAGGGAAAAGCAAATAAATAAATAAATATCCCAAGCCGTCTGCTGTTTTCACTGAAGAAACTTTGTCAATGAGGATTTTATATAAACGTGACATTTGTTTTTAATAATAAACATTTCTAAACCGCCTTTGGGTATTGAAACAATACAGCGTTACTGGTGCCGACCCCGCGAAAGCAAAAATTTTCTTCGCGCCGTCAACGACAAAAACAGGCACTGTAAGATTCTCTATGGCAGTGGTTCTCAAAGGGGGGTCCGCGGACCCCAAAGGGTCCGCGAAGGCATTCTAGGGGCCCGCGAAGTCCTGCGTCGGCAGTCGAGCTCGACAATAAAGATTGTCTTTGTTCATAATGAGAAGAAACGTTCCTATTTTTGGGGCGAGTTTTCTCCTGTGTATGTCAATAAGAGAAGTCTAATTCACACTCGCCTTCAGTTATATCTAGGGTTCCGCGTTTCCGGTTTTTATTTTTTCAAAATTCGGAGTACTTTTTCGGTGTTTATTTTAAAAATCAATTTTCGTTTTTTTTTTGTGTATATTTATTCCAAAAAGGTTACCGTTTTCTTTTCGGTGAATATGAAAAAAAAAACAAAACACCATGGGACACCGAATCAGATGATCCTTGCTGCTGTGATATATGTGATCACTCAAAGAATAACTTTCGTCAGGCCACACCTCAAAATCGCGGAATTCGCGGGCATAATCTTCTGCGCGATTCTTTTTCCTTACCATTTTGACGACGTGACCATCTGAGGTGATGACCGTACAAAAATCAGCGGAATGGAAAAACAAATCCGTTGTATTTATGTTTTCAACCACAGGGAAGTTTGAGAGAGGGGGTTAAGAAAGGTATTAACGGCTCTCCTCGATGTCCTCTGAAGTGCATGAATGGAAAAACCTTTTACTAGCTCACATCGGAACCTTTTTTTTTAGGACCGAGAACTTGACATACTAAGCCCGATCACAGAAGGGACACAGATGTCCCGCGATGGCCAATCCAAGACCACTTTTAGGGGCGAAGGTCCTTATAAGCTAGCCATGTCCGTAGGTGTCCGTAGCTCCGGCGTCCGGTGCTCGTGCTCCTGCTCGTGAGCTCACGTGCTCACGAGCACGTGAGCACGTGCTCACGTGCTCGTGTAGGGCAAAAAAAGGAAAGATAAAAAAATAAAAAAGTGAAACAAATGGAAAAACAAATCTGTTTGCGAAGTCAACAGGATTCGAACCTGTGCGGGGAGACCCCAATGGATTTCTAGTTCATCGCCTTAACCACTTGGCTATGACTGCGGGACGAGTAGGGGGCTCTGAGATGTGGTAGTAACTCAAGAGCTGGGAATGTCATGGATGAAACGTTGCATGTAGCCGCTCAACGTCTATACAGGAGAGGGCGCTGCGGTCAAAGGCGTATATAATCGCGTTAAACTTTGCATGCATTGGCTCAACGCTTATAGACGAGAGGGCGCTGCGGTCAAATGCTCAAATGCGTATATAACCACGTTCCATACCACACATTATCTTTCTGACATGGATGAAAACGAACGAAAAGCTTGGCATGCCGCGGCCTAGCGTCTACGCAGACAAGCACCACCAGAGATTCGCCCCAATCAACATCATTCACCACGTGGAGATGCGTTCAATTTTGTTGCATGTTGAACATTGGAAGAGGGCAATCACGAAGACGTAACACAATTTCGAACCTTGCAAAGCCCTCTCTCTTTCCCCCCCCCTCCCCCCCCCCCCCCCCCCCCACCTCGACGCGGCCCTAAAACACTGACCTTTTTCGGTTAAAACCGAATTTTAGAAAATGAATTAGACGTACTTTTATCGGTTTTTGTCGGTTTAAACCGAAAACGCCGAACCTGCAAACTGACCTTTTTCGGTTAAAATCAAATTTCCGAAAATGGATCCAGCGTACGTTTATCGGTTTTTATCGATTTAAACCAAAAACTCCGAACCCTAGTTTTATCCATTTATTTTACCATTATCATAATTAACCTGTACCTCTCCATTTCCCTCACCATGAACTTGGTCCTCCATCATATTTGCCGATCCACAAGGCGTCCGCGAAACATCAAGGGTTGAGAACCAAAGCTCTGTGGTATAAACAGTCGTTGACTAGCCGCGTTTCAGTGAAGATGTAACAACAGTAGCAGAATCTGGTTTGGTCCCATTTTGATTCAATATCGAGTGTTTCCGTTCGGATTTAATATAAAAATTTTGGGATTTTGAGAACCCCAGCACCGTTTTGTAAGGCTGCCAACGTTCTATACCTGCTATCATTTTTTTTTCTCTCAATTTCGCTCTATTGTTCCCGAAATGTTATTTCGGTTTTGGTTTTGCCCCTGTGCGGTAAAGAATAACAGATTGGATTCGGTGCTTGTCTCTGATTTCACTCTCTGATTTAAACAAGGGTATGTTTCGGAAGTTATTAGTATTCTGCGCACATTAAAAATGCTGAGTTTTCTTCCCTTAGACTTGCCCAAGTTACACTAATAAAGCTATAATTTGTCTCACACCATACCTGAAACCCCTATCTCATTGAATGGGTGAGGTTTTCCCTTCATTATTCTTATGACCAAACGTGACGTTAACTGCAGTACACGTATAACAAACTTCAGGGGCACTTCGGTAGAAGCGAAAGGTGCGAATGCATGGCATTGATCGAAGATCAAAGCTTTATGCGAACCTTCGGGTGACACAGCTTCAAAACCGTTGAAATCAACAGTTAAGAAGCCACAGTTTACCGGAGCTGAATATAAAATGACTATTCCTGAAATTCGGTCAAACGACACAGTCAAACATAGAAATTACTCGCCGAAGAAAATGCATTTTAGGAATTATCAGGAATAATCAAATATGCGTACCGGACATTCACCAAGTCGAGACGATCAAATATCGGCGGGTCTCTGTGGTTGCAATGTTCAATGATTACATCGTTCTGGCTAAAAAATAAAAAAAAATGTGTATCTATTTTCGTAACAACCATCAATGTAACGTCGAAAACAGCATTGCATATTAACACACTGCCCCGAAATTCCGTGGTCAACTTACACGACACTTCTTTTCACGCACATGTTCTATAAGCTAATTTTTATCAGAAAACCGTTATGAAGAGTCGTAACAAAAGAATTCGGGACATCACTACAGGTCATGGCGTCACATGACGCCGTACAGTCACTGAGTAACGTGATGTCGTAATGTCATGTGACGCCATGCTGTCCCGCAATGTCACGTGACGCAATGTGACGCCATGGTGTTATGCGACGCTATGACCTCACGTATTGTGGGCACCCTGGCGGCTCCCCAGCCCAGTTGCCCGACTGCAGGGCACAGGTGATGAGCTTTCCCGCATGGCGGCGGCATCAAGCCCGCCACGCGCACATCGCACGTGCAGCCTACATAAGGGGGATGAGAGGCGGCGCACGGGCAGTCGCTGGCTGGACTCACGCGCCACCGGTCCTCGTTGGTCTTCTGTTATTATTCTTCATCGTCTCGTCCATGTCCAATTAAATCAAGTTCTTTATTCTTGAAAGTGTTGCCTCCGTGTTATTTTTCCGGGTCGGGTATGCAGCAAGGCAAACCGACCTCCACACTATACAAGTACACGGAAGCAGGTCATTATGCTTTTTATTAAAAGCGACGCAATGTTTGCTGGCATCTATGATAAAACATGTAAAAAAGTACAGCTTGTACATGAGAGCGGAGTGTGACATTTCGTACATCGAATAAGGGTCATTACCCATAGCCTGAAATCTAATAGTTCCTTTAAAGGGACACTGACATTCCCCTAATTGTTTCTTTTTATTATTTCTTAACAGGCGATTCATTATGGTGACATAAGACTACCCAATCAGTATTTGCTACAGTGTCCGTTTTTAATAAAGTCAAAAAACGCAACTGCTCGAAGTCGGAACTGGACTGGGGAGGAAGAAGAAATATAGAGGAGGAAAAACATACCGGAAGTCACCTGGCTTTGCAAATCGTTTTTTTTTTTTTTATCACACAACGTATTTGCAGTTTTTTAGGAGTCACAAAAGATAGGTATTTTATTTTTGTTCATTTCTAGTATTTGGTGTGTACCTTCTGTTACCCACGACTTTGATTATCTTTGGTAGTTCTGTCTAAATGATAGAAAACGGCACGTGGCCAAGAATAAAAGAGTGGGCGCGACTCAAGCTGTGCAGTTCTCGATTGGCGGTTTTCAGGCGGAAAGAAAACGAATTTCAGCCGCAGATTGTGTTTTGGGTAGTTGGGCTTTTTATATGTCACGTACAAATGAAAACCTTGGTGAGCATAAACACCCTGTCAGTGTCCCTTTACTATTACATTAATACTTATTCTTAAATTTTCAAGTATCAACGGAATGCGCACATTTATGTTTGTTTTTTCAGGTATCTTCCAGTCTGCTTTGAAGACCCTTAAAAGTGAGCTAACAACTTTTATTTCCTTTTATAGTTTCCCTATTTCTATTATGTTCCATACAGTTCCGGAACATTTAATGATATCGTGAATTAATGAGCGGCACGTGTTTGCAATATTATTCACATCGTTCATGCGTCCTAAGCCTTCCGTGCACGCGTTTCTAAATATATTTGAAACAAAACGCTAAGCGACCCAAATTTGATAAGAACAACCAAAGTATTATTCTTCTGGAAGCCTTGCATGGCAGCCGAGCTCGTGGCACTCGGGTCAACAAGTTTCCAGTCACCTCAAAAACTCAAGTTTTTATTTTAATTTTTTTTTTTTTTTTTTTTTACAAGCTGCTAATTTACAGTTTTATGTACAGACACGTCATTGAGGCGACTGTAGTCTGCACACAGTCTGGCGGTTCGATCTTTTTTTCGGATCAAGGCCCACAGGAAACGCCCAACGGCTTTTTTACTTGCGTACTACATCGATGGTAATCCTCTCCCGGAGTGCTGCGTCCAGGAGTTTCCTTTTGTGCACGCTGATGGGACGAGGTGCGTCACCGGCCTCGATTCTTGCAGCAGGATGCCTGCCTTTCCTGGTCGTTCCGTGAAACTCAAGGAGAACGGCTTCAGAACGCCCTCTAATAGTTTCTTTTGAAGGTCATTGCCCGGGAACTTCTGTAATGTAGCGTGAATACCTGGAGGCAGAACAACTAGGGCCGTCGGGAGGTGGGCCGGGAGGGTGGGGCCGGTTATGCAGTCCTCTCGCCTTGTAAACAGAGTTAGCTCCATTTTTTTTTTCTTAGCCGGTAGCCTCCACCACGGAAATTAAGCCTCATGTTCTCGCCTGCAATAGAATCTCGGCCCATCATTACGGGTACGGTGAGCACCAGGGGATAAAGAAAGCGCTGACGCCGTGTCTTTCCGTTGAACAAAATGTTAAGTCTGACGGTACCGTCTGCTAGTTTTGCAAAATCCGAAGCTAGCTGCAAAGATGTGTCAGATGAACGAAGCGTTATCTTTTTCGATTTGCATAGCTCATGTGCGTCGTCTTCAGTAAGCGAGATAGCGGCCCCGTACGCAAAAGCGCAGAACAAAAAACAAAACAAACAAGCACGATAATCGTCATGCTTGGTTAGATCATTTTTGGGATATTCAGCAATCGACATACAGATGGAACAAGCGTCACACTTAGTGTGCTCCCAGCTGTAGTATTTGCCGTCGTCGGCTGTACTCTGGGATACCGAAGCTTCGGCGAGTTGGAGTTGGTGGTGCCTCTTCAGGGTTAGAGCTCGCAAGATAAGGAAAAAACGAGGGACGCACAAGGAGACAAACACAAACGCTGACATAACTCTTTTATGTTTATCTTCTACTTACTCTTCACGGAACTAGTTTAAAAACCAGATGGTTTTAAATTAAAACAAGAAAAACATTCAGAAGTATTCTCACAAGCCATTGCAATCATCACGCTAAATATTTCAACTTTTGTTTTCAGGTAGCGTTAGGGATGGGGTGCTGACACATCTATCTTATAGGCGCGCGATGATCTCCGCCTCTATTGTTTCTCTGGTGAGCGGGTTCTTACTCCTAGCTATGACGGTACTTTTCTCGAAATCTTCTGAGAAACCACAATCCCTGCACTGGAGGCCGAGATGTCCAGAAATGACTTTGTGGTGTCATAATGGTGGTCTCTTAATCGGCCATTTAAACACCGGCCAGTTTTTTCGATATATTTCCTATCACACGAGAGTGGAAGAGAATAAACCACTCCTTCAGAGCAAGGCACGAAGCATGTTCGGGGTTTTTTTGTGCAGCCGAATTGCCGGTGTGCTGAGTAACTTACTTACCTATACAGGTTAGAAAGCTTGTTTCGTGCTGAAAAGGCGACATTAATGTTATTGAGATTTACTATTTTTTTTAGACCGTGTGAAACCCTATCCACCTCAGTAATAAGAGCTCTCTTTGTTTTTGTCACTTGCATTTTTTTTAGGGTCACCTTTTCTTATTTTCTGTAGGTTATTTTCTGCTACTGCTGTTAATAGGTATAGAGGGCACCCCGCCATTTGTAAACTAGAAATTTGTGCATCAAAGCTTACTTTGAAAACGTGATGGCATGACTTACTAAGAGAATTGGTGAGGCGAAGCTTTACTATGCCTTTTTTTTTCAATCTTTAAATGTGCCGACTGGAACTGATGGAGAGGTTTCTTTCCTCGTGGTTCGTACTGATGTTTTTCTTTCACGTTTGTGCGCGCTAACGATGGTCTATCTTCTTTTTTAGCTGGAAAACTAACTATGAGAGGGCGACGTTTATCCTTCATGTACGACCCCAAGGGATGACACGGCTCAACTTAAATTTCCGAAAAGGCATGAATTGTGCCTTTAAGATATTTTCTCACTTGTGTCTCAGACTTGCCCCATACTTTGCGAGAATCAGGAATGCCATGAGAGATAAGGTCATGACCTGTCCTCTATTTCGTCATGCCGCGATTACAATGAGTCATGCTGGGTGGTCAAGACTTTAACTTGGTGAAAATTGTCAAGTATTTTCATTTTAAAGCAGTATATTTATAGGAACAACCAACCAGTCAAATATGTAGGTCAGTTTGTTCGTAATTGCTAAAGAATTTTGGAAAATACGGAAACTAGAGAGGGATCAAACCCCAGTCACCGACCCAGAAGCCGTGCGCGCTGCTGACGGCGTTAGGAATCCAGCGCGCAAAAACGGGAGGAGCTGAAGCATCTGGTGTGACAAAGCCCGCGGAGCTAAGAGGGGTTGTTGTTGAAAACGTTTACTGGACAAACAGGAAAGATTAGGAAGGAAAGGGAAGGGGGAGTTAAAGGGATAGAGAGTGGGTGTATGCCCTCATTCCAGAGGGGAGGAAAGGCCAAGAAAGATAGGAGGAGAAACAGGTGCTGCAAAAAGAGCGCAAGGAACGAGGAGTAGAAAAGGCAGGAAAGCGCGCTTTTCTTCTCTTGGTGACCCCGGAAATTCAGCGCAGGATTTGTATCCGGCGTTGCGGAAAAGAAGCGCCCGCAGCGCGTCTCAAAAAAAACAAACAAAAAAAAAACGGAGTGACGAAATTGGTTTCCATACAAAACCCTGCCTTAGGTACTACCTGAACCAGGAGCACCACACACCTCAGACAATGAAAGGGCCACCTTACCCTAAGCACCACCCGAACTAAAAGCACCGCCCACCCTATAAACCCGCCGCATTTTATGTTCTTCAAGTTGACTCCTTTTGTGGAACTAACTGATTTCATATTTTATGTTTTTGGCCAGCATTTACAGACTTCACGTCAGCGACCAACTCAGCCTGACATTTTTGGCGAGTGTAGAGACTGCTTCTAAGGTATTTAAGAAGGTGAAAAAGAACAGTTATCTGCTTTGGGGTAATTGAAGAGCCTCAGAACGAGTAAAGGGACCCGGATTCACTTCAACGTCACCGGAGCCTAACAACCATAAAACCATCGTGAAACAACCGGAAGCGATTTCACACAGCACTCGAGGGCTCGGGAGCAAAGAAAGACGTCGGCTCTTGCATTTATTGGCTTAAAATAAAAATTGTTTACGGTCTTGCGCAGCTCAAAAACGCGGCTTGAGAGCCATGTCGTCACTTGTGCTCCCGAGTTTACTGGGGTGACGGTCGCGCAGTCAGCTGTTTAAGAGGATATCGCAGCTACCGAGCCCTATGCAATTCCAATGGCAACTTTTTGGTATTTTTTTCTCGAGAACCACCGAACGGATTGACTTGGGAATGGTTTTATTAGAAAGATAATAAAAAACTGAGTAATATTGCGGCGCTACATTTTCCGATTTTTAAGCTTAAAAGTTTTTACGGGAACTTAAAGATGCTTGAAAAAGCCTTTTTTTTCCTTCCGTTCTTCATCAACATTTAAAAATAAACCGGGGCCAAAATACAAGTTTAGGCTCGACAATATTCAAGACCATGACTTTTTGAATATATCTCTTACAAGATCTTTTTTCGAGAGATTCTCATTCTAATAAATTTTAACTAAGTTTGTAGCCTATCAAAACGTCGAAAAATCCAGCTGTCACCTGGCGCCATCTATGATTCTGTCCGTACAACTTGCTCTTGAAATTGCGCAATGTGTTATTGCGCCCGGACTACTTACACCTTCAAGGTCGTCGGGTTGACAATCGGGATTTTGAGAAAGGGTGCCTCTCGAAACTGATCGTTTTCTTTTCCTGTTTTTCTTTTTTTTTTTTTTTTGTTTTGTTTAGGGGGCGAAGATATTTTGCGGGTTATCGCGTTAGTGAGTAATAGGTTGTATATCGCCCGAGCGCGTCCTTGGGAGGATGTTCCGTTCTTTGTTGGTGTTTTGGGGTCGCACAAAGGTTTCTTTTCTTCTTTCTTTTTTTTTTTTTTTTTTTGGCGGCGGAGATGTTTAGCGGGTGGGTGAGAGTCATTAGTTTTCAATCGCCGGAGCGCGTCATTGGGAGGATGTTCCATTTTTTGTTGGCATTCTGGGTCAAGAAATTGGGAGTGAAAAATTTCACGCTTCAAGCGGTCCTTTCGTGAGGCCTGATGTTAGCAAATGCAGTTAGACAAAAGCAACCGAAGCGTCAAAGAGTAGATACTGTCTTACCAGTTTTTTGTGTTCGAAGTAGGAAAGGTGATTTGATCTGGCGATTTCAAATGTTCTGCAGATATGTATTTAAAATGTTTACTTATTTTAAATGTGAAAGAAACATACGTGAGTTTGTCGATTTTCTTTTTAGTTCGACATTCGCTTGGCATATACACTTGTGGAGGCGGATTTCTATTTAAATAAAACAAACATTGCGAAAAACATTTCAGTGAAGCTAAAAACAGAACAAGCTTTTTGGTAGTAGGCGTGACACGTTGTTATTTGGAAGTTGTGAAAGTCGCGCTGAAGATTCTTTGTTTGACCCGAACCAACACACTCTTGATTCAGTATTTTATGAAATAGAGGCGAATGTATTAGACAAGAGCCCGCACATCTTTTATTATGGTGTTCGTCGATTTTACTGTCTTGGCTGCGATGAACCCTTGGTCGGCTGTTACTGTTAGGCGGCGGACGAAAAATCTCACCGGAGATCGGGCGGCGGAGAGAAGCTCACCGGAGAGAAGCTCACTGGTGAAATGCTCACTGCAAAACTGACAAATGCGGAGAAAAGCTCATTTACGCAATATTTTATTATTGTTTGCACTGCGGTGTTTATATTTAATACTCACGTCCGCACTTTGCTCAGCGCTCATGCTGCGCTTTTGCGTGATCGTATATTTGTAAAACCAAGTGTTCTCGTTCAGCCCCAGAAGAATAGCTTACTTTCTAAGAAAAATGGGGAAGAGGCAGACGAATCCACAGTTTTGCGGAATGTGAAGATGTAAAAAAGTGGGGAACGCTTTTTTTTTCTGTTTTACATGGAGACAGGACATTGCCTCAATGTTGAGTACTACGAAAAGCAACAATGTGACCTCCGTCTCGGCACCCGACGACTTCTAACCTCCCAAAAAAGTATCGAGTTCGTCTTAGGCCGCATAACCGAAAGAGGTCATTGTTTACTACAAAGCAAAAGAAAAACGGAACATAATACTGCCGCGTGAGCAGCTAGCCAAGTAGGCAGCGCGCCCGTGGCCTAACGGTTACCGTGCTTATCTTCGATGCCTGGCCGCGGATTCACCTTCTTATTGTTTCTGTAATGTCGCGTTCTGGTAATTTCGAGAACCCTGTCGCTTATTCGAGGTTAGAATGTTCTAGGCGCCTAACCTTCTACGCCGATTGTTCCAGAAGCCCACGCGTGTACATAAGGAGCTCCGCGTGGAGAGCCGGAGTCAGTCCCGATCCTGCTGTTTCGTCGATATCGACGCCTGCGACGCCAAACTTCTATTTTGTTCACCCCATTAAACGTTTAGTTTTTTTAGTTATTCACCGCCTCATCATTTGTCATTCGTGACATTATCTTTATCCTTTGGATGCAAAGAAGAAAACACTATTTACAAAAACGAGAAACGATCTATCCAGAAACCATCATGATGTTCGATAAAATGGTGTTCCACGAAACGGCTTCGATGAAATTGGATTCAATTACAGGGCGTTCATTTAAATGACTTTGATAGAACAGAGTTCGATAAAATATCGAGAGCTGCGAAGAAATAATGTTAAAACGGTTTGTAAAGGTGAGCTTTTCTCCGCATCTATCCGAAGTCTGGTGAGCTCTTCTACGCATCCGCCGGATTTCCGGTGTGCTTTTCTCCGCCGAAGAACAGCGCAACACCAAGAGTATCACGGGAGGAAAGCTCACCAAACAACAGTTCACCGAAAATCTGACAGATGCTGAGATAAACACACTCAAGAATTATACGATAAAGCTTTTAAATTTAGTATTTGTGGCTCTACTCTGGGGGCCGTGCGGGGAACGCAAACGGAGAGATAAGGGCAAACGGATAGGGGTAAGGACAGCTATGTAAAACTACCATGTAAACGAAGTGACCGATTAAATCACAACCTAGCCATTGAGCCGTTCAATGCCCGTGTTGATGTTTTTCGATACTCATTTTTTCCTGATGTGATTGAGTCCTGGGATACATTGCCTAGTTATATTGTTGACAGGGTAAATGTTCGTGAATTTGAGAGCCTACTTGACGTGTACTATTGTTGTGAAAGATGTTAGGTAATGTGTTTTGTTGTTTTTCCCTCTCTGTAATGACCCTGGCAAGGGTTAACAGTATTTATAAATAAATAAATATACAAGATTCGTATATTGCAGACACCAATAGGAATGAAGAAGCAGAAATCCACAATTTTGGAGAATGGGAACAATTAACAAAGGGATAGACACGTCTTTTTTTGAATAGGTATGACCGTAATTTTTCACCCTCCTCGGCTGTTTCATCTCTGAGGCTGGAGCCTTTGTCTAGAAGGCGAACAGTTGATAAAATTAAAATGTTGCACAGAATTTTTAATGAGGACTGTGGAATAGAGCGAAGTAAATATATTTCAGTCTCTACTAGTTCACGCACCAGACGATCTCATTCATTAAATATTGTTCCTTTTCAGTCTCATACAAATTGTTTTAAATATTCGTTTTTTCCACATAGTATTGAAATTTGAAATAATCTTGATTGGGAAATACGTACTCTTCCGTATGGTGATTTTATTAGCGCGGTTCTGCCTATTCTTTTCAGTAACGCATGACGTCATCTTATTCATTTCTGTTATGTTGAAGGGCATGTTGTATTGTTTGAATGTTAATTTGTTTCTGCATTTTCCACTCCTGCAATGACCTCACAGAGGTCGCAGTATGTGTAAATAAAATAAATAAATAAAAAAATACATTGCCTCAACGTTGAGTTCTGTGAACAGTAACGAAGTGACCTCGTCATTGCACCCGACGACTACAGAGAGCCCCCAAATTGCGGCAGGACCCATCACACCAAAAGTCATAAGTTACTACAATAAAAAAACGGAAAATAAAGTTTTTATTATCCATATACAAAAATAATGCCATTTCCGAAAACGAATATCGTAGGTGAGGTTCCACCGCATTTATGAAGATTCCGATGAGCTTTTCTCCGCCTATAGGTCGGTTTTGCGGTGAGATTTTCTTCTATTAGCTTTTTCCCGAGATTTGTGACTTCGGCATGGATCTGAACCTTTTTTATATCGGAACCGCAGAAGATCGCACGGGCCTGAAAGACGATGCTGGTTTCCTGCCATCACATTTTCACAAATTGAGACACCTAATTGGTTCTGTTGCGCACTAGAAGGTCACACGCACCTACACCGGACATTTCATCGAACTCCGTTTCATTGAATCCGTCATAGGTTTCTGCAATAAAATTTGAAAATTTCTCATTGTCTTCTCGTACGACAGAAGCCTGGATGGCACGACGGAGGACACGCCTGCATGGGGTGTACCCAAGCGGATGGATTCGGGTTCAACCTCCTCCCCCTCCACTAGCCCCGAATTTTTCGTTTTATTTTGTTAGCAACGTTTTTTGGCCGGGCTATTCGAATTTTTTGTTTAAAAATACCGGCCAATTGTTGCAATTGAACGTTTCGGTACGGGACGACCACTTTTTCGATGAAACGGCGTTCGATGAAATGTCCTGGAACCTACGCGTTTGCCGTTTTTTTTTTTTTTTCCCCCTTCGGGTTTTTTTTCCCGATTATTGCTTTGCTCGACGACAACTTGGGCACAGCTTTGTGGCCCTCCCCCTTTATTTTTCCCCCTAAAGAGCAATTGGCAAAACACAAAGAAGGTCCAGACTCCTCGATATGCCGTTATAACGATGCCTACCCTAGCCACAAACCAGTGGACCTCCTCTAATAGACCGACCTCACCAAGCGTTCGCGCATGCGTGAAGCCGACAAAAGTTTAGTTCACAAGAAGCAGGTGGCAGTGTCCGAGACGGCTCGTGCCGTTACGTGCTTTTCACGTGCAGAGTTCCAGCGAGGTTCGAGCACGTGCTGAAATACTAAAGTTCCCTCCATGTATTGCGGCAGCGGTGGCGTAGTCGAACTGCCTGGTGAGATGGGTTTGTTCTCTTTGAGAGTTGCGCTATCCCCAGCGCAAAGTGGGAGCATACAATGATCATCGTTTCGTCACCCTTTGTTTATAACAACTCGCAGGTTTGTGGAAACTTCAACTCCGACTGAAGGCCGGTTCAGACACTTGCGGTTGAGTGCGTTTGACTGCGTTGCGTCGAGAACCGAAAGCCAGTCACCGGCACATCTGTGCTTCGTATGAAGCGTGGAATTCAATTCAAGGACTCATCTTGGCACGCGATATTAGCAGCAGGGATGTCCTGGTTTCTTGCAGCCGCAACGCAGTCAAACGCAGTCAAACGCAACTGTCTGAACCAGGCTTGAGAGCGAAGTTGCAAGCCGTCCGTGCCAATATGGTGCCTCAATTAGCCGCGAGAACGAGCTTGAAATCAGTGTAATGATTGGTTGCTCTCTCCCCGCCGTGACGTCACGGGTAGACCAGCGGATTTGTCCCCGGGAGATTAGGATCGCACGAATAAAAATATAGGCACTTTGGTACTGTAGCCACGATAATTTTTGCCTTGCAAGAATAAGACAAAAATTATCGTGGAATACACTATCAGCCAATACTAAACCGTTTCCGAAACGGCTAGGCAAAGAAATGATCTCGTCAGATCACTATCGAAACTAATCGGAACACTTAATTATGGAAGGTATTGTTTTAATAATTTTTTTAAAGCATAGCTTTGTGACACTAGAACTACGCTTCGAACAGTACGTATATAAGACGCAACACTATCTCAATTTGTGGTTATTGATTTTTTTGGCATTTCGGCAGTACAACATATAGTTCTGATTCCGTGCCATTTAGAGATCGTACACCGATTTAGAAATTGGGGTGACGGTTGAAATCCAGTGCTCTAGAAAAAAAAAAAAAAGAGGTGGTTGTGTTGTCTTAGTGTTAATTGATTATTCTTTCTTCATCCATCACTTGAACCAACACGCTCTTCTCCCAAGTATATAAAAAAAAGTTGTGACTCTAATGGCTGCTAATGGTATCGTGAACTGGTTCATTTCGTTTCTTTTTTCACACAAGGAGATCAGACACTTTTAGAGTGAGTAGCTTTATTTTTCAAAGCACTGCTTCATGAAAAGTAAGCTCTTAGGGCCGCTATTTATTACGCAATGCCATTCTGACTTGTGGTAGATTATTTCGCAGCATTACGACACGACACATGGCATATCTCGTTTTGTAATGATGATATGGCATATTTCGTGTTTTGTAATGACGATATAAACAGTCTACATGCTATTTGGAAATCGTATCGTACGAAAAATCTCAGAACGCGAAATAGCCGAAGAACCGAGCCAAATGAATCCAAAGTATCAGGCAGCGAAATGAGGCTGTTTCAGAATCGAAGAGGTCATGTGGGCGTCTTACTTTAAATCAGGCGATTAACGCAAAAACAAAACACAAAGTGTACTTACACTAATAAATCAATTGAATATACATCATTACACAGAAGTGTATCGAACGGCTTCTGTCTGTCGTTTGCCTCGTTCCGCTCGTGCGGTTCCAATCTTCTAGTTTCTCGTCGTACATTTTCTGGTGAGCGTCAAATTCTTTCCAATCTGCAACAGAAGCGTTCTCTAACCGCGTTTTTTTCTTCTTAATCCGGTAAGAATGGGACAAAGGGCCCCCTTCGCGATGGCCTCGGAGGCCCACAAAGCCATTCTCGCAGCTCGCAGGGCGGAAGGACGGGTTGGGTGGGTTAAGTGGGGGGGCTTTCAGGGTCAAGTCGTCTGCTGATAACCGGAACAAAAAGACAAGCTTTTTCTTTATTTTTGTTTAGAAATAGCACTATATCGCGTAAGCAGGTGAGTAGAAAGGCTTCCTCCCTAGAGCCATCTGGATTCCGAAAAAGTTCCTATCGGAGATGAAATTCTACTGAGATATCCTCTTAAGTCGCGGGTGGGAGTTGATGTCGACGTTGATGACGTTGTTGTGCCGGAGATCTGGCGCATTTAAAAAAGAATGATAAAAGACAATACTGCTGACGGTGCACACGCAGCTGCCATGCTCTCAGCGCCTTGTTCGTCTACCTTCTTGTTCTTGTCCGTGTCCCTGCGCTGTTTTAACTTTTAATCATGAAATACCAACTAGCCCATACTTCTACATTAGTATCAACATAATTTGGATGCAGGCTGAAGCAGACGCCTGAGATAAAAAGTGAAAGCCGTTTACAACTCCCTGTAACACCGAATTAGAGCACAGCCCTTGAGGAGGAGGAGGGAAGGGTACCGGGGGGTTGGGTCAAATGACCTCGGGGGGGGGGGGGGGGGGGTCACGTGACGATGACGATGACGTCATCAGTGATGATGGCGATGACGATGCGGATGTCGTCATCAGTGACGTCACTGATGACGTCATCAGTGACGATGACGATGTGGATGCCGATGACGTCATCAGTGACGTCACTGATGACGTCATCAGTGATGGTGACGATGACGATGCGGATGCCGATGACGTCATCGGTGACGTCACGCGCACCATAATGCTCCGCGCGGTTATGCCGACGGTGACGCTGACGGCGACGCCGCTCAAGCCGGAAACAAGCGCCTAAGAGCTGCGCTCTAAAACCAAAGCAGGAAAAGGTTAGAATTGCCTGCGAAGCGCAGAAACACAGCATACAGCCACGTAGTCGCTATGCCCCCGAGACCAGTAGGCTCGGGAAAACTAGCTCACTGTCGTTTAGTTCTGGGAGGGGCAGAGGGTAAGTCCTAAATTTAACATGCATTTTAGGTCACGTTGACGCACAGTTTTTAAAACGCAGCTCTTAGGTGCCAGTTTCCAGTTTGAGCGGCGTCGCCGTCGGCGTAACTGCGCGCTGCATTATGGGACGTTTGCAATATTGATGTCACTAGTGACACCACGTGTGACGTCACGAGGGTCGCGAGTAACGTCCCGAAGGTCACTGGTGAAAGTCACGACAAAGGTCACGACCTTCACGATGACCTTCACGAGGCTTCACGAGTGACCCTCGTGACATCACGAGTGACGACACAAAGGTTTCTCGTAAAGGCCTCGACGAAGGTCACGAGTGACGTCACGGGGTTCACTAGGGTCACAGGGTCACGAGTGACGTCATGAAGGAGGAGGGAGGGAGGTGTAGGAGGAGGGGAGACGGAGGAGGGGAGGAGAAGGAGAGAAGGAGGGTGAAGAGGTTGATGGAGGAGGGGTAGGAGGAGGAGGAAAGGAGGGATGAGAAGGAGGGGAGGAGGAGAGGGTATGGAGGATGAGGAGACAGTAACCTCCTCTCCGTACCCTCTCCTCCTCCTCCTCAAGAGCTGCGCTCTAATTCGGCATTACAGGGAATTGTAAACGTCTTTCATTTTTTTCGGTAATCATTAGGAGTATTCTTGTCATATATATATATATATATAATTTCATTCCCTATTTCGTGCTTTTTCCACTAAACTAGAATGAAGAAAACCAGTTAAAAATGACACTTTTTAATAACTTCTTTGTTCTAGCACTAAAATTATAGCCCTTTTAGTGTATTGCATTTTCAGCGCAAAAAAATGTCAGGCGCATATTTTTTATTATAGTTCAGCACTTGTGAACACCTTCAGAGGTGGAACGAGTAAATATTTAGTTCTCTATCCTGGCAGGCTATAGAAATAATGGTACCCCTACTGAAAAAAAAACAAACCATTTGGCGCCTATATGAAAGTAAACGGGTTCATACCGGTAACAGTTTACCTATACCGGTCACCAGTTTGTCAAAGGGGTCCCCGTATGAGCCATAACGGTCACCTATTTGGGCAACCAGGTCACTCCTTTGGCAAACGGGTCACTCGTCTGATCAAATGGGCCACTCGTTTGAGCAAAGTTGTCGCACGTTTGCTCAAACCGGCGACCATGTTGCACAGACGGGTGACCGGTGACCGGCAAACTGTACCGGTTTAATCAAACGGTTCTCCGGAGCCAGTTCGATACGGAACGTACCGATCAGCGGATGGGCGCGCCTATTTCAGCCGTGGCAGCCTGTTTCCGGAAAGCGGCGGGAGCGCCTGTTTATCGGTTTACAATCGTCCGCGTAATGCAAGTAATGATATTAATATTTTGATTGCGCTGATGTTCGCGTATACTGCAACTTCAATAAGCGATTTGTTTTATACGTAAACGTGCGACGTTGGCAAGCCGATATTTTTTACTGAACTATAAAAATTTGGAGTTCTTTGTTGCCTCAATTAACTTATTCAGCTCGAATCTCTCTCGTGCAGAGGACGCGACCACGTGAAAGAATATATTTCTAGACTCCATTTCACCTCAATTCAAGACTCAACGAAGGTAACGCGCGAACACGTGGCTGCAAGAACATCGAGCATTGCGAGAGCAGGCTCGCCGTTGCAGCAGTCAAATTACGAGCTCGCGCTGGGTGCTTTTTTGGTTCGGGCGCAAGCCGAGCTTCTGGCCGACGCCATTTCCAGCGTTCCAGCTTCTGAAAAGAGCGCGTTTCGCCTGCTTTCCGAGGCTGCAAACGCGACGTGCAGTGGCAATCCCAAGAGAGGAGAAAAGCGCACCTACTGGAACGTTTACACTTGCGGATCCGCTAGCGAATCCGCCCAGCTTTTGCCGCTGGGGCGAAACGCTGGGCGGAAAACGCGGCGGCGAGCCGTTTAGGTCCAGGACCTATTTCTGCCGCCGAACGAGGCGTTTCGCTGACCGGAAGTGACATTCTTGCGCAGCGCGACGCTGCCTACGTCATGAGCACGCGTAGTTCCGGGAGCAGCCACGCCCGGGAGAGAGAGCCGAGGCGGGAACTCTCGCGCCTTCTCGTCGTATTTGACGAGATGTTACGGGAACCGCTGCCGCAGCTGGCGCCGCCGCCGCCGCTCGAAGGGAATAGATGTAAACGCCACCCGCTCGTCGCCGCCGCCGCCCGGAGCGGATCCGCTCCCGCGGCAGCGGATTTCTTCTCAGGTGTAAACGTACCATACAGCGGTCGGTGCACCCTTTCCCCTAGCATTGACTGCATTGCCACAAAAAGCCAACCGCAAGTTTTTTTTTTTATATAGAATGCATGAGGTGAAGGTTGGGATAGGAGGTGTCCCGGTGTCCTGCGCCTTGACCTCGCCGTCGCCTTCTTCCTCCTCTCTGGTCAGCTCTATCACGTGACCAGAGAGAGGAGAGGGCTCGCTACACCCTGATACGCATTATTATAACGCATAGCCAGATCCGGCAGCGCGCGCGTTGGCACTCGCTTTTTTCTTTGTCTGCTTGTTGTCCGTTGCAACTTCGTTTGTCCTGCCTGCTTCGATCTGCCGCCTTTCCCTGCGGTCTTATTAGGATGTCTCTCGACAACGTATGGGCTGTGCACCAAATGTTCGAAAAGTCCTACGCGTATATCCGCAACAAGCGATTCTTCAAAGACGTCAGGAATTCTTCTGGTTTCGCTGGGTTCGGCAAATGACAGCTAGTGTGCCGCATCGTGTTGAAACTTCAAGGAGCCTTCCTTCTCGTTTTAGTGTTTGTGTGGTTGTCCTGCTTTGACCGTGCCGACATTTATCTTGGATTACATCTTTCAAGTCCGCTGTTATTATGGTAAGTGGATTCCTACCTACTTGTTGGCAACGATTGACCGTTCTTCTACGGGTACACGTCGAGATTATCTATAGAATTATGCAGCGTCTGTTCTCGCGGCAGCCGGGAGAGCAATTTTTCCGAAAGTCTGCCATTATAGTCTAGAATTACTCCTGGAATATTTCACTTACTCCATCAGTCAGTCATCCTCGGCCGGAGATGCCCTTCCCATCAGGCAGTTTTCCTACGTTGTTATCGTTTTTTTAGCCTCCGTAATCTCGTAGCCATTCATTTATGCACGTGACCTATGCACTCCAGCTTCGATATTTCAGCAGAATCGCCATATGTTTGTTGTACCTTTACAGCAAATAATACCTTACTGTTACAGTCCTTAAGATACTTGACTATCACACGCCAAGAAGCTCCTCACTCCCATAGGAAACGTTCAGTGCTCCTGAGACGTTCATTCCACCTGTCGTGCCTTGGTAGATATTTTATCTCACCTCTTTGTGCCGAGGGTCACTCGATACATCCTCAATTGATACCGCAATTTGCACAGCGCTTTGTCATCACTTCCATGTCCAGAACGTTCCCATAGTCTACTCTAGTCGCAGAGGGCTGTACAACACTTGAGCGCCGACATTAAGCGCGCTCCAAACCAAAGGTTCTTTTTGCGGCTGTAGGTCGTGCGCGTGCCGGATGGGACGTATTTCGTGACGTCGCGCCGCTTTTTCGCTCCTTCCGGGCGCGCACAAAAAAGTTGGAAAATTTCAACTTCTTTCTGGAGGCGCAAAATGAAGCGCCGTGACGTAGTAGGGCGTTCCTGTCTCCCGGCCAATCGGTGGAGGGCACTGCTCCGCGTTTCTTCGCCGTGTCTCCGCTGGCCTTCGGTCGGGCGCAGCCGCCGCAGCAGATTATCTTCGCAGAAGTTGCAAGGTCAATTGGAAGTTGCCTGCGAGAATGGCCCGTATGGCTGCATCTATGAACTTTGCCCCTGTTTCCGATGCGAGGAAGGTGACCGAAAAGAAGGCTGCTGCGGACGCGCAGAGGCATGAAGAAGCTGCGCAGAAGGCCGCAGAAGCTGCCGTCTATGATGACCAAACAAGTGCTTTCAGTTGCTCGAGCTCGTCCAGAGAACTACCCTTGGTTGTACGGGAAGCTTCGGCGCGACGACAAAGACAACCCGAAACGGGAGAACGTCTCGAAGGAGGTCGCCCGTCTGTTGGGCATCGTGCGCTGTAAGTACGGTTTTGCAACCCCTGATATCGTGTTTTCGCATTTTGTGTTGCGCGCATGGTTTACTTGATATGTGATGGTGTTGAATTGTTTTTGTAACAATATTGCGGAAACATTCATTCAAAAATCGACAGACGAAAACGGTAATATTTGTAAATACCCAAATGCTTTCTTTTTCTTCACGTTTTTGCGTTGTTTTGACGGTTGTTTCAACCAAAAATGAGAAGGAAGAAAATCCCTGCGTCGCCTTTAATCCTATTTTTGTTCAGCCTACGAGAAAGTGTTGTCTCGGTTGTATGGAAAAGGCTGAACTCCATTTGTGTCCTTAAGACAATCAGTCCTATTTAATTATAACTTTCGATTGAGCCGAGCATGTTTAAAATACTTCTCCAAACGAAATGACAAGTTACAGTCCCATACCATACCGGCCGAACCAAATTTTTACGATTCTTCCTTTATAGATTTGTTCCAATTGGCCCACAAAGTATACGTAGCATCGTACACATAGCAGATGTTAGCGAGATCGTTTACTGCTAAGTTGATGGGCAGTGAAAGCTATGTACTGTCTCTAGATCAGTCAGTCACCTGCCCCTCAGTGCCTGATCCATTCTATGCCCGTGACTACCCGGAGAGTATGACCACGTTGTATGCATGCACCCTATTGTTGATTGTTCCTGCGAGCATGTAGCTTCTACCGCCCTGTCAGCCTAGCAGTGAACATACTATAGTCGTTTGCTTGAAAGCTTGGCGAGTCATTTTTAAGTGTGGGACTAAATTTGTTGTGCAAGTGCTTTTGATGTGCGTTTTGTGTGTGCTGTCCGTTGCCCACGAGGCATTACAATTGCCTATGGCATTTTTGTCGTCTTTTTCACATTTCTGCATGAGTATATCATGTCTGTCAGGCTTGTCCCACACTAGAATCAATATATTTCTCTTCAGGCGACATCTGAAAAACAAAGTGGAAGTACCTGAGGGACAAGTACGCCAAGGAGGCGGCCAAGGTGGCAGGAACAGAGCGCAGCGGCTTTGGAACCTCGGACGTCTGCAAGCCAAAGTATACTTTGGCAGCTTGCGCTTCCTGACTGTGTCAGTCAGGAAGCCACTGTTTCGCGAAAGTACACTTTTCATATTTCTCATTCGTATACAACTACACGGTCCTTTTTGTCAATTATGCAAGTCTGAGGCTACAGGAACATCAAAAAGCCAGTCCAGCACTCAAACTGGAGGTAAGATAGCATGCAATGTATTGCGATGCCTCCTTGTCATTATGTTACTGGGCTTATAGTCACGTTTCCAGGTGTCTTTCACAAGTGCTGTCATATGCGATGAAACTTACACTCTTCTGGTGAATTATAGGAGTGACTCCATCATGCAGCCAGTCACCTGGATGCACCGCAGGTACAACCAAGCCAACTGATGACCAAGATCCTGTGGTGATTATTTGCCCGTCTTGACTTTCTTTCCGGTCTTTCAGACTGATGAGCATGGGCTGTAGCTTACAAAAGCTACTTCTTTTTGTTTTCTTGTGTTCCTCTACACAGTGCTTTCACCTTGTGGCACTTCCTTTGGCGTTACAGCTGTCAACAGCACCACCTTCTTCCCCTCCCCCAATTGCTGCTTTTTTGGATAACCCTTATCTCGTAAATACTGAGTGCACTGGCTAACCACCTAAATCAGGGTCAGCCCCTGGCACAGTGTGCATAGGCATTCGCTGGGCCGAACAGAAGATTTTTTGGTTTGTGTTTTTTGTAGAAGGAAAGCCATCATAGCTTTCCGATTTTGGTTCGGTGTGATATTACTGGTTGATGTTTCACTTCGAACTCAAACCTGGGAATCTCGCAGAAGGAAAAGCTTTAGAGCTTTAGCTTAACTATTCCGACAGTGCAGTATACTTCATTTCAGCATAACTTTGAAAATGGTAAGAGCTGCATCCCTCGTGAGGCAATAAGAGCAACAGAGCAAGGTATACGACAGCCCTCCGCAAGATGATTGCAACCTCGGACAGTATGCTGTCGCATGCCTCGCTCTGACAGTCATTGGCTGGCCGGGCCATTGATTTAACTGCTTAGTAAAGTTATGTTGGAACGGATTCTGATGAGTTTTATCACTCAATTTTCTCGTTGCAAAGACACCGGTAATAAAAACTCTTCAAACTTGGAGTATTGCGTTATTTGAGGGAGGAGGATTCAAACAACATCTGTATCTTTCAGAAATAAGATCAGACAGACTTCTGGCAAGTCCAAGATATTTATCCAGTGGGGCTTGCTCATCTTTAAGTGGATTATGAGTTGGAGGACTTGTTCGCAGTTTTTTTTTTTTGATGATGAGCGCAGTGCTAAAGCATTTAGGCTTAAATAGCCTTTTCTTCATAATTGCAGATACTTTTAAGCGTGTGTCAGCATACCCCCACAGACACACACACACACACACACACACACCTGTTTCCCGTCTGGCCCAACCCCACATTCACTTCGCGTCTCCTCGGCCAGCTGCTTCAAAGGGTTGCTGAGCCCCGATCTAGACTGCTTAGCTTATATTGACAGTGGCAAATGCATTTCCAGGGCCCAACATCACCCTTCGAGGTCTCGGCTGCCTTCTTGGCTGCACAGCGTGGAGCAGAGAGTGCGCATCCACCAAGGCCAACCCTGGCGGATGTGGAGGAAGTGACCGAGCCCCCTGCTGCAATCCCACATGTGCCTCGGCCCGCTGGTCTTCGCCCAGTAAAGCGAAAGAGGTCCGTAGATGGTAGAAACATACCAGTGGAGCAGGTCCTGAGAGCAGCCGCTGCTAACCTGAGGTTTTCAGACTGCCCTCCTGATCCTCATCTGGCTGAGGCACTGTGCTATTCAGAGATTTGTGTGCTGCAGCGTGAAATGGATCTTAATTGATCACAGCTCTATTGGGCCTGTGTGTTTGCCCTAAAATGCATGCGCTCATGTTCCCTGACAATGTCCAGGCACTTCAGTTGCAGCCGTTTCTTGGTAGCAGCATGGGTTTAGTCAGCTTGGGTTCCTCTTGTCGAGTAACCGAGTAAGAGAACTGAGCACTCTGTCGACTGCTCAGTTCCGTATTGTGTGTCTAATGCTTGCTTTTCTTTGTTTCTTTTTGTGTGTACTTTGCAGCATTTTGGTGTTCAAGTTGCTGCCAAGGTGCTGGGTAGACCGGGAAGCCAAGGGCCGCAGACTACTGCTGAACCACCTGCTGGCGAGAGATGTGCGGCAGATGGCTGGCGTCGTCCTCATCAACCCGCATGTAAGTTGTGCATTTTATCCGAAATCCAGTAGAATTGGGTAGGGTTCACTCGTCTTTTTATGGTGTCTGCAGTCTAAATAGATATTATTCTTGTTATAAAGTGTCATGTCTTGTGGCACATCGATGGGCCTATTTATAAGGATTGAGTTCCACACAAGAAAGTGGATCCAAGTATGTGCAGGAGTGTGGGCTCCTTTTACAGGAAGCATTCCAAATGCCACAAATTCCGAAATATCGCAATGCTGAAATTATTCTACGTCAGGCATACCCCAACTGGGGTACGCCTGATGTAGGAATGCAGAGACAAAAAGGTCCAAATGCCGAAACGTGGGGAACAGTTGTGTCTCGATTTATAACATAACATATCTGCGAACGTTAAAAAGAAAATCTGGAACAGTGCCACAGATTACTCCTAATCAGGGCACGGCCAACACGGCGGCGTGATTTTCCAAACTGGTAGTTGTCCTCCCACCATCGCAGCAGGTGGGAAGCTTCTTGCGGGAAGGGTGGTTTCAAGGACGCATAGGCATCTCATACTCCTTTGGTGGGCAAGAACGAAAGGGCTGCAAGCTGCGTCGCTTTGATGGCGAAGCCATCTACATAATTTTTGTAAAGCACTACCATTTCTAGGTGCTGCACTCCTCCATACTGATTGGCACAAGTGGAACAGGAACTGTGCACATCTGACAACGGGAGCAACGACCGAATACAGTTTGATTGCTGCCAATTTGAAATCTGTACTCATGGTTTTCAGATTTAGCGCAAGGCCAAAATCTGCAGCGAAGTTCAGTACTTCTTCCAAGAGCGCCTCGCACGCCATCTGGGTTCGTTGAGTCACGAGGCAGTAAACAAATGGGAACACATGGCCATAAAGATTACCATGAATTTTTTTAACTGCCTGAAGAGCAGCAACAGAGTCTTAAGTTCCATTCATGAGCCACATTGGAGTGTCATTCAATTTCCTCAAGTTTCTGTCGGTGAAAAAATATTGATAAGAGTTGAGCTCTGCCTGCGCTAGTCGCCCCGCAGAAACTCCCAACCAGGGGCGGATTTAGAGGGGGGGTCCGGATGTCCTGACCCCCCTCTTGATTTCTGCATGTGTAAAATTTAGGGCGTAAAACGAAGGAGAGGGGGTTCCTGAACATATGGTACGCTGACCAACAGCTGACCCCCCCTCAAGAAATTCCTGCGTCCGCCCCTGCTCCCAACTGCATCCGCCCCTGCTCCCTGTTCTTAACTCGCCCTCGATTATGAGCACATAAACAGTGTACGGCTTGTGTGGGCAGTCCGCTTTCCTGTTCGTATGCAATGACGCATACATACCAAGCCTGCGATGTAAAAGAAATGTGGCAACAGTCAGTATTGTTCGCTTCTAAATGGTAGCCTCTTTCCAGGCTGCCGGAGAGAAGTGATGTGTCCTATTGCCCTGCCGGCCTAATGGTATAGCAAAAATGTTATATCATTATGGCAAGTCCTAATGGGATACGTAGTGGAGACAGTTTGTCGAAGAAGCCATCTAGTGCCTCTTTTATGGCACTAACATGGATGTGGTAAAGCAGTGACACCGGAGGATGCACACGGCAGTTTTCATATTGCAGCTTTGTAGCATAGTAGTAGAGGTGCCGTGAAGGCAGTGTTGGAAAGCAGCAAACTTTTTGTTTCGAACCCAGGCAGAGTTAATAAATTACAAACTTTGCAAATTCGAACCTCAGCAAGCTTTGAAAATTTTCATACCCTTTAAGCTCGAACTTTGGGAGGTTCACAGCATCCCCACATGGGAGTGCTCTTTATGTTCTGCGAGTGGCCAATTGTTGGCCCGTAATTTTTCGGGTACCCCAGGTGTTCACGATACTAGTAGGGAATTAGCTGTTGTATGTTTGTTCTGTTTCAAATAGGATTGTACATACTCGATCGAAAAGGGTATTTACACCTTACCAACTTTGCATATTTTTAATTGGATAATTGTTCACGTTTGTTTCATGCAGCCCTTCTTCCTGAATCGAGAAAAGGCCCCAAAGAGGGAATACTTCACGGCAGATGGGTATCACATCCACCGTATCCTTGGGGTCCGCAAGATGAGCAAGCTCATCAAGGTCCATGTCAAGAAGAAGCTCGGAGCACAGTGGATTGGTGTCAGACACTGCCTGGAGCTACCACAGATCTACTCGTGCAGCCACTGCACACTCGTGCAGCCACTGCAGGACAAGAGACCACAAGTTGTGGTTGTGCCTCAACTTCATCCGCCACCAATAACCATGGTAAGCTGTGCCAAACTGCATTTAGCTAAAAAAAACAAAACACGGGGTCTCTTTTGTTATCCCCAAGACGACTTGAAGGCGAAAGCCCAAGCGCCGATGCATTAATGACAGACACGCGATTTACGGATGCGGTGGTACCCCAAGTGTACACCAAGTAAACAATCTAATCTCGAAGACTGCATAAACATTGTGGCTCCCTGAAATCCAAAATACACTATGGGCAATCTTTATTAAGGCGAAAACCTTGTATGTCTCATCGTTCAGTCCTTGAGAAAAAAACACGTCGACAATACGAAAGGTACCGTGCAAATATTAATATTCCTCCAAAAAGACTTTTAGCCCACGTCCCTCGGCTGGTGTCGAACCAGCAACCTTTCGTTCAGTAGTTCAACGCAGTACCCCTCCGCCCGTGGCGGTACATAAACGTTTTGGTACCTTTCATATCGTCGACATTTTTTTCTCAAGGACTGAACAATGAGACATACAAGATTTTCGCCTTAATAAAGATTGCACATAGTGTATTTCGGATTTTTGGGAGCCACAACGTTTATGCAGTCTTCAAGATTAGATTGTTTACTTGGTGTACACTATGCTAGGCTACCTCTGGTTTCTTTTGTATGCTTGCCTAAACAAATGATTTGATGCAGTAATGAAACCGTAGTCAGCACCATGAATTCATTGAGTGCATTAGTTATGACAAAGTGTGCCTACTGGTTAAAGAAGGATTACGTGCTTTCAGACAAATTCGAAAAAAATCCAAAAATGACTAGCCGGTAAAGATCCGTCAGATCGTATTTCTTCAATGAACTTCGATTGTGAAGCTTGTACATGGCCAAAAAATAAAACCACTGGGTGACATTTTTTTTCCACTAGACTACTCAATACAGGCTCTGACTTACCAAGAAAAGATCTCGCTTCCCTTTTAAAATATTGACCAGTTAAAGAAAAGGGGAATTATTTTGCTAATTTATGCTAAGGACAAATCATTTATCTATTTCTGAGACAGTTAAAAAGCTAAGTAAGCCAAGACCTGAATTTTCCAAAAACTACTAAACTCTGAAAACATGGAACCCTACTTATAAAGGAACACATTTGCTTCTGAGTGACATCCCACACCCTCTCTTCTCTTCCTGCAGCCAGCAAGCCATCGACTGCCCGCCAACGACACAATTCTTGCGGTGCCGGACCTGCCCAATAGAATGACTGGGGAAGGTTTGTAACAATATTAGCATAGAGGATGTGATACACAAAGACTGCTGGACGGTACACGACAGCCCTGTTGCTGTACATTGTTCTGCAGGCCTTGTGTCGCACGTCCTCTATGATGGTAATGTTACTTATTATTCACCACTCTGACAGCACTGGCAAAACCTTCTCAAACAGCCTTTTTGAAGGCCAACCATATCCGTTTTCGAGATGCCCACTTATGGAAGCTGCCTCCCGTGTCTCGGAAACTTTGTAGTTGAAACCATTAAAGAAAAGTGTCCAAATTACCTGGAGTATGCCAAGATCTACATAACATCACTTTTACTGTGCTCTCCCTTTGCAGAACAATCTGCATAGTGGTGGAACCATAGAAATTATAGCATCTTTTATGTGGGGATGCTGCAAATGTTTTAGGAGCCTTTAAGTTAAGACACAAAACACAGAAGTTAGAGAGGTGCAAAGTTTAACATTTATTACCTTGAAAGCGCAATGTTTCAGCCAAATATGCCATTGAAATATAAAATGTGCCTACAATTTAAACATAGAAACACACTTCACTCAATTTAATCACGCGTCAATCTATTTTGTACCGAATAGAGCAGCGTGTCGGCTGCCCCGGGACAAGTTTGTGTGCAGTCTTTCTAGTCTCCAAGAAATGCTGGCACTTCCATCATTACGTGCACCGAAAAATCAAGGGAAAGTAAACAAACGAGAAAGTAACTGCATGGAAAGGTCTTTAATCCGTGCTTGTTTGGGGGGAAGAAGGAGGGGGGGGGGGCACAAAGTTTTCTTTTGCAAGCGGGGATCACAATGACGTCGCGGCAAGAGTTGTAGCAGAATGTGCATGCCTGTTGGTTTGCGGGTGCAAGCACCATGTCTACCAAAATGGAGTTCCGGTTCATTTTGTTGTGCGGAAAACATTTCTGGCACTGCGAACTTTTAGTCAAGGCAACAAATTCTTGGCCACAGTGTGTAACCCCATGATGCTCGATAAAGATGGATCTCCATTGTGATAAACAACTCCTATCCACCAAGCAGGAGACACATTCTCTAGCAGTCAGGCTCTGCCGAGAGCCCCAGGCCCGTACCTGCAAGATACACACACAAAGAAAAGCAAGCATTAGACGCACAATACAGAACTGAGCAGTCGACAAAGTGCTCAGTTCTCTTATTCGGTTACTCGGCCCAGAGTAACCCAAGCTGACTAAACCCATGCTGCTACCAAGAAACAGCTGCAACTGAAGTGCCCAGACATTGTCAGGGAACATGAGTGCATGCATTTTAAGGCAAACACTCAAGCCCAATACAGCTGTGATCAAGTAAGATCCCTGTCGCACTGCAGCACAGGAATCTTCGAACAGCACAGTACCTCGGCGAGATATGCAATGAGCACAAAGAAAAAAAACTGATCTGAAACTGTCGACACGACGCTCACAAGGAAGCTCGCAATGTCTTTGCACACGTGCAGAACAAACATCGTACCTAACTTACCTGCAAGCACCCTCAGACCCACGACCAAGACATGCGGTTAGAAAAGCAAGCATGCCATGTGGCTCAAGACAACTGTGAGCAAGGAACACCCCTAACGCTTTCAGCAACGAGGCAAACCAAGGAGCACAGTGCCCCGGCCAGCTGGTGTTATGCAGTGAAAAGAGAACATCTTGGGCAGCAAGCAACAGATGCTGCATACAGTGCATGCACGAGATTTATTATGCAGTGAAAGCAGGTTGAATGTCTGACAATCGGAACATGCACTCTGAGCAAACGCCTGTTAGTAAGAAAGGAGGGGACAGAATAGTTAGCACAACGTGGACCTCCTCAAACTGTGTCAGGGTGGGATCCGGAACCCAAACTGGTGTTGCTGCAGAAAGTATGTGCGCCTCACTCGGGGTTCACATGGAACGTAATTACAACCCTGGCTGGCTTCCGAAGTGTTAGCTAAATATTAACCGCTCCGGCTTCGCAAGTGTTAGCTAAAGGGTATTTGACGGAGCATGTGGATATATCTCTCCGTGTACTGTAAGGACCATACGCTGCATACAGAGTTTTATTGCATCTGAAAATGCTATATGCAGTTAACGGGAAAGATGGCATGCCTATGACCTATGACAAAGCTTGGCTTCTGATAAAGATCCTTGAAATTTGTGATTTAGGTGGAATATGGAAGAACGCTTTACCGTTGCTGACCGCATAGCCTCTCTCCTGCAGAGATAGTGTTGTCGGCGCTCGTAGTCTCCTTGGTCAGCAGTGGAGCAACGAGACAGGAGATGCTCAAACCTTGAAAATACACAAACACAACTGGCTACATGCACTATTGAACAGATGGGACTCAGGAAAGCATTTATACACACATGAACTGTTGATATACAGCACTAGAAAAAAAGTGCAAAAAAATGACCGATTCTTACACATCGTTACATGCACTGAAAAGGCTTGCACCTACACAAATACTATAAAGGACTATTTGCAATAGCTCGATACTTGACGAATTTCTCAAAGCGACCCGTTCCATCGGGCAGAAGCTTCTGGGACCAATTCACGAAAATTCAGTCGTTTGCGTTAGGTGTGACAAAAGTAGTGATCCCTGATTGTGATTATTCACCTGTACAAAGCATGCCAGACAGCTAGTGTAGCGAGTATACCTGCGGTGTTTAGTGCAAGGAGCCTTTAAACCCACCTGATAGTACCTATGGTAGCACACACAGGCAAAGACAGCGCTTGTTTTTGTCTCGCACGCGATCGCGAGAGCTGGGGGAAGCAAGGTACCTTCATGTAGTCAGCCAAGCGTTTAGACGTTAGTATTACAAGACTAAACCTTGTGAATTTGCCGTCTAGCGAAAGTACAGTACCTTAATTCACTGAGATGGTGCACGCTTCACGTTTATATTTATGCGGTGGTACATATGATGAAAAATATACTAAACATACCAAATAAAAGCTAGCATAACTTACTTGGTTCTTGACATACAGAAGGACTCGAAGAAGTCCCGGCCGTCGGGTCCTGGTACATCTGTCGCACAGTGGCGGCGTACTCGCCGAGCGTCTTTCTAGACCTCAACTGCGTGCGGATGGCCCTTCGCTTCTTCTTCTTCGTACTCCTCAAGTACTGCTCACATGCAGCCGCGAAAGCAGTCAGCCGAGTCATGTTGACGGTTCTTGCATTGCTGACGTACCTTACCACACAAAGGTTCATTAATGCTCAGCAATTCCAGCTTCGTACGTGGGATCCACACGAGATGCCATCACGAAAGCAAAGGAATGAAGACGGCGCGGCGCAACCAGCGCACCGATCCCACAGATTAATTTTCATTGGACACCAGCTCGGGACCAAAGCTGCATTTGATTGGTCGTCACTTCACCGCCAGAGTGCGCTCGTGCCTGCGTGCGCCCGTGCGCGTTCGCCCGAAGCTTCACCGTCCAAACCAAACCGCACGATTCTGACTCAGAAGGCGCACCCGGAAACAGCAAAAACGACGCGAAATGCGTCACATCCGGAGCCGCACGACCTACAGCCGCAAAAAGAAGCTTTGGTTTGGAGCGCGCTTTAGCGCGCGTGTACTTAGAGCGCCCGTCACGAGAGCGCACAACCAGTCCAGCGCGAGTGGACCGACCGGACCGGCCACTCTTTCGGTCATCGCGTGTTTTATGTAAAATTGGCAGGGATTTATTCCGCGGAATTCAGCAGTGACATTGCGAAATGAGTCGACGAAATGTTTGCGTGTGACAAACCAAAAAGTGTTACAAAAAGCTAACAGAAAAAGAATATTATCTGTAGCGTGCATTTTTGCAGGAAAAAAAAAAAAGATTGCAGCTGACCTAGCCTAGGTCAGCTGCAATGTTTTTCTCAAATTTTTATAACTTTTTCTCTAACGTTTTCTAAATCAAAGAACTAATGAAGGCTTCATTAGTTCTTTGATTTTGTATATCACAGATTTTCAGGGGAGGTTTTCCTGTATCCGTTCAAAGGCTGAAAAGATCTGCATGCGATAAAATTGCGCTGAGCTTTCCTTCGATGAGTTTTTTATTGATACGTTTTAGCGGTGATCTTTCTTCATTACGGATATGGGCGTCAGAATACCATTTAAACTTATGCGAGGGATGTCTAAATAGCCACCAAATAGATGGGAGCCCAAATGCCTGTCTAGAATAGACCAGATATAGCAAAAAAAAGCCTGTTTATAGTATATCCGAGAGGCGCACCGCAGCACTGTGAAGAAATCTTAGACTCCCTGCTCCACTCAGCTGCAAACTTTCCCGGTACCTATATGCCCCAGCCCACTCCCCTGCCCCCTTTTCTCTCCGATGTCCGTAAACAATTGGTTAGAAAGAGTCGTACCCTTTTTATTCAAATTATTCGATGAATAAAAAATGAACGTATTCAATGAATCAAAAATCACCAATGCTTCAATTCGATGAGTCGCGCAATTTTGTTCTGTCTGTGGAGCTGCGGATACATCACACATTTTTCAGTGTTCGCTCAACTGGTTGTGCGCTCTCGTGTCGCGCGCTCAACCGGTCGTGCGCTGAACTGGTAGTGCGCTCTAGTGTCGCGCGCTCAACTGGTCATGCGCTCTCGTGTCAAGCGCGCTACTGTCGCAGCGCCCTCGTGTCGCGCGCTCCAACGTCGGCGCTCTAGTGTCGCGCGCTCTAAAGGCGCTCTCCCGTCGCAGAGACTATACCATTGTTGAAAGTGTGGCAATGCTTTTGCCAGTTTCCATCAAGGGCAACTGCGCTGTTCTTGTCGCCATCATTCTGCTGCAAAGCTTCTTCATCAGCCGGCTTTATTGACTTCTTAGCAGCAGCCTCAGTGTAACTTATGAGCACGTCATCGTTCTTCGCAAGCTTTTTGGCGGTTTAGGATGGAACATAGTATACCCGCTGTCACTCTGTAGCATATTCTCTTCCTGGAAGGACACAAAAATATTGTATGTGTTGAAGTCGAGAACCTGGCGGGTACTGTGTTCGGCGTGTCAGTGCGTTGCCGAGATCTAATTGCTTATGCAAAAGGAGCATACCGGTTTCCGTATAATTGACGCTTGTGGAACACTTTCTTTGCCCTGTGCAACCCAACTTATAAATCAAAAGCAGACAGGAACGATCAGCACTCGAAACACATGGGCTTGAAAGTACACACGTGGAAGAAACGTGCACAACGTCACAAACTTTACTTGGTTAAAAAAATAAAAAAAGCGATGCATTAATTGCCAGATCCGTCTTACGATGCAGCTGATACCGGATATGCTTTTAAATCTGGTGTTGAGTTTCTTTTGCTGTAAAATTGATCGCTAAACAGGAAACTTATCCCAAAAGGGGTGTGGTCATTCGCTTTTTGATTTCGGGAAAAAATGCATTTCAATGTGAAATATGACTTTCTAAGAAATGTGTGACAATGAAGAATGTCCAAAAAAAAGCACTCTTTCAAATTGCAAGCAAAAGACATTTCTTTTTTTACTTTACCTGTAATGGGACTCGATAGGGTTGGTCACGGACGATATCATGAGTGTCTGCAGAAATTCGATGTTCGGTGTTCGAACACTGTCCAAACGTTGTAGGAGAGATAAAAAAAGACACCGCGGAAACCCCACAACTTAGAGAAAAGCCGTTCCCGTTACTAGCGATGCAGATTAATTACTGGGGTTTTTGCATTTTGTGTAGGTGGAGCCGCAACGTTGTAAAATATATCTCGTGAATGTACTCTTTCTGCGACTCCCAGTGACTGTCCATGTGGAAAGGCTACAACGTGAGAGATGATATTATCAGCGGCGATCCAGCCCACTCTGTTTTATATAACGGCTACGGCGTTCGGGGGAAGCAATTTATTTTGCAGTAGAGACAAGTTGGAATCTTTACGAGAATATCTACTATATTGGTGGTCTGAAAGACTTTAACGAGGGGTATTGCATTTAATTTTCGCTTGACATCAGTGGTTAAACCTAATTTAACTGAATTCCAAGCTGGAATGCTGGATGTAGTAAGCTTATTGAACGGAGGCGTTATGGTGAAATAGATATCCGGTGGTTGTAGAGGAGATATCCAGAAGTAAAGAAAGCAAATCAAAGCCCGAAACAAGAAGAAAAGGGTTTTTTTGTTTTGTTTATATTTTGTAATCGGCTAAGCAGCCATGATCATATTAGAATAGACATTTAAACGTTCTCGCGACTATGGAGATTTGTTGGCTGCTATGGGCCGTGTAGCGGGTGGACAGCTACCAACATCCGTGTGCTCATCACTGGCATTGTTCTCTCGGCTGACTTTGGGTTCGTTCTGCAGCCAACCACGTGGACCTGAGGAAGTCGCTCGGGGAAAAGGCTGCTCTTGGTTGCTCCGGAAGAGTTGTGGCTCGGGTCTACGGTCGCTTCCCAGACTCGACTCTCCGTTGGACGCTCAACGGCAGGCGGCTTCTGATCGACCGGCACAGGCATCTCTTCGCAGGCGGAGACCTCAGTGTGTTTCTCCCAAATCCCGTGTTGCAACTAGGCTATTCAAAGTTCTGCGGTTTGGGAGAAATCGTCTAAATGGCGTTTTTGATCCCCGCTCTTTGCATGGATGGTCATGCACGGCAAGCGAGTCGTGGCATAGACTCGCCCTTGAGTGTTATTTTTTTCCGCATTTGTGTGTCGTTTCAATTTCGGCACAATATTTGTTGTAAACCTATTGGCGCCCCTCATCTGGCTCCTGACAAACTACAATCGTGTTTCCATACAAACAGGGTAGTTATGAAGGCAGAGAGTTACCAGTAGTTGTTTTTGAATTGCCCGCATGTATTTTTCCTGTGCGATATAAAATATTTTAGGCTAAGACTTAACTACGGAAAATAAAGACATACACGAACTCGGAGATGATCCAAGATTAAGGTTTCAACTTTAATATTTCAATAATAATACTTTAATACTCTGGTTTCCCACTGGAGGGTTTCACTTAAATTACTCTAGTACAATTATTAGCGGTAATAACTATCACATTCCCATATTTATTTTCTGTCGGGGCTCGGCCGTAATAAAATTAAATAAAATATCGTATCTTTATCAGGACATATCGGAAATTAGTTTAGAAAAGTTCAGAGCCACACGTTCGAGCACTGATTCGGGACCAGTTCGTTCTAAAATATGTGTAGATGAGGCTTATAACACATTTGTGAACATATTCAGCAATGTTTATTCATAATTAACGTTGAAGTTTGGACTATCTGGTATAAAGACATGATAAAAAAGAAAAAAGCGTGAAGACTAGGACAAAATAAAATATAGCCGATAGGACACATGTGCTGTCTCCTGTTCGTTACCTTTTTCTTTGTCCTCTTCTTCACGCTGTTTTAGAGCGCAGCTCTTAGGCGCCCGTTCCCGGCTTGAGCGGCGGCGGTGTCGCCGTCGCCGTCGGCGTAACCGCGCCATGCATTACGGGACGCGTGACGTCACTGATGACGTCATTGGCATCCGCATTGTCGTCGTCCCCGATGACGTCATCAGTGACGTCACTGATGACGTCATCGGCATCTGCATCGATCGTCATCGTCACTGATCACGTCATCGTCATCCCAAAGTCACGTGACCCCCCCCCCACTACCCTTCCCTCCTCCACCTCAAGAGCTGCGCTCTAAAGGCCGGTTCCCACATGCAGCGAAGCGCTAATGTAGCGCTTCTCACGTGTCGTCAGCTACTTATCGTCTGCCATGAGCAAAAGTTTTGACGGTGCGATATAATGCTGGTGAACGCTCCCGTCAGCACGCGCTTAGCGCGAGGTAAGCGCTATGCTCGTAGCGCTCCGCTACATGTGTGAACAGGCCTTAATTCGGCGTTACAGGGAGTTGTAAACAGCTTTCACTTTACCGCGCGTGAAGTGAAAGCTTCACGCGCAGTAAAGTTGTGTTTATTATAAATGTTAATAGCTCAATTTTTTCTTGGTCAGCGAATACAATATCTAAAAATATGCAAAGCGCAGGATCATCCCTTTGCACATCAGAATGTAAAAAAACAAACAAAACAAAAACAATTCTAAAGATTCTTTATAACGTCGAGAGAATCCGATTAACTATTCGCCTTCAAACAATTTCGTAACCGCCTGATAACTGAGTAGCGAAAGGCTACATTTGTGTATCATACCCAGCTCTTTAACCGAGATTGCAAAAAACGTTCCAAACTAGTTTGAAAGTCAAAAATGAAGTGCTACACCGAAGTAGGCAGCATTAGGCGATCAGCGAACTTACTGCTGATGGGAAAAAATTTGTCTGAGGTATTCCTAGCAGAACACTTCAATGAAGCCTTAGTAGGGTTAAGCACACCACCACATAATGTTAATACTTAAAATTTCACAGACCATGCAGTACACCATAAACGGTTTTAGTACCGACTGACAAACATAACGTATGCTCCACATTTGCGGGTCTCAACAATTGTAGAAGCTGAAACCTAAATTATCTTCAAGTTAGGCTAGTAAATACTAGGGCTGGGCGTCGACTAAACATTTAACCCGATTAATCGCTACCCTTTAATCGATTAATTAATCGAATAATTGGTCTCGTTCATTTCCATGCATAATAATATTGATTAAAAATAGAAATTGCATCTATATTTTTTTTTCCGATTATGTGTTAAACGGCGCAATAGTTTTAATTATGAATCAGCTTCGATATACAGTTGATAACAGTTAAAAAACACTCACACATTATTACTTCAGCTCCATGTGGCAAAAATGTTCGTTGATATTCTCCGAGAAGGGCGACCTCCTTTGGTTGCTCACAGTTGTCTCTGCTACGCTAAACTGACACTCGCACGGCGTTGAAGTCGCTGGGACATGTGTAACCTTCTGCACATGTCTGAAGTTACAAATCTCCCCCTTACAGTTTACCTTAAGTTAATACTTCACCTAAATTTTTCACTTCATATAGGTGTGCTCGTCCATGTCTGCATGGTGAAAGCATTTCATTTTTATTTCATTTTGGTTCGTCAAAATTTTACCGATTAACCGGTTAAACAAATTATTCGCGATTAAAGCATTAATCGATTAATCGGTAGGTTAATCGATCAAATGCCCAGCCCTAGTAAATACTGTTCTAGATATTGTCGCCTCTTACTTGTTTTATATTTTAACCATGTCTTGCCACAAGGGACATTTTACAAAAAAAAATAGCCAACATTTAGGTTTTATTTAAAGAAGGGGATAGAAATGTTCTAACAATCTATTGCCCTATATCTATACTTTCTATATTTTCAAACGGGTGAAAACATATATTTTATCACACCTATACTCTTTTTTCGCTAAGCACTCTACTATCGAATTTTCAATTTGGTTTCCACAAAAGAACGCCAACAGATTCTGCGTTAATCCAACAACAATAAATTATCTGAAAGTACAAAAAAATTAATGTTTACATTGGTATAATTATAAATTTCATGAGAGCTCTTCATTACACCAACTATGAAATACTACTTGATAAACTATGCTGTTACGGCGTGCGGGGTGTATCTACGAGGTTGTCCGTAAAATAAGGTTCCTATTAATATTTCACAATAAAAAAACATATTTATTGGCATTGAATAATTCATTTATGGTAAGCTTAGACATTCCCTTATTTTTTGACATAATTGCCGTTGAGATGAATGCATTTGTGCATGCGGTGTACCATCTTCTTTCTGCCTGAATCGTAGAACTCTCCCGCCGCGCCGTGAAGGTAGCTTAAAACCTCTTTTTTCAGCTCCTCCCCGGTTCTGAAATGCGTCCCTCCCAGGTGTTTCTTCAATTCCGGGAAGAGATGGTAGTTACCTGGGGCTATGTCTGGGCTGTAGGGCGGATGTGTGACAGTATCCTATTCAAATTTGGTGATGAGATCGTTTGTTACTCGGGCAATGTGCGGACGAGCGTAGTCCTGATGGAAACGCACTCCCTTCGTGAGCATGCCTCTCCTCTTGTTTTGAATCGCGCGGCGAAGGTTCTTCAACGTCTCACAGTAGCGGTCCGCTTTGATTGTTGTACCGGCAGGCAGGAATTCGCACAACAATAACCCCTTCCTGTCCCAAAAGGCGCTCGCCATCACTTTGCCGGCAGACAGTGTTTGTTCGAACTTGCGCGGCTTCGGCGATTATGGATGTTTCCACTGACGGGATTGTTGTTTCGTTTCCGGTGTCGTGTAGCGGACCCAGGTCTCGTCTCCAGTGACAATTGATTCCGAGAATTCCTCGCCATTGGTTTCATAGGCCTGAAGAAATTCGCGGGCCGCTTCAACACGTTGCCGCTTGTGGTCTTCCGTAAGCATTCTCGGGACCCACCTTGCACAAACCTTGACATTCCCTAAATAGTCTGTCACAATTTTGTCAATGCGGGTCTTGCTGACATCAGGGATCATCTCGCAGAGCTGCCGAACCGTCACCCTTCGATCTTTCAGCATTGTTTTTTCCACGTTCGTAATCGTTTCGTCCGAAACCAATGGCCATCCAGAACGCTGTTCGTCATGAACGTCTGTAGGTCCGTCTTCGAATTCTCTGCACCATTTGCGCACGTGTTGTATGCTCATACACTTTTCTCCGTAGACTTCACACAGTCGGGAATGAATGTCCACCGGCGCAATGTTTTTTGCACACAAAAAACGAATCACAGAGTGTAATTCGCACCTGGCGGGAGAATCGAGTGGGAGCTCCATCTCTAACGGCTGCCAAGCCAAGACTGAGCGTCGCAGACAGCTCCCCGGGGCGGGGACTGGGAGAGGGGGAACCAACCTACACGCCAGTGTCGCCGGATCTCGCGTAACAGCGTTCCTCGCGACTGCGGCTCCTTGGGAACCTTATTTTACGGACAACCCTCATATGTAATCATATTTGAAGCAGCGTAGGTAATTGTTGCTATCGATACTAATGCATCGCCTTTTCTTAGCATACGATTCGGTGTTCCGCAGGGTAGTAATATTGAACCAATGTTATCTGATGTATATAATAATGATATTCTAAAAATATAGAAGATATACCAAATAGAAAGAGGCATTTGTGTTGCACACGGAGCGTTTAGCGATACTCTGAGTTTCCAGACACCTATGTTCACAGCGCTATTCATCAGATAGTTAGCGCGTACAATGTGTACTCTTGACATTTGTTTCTAGAATGAAGAGATACTACCGCTAATCAGGCTGATAAACCTGGCGATCTTCAAGAGCCTTTCATACTCTCGAGCTCCTCTCCCTTTGTGCACACAAAACTAAAAGCCTGACACGTGTAAAGGGAAGGGGCAAGGAAAATAAGCGACGGTTTGGGCTGACGCCCTACGTCAGACGGACAGGGAGAGGTGGTCGAGATCTTCCTCGCGTATACCGCTCTGGTGATATGACCTTCCCATTAAAAAATAAGTTTCGAGGACTTCTCTCCTCCTCTTACGCCCGTGAACGAACAGTGTTAGTCCTCGCGGCCACCCTTTTACCTGGGCTTGACAAAATGCCGAACACTTATCCGAAGAATGTTGAACGTTAACAGGCAAGTAGAAAACATTATATGCGGTGAAGATACTTGCCTGTCTCTCGCAGAAACAAATGTGGAGAAAGATATAGCACAAGCATGCGATGTTCTCAGCCAGTTCCTTATATGGTCCGAAAACAGTTGGCATAGAATTAATATTCAGGAAAAAAAAGCTCATTCTTTTCAAATATTACAATAGGCTGTACACCAATTGAGTTAGATAAACAACATTAAACGCTTAAGCATCTTTTCTGGTGTGATAATTTTATTCATATTGTGAGGGAGCTGTCAAGGGAGGGTGGAGTTATATCCCACTGTCGCGCTTTTTTCCAGTTCATGTTAAATTACAAATATACTACTCACTATTTCAGTCCTACAACAATCACTGTGCTCTTCCTTGAAAAAAAAAACTACACAAACAAACACGCCAAAATTTCTGTTCCATCATAAATAGGTGCTTCGTTCTATTGCCAATGAGCACTATCTCTTTTGCACCAAACCTCTGTTTACTAAATATTAAAAACACGTATGATTATAGATGGCTACATGGCTTTCGCCTTTCATCTGAGCATGTTTCATTCCAATGTAATATATCGAAGATCTCCGAACATCATCATATAAGCACCTGTCTTTCGAAAAAAAAATATATCCCGAGCTCGTACTGACTATACTTACCAGTCAGATACACACTGTTTACATTCAATCATTTTAATTAATTATATGAATATTTATAATAAGGGAAGAATGTAATTACTGCTGCATTGTTGATTTTCCAATTAAGAAAAAAAGAAAAAGAATAGGACCCCCTTTGAAAAACATTATTTGCTTAATAAGTTTCTTGGTTCAATCGCCACATATGATCAAATAAGATTATGCAAGAACATATAAGTACCGTTTAAGATTATCTCAGAACACTATAAGAAACTATAAGAAGTTACAAGAAACATCTTATATCTCTATCATACATTCTGATAAGGTTCTTATACGATTTTATTTGATGATATGCACTTATTGAACCAAGAAATGTATTATTGAAATAAAAATTTTCACTATAGTAAAGAGATCAAAGTAAGGGGATGCAAAAACGTTTCCAGAAACATTTTTGTATCCTATTGCTTTTTTAGATTTATTTACGTTTCATATATTCATGTTAGAAGTAGTTAGTATGCAACTTTTGTTTCGTGTAATTTTCATTTCGTATATAGTTGTTTTTCTTCTACTTTTTTATTTTTATTTAATTTTCGCTTATTGCTGTTAGAAGTTGTGTGCACAATCTTGTTTCGCATAATTTTCTCTTTTTTATGGATGCTTATTTTGTCATACGTTTGTGTATATAATTTCGTTTTGGTATGTACAATACTTTTAAAAGTTGAAAGTGTGCGACTTTTTATATTTTTTATGCTGATATTTTCTGATTATCCATCATATCTTTATTTTGTATATGTAGATTGCTTTAGTACTTTTTAATGGTTTTGCTGCTGAAATATTTGAGGCTGTTCCCAGGCTACATAAAGCTGCCTCTGGCTGATTCTTGTCTGGTGCTCCGTTGGCTTAAAGGTCATAAATAAAAATGATTGATTAATTGATTGATGGATAAATGCAATCCAGGCTATTGGCTGGGTTTCTGAATTTAACTGACAAAATGCATTCGATAGTGCGTTTTGAAAGATATATATCGCATATACGAACAAGATATGTACAATGTATGCAGAATCGTAGTAGTATTTGTTGACGCCTCGGCGAGAAGTTCGGGCAATGTTTAGGCAAGCACAATTTGCACTTTCCTTTGTAGATCATATTGCAAAAAATAAGTTCTAAGTTTTTATTTATGGCAAGGCCAAAACGTCCAATTAAAGGGCCTAGAAGCGCATTAAGGTCACACAATATTTCTTTTACGAACTTTTTATAAGGAGTGTTCAGGTTACGTGACATCGTCGAATATCAATGGACCGTCCGAGTCCGGAACAAGATACTTTCCAGATAGGCGATAGTATTAAATGTGTTCGCATTCATGCCCGCGCACCTTAGAGCTACCCTATTATGATGACCTAGTCAGCCGAAACCTGGTCAGTGAGCCTAAGGTCAGTTTTATCCGAGCGCATTAGTCCCTTGAGCTGAATCCCCGACTTCTCCTCTCAAAGCTTTAACCAACCTGACGCTGGAAGACTCTGGCATCTACTTGTGTTGGATGGATTACCAGGAAGGCGGGTCGGTGCCGGTTTCCTTGGCGGCCCTCACAGGTGAGTCGTGGCCGGAATCAAGGTGCTGAATTCTCAGTCTTGGTGAACCCTGGCTCCCAGGAAGCATGCAGCAAAAAATATATCAACACACATTGCTACATGTGCTCAGCGGTCTCAGGGCTTCTTGAAAAAAATACGCGGACGAAACGCCAACATTGCCTTTTCTGCATCTCACAAATATCTACAGTTCTAAACGCAGATGCCTGTAAGCTGGGCGGAATGCTTTGTTGGTGCTAGCTAGAACTTGCATGAGCACCAAAGGCTAGTGCCCATGTCATTATCAGCACACTGAGATATTTGTGAAATGTAGTATATAATTACTTTTCTACTTCTCACTACGAAGTGAAATGATAATGAAACGTTTACCAGTCCAGAAGCATGGCCAGCTTGCCAAGTGGCCGCATTAGATATAATGTTTATTGGTGACACGTCATTATAATATACACGCGGGGAGAGCGCCTTTAGAGCGTGCGACACTAGAGCGCCGACGTTAGAGCGCGCGACACGATGGCGCTGCGACAGTAGCGCGCTTGACACTATACTTCGTCTCACCCTAGCATGGACTAACCGCGAAGGCTGTGCTAGCGCGAGCGACCAGCCTTGACTGCCTTGACTAGAGCACTTGCTGCGCGAGCGCTCGTGCAGCCGCTGCGGCTTCATTCAAAGCGACTAGCTCGCTCTTTTAGCACGCGCGGCTAACAATAGTCCATACAAAGGTGAGACGAAGTATAGAGCGCACGACACGAGAGCGCATGACCAGTTGAGCGCGCGACACTAGAGCGCACGACCAGTTGAGCGCGCGACACGAGAGCGCACGACCAGTTGAGCGCGCGACACGAGAGCGCACGACCAGTTGAGCAAACACCGAAAAATGTGTGATGTATCCGCGGCTTCACAAACAGAACTAAACTGTGCGACTCATCGAATTGAAGCATTGGTGATTTTTGATTCACTGAATACGCCTTTAATAAAAAATAAGAAGGGTACGACCCTTTCTAACCAATTGTTTACGGACATCGGAGAGAAAAGGGGGCAGGAGAGTGGGCTGGGGCATATAGGTACCGGGAAAGTTTGCAGCTGAGTGGAGCAGGGAGTCTAAGATTTCTTCACAGTGCTGCGGTGCGCCTCTCGGATATACTATAAACAGGTATTTGTTTGCTATATGTGGTCTATTCTTGACAGGCATTTGGGCTCCAATCTATTTGGTGGCTATTTAGACATCCCTCGCATAAGTTTAAATGGTATTCTGACTTCCATGTCCGTAATGAAGAAAGATCACCGCTAAAACGTATCAGTAAAAAACTCATCGAAGGAAAGCTCAGCGCAATTTTATCGCATGCAGATCTTTTCAGCTTTTTAACGGATACAGGAAAACCTCCCCTGAAAATCTGCGATATACAAAATCAAAGAACTAATGAAGCCTTCATTAGTTCTTTGATTTAGAAAATGTTAGAGAAAAAGTTATAAAATTAGAGAAAAACATTGCAGCTGACCTAGGCTAGGTCAGCTGCAATCTTTGTTTTTTGCCTGCAAAAATGCACGCTACCGATATTATTCTTTTTCTGTTAGCTTTTTGTAACACTTTTTGGTTTGTCACACGCAAACATTTCGTCGACTCATTTCGCAATGTCATTGCTGAATTCCGCGGAATAAATCCCTGCCAATTTTACATAAAACACGCGATGACCGAAAGAGTGGCCGGTCCGGTCGGTCCACTCGCGCTGGACTTGTTGTGCGCTCTCATGACGGGCGCTCTAAGTACACGAGCGCTAACGTCGCAGCGCTCTTGAGTCGAGCGCGCTAACGTCGCGGCGCTCTAGTGTCGCGCGCTCTAACGTCGCGGCGCTCTAGTGTCGCGCGCTCTAACGTCGCGGCGCTCTAGTGTCGCGCGCTCTAACGTCGCGGCGCTCAAGTGTCGGCGCTCTAATGTCGGCGCTCAAGTGTCGTGCGCTCTAGTGTTGTACAGCCATACACGCGTGCATGTGGATCCCAGAGTGAAATATGGTACAATATTTTTATGAGGGTAAAAAGAACAAGATCCGTGACATAAACGACTTGCAGGTCAAAATGATTACTTTGTAATGGATATATTGTGCCATTCTTAGCATAGTGCAATAATGTAAAATGTGCAAGAAATGTTTATCGCAAATAAATCTGGCGGTGCGGGGTTTGCTGGAGGCGCCGGGGGCTGTCCCCGTTTTTGAGCACACCATCAAAGCTGACGACATCGCCCTGTGGTTCCGTGAAGGGAACGACGCGGAAATTGAAGAAATACTACAAGCGGCTGCCAAAGTTGTAGAAGACTATGCTGAGGAGGAGTGCGAACAGCAGTGTGCACGAGAGAAGTCCGGACTACTTGTCTTCAGGACTCCTAATGAGATTGAGTGGAACATATCGAGGTTTCGGTGGACGGGAAACGGGTCTCTAATACCACGGAGATCCGTATCCTCGGATAACTCATTCGACAAGGCAGGGGCAACAAGTCGACCATCGATAAACTTGATACAATGACTACCCAGGTCTGTGGCTTGCTTAGGAGATCAGGATTCGTGGGAGGTGTATCAAAGAGAAAGAAGCCATACAACTCGTTCCGGCCTTAATTATCTCTAGGATCAATTACGCCACATCGTACCTGGTCTTGCGTAAAGCGGAACGACAGAAACTCGATGTCCTGATTAGAAGAGCGTACAAAATCGTGCTTGGCCTTCGCGAGAGGACAATGACCGAAAAATGACTAAAGTCGGGGGCACACAACACGATAGATGAGCTTCGCGAAGCACACCTCGTGGCTCAGTTGAAGAAGTTGGCGTCCACGACGAACAGGACGTGGCTCATGGATAAACTCGAGATGGCGGTTCCGGGAGGAACGGATGCCGCTACTGACCCAGACCATGAGCTGTCGGCAGAAATAAAGAGGAGAATAATTGTTAGTCGTATCCCGAGGAACATGCATCATGGGAGGGATGACGGCAGGAGAAAGGCCAGATCTGAGCCCCTGTCTAGGACATGGCATCACAGAGACGGAACGCTTTATGTTGATGGTGCCGGCCCAGTGCACGGAGTCGCCGCAATCCCACTGGCGGACGCCCAGGGTTGGATCCAAGATTAGCTTAGGTCAGAGTAGACATGCCAGTAAAGGCTGAGGAAGCCGCGATCGCGTTGGCGGTCGTTTTGAACCGCAGGACAACAGTCATTTCTGACTCACCAAAACCCTGTAGACATTTCACTCGCGGGGTGGTGTGCGCCGTCGCGGGTAAAATATCGTACAGAGGGTGCATCTGGTGTGGTTCCTTGGCCACGCGGGAAACACTGGGAATGGGGCAGCAACTGCTGCGGCACGAGGTTCCATTCTTCGGCTCTCGTTTCAGCCTGGTTGTCAAGTGAACCCGGACCTCTCGTTTAACTAGGCACTAAAAGCGCGTAAGCTAGGATGACGCGTATGTCCGGTCCCGTGTGGGGGATTCAAGAAATAAAAAAATAGACTTGGAGAAGGCTACAGATGGACACTTGTCTGACCCCCTCCCCCCCCAGGTTGCACCAGTGGTACCCCGACCGGTACGCTACTGGAGACTTCCCCCTTTGTAGTGAACCCTCCGCCGGCATGCATCACATTAATTGGAGGTGCAAGAAGATCTCTGAGCTGGCTTCAGTGGCGGAGCCTCCATGTCAAGAGTGGGAAGCGGGGCTGCAGAGCGACATCATCGCTGTGCAGAAGGGGCTGGTGACTTGCGCGCTGCATACCCAAGCCACAATTATAGCCCTGGATTGAGAGCATATATCTACTCGCTATCCCTTTGACTCCCTTTTCCCGTCCATATTCTTTCCTCTGATGTCCAATTAAACTTTTCTAACAACAACAACATCAACGCAAGAAAAATGAGAGCAGCAACAAATTTCTTTCCACATCATTTAGGCTTGATTGCGATTGTGCCTCATATTGTAATCAATGTCAATTGATGAGGCAACGAAAACTAAAGAAAACTAAACGATTGATGGCCGAGCTTGTGCCCAAAACATTATGGAAAACGGCTAGTGTCGCAAGCGTCGATAGCGGCGAAACAGCAGGATCGAACGCTGGGGCGAGACTGACTTTGGCTCGCCACGCGACGCCCTTATGTACACGCGTTGGCTTCTGGATTAATCGGCGTAGAAGGTTCGACGTGTAGAACATTTGGACCGGAATAAACAACAAGGTTCTCGAATTCACCAGAACGCGACATTTGCAGACATTACAAAAAAAAAACGAATCCACTCCCAGGCATCGAACCTCGAGCCCTTTGCATAGGAGCCAAGGATGATAACTCTTCGGCCACGGGCGCGCTTGCTTGCAGACGCGCTTGGCAATATATAATAACAATAGGGGGCATGCATTTTGTATTATGTCTATTTTTACAGTCTGGAAGCAATTGCAACTACACTTCTAGAACAATTTTTACCGTACAGAAAGCACCAGTACTGATGACGCTTTCTTACATCCCAAAACTACGAATAACCTTGAACCTTTTCCTCGCGCATGCTTGTCAGCGGGGTGAGTTTCATCCCCAGATTTCTCTAAAACGGGTACGATATTATTCACATTTTTTGTTATCTATATAACAGTCACTAATAACCAAATGCTACTTCGAACGTATTATTTTTACGAGCGTAGATAATATGTAATATTTTTACGGAACAAAATCGTTACAAATTGCTGACGTAATTATTTTACCATCGTTGTATTTAGTGATTTTGAGCAAAGAATTGTATGCTGCAAAATCTAAAAACTTTGTGTGTTTGTTTGTTTTCTGTTTGTTTAAGAGGTATTTCAATTATCTTTCCACCACCTTGACCTCAGGTCCTTTGTCGGGAAGATAAGGGGTGAGAGATAGGGAATACAATAATGATGGATTGTTTAAAAATAGTGCCGGCATACCGGCTTGTCGAATAAACTTTAGGAGGGAGTCCACCACGTTGTTCTGTGCTGTATATCGCCCCATTGTCGCGCCCATTCTGCGAAAGTTTTGGGCCCATGGCGAGCACGAAGGTCGTAAATGGTGGCGCGCCTTGGGCCTTGGGCGTACAGTGGCTCTGCACTTCCAGAGAAGGTGTATTGTAGTTTCTAGATTCTTGCTGTCGCATCGAGTGCAGTCGCCGGCGATAAGCGGCCCGGGGTCATCGGGGTGTCGGACTTGCCTGGTTCTGTCCAACTTAGCCTGCAGGGCAGGCAAGTGCCGTGTTGGTGCGGACCGAGCGCAGGATATCGCGGTCGCTTCAGCTGTATTCGGCTGGTAGTTCGCCATCCGGATCTTGAGGGAGACATGTCTATCAGAGTCTTGCGCCTCTTCGTAATTCAAAATACTTGATGCATAGTACTTCCAAATGTTTGATAGAAATCTTATAAGTTGAGGTAGCCCTTGATAATTTTTGCAGTGGTCAGCGAGGTACCATCGCTGATGCTCAACTCCCCGGGTTGCCTGCTTCTCTTCTGCCACACTGAGTCCGTACAGCGAGCCCTCTCAAACATTTGTCTCGTGTGGCTTCACAATGGTACCGTCTTTAAGACGGTCAAAAAGCCTGTTAGCGTAAGCTCATCGTATCTGTCTTCTTGGCATGCGCGCAGAGGTCGGTCAATACGCATCACCTCTAAGTAAAATGCAATTCACTCTTCAAGGTGATTTAAATATTTGTTTGCGTAACCTGTCACAAACGCACTCCTAAATTTAACTGTCACCGTCCACAACTATTATTCACGATGCAAAATGGCATCCCTTTTGAACCAACGAGTCATTATTTTTGCTCAGCCTTTTTATCACATATTACTAAACCTCTTGCATTACAGGTGACGTGATGTGTTCGAATTTGAGTTAACCTTTGTTAAAAGCTATGGTGGTTTGTAAACAATATATAACGTCAAAAATAAAAATTAAAGAGGTTCGTTCCTCTATATATCTTAAAGGCTTTTCTTCTGATAATATATTGCGGGCATTTCAAATAAATATCTGATGTCTTATTTCGAAGTGAATGAAGAAAAATACAAAGAAACTGCTTAGTTAGACGACAATACTTTGCTTTTGTGCTTGCAAGCAGACGGACATGTAGTTCTTTTTTTTTTTTTTTTGTAAGATCGCCTTGCCCACAGCAGATAATGTTGTTACTCCAGCTGCGTTCGAAATAACTGCGTGCATATTCGCAGTCCGTGTCCCTATACGTTCCGAAGACTCAAGAGTCAGACAGCGGGGAGTGGGAATGTAGGCTGATGGACAGCTCTGACGGCGTCTCTTGGACCGCAGCCTGGTTCAGAGTGAAAGGTGAGCTCTTAACCACCGTGAATTGTTAACACTACAAGGTAATGTGGTTGGCGTCTTAGGCATTGAAGAACAAGTTGGAGAAGAATTGTTGACAAAACGAAAAGAAAAATATGTAGCGATAGCTGTTCAGTTGTTCAGACGCTAGGGTAAACAACTAATAACGGTCTCGATATGGCTTAAGACTCATAGTCGTCAAGGTTCCATCTTCGCTGAATTCCGAGAAATGCTGAAGCTTTCATGTCGACTATGCATCTAATGTATTCTCTGAACTTGTTTTATAACGAAAGTTCGGTCGAGGCTTCCTGAATTACGATGGCAGATTTGATTGCATTTGGCAAGCTAGCTTATGCACAGTGCTCACCACACTTATTAGGAACACAGGAACGGCGTCCTATGTAAAGGGAGCGCTACCCTGATCGCGGCCGAGAACTGCGTCATGACGTAGCTCTCAATAGATAAGCGTGAGCAGTGGAGGCCACTCGCTGGACACTGGACACCACAGCGATTTCTATGGCCGGCATTTTAATACTTATCGCCATCCTTTTGCACGAAGACGCACAGGTGACTAAACACAGTCAGTGATATAAATGTAATCAGTAAGCATTTTATCTTTCTGTTGAATGAGAAGAAAAGAGGAAACCGCTTCTCGTGAAAATCATTTGTGTTGTCACCGGTTCAGCAGCGATTTAAGCATTGAGCGAACGGTTCCCCATTCTCGGACTCCTTCCTTGAGCACTATACAGAAAAAACAGTTTTTCGGCTGCCGCCAGGATAAGGCTTCTATGACATAAAACGCAGTTAGCGTGTTCTCGATACGCTTGGTGACCACCCTACCATGTCTATGTTATTATACATACTAACACCTCAATAGTGGAAACCGAGGAAATTCAACTCTACTATATTATTCCTCTACATCTTTAATATTTTTAAAGCAGTTAACGACGAAAGTATCAACATCCGCATACCCTTCGGCGGCCATATATTCAAATGGCTGACGGTAAATGCGATCATCACGGGAATTACCCAAAATCTCAAGCGAAGGTGCCTATCCTGTAATCTTCCTTACCATATCTTGATTTCACTTTCCAAGTGAGATCAATGAGATGAACCACCGGTGAAGGTCTCATATTACCTAATTGATTCATTCTTCTATTAACCCATAAGGGATTTAACAGACCCATTATATGAGGGGGAATTCAGAAGTAAAAAAGTTGTTCATGAAGTGATTTTATATTTGTGTGAATACACTTCACGGTGTCCTGGGAGGTTGAGTATACGGTGCCGAATGCGTGGGGTTGGAAGAGAGTCGGTTAGGGACTGTCCTGAGTGGCAGACTGCGATCGGGAGAGGGAGCGGACGGGGCAGGAAGGGGTGAGTTAAAGAGGAAAGGGCGGTGCATGTCTTGATTTCGGGAGCGATGGAGGGCACGTTTTTGTTCCCATGCCAAGTACTGGTATGGCCAGGAGATCGTAGGCCCCGGAGGCCCTGCTCAAACGTTACCTGCGATAATTCCATGGCCAGGTGTCCAGATGATACGGAGGGACATTTGTGGCTTCAGGTCAAGGGCGGATCTTAAAAAGTGCAAGTTAGTAATTTCATTTGGATTTTCGTCGGAACCCTATTGGCTTGTTGACAAATGAGTCTATCTCCTTGTCTTAATTCTGCGTTTTTATTTTCATTTAAACGATACTGCGGCTCTCAGTTGAAAGACTTAGCAGGAGTGGAGGGTTTATAATATTATATAATGAAAACATCCTCAAAATGCGATCAAACATATATGCGATGAAGTGCGTTATCGAAAGTGGTGAGTGAGGAAAACATGGCAATTTAATTAGACAGTGAATTCCACTCCTGGATTGCCCGGGTGAGAATTGAATATTTGAAAACATTACGTTGAAAATCTGTTTTTCTGAATTGATCTGGTGTGGTTGATCTTGACCATCCACATAATAAAAGTTTGATATATTGCACAATGCGAAAATTAAGCTTGCCGTGGTTAAAAGAATACGGAAGTTTTAATCCATTATTTTTTTCCTGTATCGTTAAAAGGAGTCGCAAACTTGCTTCCATATTAACGCAGATCTAATTTTTATTATCTGCAGCTAACTTGTTTCGAGATTTATTGTATTCAAATATTGAACTTTCATCCCTCATATTTATATTTTTTGTAAAATCAATAAAATATAATAGGCACATTTTTTCTTTATGGTGATTTATTTAAAAAGGAGCAGTCCTGTGTTCAGTTCAGTTCAGTTTGTTTATTTCTCTCCAAACAAGGGGGGGGGGGGGGGGTAGAAAAAAGAGCTGCCATTTCAACTTGACGAGGCCTCTACCTCACTTTACAGTACAACGCAAAACAGGACATCTGGAAATGCACATGCAGAAATAAACAAATTCATAACAAGCACTTTTACCATATTTAACACGATTGAGAAAACCATACTAGTTACATAAAAAAGGACTTTTTCACAATTTGTTCATAAATGATTTCACTCTCCGCCAGGAGTTCTTATTATTTCTTTTGAAAATCTGAAAGGAACACAGAAAGTTCACCTTTTCTTCAATTTTGTTGAACAGGGAGAAAACTTGATAATCCAATCGTTGATTGCCATGATTGGTTCTTACTTTTGGTATTTGGTATCTTTTCGTATCTTCATTTCAGCTGAAGTAATTTCAAGTAATATATTTTATTAGCCTTTAGCATAGTGTATTCTTTAAACAGTGGGTCCGTACGCAAGTCTCGCAAGTTACATTGCAAATTTTTGAGCATGCGAAGTATTCGTTTTTGAAGTACTATTATTTTATTATACTTCGTCATATTTGTGGTACCCAATACTAATGTACCGTATGATATTTTTGAACAGCATAAAATAATATAATACCTTTTTTCAACCATAAATATGGTAGTTTATTAATTCTATATATACATCCTATTGATTTAGATAGTTCAGGACAAAGTTTTTTTGTATATGCGTCGACCAGTTGAAGTCTTCATTGAACCATATGAGTAGGATTTTTAAATTTTTTTTTAATCTTTGACCTGCTCTAAACGTATTCCACCAAACATAATACGTATAGAAGGTATGTCTTGCTTGTCAATTGGACAAAATATGTATTCAGTTTTTTCAGCATTAAATTGTAATTTGCTATGCTTCAGCCAGTTAGCCAGCTTCTACAAATATTCGTTGGCCAATATTTGCAGTATATCTTTAGACCGTGCTATATAGAACGCGTTCATGTCATCTGCATACATGATTACTTCTGGGGAATCCTGCATGTGTGCCATATCAATTAGTCAGATAAAAAATAACAGTGGGTCTAGAATGGGTCCCTGCGGCACTCCGTGTAGTGCATCTAACTTATCAGAGTTTGATTTAGCTAAATGCGCATATTGATATCGATTCTTTAAATAACTTCCAATTAGTTTTAATTCCAAGCCACGCATCCCATAATGATAAAGCTTAATCAGTAAGATACTATGCTGTATTGTATCTAAAGCCTTCGCAAAGTCCAGAAACAAACCTAGTGTATAAAATTTATTTTCAATACTTGATATTTTTTTTTTGTGAACTAGGACTTGTTTTGTGGATTTCTGCTTTTTGAAATTTATATTGTCCCTCATTTAATAAATCATACAGAAAGTGAATCTAATCTAGTATAAATTACATTTTCACATATTTTGGGAAACCTTAGCAGAGTGAAAATTGGCCGATAGTTGCACAAACTATTTCTTCGCCGGCTTTAAATATTGGGCTAAGTCTAGCATTTTTTTCACGCGTTCTGAAATATTCCTGTTTGTAGCATAATATTTGGTATGTATGACAAAATGTGACTAAATGATTGTGAGACAAATTTCACTGGAACCGATTTAAAACCGTCAATACCGGCGGCAACGTTGTTCTTTCATGTTTTAATCAGTATTTCAATTTCGATTGGCGTTGTTGGCTTAAACATTATAGAATTCAGCGACGGCTTTGTTCCGTCAACGACGAAATCGCCCGCTTACTCTTCTTCACATGCACCCACACTGACAAAATATGCATTGATAATATTTGCAAGATCTTTCCTTTCAAACGTTTCATTATCGATAATAATTTCATCTATACACGCGAAAGATTTCCAATTTGTGATATCATTCACGGCGTTTTATATCTTTCTCAGCTCATCTTTTTATATAGTTGAACATATTTTGATGATACTCATGTTTTGCTTGTTTATATTGGCTGCATGTTTATTTATTTATTTTTTAAACCAAATCAGAAGTTGCTGGTCTCGTGTTTTGACGACGTCATGGTACATACGGTTTTTTTTTTTTCATTTGTATTTTATGAAGGAACTCCGTTATCCATGGCTTCCCCACTTTTTGCTTTTTATTTTTGACTCGTATAAGGGAGAATGCATTGTCATAGCATATTTTAAAGATCTTAGAGTAATGCTTTTATGCCACATCAGGATTAGCCTCTTCATAAACGCTGCTTCAGTCAGCACTGTCAATCAAGGCAGAGACTTGGGCGAGAGTTTGTTCATTTATTTTGCGTAAGGAAAATTATTTTGTTTGTTTACCTTTTTTGACAAGGATTGGTTGGTTGGGGTTTTATGGCGCAGAAGCGTCTTAGGCAACAAGGAATTTAAAAGGAATATAGGAAGATCGTCACTAATATCACTGGAAAAAATCCCCAGAACTGAAGACAGTGTCGTGTATATTCGTTATACACAAGTCGAGTAAACAGGCACACCCTGGAGAAATCCTGGTGGGTGGTGCTATCGTATTTGTACTTCCGAAAGACGTTATAATATCAGGCAGTTCTACGGCGGCAGTATTGTTTAAGTTCATGTCAATATTTACGTCACCCATGATTATAAATGGTAGTTGGTAGGTAGCAAAAAAGATAAGCAAGGTTTTTACAAAACAAAATCGCCTTTATCTTCTCTTGGTGGTCTATACATAACAACAATCACTGCCTTTCCCGCACACAGAACCAGACATTCAACATAAAAATTAATAACTTAGAATTCTTTATCAACGCGGTACGAGATGTTTTTCTTAACATAAATCGCAACGCCACCTCCTCGCTTTAGCGTTCCTCCAAAGTTTTCGCATTTGTAGCCTGAAAAATAGGGCGCGTGATCACTTTCCCTGAGCCATGTTTCTGTAGATATTAGTACGTCAAGGCTTAGACATAGCGAGTCAATAAAAAAGCCAGATGATCGGTCTTATTTCTTACACTTCTTATATTGAAATGAATCGCAAAAAAACTGCCCTTTCTTTTTATGAAAGCACGGATTAAAAATATAACTTTTGTAGAGAGCGTGATCATTTAGCTCGTCTGGCGTGGGACACGTGAATTGTGCCACGAGTTGAAAAAAAGGTACAAAAATACGGTTTCAGCTAAGGCAATTCTTATCTAAGTTTTGTGAGATCATCTTCATGCTCGAGTCGAATAGTAGATGCTTCGCCTTCTTGTTTTCTTACGCAAGAGATTCCTTCTCTGTGCCACACAAACTTCTAGCCAAGCTACTTGGCCTACATCCTGACATCGTAGAAGAGTTTCCAGCTTGATGCAGTCATGTTCTCTTGCAGGTACACATTATCTGCACTTGCTTCGCGCCTTAACTTTTGGTTGTTCTGAAGCGACATATTTCGCTTATTTCAGTTAACAAAGCGAACGATCACCATGGGCACTTTTTTGTTTTATTTGGAACGCGATGAACAGCCTCTACGTTATCTTTGTTCAACCTTGGCGCTTGTATTTTATCAGCGATCTTGTTCAGTTTTTCCAGCAGATTCTCATTTGGTGTGTTAGCGAGTTCGTGTACTACGAGGTTATTCGTTCTCCATACTGCTCCAGCCTGTTTAGTTTTTTTTTTTTTTTTTTTTTTTTATCTGGACAGTTTCATCAGCCTTCCGCTCTTGTTCCAGTTCGTTTACTTTCTGTTTCAATTCTTTGATGTCGCGGTCATGCTCTTTCATTTTTTTAGTACTTCATCGTAGCTATCCGAAATCAACTTTATCGATTTTTCAAAGTGCCTCACAGTTTCCTTTATTTCTGCCAACTCGTCCACTTGCTGTTTTAGTGGTGCCACTACTGTCAACATCCCCATTATTCGAGTTAGTTGTTGTTACACGTCCGTCGGCTCTTCGAACGACTGCTTATCGTCCTGAAAGCTCCTAACTCTTGCTTTGATCCCCAGCACGTTTGACATTTCCAGCTTTTTTTTTAATTCCAGTTTTTTCCACTTTCTGTCACACACGCACAGTTGTTAATGTTATAGCTGAACTGGCACTCGTTACACGTCAAGCCAATGTCATGACCCTCAATTTCAATATTACAGTGCAGACACAAATCGTTTTTGGGCATGTTAGTGGACGCTCACAGGCAGTAAGCGACAGTGATTTTTAAGTCTTAACAGTAAAAAACAACCGTACTGCTTCCACCTGCAGAGTCAACCGATTAGCGTACCGCAGATAGCCCCGTCGCCAACTGCTCCCACCAAAACGCTGCACTGCTTGTTTTATAGGTACTGCCGAGCTTGGTGTCGCCTCAACCGCTGTCGTCGTTGATGCCGCTGTCGCCACTGGTACCGCTGGTGTTTCCTTGGCTTGTCCTTGTTGCCGGTCGAGACGGACGTCTCGACCGTTTAATTAGCGTACCGCACATAGTCCTGCCGCTGACTGCAGTTCACAGTACAGTCACAGCGATATTTGCAACACGTCAAGGCCAAGTCGTTGGACATAGGCTTCGCAATCAAGCACCGTGGGGCGCATGAACAAAATAGACATCTAAAACGTTTGTTGCCAGCTTGTTTTTTTTGTTTTCTGTTTTTTGTTCCGGAGGGCGTGAAAGGGCGTCACCCGGCATTAGCTCTTGGAATTGACAGTGCTCCGACGGCATTTTGTTATGGTATTTTTCTTTGTATTTTTTCAGGGAGACGTGCAGTGGGCCATCGGGTACTACAAAAAAAAACCAAGCCTGTTGATAACGTTGTGGCGTACCTCTCATTCCATTTTCAAACGTGGACGAAGTCAAGCGTGGAATCATGGGCTCCATTGGAGCTGAGCAAGCGGCTATGCCTGGCCGCGGTGATAGGTCTGTAGTTCCCGAGTTTTGAGCAGCGCCCATCGCGAGCAAAATTTAATATTATTAGGTCGTGTTCCGATTGCCCGTTCTTATGCTCCCTCACGTTGCTGATATGCGCTCTGAAAGAAAACATGCACAAAACAGTTGAATGTAATGTATAGGCATGCTGCAATCAAGCTTTGAACAAACTGTGGAGCGCTCATTAGGGTAGTACATGGTCACCTGATTGGGCCTCGCACAACTTATGGCGACTTCGCTGAGCTTATTTCTTTCTCTGTATTGCTGAATAATAAAACAAAACACCTTCTGACATCCGAAATTGGCTAGATTCAACACCGCACGACAATCATAAGTACCAGATGCGTGCCATCAACGTTAGGGTACGCGTCTCCTTACTCGGGGTTGAGCTCTGCTCTGGGGGATGGCGTCAAAACATCTGGCGTCCGACACTTTCCTTTTGTAGCTTGAGCAAGACTAGCCGAGGTTGAGCAGTTTCGCGTGGCTCGCATAATGAGCCGTGCTCCGTGCTGCGCAAGCGCGAGGAACAGTGACGTCACACGGCGCACAGCTGGCGCGCCGGAGACGCCGCCGCCGCGGGCTCCGCCGCCACCGCGCGCGCCTCGCCGGTCTGCGCAAGCGCGAGGAGCAGTGACGTCACACGGCGCACCGCTTGCGCGCCGGAGCCGCCGCCGCCGTGGGCTCCGCCGCCACCGCGCGCGCCTCGCCGGTCTTCGCATTCCAGAGGAGTGACGTCATAGCCGCGACAGACGCGAGCAGACGCCGAGGGAAGCTACGCAGACGCTAGTCTACGCCCGTGGAGTGTACATGATGGAACGCTAGGACGCCGCTTCACGTCACCATTAAATGGTCGCGTCTCGCGAACGCTATCGGAAGCGCTTCTTTTGTGGTCGCTTTTCGTGAACGCTACAGCTCCCCCTGGCCGAGAGAAACAGACCTATAGCCATGGAGAAGGAGAGCGAAATTGCTCTTCAGCGGCGCGGAAGAGCGGCGAAGCTTAACCCGGATCCCGAAGTAGTTGCCCGGCAATTAGCGGTTGAGCGTAGGAAGACCAAACAGAAGAAGGCTAACCGTGCTGCGGAGACATCGGAGCAAAGGGAGGAACGTCTAGCAAAGTGGCGTCGCCAGGAGGCTGAGCGACGTGCCCGACCATCTCAGTAGCAGCAACAACAAGACGCCGTCGATGACGTCAAGGCTCGCCGATTGACTGACTATACGGTGAAACCTAGCAGAAGCGCCAGTGCAACTCGGACCTTCAAGACGGACTTCGTAAATAATCCGTTTGGATATGTGTGCGACGTGTGTGAAAGACCGTGGCCCATGAAAGACTTGACGCCGGTAAGTAGTGCCATGCGTGAAACTTTGAGTTTAGCGCGCCGCCTGAGTGGGGTGAAACCGTGGCGCGGGTTTGTACAACGTGCAAGAACTTTCTTGTTAAGCAGAAGTTTCCACTCTTTAGCGTTACCAATGGGTATCGTACCCGCCCATGCCGCCAGGTCTACCGGTTCTAAACGATGTGGCCGAACGTATACTTTCGCCGCCGATTCCCTTCGTTTAGAGTCGTCGTCAGCGTGTTACTACATTGACCACCGAGCCGTCTTTGTGGCAATAGAGAAGCAACCAGACGTTGAGCAAAAAAAAAATAAATATACATGTGTCACATAATGCGTATACCGTGTGTGTGTCATTGAAGCAGCTGTAAGTATGATAATCAAGCTAATCCTAGACAACCAGGAAAGCTAAGAATAACCAAGTGAACCTTAGATCACGCTACGTATATCCTGGCGTAGCCGAGCTAAGCCACTGCAAATTTGTCTTTTTTACTATGGAATTCGTATAACGACGTCTTTTGACTCACGCTTTTACCGCTCATTCACTCTGGAAGCGGATCCGCGTTCGCGAAGCGGTTGCGAACGCGGTTGTATGAAGATCCAGTACAATTGCACGCGCACTTGATGTCATCGAGAGCGCGTGCAATTGCACTGGATCTTTATACGCCTCGCAAGTGGGCACATTCAACACTTCTGCGCATGAGAAAGGAGGTAGCGGTTACGTCAGAACGCCGAGGCCTGATTGGCTGATCGCGACCCCCTGGCTATGTTCCAAATCTTACCCGAGTAACCTGTCTCCTACGTCAGCGGGTAATACCACGTGACATAGCGAGTAAACGATCCGCGACTCGATTTTGGAACGGCCGGGATAATCACCTGGATACTACGCGGATTGGCTTCGTCTTGGGCTACGGCAAAAAGAAAACAGCAGCGATCGCGGAAAATAGCAGACGATCTCTTTTGATCATGGAGAAACCCGAGAAACCACATAGAGACGATAATGTTAACCGCTTCGAAGTTTTTTTTGACAGTGACGACGCGGTGTTTTCTGAGATGGCTCCACCAGCTCCTTTTGCTCACCTTCCTTTTGGGCTGTATATTGAGATAAAAATTACTTGTTCCTTTCAGTTAGACATCAACATTTTTATTTTGATTAATCTGCGCGATCGCTCTAAGTCTAGTCCAGGTGCCATGAACAGCCTCAACTCATCGTAATTTGCATCGATTACGTTTTGCGGATATTGCTTCCACACGGTGTAGCGGTAGAGCGCATGGGGCTTTCTCAACAGTGATATGTAACTTACGTTCGCTTTGCCGAGAATAGGATTATAAAATCACATAGAGCAAATGTGGTGGGGTTTTTGACTTATAGTATACATAAAATCTTCGATGCCTTCACTGCTTTACAAGCGTTATCCTCTCATTACACACACTCTGGGGAGAAAAAAAAAACCCAAAACTTTCACATTATTTACTACGTTCGAACCTTTTCATCTTTTAACATAAGAATACGGAGTTCCCTCCAACGCCGAGGACGAGGTTGCGGAGAAGCTCCTGTTTACGCTCGCACTCTGATAATAACAACAAGTATACCTTCCTGAGGGAAGGTACACGGTCTGGATGCGGTGCAATCAATTCCTGCGTTGAAAACAGCAAATTGCAATAACCACACATAATAATATATAATACTAATATTCATTTGCACATAAAGAACTACCCTGGGTGACATGCTAGGCTGAGCAGATAGGTCAAAACCCGTACGCAATGCGCCTGCCATTCTTTGTTATTTCGAACGTCTGACACCAAAGCCAACGGAGCCAACGAGCTTTGACGGCTGTCGGCGCAGGAAGCAGGCGACGAAAAGATCACGTGATGCATTTACTCGATTTTATCCAGCGTTACCCCCCGATCGAGGAGGGTAGAGCGAGTAATTACTCCGGAGTAAACAACCCGCTTCTGGAACGCGAGTTCTGACGTCATCGAGTAAGCGCGAGTAAGTTTTGAAACGCCAAGGTACGAAACCTTTACTCCGGAGTCGGATCGAGTAAATTTTGGAACACAGCCCCTGTCTGAGCGTCGTCTGCTCCTTTGCAACGTCGTCTGCTCTCAACGTCGTCTGCGTCTGTCTTACCTTTCCTGCGACTTTCGGAAGTGCAGGTCTTTACGAGCGAGCTCGACTTCGCCTTTCAAAGAGGGCAGACGAATTAACTCGAGCGGTACGCTGTTTTTGTCTAACAACTAGCAGACGCGCATCAAGGACAAAAGTCAAAGGACTCACTAGCGAGGTGTCCCGAGGCGCCGAGGTTTGTTTTGCTAAGAACCGAGAGTGAGCGTGTTAGTGTCCGCAAGTTCCCTCCCAAATACTTTTTCCCTCCTTTCGTGCGCGGCGAGACTCCTCACTCTTTAACGGCGTCGGCGTGTTGGCACTGTTAACGTCGTCTGCTTTACGTCTGCTAGTCAAAGCGATGGCTGCTTTACCTTTCCTGCGTCTGTCGGAGATTCACCGCTTTTTCACCGGCGAGAGTCACCGCTGCCTCGGAAAACAAGGAGATGACAAGAGGAAGAGATTGACCTCTTAATCTAAAATTTAGGTCAGCGATCAAAGTATAATACGGGAAGCGATCAAAGTATAATACGGGAAGGGTTCACAAGGGTCGCGCAGGCATATTCTATTCAGCACGCCGGCCGGTCGTGGGCAGACGGTCTTGGCCAAGGACCGTCGGGCACCGCTGTGCCTGTTAGGCCTATCTGCCGAGCTCGCTTGCTCGGGGTCGGTGGAATCGTGGCCGTTGGAGCATTTCCCGGGTGTCTGTGGATCCAGCGTTCTTGTTCGTCGTGGTGTATTTCAAGTACTTCTTTACTTTTTTTTCTTGCTGCTTGTAGTCTGGACGCGTGAGAAGAGCACGTACAAAAATAAACGTGCGTAGGTCGTCGCAACCAAGTAACTGAGCGACGCTGTCGGCCATGCTAATTTGATCGTAAGAAGTGCGTAAGACAGCTCCGAGCTGTCGTAGGATTCCGTCGTAACCTCCGCAAAACCTACGACAATTTCGTTTCGTGAATACGAATTTGTTCTTACGTTTTTTCTTACGCACATTTTTGGCGTAAGATCGTTTCGTGAATCTGGCCTCTGCACTTTCGAAAGTCTTCAGGAAAGGTAAGACAGACGTTGCGAGCAGGCGACGTTGCGAAGGAGCAGACGACGCTCAGATAGAGGGTCGCGATCAGCCAATCAGGGCTCGGCGTTCTGACGTCACCGCTACCCCCTGCGCAAGAAGCAGACGAACTTGCCCTCTGCATACAACCGCGTTCGCAACCGCTTTGCGAACGCGGATCCGCTTCCAGTGTGAATGAGCGGTTAGCGTCTTAGCTTAGACTAGATTCTTGATTTGACCTGTGCTTGGACGACGTTCAGATTCTCGATGTTTCTTTGTATTTTCCTCGTGACCGCGTTCCGCACCAGAGCAGACACACTTCTACGTGCGCGACAATTTGAGAATGGAAGCTCAAGTTTGTACCACACGAAACAATTGCTAACACGTTCCTTTTCGCAGCACCCCGTGGGTAACGCAGGAGGCCTATTCTTGTCGTTTTCGTAGGACCCTAAGGCCACGACCTGTGTATATTTTGTTGAATTAATTTTTGTTTTCTTTTGCGCCCATGAGCAGACGCTGACATACGCTAGCATTTGAACGTGGTCCGCGCATGATCAAACGCTACAACGCTACCTTTCTGGTCAGGTCTTGCAGACGCCAAGGCCAGCATTCTATGATCGCGTCTTTTGAATGTCTACTCGCCGCCTGGACGACTGCAAGACGACTATGTGTCGAGAACTTAGGAAGAGGAGCAGATTGCTGGGCGAGAGTTAAACACCGGACGCCGGCGTCACGCGTTCTAGCGCTTTCGAAGGGGGCAGCGGAGACAAAGGAAGCTAGTTTTAGGTCTACCCGCTAATCATTCCTACCAGAGCTCCGCGTTTTGACTTCCACACACGCACTCAGCTCCTCCTCTTCCTCAGTTTTTCGGTGCAGAAGGTATTCGATTTTTCTGCTGATTGTTGGTTTATTCTGCGGACACTACCGGCGAGTGACTCTTCAAAATGTACGGCCTTTCTACAGATTGGCATCTGAGTGCGGTCGTACCGCATTGTATATTTTAGAAAACCTTTGCGTCAACTGGGCGTCTTGCGTGACGTTGGCGGTATGGAGTGTTCCAGATGGGGCACGTTTGGATTGTCCGCCGCAAGTCGACTGCTCAAAAAAAAAAAAAAAAAGATGATGCCTGGCAAGTTCAAGGTAAAAGGTGGTTGGTGTGTGCCGATGGAACCTGGTTGGTCGAGAGGTCCAACTGAAGTTTTACTAGGTTCCCTCTGACGTGCCCAATGAAGCACTCAAAAGGGACTTGAAGACTTCGACGTGGTGAGAGAGTTAACGCTCTCAAAGTGGTACATCAACGGACTTGACGGCGTCGAGTCGACTACCCGGGTGGCACGCCCGTCATTGAAGGAAAGGATTACAATGGAAAGCCTACCCCCAGCTTCGGTTCTCCGGAAGTCTTGTACTTGTGGTTGTTCCGAGACGTGCATGGTTGTGCCTGCGTTCAAACGGTCTGTACACATTTTGCGTAATTTCAGGTCGCCCCTTTGCAGTGAGTTCCGTGGCTATGGTCTCGAACGCCAAGACCGCGTTCAATATTACGCTCGCGTCGCAGAAAGACGCTAGGTTGAGGAAGGTGCGAACGAGCTTGTGATTGACAGACAAGACACAGAACAGGAGGCGGCGCCTTCAATGCAAGCGTCCGTGGTGTCTGATGTCGTCGACGGGAGCGCCACCGTTAGTGAGCAACGCGATGAAAAATCTGGCGGAAAAAAGAGCCTTCTGCGGTCACAGGGACACGACGCCGACCGCCAAGTTCCAGAAACCACAAGGAATTTCGAACGCTCACCAGGTTGGGAAGCAGCTGCAATAAGGACGGCGGAGGGGACGCCTACCTAAAAGGAAAACAAAATGACGCCAAAGAACAACTCCAGTGAGGAAATGCCATTGGACTTACGATTCCGAAGCGGCGACTGGAGGTCTTGGCTGCAAGCGTTGCTGCCGCCAGTGAGCTGGCACAAGGACGACTGAAATATCAATGGAAGCTTGCAGGAAAAAAAAAAAAAAAAACTACACATGACGTGAGAGCGTCTCATTGCTGGGTACTGACGGTTATTTCTACTTGCTGGTTTCTTCAAACTACAACTTCTTCGGTGTGAAACTAACACGGCGAAGCGCACGCTTGCGGCGCATAAAATACTGGCATGGCTCCTAATGACGTCACATGCAAGCTATGTATTCGAAACGCAGCTGCTCGCCTTCCAGGTATCGTTTTGACAGGCCGTCACACTAAGCTGGTTCCCTGTTATCTCTCTGAGTGGCGTGTGACAGATTGTTGACTCAAGGTTATAAGATCCTAAATTTTTTGAGACCAAAGACTAGTTCGAGGTCGCACTGCGCATAGGTACTCTAAACAAAAGAGGGCTTTCAGCAAGGCAAAAACAGTGCCAGCTCGTTCATTAAAACAGCCTCGGTGCGATAGCGATCCAGGAAATAAAGAATGAAAGTGAGAATCAGACAGAGCAGATTTTGCGTTCATTTGAGTCGTGATTAGACGTATGCGTAAGCCACAAAGTTGGTAGGTCGGGATGTGTATAATCTTTTCTTTGTATTCTCTCAGTACTGCTGTTGAGAATGTACCTTAGCGTGAAGGCTGAAGACTTGTGCTTTGGGATATTTGCTTGTCAGATCAAACCTTCCGCGTTATCTTATTTATACACCGTCCGTAGAAACAGAAGGCTGTCAACTCTTTAAACGTATAGCAGAATATTAAAAATGCGAAGTACTGTGAGTTGTGTTGGAAACTTTTAACAGTGCTTGAGCTCAGAAAGACTAAGATTTCCCTTTCTGCTACACATCTAGAACGACACAGCGCACTGGTTTCAACAACCCGTAAACATTTACTGTCCGTTATTGCCCGCGCCGCAATCCCAAAAATTTTCCTGCGCATACTCTTCGAGGGCATTTTATCAGCGACGGAGCGCCGCTCGCGTGGCCCATTGCACTTGGCCCCCTCGCGATTTGAACAACAACGGACGATTTAGCACGCGGGTAACCTGGTCCAACCCTTCAAAACTCCAGGTTACCCGCACTTTTTTTTTTTTTTTTAAGGGGTCTCCCCCTTCCAAAATCAAAACAAAAAGAGGACGGCTTGGGGGGTCTTGGGGTGGCCTTCCTTCTGGGTCACCGGGTCGAGTCCCCGCATTTGGGCGAGCGCGGGTCCGACGTCAGTACGTCCAGACGGTACCGATGCGGCTGCGGCGAGTGTGATGATGGGGCCTGCGTCGCGGCCGCTGCGTCTCTGGCATGAGGCACTAGAAATCAAAAACAAAATGAGGTCATGCCATGGCTGGAAGAAGTGGCCGCCCCCAAGAACGAAGCCTGCCCAACTGCAATATGGGAACAGGGCTACTTATTACCACCCCCATCCCCGCCCACGCCCCCCCCCCCCCCCCCCCCCTGCAAAAAAAAAATATATATATAACCCGAAGGGTGCATGAATATAACGCACTTAGGGCTCGTGCTCCTTTCGCAGTCTTCACCGCCGTCGCAGGGTGCCTCGTGGCAGAGACGGTATGAAATCTTCCTAGAGGTGGTACGGATTGTTGCCATCTGGAACTTGCGACACATCTACCTCCTCGGGTTCATAGAAAGCTTTTAGGTGGGCGATACGAATGGACCTGCACATTTCACCTGATTGGCAATGCCCCTGCTCGTAGGACAGATTGGAGAGTTTCTTGCTAAGGTGGTACGGGGCCCTCCCATCTCTGCTAAAGAGGCCGTAAAGCCCCTAGGAGCATCACTCACCTGAGTTCGCCTCAGCACCAGATAAACTACCTTGAACTCCAGATTTTCACGCCCCTTGTTGTACTGGTTTGCCTGCTGCACTCTTAAGACGTCGAGGCTCTCCCGAGCTTCCAGCAAGTTCTCCGTGAAACGCTTCCGAAGATTTTCTGCGAACTGCGTAGTTGTGCGTCGAATGATTGCTACATCTGTGAAAATACGGCCATTTCCCAGGGGAAACGCGATCTTTTTCCCAAAATTATGTTGAGCCGTAGTAAAACCCGTGAACCGGTTGTTTATCGTGCGACTAGCGAATGTCATTTTTGCAAGTTTTACGTCTCGGTCTTTGTTTCGGTTTGTTTGCGCTACAAGCATGAGCTTCTTGTTACGGTTGACTATTTCCGTGATATTCGCTTCTGGATGATACGGAAAAGTCCGTTAGCCGCGGTCTCAGTGCCGCTCGCGCCGCTCGCGGCGCGACCGGCACTGAGAACGCGGTGACAGTCTGCGAATGGCTGATTAAAAGATATTAACCCACCTAGCCCACCCGTACACGCCACTTCGCGGCGCCCTGCTGCGGCCCAAGCCCTGCTTTCTCCCATTGCACCTCCAAATAGTCAATTCCACGCTTTGGATCCCCATGTTGCCCACAAGGCAGGACCGCTCATGGTCGCCGAAGGGATAGCAGTGGCGATATCTGGAATGAACTGGCAAATGAGCATTACTTTGAGGACGTGGCATATTGCGGAAGAGGCACGAAGGACGTGCAGTTTACCCATTTTCAAGGAAGAAGTCATTACTGACTGGAAAGAGAAGATGTGTCAGTTGAGCTTCTTCCGCTTTAGCGACCACTGCCTGGTGACTGTCGGGTTAGGATCAAAAACAAAAGACTGGCTTCGATTTAAATGGCAAAACTGGAAAATGAACATCAAGCTCCTTGAAGACGAGGTGTTTAACGACAAGATATATACACGGATTGAAAATTTAGGGTGCGTCGGTGGGAGCGAGTTGAGCGGAAAATGGGAAGAAGTTAAACGAGCAGTTAAAATGGACACCATAGAAAGAGCAATCACTCTAAAGTACAAAAATATAAAAGAGAAAAAAACAACTGCGCTCTACCAAGAGTCACTGAATTGGACTCGAGAGTGCAGAAACTCCCAAGCTCCGCGCAGTGGTGCTCAAATTCACATTCATCATTCATGGCGCTCAAACCCCGATTTCCGCGACCCAGAATTCGTAGACATGCATGCGAAAGGAAACGATGGAGACAACAGAATTAAACCTCGTTTTGCTAACAAAAAAGATCCTTCGAAAAAACAACAACAACGAACACGGAAAGATAACAGAAGCAGTAACCCATTCAGGAATAGCTAGATTGGAGACCGCCCCTATCCTGTAATATGGGACTGCGGGGCGTGTGGTCAAAGTCCGTCTCCACCGAAGTAAGGTCACCCCGAACCCGCTCCTTCTTCCGGAGCGTCGCAACCGCAGTTGGTAAGGCTGCGCAATGTTTAAAACAAAGCCGACGGGTAGACAAAGATTTGCTGGGACGCCGAGTACCGACGTTTGTTGCAGAACTTTTCATTTCAAGCCCTGTGTTCGTGGTTCCGTCCAGGCTACGCAGCAACGCCGCCTCAGCCCGCCTTGATAGCACCCCGCGCACGGACGCACGCATGTATGCACCAAACAAGAAAGTTGCGCAAGAGTCCACTCCTTGCGATCGACAAGGCGCCCGACTTGGCCCGACGCCAAAGTATTTGCCAACGCGATCGCCGGCTTTCTCGCTTCCCCAACATCGCTCTTCGTCCCTTCGTTTGTCCGCTCGCTCGCTCGTTCGTTGCGCCTGGTTCGTTTTTCTATTTCATTCTTAATTTTTTTTTTCTAACAATGAAAACATAAGGGTGTTAAAAACATGCTATCACGGAAAAAACGTTAGCACTGCATGACGATCGGCGGTGTTCATTGCGACGGGCTTCGCGATAGTTAAACGTTATTTCATGAGCATTTCTTGCGTTAAACAATCAGATTAATTCGAGTATTGAATTGAATGTGTCTTGTGCGACCGCTCCAGATACTTACAAAGAAATGGGTGCTTCTTAAAGCTTTCTATTTTTTTTTTTGTTCTTACCCACTGTGGCGTGGCACACCCCACTTTTGTTTATGGTGCCAGAGGGGTGGGCGATGACGCGGGATGTTACGGTATACTGATTACACAAACACACTTTTTTCTAGACAAAATTTAGAAGTGTTTGAGCATCAAACTAATATATGGTTTCAAAATCTATCATCGTGGCTCAGAATAAACAAACTTGAATGAAAACAATCTACATTTTTCTTAGACCTCGCAATAAATGTATTCAACATGAGATGCAAATTTAATTTCAAAGCAAAATGATCGAACCAGGCGTATCTGTTTAATTAACATTTAAGTTTAGAATATATTGGACTTTTATCGAATTGTATGGAGCAAAATTGTACCAACTGTGTCAAACGTTGTACCATCGCTCTCCTCCCCCCCCCCCCCCCTATATAATGCCCGTCAGTGCCCTTAAGGTAAATAAATAAAAAAAAATATGAAAAACAACTGTACACTGATGGATTTATTGGCACATTGGGTAAAAAAGTAACATTTTACATTGGTTAGTTCACCTCTTCACTACTGTTTTCTTGTGTGTGGGACCACTTCAAAACAAATATAGAAACCCAGCACTTACTTCAAAAATGGTTATTGCGCTATGTTGAAAACGAACCGTACCTAAGCCACTCCGCTCAACTATTTAGAAAACAACAGTTTTTAATCATTCAGAGATATTTATAAAAACAAATTAAATTTCGTAGTTTATAATCAAATCATACACGAACCAGTGACGTTTTCAATAGGTATATTTAGAAATATCACTCATACAATTTTAGGCGCACAAATTACGCAAGGGAAAGTATAAGTACTAACAATGACATACAGAAAATAGATTTCCAAATACGCAACCTTCTTAATAACCTCCCTGATCTCATGATCATTGTCGAGAAATGTGTGTCTGTGCAAGCTCTAAAGACCTTCACTGCGTACATTTGTCGTTTCAAAGTTGACAACTTTTTGGGACATTTGGAGAAAAATTATTTTCTCTATGCAGTGTGGGAAAAGCGTTGTCTTGCGGTGTGCGGCTGTACTTTTTTTTGTGTGTGTGAATGTATTGCATAGTGCCACTTACTGTGGCGTTTTTAAACATGTCCAATGAGACGATTATGTCACTTTGTCGCTTTATTGGTGACTGCCTGGCATTCATTTACGTGGTATCTTCCTGTTTATGTAGTGTTTTTATGTCCACTTTTAATAACTGGCTTCTTCGGGTCACATGTTTCTCTTCTCTCGGTTAAACATTCTCTTTGTGTAGGCTTGTTTAACGATGTTACCAGGGAGGGGAGCGCATGGAGGGGGCTTCGTCTTTTGAGGCATGTCTTTGCTTTTTGTGAAGCCCTCCCACACAACTGCGCTACCCGTCGGTTATCTTAATAAAACTTTTTTTTTTTTTAATATGATTGACGTCTAAGTTAACAAGGAAAGGCCATAATCGTGACGTTTCAAATTAAGACTCAAAATCGTTTTCATGTATAGTGAAAAGTACTATTTTAAATTTAAAGAATAAAACACCGCAAGCCCTCTAGTAATCGAAAGTTATATGAATGTATGCAACAAACATATGGGAGCATACAATATCATATAAGAACTTACATGCGCCATATATGCGCCTATTTTAAGTTTTAAAAGTTTTAATTGGTGTTTAGGTAAATTTTTTTTCCTTTTTTATTACAGTCGCAGTGTTTTTACTGCTTGGTTATTTTCTTGCACAGCTTAACTACGAACAGCAAATTTTATATCTTTAAAATATGGAAGTCCTATATAAATGGTATTTCTTCTTAATGCTCGTTCTGCATTTAGTAGAATTGCGTATCCTCAACATGTGTTGTATATATAGTGTTTCTTAATATATTACAGGCATATATTGCCATAAAGATTTATAACACAACAAATCCCAAATAAAGCTTGTGCTGAGCAGTGGTCCCAGTACAAAAGGGCATAGTGGGAGTGAAGACAAATCTGGAGTCCAGAACATAAACAAAATTTATGTTCTGGACAAAGTTCTGGACAAAGTGCAACGACACAAAATGAAGTGCTCTGTCCTGCCCCCTCTTCTTTTCTTGGTGTTTGCGCTTTTGATTTTTAATCACATAAAAAAAAGAGCTAGACAAATCAACTAAGGCCACCAAATCTCAGGAAAATTCAGCCTTGCCAAGGAGTAGGCTTCTTACAAATTTGGGCACGGTAGATGCCCGCCGCACGAGCGCTTCACTTTGTGTGGTTGCACATAAAGAAGCGCGCCAATATTGCCCGGCTTACAGTGAGGCCCCGACCGCCGCTGATGGAGGCCGTGTCCCAGGACCACTACGCTTTGGCCGTCTTCGGGGTAATCCTCGGCTCGGCGGCCCTCTACTTCGCCTGCTACTGGATAAGACTCTCCAAGTGAGCACCCTCGAAAACAATCAGTGGAAGTAGAGTATCAGTGCACAGACGCGGAGTACTTATAGATTGAAGTTTGAGCTGTGCGTAACTTCAGCTCACATTTAAGCTGCACAGGAAACAAACTCCAGATGTAATTTTTTAACTTGGAGTCTCTCGTTAACCCGTTCCATGTACAGTGTGTCAATTAGTGACATCAATCAAGAACTTGTCAAATGCTTTTTTTTTTCGATTTGAGTTTCGAAATTAGCAAGTTTCTCTCAAATTACCGGAATGGACGCATCTTGGTGATCTGAAGTGGAGCCATATTGGCTGATATGAGCAGTATCGCTATAAAATTAAAAAAAAACTAGTTCTTACGCAAATGCCTATTTAGTCAATGAAATAAGGTTAGGTTATTTTGCCCCGGTGTACACACAGGTGAAAATGGGCCAGAGAAAAACGCTGCAAGGTTGCGGCTTGACAGATTCCTGACGCCTTAAACACAAGAAGAACGTTAGGCAAGAAACATTAGACACACCCAACCGGCTCACCCATTTGCTTACTCTTCCATCGTCGTTTCTTGAGGTGGTTTTAACGGTTTGTAACATAGTTCTTAAATATTATTCGCATATATTGTTATTCAATCACGGTGTATGACGCTCGAGAGTTCATCTTTAAACAAATATGATTTTATTTCGCGGCATCCTCCTGTATCGATGTGAAATCATTGGTTTTGCAGAGAGAAAATCGGCACAGCTAACTTTGGTTGTTCAAAGGTAGCGAAGCTGTGGTGAATACAAAAAAAAGAAGAAATACAGCCCGTCTGATTTTGATCAAAATATACTACAGCATGATTGCCTACACTTCTCGTCATTATCAACATTTTTTGGGCGATATCATATGTTGACTAATTTACCTTTAGCACAATATGTGACCGAAATTTTATATATTTTAAATGTTTGAATTTCGGAAGGACTTTATCATGCACGCACACTTTTACGTATATTAATATAGGTATGTGCCAGCTAGTTTTCGACTTAAAATTTATCAATTAATGCTACGTACATCCAAAGGCTATATGAGCAATCGCCGCGATCAACTAAATATTACCTAGTTATGATTAACGCCTTGTCACTTCTTACTACAGATAAACATTTCGGAATACCTTCTAATCTTATATCTTTACAGTTTTCTTAGATTGCGTTTGAAGCACACATTACCATTCGTCGTTAAAATTAAGTTTTGACCGGGTCTTGAATTTGTAATTTTTTTGTTTAGAGAAAAGCTCTATTTAGTTGATATTAACCTAATACATAAAACAATATAGGTCATGTACAAGTTGTATAGGGCAAATGATTGCTCGTGTCGCCAGAGCTGAATTAGTTTCATCGGCGAAAAAAAAACTCGGTGTTTTAAACTCTAGTGTGTTTGACTATAAAACATCACAGGCAGTGTCAGGAATATTTATTTTCCCCAAGATATATTATAATATTTATTGTTTTGATGTTCAACCAATTGTGTTCACGCGACAGGTTCCAGGTCGCTGGAGAGGGTGACTAAACACGTTCAACATTATATTCACGTTTACATGGCTCCCCCAGTATGCCCACACAGCTCGGGCTACTCTAACCCTCCCTCTTTGGGGGCATGCCCCACTATAGATTTCCATACTCACCTAACCCGCACCTGCTCCCCCCCCCTCCCCCCCCCCCCCCGCTCCTTGTCACAATCACACATGGCAGCTGGTTGAATTAAGCCTCGCACACTGTGGCCCTCCAACGAAACATATTGTCTCGAATGACAGTTAATGAAGCGACGAAAACTGAAACAAACTAAACGTTTAATGGGGCGAACTTGTGCCCAAAACAAGAAGGAAACAGAAGAAAACAATTGGGCGTCGCGGGCTTCGATAGCGGCGTAACAGCAAGATCGATCGCTGGGGCGAGACTGACTCCGGCTCACCACGCGGAGCACCTTTTGTACCCGCGTGTGTCTATGGAACATTCAGCCTAGAACATTCGGCGCGTAGAACATTCGGAACTCGATCAGACGAGAATGTTCTAGAACTTACGAGAACGCCAAGATGAAATAATAAATAAAAATGCAGTCCGCTAACTGGAATCAGACCTAGACCGTTCGCGCGGCAGTCAAGCACGGTAACCATTCGGCCACGCACGCGCTCGCTCAGCGACGCGATTGGCAAGATGGTCACCCCTAGCTCGACACGTAAAACACTAGTTCCGAGAAGAGGGGAAAAGAGGGTCAGATTTGGCAGAGCTAATGAATATTTATTCTATCTATCCCTCTCTCTCTCTTTGTCTCTCTCGCCTTGGCAGAAAAATTACAGCCGAAGCCCGAAGAGAAATGAAGCTGTTTCAGCTTGTCACACGCACGCACCACGAAGACATTGAGCAATAAAAAACCGTTACACACTTTTTCAACGTGTTTGCCTGTCTTCCCTTGTCAAACATAAGGGAGCTACTAAACAGATTAAGGAGACCCCTTTTTTAAGAAGCAAGATGGATGTTTCGGAAGCATAGTGCTTTCACCTTAGATCTTTCACGTTGAGCTTATTGTGCACAAACATATTAAAACAACCTGCTCTCTTCTCGCGAACTTGCCTTTCCAAGTAATCTTAAAAATACAGTATGATTGGTCAAACCGCGGGTTTCTATTATCGATAAACTTTTTTTTGTTTTTGTTTCACGGGTTTGCCGTCTAGAGGGCAGAGCTAAAGACGTGGTGCCTGTCAAAGCCTCTGCCCGCTCAAGTTAACCAAATCAAAATAGTTACATCATAACAGATTCTACAAAACGTTATACAATTAAAATAAAACAAAAAAAAACAAGTTAAAAACAAGGCAAAATAAGCACGACATTCATTTGGTAAAAAGACACCATAAACTTCAGTAAGTGGTGGTCGCGAAACACCGAAGACGGTAACAACAAACAAAGAAAGCTCGAGGTACACCTAAGCACTTCTAATAAGTTGTGAATGCGAAAGCTTGCACGCCGCTCTTCGCTCCCTTCTTTAATCGGCAGCCGCCTCGGTGGCTCCGAGGCGAGAGCGCTGGCCTACGGATCCGCATGTGGCGGGTTCGAATCCCGGCCGAGGTGCCCGCAATCTGACGGAGACTTATTGCGGAGGAGGCGCCGTGTAACCGAGCTTTCGGTTGCACGTCAAAAGATCCCCAGGTGGTCCAAATTAATCCGCAGTCCTCCGCTGGGGCGTGCCAGATGCCCGTCGTTGGTTTGGCACGTAAAACCCCCAAATTTGACTTTCTTTAGTCGGCGGCGTAGAGCCGCTGCCTCGCAGACACGCAGCGCCATCGGGTGAGCGATCGTTTAAACTATCGTGTGCCTTGAGGCGCGAGGAAGGAACAGACAGCAACGTAGTGCCCAGCAGAACAAACCCCTTGGTTTATTCCACGCGCCGTACAACCGATAAGAGGTGAGCGAACGCGGTGATCAGTGATAACACAACAGTGCGATAACACAGTCAGGATGACACCACACAAACTGACGCGCAGTGGCCTATGGGAGCCTCGTCGACGCGCGCCAGCCAATGGGACCGAAGTGTAACAGGTGCGGTTGGCTAGCTTTGCACGTGGTTTCATTAAGGTGCTGCTTTGCATGGTTTCCAAGCTGATGACGTTGGCACGCTCCATGAGGTAGTTAATGCTTTCGCATTAAAAACTAAACTACAATCTTATGTACTTCCAACGTATCAGCATCAGAAGCAAGTTCAGAAGAAGCTATACAATGAAAATATGTATCTTTGAAAAAATCTGTAACTTGTGACTATGTTATTGGTGCAACACAATATCCAAATAAAGATCCGACGAGTGTAAACATTTTTCTAGTCCATTTACATTATTTTTATGCTTCTTGTATTTAAATGTATAGATGTAAACTGTCCTTCACCTTTTCCATTTTTTTTTTATTGAACGCCTGCCAATCGTAAAAGTTACAATCAGGTTGAATGTCCTCCATCAGAATAGTTTTTCGTGTACCACGTAAGCGTGGTCATCTTATTTAGTTTGTTATTTTTTTCAACGTCAGCCAGGTTAGCAATCCTGAGAGCATCTGCTAGCTTATCCTTCTCGCAAACATTTTCCCACCCGAGGACCACAAAAACTTACACCAAACCGTTTTATGTTTGGCCATTGCGGCACCGAAAATATTTTTGTTTGAACTCGTCAGATGTTTGTTGACCTAAAACTGGGCTGTTGTTTCCACCATAGTTAAGATTTTATGTTTTCATTTTCTGCTTTTTGGCTTTCCGAAGAATTTCATCTCATTTCATGCATTGCACGAAGCGAACAATTATGCTTTTTTCAGAGGGCTTGAAGGTGGGGACGCGGTGACATATGTCAATACCCGGTCGAGGATCGGCTCATTCAGGATACTCCGAATTCTTTTAACAACGTTGCATGCGTCACCTTCCTCTGACACTCCTTCTTATTTCAAGGTTGTTACATCTTCGATGCTTTTCAAGTTCTTCAATTTTTTTTTTTGTTTAGCCTTCGCTTCTCGACGGTTAGTTCTTCCTTTTCTTCCGTTATTTTCTTAACATCTTTTCGTAATTCCTTCATATCATTATTGATTACGTTTACTCCGTCACAAGTGTCGTTACAATACTTCACACTGTCTTTTAGAGCTTTGAGTTCAGCCCTTAGTTCGCGTCATAGGTCTCCAGCGGCTTTCGCAATGGCTTTCGCGATGGCTTTCGTTTCATTACTCATTTTAGATCGGGAAACAAGGGAGCAACACCCGACGACACGGCATTTCGTCACCCTCACGAAGACAGCTTCAATATAATAAGTTGATACTGTGTTCGAAAGCAGTGCACAAACGCTTTATTGAGTTTGTACAAAAATTACCTGCTTGTCATTTGCAGAAACACAGATGATGAGATGTTGCTTCGGTGCGCACTGCTGCCGAACTGAAGTCCGGGATGTCGGGCAGGCTTCCTTTGAAGAATTTAGCCGTCAGTGGCGCACTGGTCCTGTCCCGTCCAGACACATGGTGCTGTCGGCGTTGAACGATGACGGGCGATGTTTGGCGCAATCAATCCTCGCGTGCTTAGAGTACTACAAAAGAAAACAGATCATTAGATGTTGCTTCGGTGCCCACTGCTGCCGAATTAAAGTTCAGGATGTTGGGCAGGCTTCCTTTGTAGAACAAGAGAAAGAAGACAAGGGACAGCGGAAGCGTGTTTTATTTAAGATGGTAACGAGCTGGTAAAGGAGCTGAGGAATGCCGCATTGTGTTCAACCAATTGATGGGGCACTTGTGTTAGTGCCCCATCAGCGACCTTGTATGAATGAGAGCTATCGTATTTACAATTATGTACAGTGTGAAAGCAGAAAATGTTATGTGTGGCGATTGGGAATGAATGGGATATGCGCCTTGTCGGTTTCTCGGTAGGTATGTTTTTCTAAAGATTAAACCAGTTATAAGTTGCGCTCTCTGGTGTGTGTCCCTTCTACACGTCCGTCGTTTTTTAGAATTTTTAACCCCTCAAGATGTTCAATCAGCTAGCTCAAATTTAAACTCTTCTACAGGTGGTCTCTCCTGTCCACTTTAGTTTTCCTAATTTCCGCCCTTTTCCCCCTCGCTCAACACAGCAATATAGTCAAAGGCTCCAAAAACAGGGAATGCCCAAATTTCCAACACACCGGTCGTGCGACGTACGAGCAAAAACGTTTTTCTTTCTTTTTTCTCTTTTCCAACGTCTTTATATTTCTCAGACGCATATTTCTTTCTTTTTTTTTTGTTCGCATTTGTTTTGCCACAGGCACTGTGTTGTAATGGCTGACGTTGGGGCCGGGTTGAGTTCGTTCGTTGCTGATCTGGAATGTCATGTGAAACAGCACCGACGGTGGCATGAATTCATCTGGATACTGCCCCTGAATGAGCTTTTTGAATGGAATGCGCCGTGCATCAAGTGTGTTGTTGCGGAGGTTCAGTTCGACATAGGACTGTCCAGATGGTCGGTCACGGGGAGACTCAAGGACGAGTCTCGACGTGTTTTGAGTAACTCAGTTTTAACGATTTAGGTGGCCATTTACAGTGACTGCGAGACTCTGGTGCTGAAAGCGTATCTTCTACAAACGCTTGAAGTTGTTCCATTTGAAAAAAAAAATATTAGTATTTAGAGGTGTTTGGATAAATGCTCACATAATTTCGTGTCGGCAAATTACGTCATTTGTACTTGGAAAATGTGAACGCATCATTGTTTGACGAGATAGTTGGGTGAATCGGAGTCAACACGCTCGTTAATTAGCATTCACAAAACGCGCGAAGCTCTATTATGTAATGTCTGCATGGTCGTGGCACATTAAAAAGTTGCCAGTTCCGTCCGGGTTTGGTCAACCCTTTTAGCCGTGCTTGACTGAGTGCGCCGATCCCCAAGACGAGCGAAATATCAACTGTCTTCCTGGCGAGCACTCCTTGTACCTTCGGGGACTAAAACGTACATACAGGTCTGAGGAGGACTAAAGGCTGCTTTTGCTCGCGCACGCCACTCTGGTTAGCCCCAGTCGAGCGCAGTTAGTCCCGAGTTTTTGAGCACGGCACCTAGCTTGGACCAGAAGGTATTTTCGGGGAGCGACAGGGATGTCAGAGGACCAAGTGCAGCCGTTAGTCCTTTTAAACTATCTTTTTCCTTAGAGTGTACCGAACCTTCGGGAGTTTTGGTACAAGGTCGTCGTTAAGCCCAAGTAAGTTCTTGCCCTCAAGCAATGCAAGGCTTACATTGGAGAGGCGATACTAGGGGCACTGCAGAAAGAGCTCAAGGCCAGGTCCGTAAACCGTCTACTTGAAGCGCAGAACATTATTATGTTACGTAACAACAAGAGGGACGACGCGGTAGTGCTGGCCGGAATCAAGTGTCTTCGCTTCCCTGGAGGGTACCTGGAAGAGGAGGCGTACCATAGCACCAAGCGAGGGCACATACCGCGGGGGATCCATAGGGTCCGGAGGAAATTTACGAACGAGGAAATATTGAGGAGAACGGGAGCCGCCGTTTTTGAGGTCCTTGATGCGAGGAGTCTGGGGCGGCCGCAGTCGACCGTCATCACCTTCGCCACGAAGAAATTTCCATACGTGGTAGACCTCGATTAGATGGAGACACCGTGCTTCATCTTCAAAAAGACCACGGGGTATATGTTTGGCAAAGGTTTCGTTTCTCCTAAAAGAAACAGAAGTGACGTAATCGCGTCTGAGTGATCAGAGGCTAAAATGACGAAAGCTCCTTATGAAAACGTGGGCAGAGAAGGGTAAACCGAGCGCCAGAAGTGGCAAAACATTAACATGTCGTTCCCTAGCTGTTCCGTCTGAAAAGAGAACGAGTCCGTCGATGGTCTATTTTGGCGTGAAACCTATTGGCTTTGTCTCATTTCAGCATGGGTGCCTTTTTGTACCGGGAGCAAGGCACAGTTGTGTTTATTGGTGTGTGTGTGTAGCCATGAATGAGGAATATTTTACGAGTATCTGCCGCTGGCAAAAGACACTTCAAAATGGATTGTGCTACCGCGTCGTCGAGAGCGCAGTGGTGCAGCCAGCGAGGCTGCAACGGCAACGTTCGTGTCCTGCGGGGCCGTCCTCGTTTTGCTATTTACCTTATGCAAACCAAGCTGTGTTGGTGTCGTCTTGTTAGAGCATCGATTGTGAATTCTGTTGATACCGGCGAAACACCCAGCATTGCGTTCGTCTTGGCAGTACACGTACTACACCGTGTTGACACATCGAGATCACCGTGGACCGTGTACTCGGGTTCACACTCGTGTTAACTTCTGCCACTTTGCAAATGAGTTACCGGCAATCCAGCGTTACTACCACGGTACGTGTAATTCTTCTCCGTCTTCAGTGCTAGTCATTTAGCCGTGGCAGAAAGCGTATTAAAATTACGTTGTCCAACCTGTTGTTTTGCTGTACTCCTAATAATAACAGTAATAATACCTATGTTTGCTTGACATATGCGTATCTGAGAGCGAACATGCCTTGTGCACAGCTATGCCTAAATAATGTGTCCACCTCCACGCCTGGGATGCGTCCGAATAGATTTATGACGTGCTACAAGTGGTACTTTTACCGTACCCTCTAACTTGCGGTTCAATCCTGAAAATTAGCTGCTGAGGAATATGTCAAATTAAGCTCAGTTCGTTGCAGTAGTGTCTCGCTAACTCGTACAATCGCGCCGCACGCTTGCTTAATAATCCAAATTTTATGGCCTCCACAGTGCTCTGCATCTATTTTACTCTTCGTGTTCTCAATCCTTGCAGCACGCCAGCAACATTGAGAATATATGTCTGGTAGAAGTTCCAGATGGCACAGTATTGTCAGACAGTGAATGTAGCTCGAAAAACATCCGTGAACATGGTGGTCGCTGCTCAGGGTTTCAGCTTGAACTAGCTACAGCACTGTCTGATGAGTCTTCTACTTCATTTTGCAGGTTACGACAGTGATGCCCCCTGTTGGAATCCATCCCAAGTCTCGGATCGGTGTCGTGCAAATGATCTTGCTGTTGGCGTGACACATTTCCCACTGTATGCAGCTCCCACCATTCTGAAATATTGTCACGAATGACAATTGATGAGGCGATGATAACTGAAGAAACTAAACGTTTAATGGGGAGAACTTGTGCCCAAAACAAAAAGGGAACAGAAGAAAACAGCAGAGCGTCGCGGGCGTCAATGTCGACGGAACCGCAGGATCGAGCGCTGGGGCGAGACTGACTGCGGCTTGCCACGCGGAGCCCCTTTTGTACACGCGTGGACTTCTCGAACAATCGGCGTAGAAGGTTCACGCATAAAACATTCTATCCTCGAACATGCAACAGAAATCTTGAATTTACCAGAAAAATAAATTGCAAGAATAAATAAAAGACGCGTCGCGCCCGGGAATCGAACCCTGGCTCTTCGCGTGGAAGGTAAGCACGATAACCGTTAGGCCACGGCCGCGTTTGTTTTTTCTTTATTACATGAAAAGTTTGAACGTGAAAAACACATCACACCCAATGTAGCACAAAGGAACATTTGCCGCGGCGTCACATAAAAATTCTTTCATTTTCAGCAAGCTATCAAGTACCGGCAAATAGTCGGGCACAGTTTCACAGCCATCATAGACACTTTTGACTTGCGCTACTAATTGAATAAAGTGCAGTCGTACAGTGTTTGGTGCAGGAATAGCGTTTCTTACATCCATTCGGGAACTCCATATGCTGTATAAGCCCAAGAGCATGATCAGGTCGTATGGTACAATTCCACCCGGCGCGGTAGGCAGAAATCGAATTGAATGCGCTGAAATAGCAAGATCTTTCTTTAAGGTTCGTTGCAGGACATCCCAGAGAAAATTCGCAAACCCAGCATTCAATAAAGATATGTTCGACAGTCTCTGGGGATTTACATAACAAACAGTTCTCCGTCCAGGGAATGGATACCCCCTTTTCTTTTAGCCAGACTCTAGTTGGGAGTACGGAACAGTGCAACTTCAAGAAAACCGATTTGGCTGCTGGTGGGATGCCCATCCGTTTAACACGACACAATACATCCTGGCCTGGGTTATTAACAAAGAACGATCGATAAATTGGTGCTGGAAAAAGAATATCGACAAGGTCACGCGATAGTTTTTTCCTGGTAACTGTTGCAAGGTAGTCCCTGGAAAATCTACCTACTAACAAATTGAAGGCGTCAACAACCTCTTTGAGATAACCCACTAACCTTGCGTTTTGGTCTCCATCCCCGGCTGATGATACCATAAAGGACGGTAGATAACATGCCAGTGTACTCTGAAGCATCTCACGGATGCTTCAGAGTCTCTCACGGTCTCTCAAAAAAAGAAACCTCGAAACCAACTGGCGTACAAACAGGTGCGGGAGGCCTATCCCGCCGACTGCGACGCGACGGAAAAGGTTTCCTCGTTGCATGGGCTCCCAGGAAGATTTCCAGATAAAAACAACGAATATACAATGGAACCTTTGAATGTTACACCTTGCGCAGTGGAGAATCTGCAGCACATACCAAAGCTTGGCCACGAGGAAAATATTGCAGATTGTTGACCTTGTGAAAATTGACACATCGCGGAGGGCCCAGCGCTTTGCTCGCCTTTCCAGGTCTGTGGCCACTTCCGACCAATAAGTCGTGCTGTTCCTGAAGTGCTGCAAGGGCACTCCAAGGTAGTCACATGGTGTGTCACTCCATTCAAAGCCTTCGTAGTCGGTTGGTGTCATGGCCCATGAGCCATGCCAGAAACCCCGGCACTTTTGCCAGTTCACGGCTGCTCCAGTGACAGCGCAGAAATCGCGCGTGAGGGCGACCGCGTGTTGAACACTTTCTTTGTACTTGCACAGGTAGGCGATATCGTCCGCATAGGCCATAACTCTGACTTCCGCACTCCGCAAGGTGTAATCACTAATTTTATCGCTTTGAATTATGCTTTGGCACAGTGGTTCAAGATAGAGAGCGAACAGCAAGGGGGAACAAGGGCAGGGTGTCGAACCGAACCCGAACCCGAACCGAAAACCGGATCAAAACCGTTATATTTGACCAAACCGGAACAAAACCGAAACCGAAATCGCACGCTTCATATTGAACCTGAACCGGAACGAAACCATTATCTGATGTGGCGGTTACCGGTTCAACGAAAATGGTTCAGGGCCAATAGTGTCAATAATTGGTTTAAATGGGAAAAGTTCCGGACGTATATTTTTCTCATGTTGCCAAGACTAATCCTAACATACTGTGAGATATTTTTACATTTGGTTTTTATTGCATACGTGATAAAAGATGCATCATCGTCTGGAGAGCTTCAACTTTCCCTTGTTTCTTGGATTGATCCTGGTGGCGCGGTAGCGGCCGCGGCGATTTCAAAGCACCGCTTGGCCGCTTGGCTACGAAATGTCCATGTGTCGGAGCGGATTGCGCCACTGTAGGTACGGAGGCCTACGCGTCCGCGAATGCTTGACCTCAAGATGGACCGTAGTGGCAGTCGATGGGCCATTTAGCCAATCGAGCACCGAGAGCGCACCACGTGACCTTCCGCTTGAGTGCAGCGACACCACAAAGGAAGGAGGGACAAGTACCGCGCTGCTGCGGGAGTATAGTTTGTGGGGTCGCCTGCGGTTCATTTCAATGAAAAACAATATTTTCTTCAACGTGCTTCCAAAAACAAAAAAAAACAAAAAAAAAACATGGGTTGTCGGAGTCAATGTTATTCGGAGATGATTCGCCGACGCGCCGCGCCCTGGGGCCCTAATCTGGACATTTGGCGAGAAAACCGGCGAGAAATCTGGCGTCCGTGATTGGCCGACGCCGCACTTGACCTTGGCGCCGGCCAATCATAGCCGCCAGATTTCTCGCCGACTTTTCCGCCAAGTGTCCAGATTAGGGCCCCAGGAAGGATGCCAGGGGGAGGAGGAAGGGGGAGGGAGAGAAGAAAATGTGTCTGTTTATATTTTCGTAGGTTTTGCAGACTAGCAAGGCCAGCATGTCGCCTGTTCAACCATTTTCTCATTTTGGTTTGAAGTCCTCTTTCAACGTCTTCAACTGAGCATTCGAGAAACGTCGTTCGATGTGGTGGCATTACCGGAACTTTTTTCGGTGGCTGACAGGTACAAATAAATGACCCGGTCTGTGGGACCCGGACAGGGTCATTTGCATATAGCGTTGTTTGCGACAAAAAGTCAAAGTTACTAGACAAAGCATCGCCACGAGATCTTTAGAGCAGTGTTTTTCCACCGGAACCCGAGGCGCTGTTAAGATGTATACTCTGTTTCATACTTAGCGTGCAACGCTGTCAAAGCTACTGGCGCGAGCGCGTGGCTTCATCTATGGTTTCGTTTTCTCGAGAGCGCGTGCAAATGATCAACGAGATCAAGCCCCATGCTCGCGCCAGTAGCTTTGATAGCGTTCCACACTAAGTATGAAACAGACTTAGTCACATTTCATTATACGTTCGTTTTCACGTGTCCGGTCATCGACACATCGGCCGGTCTGGCCGATGTATACACGACCACAGCTTAACGGAATTCTATAAACTACCCCAACTGCGCACTCGATGTCTCTGTTTCTGTGCTTTACGGCACATTTGTTTCCTCTTGTTCCCCTGTCAGCCACTCTGGGGCATAGCTGTGACATCTTACTGGGTACCGAAAACCGGTTGCATGTATAAAACAAAAACACGTGTGTGTAGAGCAAAACAAACCAAAACATATGGAGGGCAAGGAATCTACCTAGATACCTTTTTACTGTTTACAAAATCGGAGCCCAGCGTGTGATCTTCACAGCCCAGCACGTGCGTGTTTGTCGCTTCGGAAAGCGAGCAAAGCACGCGCTATACCCCCGAATACTAAAGATGGCACCGGCCACAGACTCTTTTTTGGAAAGATCTATGGACCCATCCAGAAAATACGCCCTCTTCTGGCAGATTTTGAAATACTGCAAAGCTGCGAGTGCAAAAGACACCATAAAAATGGAAAGCCGATCGCTTATATATCGTTCACTTAAGAACAGTAATATACAAGTAATAGCAGCTTCCCCATTAATGGTGTCTTTTGCGCCCGTCACTGTGCAGAGTTTTTTTTATATCTGCCTGAAGAGGGAGCAGTATTGGGATGGGTCTATTGCAAATATCTCGTGCTCAGAAAAGGCTGCAGGAAGTGCTCAGTCAATATTCAAAGGTCCAGTTAGGAACCGGTTCGAACCGGTTCGCGCTTATTAAAACTGGTAACCGGAGTGATATTATGTGCGCTACCCTAAACCGGAACCGAACCGGAACAAAATACAATGCAACTGAACCCGAACCCGAACCGAACCGAAATAATGACCGGTTCGACACCCTGGACAAGGGCACCCCTGCCGCACTGAAGATCTCACTGGCATGCTTTCCAAAAGACTATTATTTATAATTTGGCTCGTACGACAACCCATGTATGACATCTTAACACCTTGTGAAATTATTTTACCAACACCAACGTGCGACAGGTTCTGTTCAACACGAGGTTCTGTTCAACAGTGAACAGAACCTCATGCTGAACGCGATCAACCGCTTTTTAAGATCCACTTGAAGCATTGCCACCTGGTCACCTGTTCTAGACACGGTTTCCAACACACCTCGGGCGAAATGAATGTTGGTTTCTGTGGCCCGACCCTTAATCCCGCAGGTTTGATGGTCTCCAACTAGGTCTCGTATAACAGTCCGCAGTCGGTTTGCTAAGATTTTTGCGAAAATTTATAATCTACGTTACATAGGGTTATAGCCTATAGGGCGATAACCACTAACGTGACGGAGCGCGTTCGCATCTTTACTCTTCGGAATTAAAACGGTGTGAGCTCTCAGAAAAAAGGTGGGCAATTGATTAACTTCTTACGCCTCTTGAAAAACCTTTTGCAGCATAGGACAAATAGTATTTTTGTGTAGCTTATAAAATTCAGAGACAAGTCCATCCGGACCTGGAGTTCTTCCTTGATGTAGAGCGTCCACTGCCGCTTCAATTTCTGGTAGGCTGATAGGTTCGTCGAGGGTTTCTATCTGGTTTTCTGATAAACGAGGTAGCAACGCAATTAGGTTTTTAAGGCCTTCGTCTTGCACAGCTGCTCTGGTTCCCAGGAGCGTGCGATAGTGCTGAAGAAATACATCATGTATACCGTATGTATCAGCATAGATTGTATTGTTGTGTTCTATTTCCAGAATTTCCTTTTTTAAAGCGTGTTGTTTTTCGTCTTCCATCCATTTTTTTGTCGGCTGCTCTCCCAGAGAAACCTTTCAGATCGAGCACGGACAACTCCCCCTTTATAGCGATCCTGATAAAGGCTATCAAGCAGGGTTTTAAGGTATGCAATATCTTCGATGCCTTGTCCTGGGTTCTTGCTTTCAAGCTCGTGTAAAAGGCGCAAGTCATTGCGTAGCTCGCTTTCTCTGTTCTTTTTGTAGTAGGTGAATATATACTCGATCTTTCGATTGCTAGCTGCTTCACATCTTCCTTGAACCGCTCCCACGTCTCACGAAAATGCTTTACTTGGCCAGATAATTGTTGCAGCATTTCTTTTGTATCAGCAACAAACGTTTCGTCTTTGAGGAGCGCGGCATTGAGTTTCCATTGGTTCTAATTAATCTGTTTTTGCGTGCGTGGTTTTTGGCCAGTTGTAATAGCGACTAGACAGTGGTCGGAAAAATAAACTGGGTCGACAGAATAATCACTTAATTGGTTAGTGATATCTAAGGAACAGTAAATTTTGTCAAGCCGAGCGTGTGAGGCTTGCTGAAAGTGCGTGAACCTTATGTTCTCTGCCTTCGGTTGAAAAAACGCCACGTCAAACAAATCACTTTCCTCGATCACATCGAGCAATAAATGCTCGCTTTTATCGAGGCGTGTTCTAACTGGCACGCGGTGAGCTATGTCGCACACACAGTTAAAGTCACCAAGAAGTACAACTTGTCTATCGCATACAGTATTTGAACGCAAATGATTAAAGAAACTCGTTCATTCACATCGTTGGGGGCGTAAACACAAATTACTCTCCACCTGGTGTCTAGTATTACAAAGTCACAAAGTATAAGTTGCCCGCAAAGGTCACTTGTTATTGCTAATTCTGACAAATTTACTGATTTTTTAAAGAGAAGAAAGCACCCCCCTGAAAGGCCCACTGCGTGGCTTACACAGACCTCGAAGTTATTTAAGAATAACCGCGATGCGCGTTCCACCTGGGCCCGTTTGCTCGAAGCGCTAACCGCGGCTAAAATTTGCCGCAGTACCTAGGAGAGGGATTTTTAAATCACGTGACTGGCTCGGTAGGGATGCGGGGAAACATGGCGGTGCCCCGGTGAGTGAGCGCCGCTCGCTTTGGAACTAATATGTCGTTGTAGCTGCAATATCGGGCACGTTAGTGAGCAACGAATGGTGCAGGAGGCTTTTGCTTTGCCTTACTTAAAATTACCCAAGCAGCGAGGAGAACGCTGGAAGTGTAACTCTACTGTCAGCGCGCGCTGGCCTTCCTCTTATAAAATATTCGACGTAAATAATCATAATAAGGTTTTGACGAACGCGCGTGCAAGGCAAAATTTGTTTTAGACTTTTTGCTTTAGAACAATTAGTACAGCAGACGCCAGCACGTGGAACGCGTGTAACAACACTCGTAGCATGCACCTCGGTGCTTGGGAGATTTAGAAAATGGTCTGTTGGGACGCTGTCTGCTATTGTGTGCTATCAATACCCGGCCGATTGAGTCAAGGCAATCCACTTTCCAAAAACGTTGTCATGCCAACAATTATCGCGTTTATTTAGGCTTAGGAATGGGCAGAATCGAAAGACTATCTAAAAAATGCGGCGAGGTCATTGCTCATGCTTTGCGATTTAAGTGAGGTAAGGCAAAGCGAAAGCCTCCTGCACCATTCGTTGCTGACTAACGCGCCCGATATTGCAGCTACAACGACATATTAGTTCCAAAGCGAGCGGCGCTCACTCACCGGGGCACCGCCATGTTTCCCCGCATCCCTACTGAGCCAGTCACGCGATTTCAAAATCCCTCTCCTAGGTACTGCGGCTAACTTTAGCCGCGGTTAGCGCTTCGAGCAAACGGGCGCTTCGAGCAAACGGGCCTTGCTCTTCGTTGACAGTTTAGTTTCTTGAATTGCACTAAAATCTATTTCTGTATCCTCAAGCAGACGCTGTAATTGATACTGTCGCTTTCTCTAATTAAACCCTCTAACGTTTGTCCATGTAGGAGGCCCCGGCTTTTTCCTGGTCGCGCTGGCTCTTTACGTTGGAGCTCACCAGGCATTCTTTGAATTCTGCGGTCTTCCCCTCCGATTCTCTGCAGGTCCCCGTCTTGTCAACGCTGTCGTTAGGGACGACGCTCGGGCACACGGCCGACGCTCCTGTGCCTCCGGGTTCGTCGGGCGGGACTTTTCCGGTTTGTTCAGGTTCCCCTGAACTCGTGGCCGCGTCGCTGGCGATCCCTACTGCCGGGAGGTCTCCCGTCACGTTCACGACCTCTGAGATGTCCATCAGCTGGTTGGGGTTGCCTTCACCATCCTCCTCAGGTCCTCTCAGCGCTGTTGCGTACGTCGAGAAACAGTCGCTGCCTTCATGTCCAAAATGGGTGCACCGGGTGCATTTTGGAGCCCGGCACTGCCTCCGGATGTGACCCACTTTTTTACAACGAAGGCAGAGGGGTGGTCTCCCTGGCACCAGTAGCAGAGACTGCACGCCGTACACCTTGATCAAGTGCCGAAAGTCGCTAGAAGTCACGGTGTCGTGAAGGGTGAGACATATTTCTCTATTCAAGGTTTCCATTGTTTCCATCCCAGGAACCCGCTACTTCTCTCTCGTGATGGTCCGTACTGTGCCGTACGGCTCGAGGGCTTCGACAACTCGTCTGTCTTCCAGGTAGGTCGGAAGCCAAAGCATCTTCCCTTTGAGGTCCTTCGACTGGGGATCGATCACCAAACATTTCTTTCCTTTCACCTTCAGTTGTCCGGCCGCCTTGAGTTTTTCTGTGGCTGCGATGCTTGCAAGGGTGGCCATCCAGATGTGGCTCATTTGATATTGGCTAAGAGAAACCACTTCACGGAGGTCAATAACGCCTTTCAAGCCATCGCGGAAGTCGACAGCACGGTACGGTCTGCCAGAAAGGTCGCCATGCAAAAAAATGGAGTTCATACAAATCTTGCTGTTGGGGAAACGTGGTAGCAAAATACGGTAGTCATCAGTGCTGTCGGCCACGGCAGCGTTGGCTTCCTCGGCTCGTGGGAGCCGATAGCGCGCTGTTATCGGAGCGCTTCATCATCCGTCCGCTCTCGTCGAAAGCCGGAAGCGAACTCGCCACGGCCGCGTTGCCCACTCGGCCGGCTACGCGCGGGGCAATATCAGTTTTCAGATGTGAACCTGTCGGACTGGCACTATCTGCCACCTGATGAGTTTACCAAGAGTGCATGCATATTCACAGATGGCTGCGATGTAGCAGTGGCGACAGCACCATCCAGTAGAGCTGCCGTCTGTTACGCCAAAAGTAAATGAAAGTAAACCAATGCTAGATATTTCTTTATTAAAAAAGGTTGTTAATTTTTTTTTGCTTTGCTTGCAGGTAGCTTGACTTGCCAAGGATCAGGTGAAGGTTTCTTTGTTTCACTACTATCACATAGCGGAGCACTTAAATTCATAAAATGTGTGCACTTTGAGGGGAATAGCCTGAAGAGATCGCTGGCCCAACAGGGTTTGAAGCTACAGACGGCCCACGGATGATGACCACCAAATGGAGCTTGAATATCTGGTTGATAACTGCAACCTTTTATGTCTCCTTGTCACGTTGTCTGGGAAATCAGGCTGTTTGAAATAACAGTAAGACAGGAATTATTGACTTACAAAGTGAAGAGAAATTAAACTAGTCTGCTTATGTTTCAAATAACAGAAGTGATAATGTGTACATTCCTGATTGAGCAGTCAACACGTTATACCAAGACTGTATGGAGCTTCACACAGCTCGTACTAGCAATCCTTATATACTGTAATTAGCTTCCATTCAAGGTGACTCAAATGTCTGGAGAAGGTAGCAATGTCATTAGCCGTTTGACGGTTGTCGCCGTACATGCGCAATGGTGATTACATATTTGAAAGTGCCCGCCTAAACGCAAAACTGGGGACGCCGCAGGATGTGCTGCTATTTTCTATGTCTTTGGTGAACTATAAACATTATATTCTAACTTTGCTTCACATTACTGGGCTATTTATAGTTTTTCAAATTAGACGCTCTGTGCACGTGATGCTTAATTCTCATACCGGCTGCTCTGGTGGTAGTGCCCATGAAAGGAAGCGCAGGCACTTCAGATTCAGACTTCCAACACTTTTTGGTTGTAAATTGAAAGGCCGAAACCTTCTTGTCCGACTGGGAAGTTCTGTAAAGTACCTCCGGTTAGGAATCTGAAGCAGCTGGAATGTTGCGGAAGCGGATGCGCTAAAAATAAATGCAAATGGAAGAAAGACTAACAATCACATAGCTGGAGAGAGGGAACAAGAGGGACAAAGGACAAGCACAAATCTCCAAACACAGCTAGGTGACTGGTGCACGATTAAAAAAAGTAATATGCCTGGTCCTAGTATCGACCCTATTGAAAATGACCCATCAGCCTTGAGGTGTTATGGGACCCTGTTAGCCCTCAAACCCTTAGGCCCGTCAGCCCTTTAGACCCATCAACCCTTTAGACCCGTCATCCCTTTAGACCCGTCAACCCTTTAGACCCAACAACCCTTTAGATCCATCAACCCTTTAGACCCATTAGCCCCTCAGAAATTGAATTTTTTATACTCCGATTGATGATTAGTGTACAACACTGTCATGGCTACTGACACGCGCATGTGGCTTCATCAAGTGCAAAGGCAAAGGTACGCATCCAAGTCATCTCTTTGATCGTCAAACGACGGCATTAGCTTATGGGGACTGAGGTACTGTGACGCAGTAACTCGATCTTGGGGTCCTTCACCACCGCCCGCACCATGCCTGTCACTTGCCGACCCCTCGGCGTCAATCACCCTAAGCTTAAGCTGGAGCGTTCTCTCCGTTCTTTCCTCCAGTTCCGCTTTCTGTCGGAGAGCTTCTCGTTCGGCCACTCTGTCCTCTTTCCCGAGCTCGTTCCTGATCAACCCATGTTCGTAATTCTGTTCCTGTCGCGGACGCCAGTTATTGTCAGGTTCTTTATGGTAAAAAGAAAGGAAACTGAGAGGTCCGTCTGATTTTTGATATCAAAGAAATATATTTGCACCCAGTTGTTCTACTTTCTGAATCCCCGCAAAGAAAAAAAGAAGGAAACTTATGAGCAAATAAATAAAAGAAAAGGGCGTTCATCCAAAGTTCAACTTGCCAAGGTTGGCACTGGTTTACGCTGGTGGTAGAAGCCGGTCTCGTTTGGCTCCAGCTGCCGATGGTGACCAGTCAACCGGTTGTTGGGATGGTTTTGCCGGTTCGCTCTTGAGCCAGGCTTGCCGTTCAGAGTTGACGGTGAGGACAGGTCGGCAGACTTCTATGGATGACAGCTTCGCCGGTGTATTCCGGAGCCAAGCTTTTCCGAATGCGTCCGCTTTCGCCCTGTATCTCCTCGTTCCCCTCGACTTCCTTTTCTTTCCTCCCCTTTTATCCTTGTCTCCTTCCATTTTCTTCCTCTTTTTGTCGCCGTATTGATCACATCATTACAACACGCAGTCATAATTTTTGCTTAGTATTTTAAGCACTAAAAATGTTGAATTGAAATTGCATACAAATACAACTGGCAGGCTACAGTTTTTCTTAAGGCCGGTTCAGACACTTGCGTTTGACTGCGTTGCGTCGAGAACCAAAAGCGAGTCACCGGCACATCTGTGCTTCGTATGAAGCGTGGACTCCAATTCGAGGAATACTCTTGGCACGCGATATAAGCAGCAGGGATGTGCTGGTTTCTCACAGCCGCAACGCAGTCAAACGCAACTGTCTGAACCAGGCTTTACTTCAACAAACTTCCTTTAAGAAAGATTCTGATGTGGCCCAGAACGCATCAAGGAATCTTAAAGGGTCCTTCAGACCTTATAAGAAATCTTTGAAGTCCCCCTTAGACCTTTCAAAAGGTTTTGACGGGCCCTTTAGACTTTCTTAAAAGGTAAGTCAAACCCATCAAAACGTTTTGATGGGCCCTTTAGACTCCCTTGAGGGGTGCGTTAAACCTGTTAAAAATTCTTGAAGGCCCCCTTAAACCTTTTAAAAAGTTTTGAAGGGCCCTTTAGACTTATTTTCGATAGGGGAACCACGGGCTTCTCCCTTTCCAGTGAAGCGCTCTACCGACTGAGCTAACCAGGAGTTCGATACCAGGACCAGGCGGATTTTTTCAGTCATGCAGCAGTCACCTACCGTAAAATTCCGAGCAAGCGCCCCCACCCGAGCAAGAGCCCCTCCCCCAACTTCACTGCTAGTTTCACATTTCCGCGCCGTTCCGGGAAAGCGCCCCCTCCCCGCTCCGCACCCGTATCATGCACCGCGCTGACAGCGCCCAGGCAACACGGGCCTGCGAAATCCAGTCCAAATATCCAATCCTACTTTGCAGCCCAATCAGCTCGGTCGCCACGCACCATTGTCGCTTTGTTTTGGCGGTGTGAATTCGGATATGCATTCTAACACAGTGGCCGTGAAAACGGGAAAAACGTACACCAGATGTCTCGACACATCAAGCTCGACCGGATACGGGAATGGGACAAGAATTTTGACAATTTGATACAACAAAACTATGGGAAAGCCAAACTTCGACGAAAGCTACGTAACGGCGCGCCGGTGTTCAGTGAAAACGTGGACGATGTGCTCTGAATACCTGAAGCGCGAATGAAGTGCAGAAGAACCATTAGCAACCGGCTGCTTTCTGAAGAGGCTGCCAAAATAGCCAACAGCATGCAGTTGGGAAACATCGCGGAATGATGCAAACTTTTTCTTGCGACTGACTCTGAGGAGTCTTTTGATGGTTTTGAAAATGATTAATATAGCAGTGACAAATCTTTGGCCTAATAAAGTCTATGTTCTCAGAGATAAATAAAATATGAAATCCATGTGCAATGCGCTTTTTTCTTTTTCTGGCGGAAAATTTCTGTCGTCGCCATCTTGAATTTTGGTGCAGTTACGGGATAGCGCCCCCCCCCCCCCCCCCACACACACACACACTTTGCAGGCAATTTTGACGGGGGGGGGGGGGGGGGGCGGAGCGCTTGCTCGGAATTTTACGGTAGTTCTTTTTAGAGATTTTTGTTTGTCCCTTGCCCTTGTTGTTCCCCCCCTCCAGGTATTATTATTGTTATTCTTGTGCAGCTCGCTTGCACCTTTGGATTAATTTCATTATCATCAAAGAAAGGTGCAATTTTTTTGTCTTTATGATATTGCTTTTTAAAGAATACCGGACCACTGGGAATCGTTGCTTGAAGAAAAAAAAAAAGCTCGACCGTCTAAGGTTTAATAGGTACTGTGCAAGAAAGCAATGCTTTCGTGAGCAGTTTCTGGGAAGTGCAATGCAAACAGTTAGTGCATAAGGCGCGTGCTTTGGGAAGCGGCGAGCACGACTGCAGGACTGTTCGTCGAGCGACAATTCGTGGCACGTCAATTGGTAGCAGGGCTCTTCGTCACATAGGGCAATTCGTCAAACAATTAACAGGGTTTTCCCCGTTTCTTTTTTGGCTTTTTTTGTTTGTTTATTGAACGTAGTTCTTTCAAGTGAGTAGAATTACCAGCGACCTCCTTTCTTGATTTCATTATTTTTCATTACACAACAAATTAGACTTTTACAAATTTCTAATGGACAGTGATTATTGTAGAATGCCGTGCATCTGCCCATTTTACATTAAGTGCCCATTCCCAAATTTGTGAGAGCTGAGAAAATACGCACAGCAGCATTTATATATAAAATGAATGACCGGACAAGTGCCCGTCTCCCATTTTTCCCCAGTAATCTCAATATTGAGTGCCGCGTGCCCGGTATTTCACGATACTTATATGTCTTGTCCACCACAATCTTGGCACCTCTTTCGGTCACTAATAGAAAAAGATCAATGGCAAATTGCTATACCTCGTTTCAGCTTCGGTCCGAGCGCGGCTGATGTTATGAGTCGAAGGGCCAATCGAACAGCGCAAAGAGTGCAGCGTCACGGCGTTTTTTCTGCGCTTGATAGGACTAGCCGGCGGATGAGCGCGCATAGAGACACGGCGAATACTGGCTGGTCCTATCAACTGCAGAGAGGACGCCATGACGTTGTGCCTCCTTCGCTTTTTGATTGGCCCTTTGGCTCATAACATCGGCCGCGCTCGGACCGAAGCTGAAACGAAGTATAGGCGATCGCGGAATATTACGTGAAACGCTTCCATCGTGCATGCACAGTCTGTGTCCGTCCCGCACGCGCAATCTTTGACGCGCACATAGACGAGTTACACTCTTTTCGTGTCGCACATATGCCATATCTGTGTCGTGCATTGTCAGTCCGTGTCGCACACGTGGACGAGCTAACATTCTCTTCGTGTCGCTGTGGTTGTTATATTTTCTCCGCGTTGCTGTGACTTCGTGTGGATGGCAGTGTATAAAAATCCATCACGAAGTAGTATGTCTCCCACTCTTTCCATCTGGATCACTTCCATGGCAACTTCAAAGATAGATGCGCGAAACCAAACCTTTTATAGCAGTCTGCAGATTCATGAACAAGCCATTGGAAGTCACATTTCAAGAAACCCAATACCCAAGCCAACAGTGCTAAAGAAACGGAAGGGTGTGGGCATTAAAAAAAAAAAAACAACTAAACGAAACTTTTTAAATACGACTTGAATAACAAAAGCGACCAAAAGCTAAAAAAGCTAGTACGCGGGCAACAATATCGTCAAACATTCGACAAGCGCTGTCTTAGTGACAAATCACCCTAAGATAAATTGCCCTGTATGACGAGTTGCACTGCTGCACGTTGCCCTATTACGAGTTGTCTTTCGACGAGTTCATTCAAGCTCAAGTTCATTCTTAGCAGAAGTGTCTACGAGCACGTTTAAATTAAAATCGCCGCCCATAATCAGAGTGCATCTATATTTGATCGCAAAAATCGAAATTAATTTAAGAAAATTAAAACAAAATAATTCAGGAGGTTTCCGGCTGGGGGGCTGTACACAATGATTCAAGTTTTGATTAATGCATAAAAATACAACTTTGTAGTCTTTGCGAACACATGTAATCAGGCAAAAGTTTGCAGGAAGTTTTTTTTTTTTTTTTTTTTTTATCATTAAAGATTTATTACACCACCTCCGAGGCTGGTAGTTGGCTTTAGAACGGAAACTATTTTACAAATGTAGGTTAAATCAGTGTTTCCCTCGACGTACGAAGCATCAGTCAACATGATCATGTCGAATGTACGCTCGAACTGACCAAAGATCACTTTCTCGCGGACTGTGTATTCAAGTTAGCTTTAGGGATTGTGCCAACGCACTTCAACAAGTATTTACGAACTCAGGCGGCGTAATGTAAACAGAACTTGTCAATATCAGAGATTAGAACAAACAAAAAAGCAAGTGTCAGCAAGAATTGCACAATCGTATCTAAGTCACTTTCACTTGGACGTGAGAAAGCTGGCGCTTGGAGGTGGGACAAATAAAGGACCTCCCTTCGAAAGCATTTTGCGGCATCACTAAAATCGCCTCTGGTCGACAAGACACACACTTTCGCCATTTTTCCAGCTACTCTATTAACGTGAAACGTTTCTTGGCTAGTAGTTGCTCCGGATTTTGTGAAGCAGGAATAAAGGAACTATGAAATGAGTTTCCAGCGTTCTTTTCAGATAAAGACCCCAATTATTCGTCCATGTTCATGGAACCCGGAGCAGGAATCCGTTTTCGTTTTATTGCCTCCAGTTTTGCACAAAACAAAAAGATAAAAATTCACATCTGCTTTCGTCCTCAACTCGACCGGTCTCGTCCACCAACCTGTGAAATTACCTGGCCATGACGTAAAGTAGCCCTTTCTACCCGAAACGCAAGTTCTCCCAGCGGAGCGAGGTACCCGTGTCAGTCAATCGTCGCGTTGCGTCGAAACGGCGTTTCTGTGTCGACATTTTGGCGCGAGGATGTCGAAATGATGTCACCTACCAAGGTTTCCACGAACGCTGATTGCTTCGTAGGACTCGTTGGTAAGCGACGCTTCTGCGATGAACGCCATGGCTATGACTGCGTCGCAGCTGAGCGAAGTGCAGTTTAAAATATTTCGGTATCGTGAAAGTATGGGCCTTGTTCCGTACGCCGCGACGCCCACGCGGCAAATAGAGTACACGCCCGACGAAGTCTGTAGCAGTTCGGCGCCGGAACCGGCCACGGAGGAGTGGCGATAGGGAATTCATCGGCAACTTCATCGTTTGCGAGCCCAATTTGAGTGACACACAACTCGTATCTAATACAGAAGCTAAATTCAACTGACGTACTTCAAAAAAAGAGAAAACAAGATTTCCACACTGTTGATGTTTCAGTTACTTTGCTAGGAGGTGCAAGCTACAGCTCATTACAAGAAGTTTCACCACAACCTTTTTATTAATCCTTCAATTTATACCGTCAGATTCGTTACGAGCGCTCGAGGGGGAAAATGAAAAATACGGTCCGCTTTTTTTTTTTTCAAATCTTATGTTAAAAGTAAGGATTTAGTATTTTTAATCTCGCGTGCTAGTCTTCTTTTTTCCCCATAAACGATATGCATGACGGTAATAACCCCTGGACAAGGCGAACAAGGGGGGCAAAGCACAAACACAAAACTCCAAACGCAGTTAGGTGACTGGTTCGCGACCGAAAAAATGGCCTGGTCCTGGTATCGAACCAGGGAAATCTGTTTCCCGTGGAGAGTTCATAACGATATGAAGACATTAAAATTCTGTCTAAACGTGTTTTATGCTCACTTTAATTAAACCCAGATTGTGTGAGGCCGTGGTCTGACACGTCAACTCACTTCAGTTTCCTCTTAAGATTTAGCGTGAAAATTCACGTCACATGACCTCAACGTCAATTCAGTTTCACCGCTAAATTTAGTGGGAAAAATGACATCACGTGACTTCATGTCGCTTGACCTTTTGCACGAATTCAGTTTCCCCCTAAATTTAGCGGGAAACTAACGCCACCTGATTTCTACACCGACCCAGTTAATTTCTTCGCTAAATTTAGAGGGGAACGTAATGTCACATGATATGATGCCACGTGACGTATAAACAAATTCAGTTTCCCCGCTAGATATATCGGGAACATTGACGTGACGTTATCTGAACGCCAATAAGTTTCTCCGCTAAATTTAGGAGGGAGAATGATGACACATGAATTTATGTCATTGACCTCTACACAAATTCATTTTCCCCGCAATATTTAGCAAAAAAAATAAGGTCACGTGGCAAAATGTCAGAAGACCTGTATACAAATTCAGTTTACACACTAGATCTATCGTTGAAATTAACGTCACGTGACCAGAGCGCTTATTTTATTTCGCCGCTAAATTTAGACCGCAAAATGATGTCACATAATGTCATGTCTCGTGACCTATACATAACTCCGATTTCCCCGCTAGATTGAGCGGAAAAAAAATGGCGTCACGTGGCCTCAACACCAATTCAGTTTTGACGCTTAATTTGGCGGGAAAAATTACTTCACGGTTTCGTGTCACATAACCAATACACGAACTCCATTTTTCCGCTAGCTTTAGTGGTAAAAGCGACTTCACGTGACTTCAACGCCAATTCAGTTTCCCCGGTAAATTTCGCAGGGAAAATTATGTCCCATAACTTCATGTCACGTGACTTACAGGCAAATTCAGTTGCGCAGCTAAATTGAAGCGGAAAATTTGACATCACGTGATCTAATACAAATTCAGTTTACCCGCTAGATTTAGCGGGGAAGTTAACGTCACGTCGACCTGGACGCCAATTCAGTTTTCCCGTTAAAGTTTGCGGGGAAAATGATGTCAGATGACTTTGTGGGACGTAACCTAAACACAAAATGAGTTTCCCCGCCACATTTAGCGGGGAAATAGACGTCACATGACACGATGTCACACGGTTAATACACCAATTAAGCTTCCCCGTCAAATTTAGAGGAAAATTTACATTGCTTACACCGATCGCATAATGATGCCGCCACGAGGTGCAACTGCTCCCAGTGGACAAATTCGGATAGCAAATTCTATCCCGCATACGTTTACCTCAGACAACAACTCTCAAATGTACTAATAGTACGCGCTAAACTATCGAATGAAGAACGCCGTGAGAATATCGCCAAACGTCCGCAAAGCTAGAACGTTTTATGTATGCAAAGCTATTGCCTAGCAATTTGGTTGAGAGTGCGCCCTGTGTCGTTGTTCTCCTTGTCTCGGTTCGTGTTTTTTCGGCGCTTTATACCCTTTTACAAATCGTTTTGTTTGAGCACTTGTCAAATTTTTTCAAACGTAAAGTTAGCATTTCCCAACATGGTTTCTTCTCTGGCAGGTCTGTAGAGACCAATCTGGTGTCGTTTTTATACTTTGCTTCGCCAATTGCCGATCAGCGTAAGCAGGTGGATGCCGTATACTTTGATCTGCCGAAGTCGTTTAACTTAGTGAATTATTCAATTATTTTACATAAATTGGGGACATATGGAGCAAATAACCAGTATAGCAATTTCCGTTTTCAAACTATCTGATGAAACGAAAGAAACTTCGTTGGAATATTAGGACATCATTCTAGATCTTATGTGTTCTCTTCTGGTGTACCAAAGGGGTTCATACTAGGGCCAATTTTAAGCAATGTTTTTATAAATGATCTGGGTTCTTTTGTCCGCCATTCACATATTTTGTAATATGCTGAAGACATAAAATTGTTTAGGCAGGTGTCATTTATCTATGACTGTGAAATGCTACTCGAGGATGTTAATGCTGTGCACCATTGGTGTTGCAGCAGTCTGTTAATACTAAATCCTAAAAAAAAAAACTGTAGTTATGCCCTTTTCTAAGAAATTGGAAATCATAAGTTTCGTTACTATCTCTCGAACCTACTTCCGCGTAGGGCTGAATGCACACGAGATTTAGGAGTATATATTGATTCATCACTGTCATTCGGTGAACATGTTTCCAACATCACAAATGCTGCCTATCGAACGCTAGGTGTTATTTCGAGAATATCGCGTGAATTTTCTTCGTCAACTTGTGTATTCGTTTTGTATTTTTCATCACTACGTAGCAAGCTTGAATTTAGTTCGGTTTATTGAAAATGTATTGGTAGTGCAGACCAGGCAAGAATCCAAAACGTACTGAGAGGTTTCATTCGAATTATTTATGATCAGTACGTTGGCCGCAGTGTTTAATATGATTATAACAGGCTTTTAAGACGGTGTGGTTGTAGTCAGGGTTGGGCAGTATCGCGATACAAATGTATCGCGATAGTATTTCAGAAATACATTTCGTATCTGTATTTCTGTATCGCGATACATTTTTTTCACCAGTATTTGTATTCCTGTATCGAAATATATTTTGAACGTTCCTTTGTATCGCAATACAATCAGGGTGAAATGTATTTCGTTACATTTCTTGAAGAATACTCCCCCCCCCCCAAAAAAAAAAAAAAAAAAAAAAAAGTCCGAACGCTTTTTTTTTTTTAATTCTGAGGGCCCCAGGGTCAAGGAGATGCTGGGGCATTGTTACCATGCTGACCAAGGTTCCTTCCGATTCTCCTAACTACTTTTCTACAACTTTTCTATGCGTCCTCTTCTCTCTTCTGAGAAAGTTGCGTAGCGTAGCTCCTGGCACGCCACCTCGAACCAGGTGGCGTGCCAGGAGTGGAGTCACAGCATCTTGTGCCGCGGGTCCTTAGGTATAGGGTTTTTTTAGTTATTGTTTGCTGGCATCCAAAACCTGCTGCTAACCGTCTTTCTTGCCCTAGCGTACACAGTACACCCAGCCGGGAAAGCTGAGTCACAGTTCGTTGCAGCACGAGCCTGGCGGTGGTTGACTTGAAATAGTAGGATGACTCACGCAATGAAGTTCAACACATATTCGAATGCGTCTGCGGCTGCGCCCCGAATATTGCACGGCTCAGGGGTGCGTCATCAGCCGACGTGAAAGTGACCCGCTCTTCTGGTGATCCGAAACCCAGGAAAGAGGTCAGATGTGGCCCCGCTGTGGCGACCCGGACTTCGTACAACTGCGACTCGTTTCAAGCGCGCTGTTTCTCAGAGAGCTCGCACCTGTGCCGGGAATATCAGGTCACAATTCACGAGGTCTCTATTTGGAGTATGCAAGGCGAAACTTGAGGACTGAAATCCATGCGTCGGTGGCGGAGGGTCGGCAGGAAGGACCTTCACAACAGGGATGCCACCGTATCGTTTTTTCAACCGTAACAGAAGATAAGACTTGTGTTCCAGCATGCTTCACGTGGCCCATAATTCTCGAAACTCCTGCACGATATTCAACGAGGTAACCTACAGCAAAAGTACGTATGGTCCTTTCATACAGCAGCGTGGTAAAGTTTCATGTTCAAGGCCAACCCTGCAGATAAAGTATACCAGTTTATTCCACCGTGACGTCATGTCATAAATGTTGACAGGGGCGTTCTTATTGGACAGGGGCGTGGTGACGATTTGATGGGATTTAAGATGAAAAAATTTATTTAGAGGTCGAAGTCTTTTCACATCCCTCGTCAGACAGACAGGATGTCAGAGATTGCACCGCGGTCAATCCTTGATGGAACGTTTTTTTGAGCCCATTGAAGACTCCTCGTCGTCCGAAATCACAACCTTCAAGGCAAAGTGCCGAGCCTACGGGAAAGTAACTACAGGTTCAGGATTAAAACCTTCCACTTGCTACTTGAAGCTTCATCTCATTTGGCGTCTCAAACAAATTTCAAAAATGTATCGCAGTATCAGTATTTCTGTATTTGTATTTCTGCCCTCCCTAAAATGTATTCCTGTATTTGTATTTCCAAATACATTTTGCCTCTATTTGAAATGTATTTCCGATACGTATCGCGATAACTTTTACAGATATATTTCAGTATCAGTATTTCAGCTACTATTTTAATGTATCCCAGTATTTGTATTTCCAAATACATTTTTAGTATTTCTGCCCAACCCTGGTTGTAGTACACTAAGCTCGAGAAGACTTGAGCGCGATGTAATATTTTTTGTATAAATGCGTTCATTGTCTCATTGATTGTTCAACCCTCACATCAGCTCTTAATATATACCTCCCGCGACTGCTTTTGAGGATAAATCCCACTTCCTCAGTTTAAGAAATCAACCTTTCCAGTCCCATGAACCGCATAAAACATTCCTATAACAGGTTCAGTACAACCACTATCGACATTTTCAACTCAAGTGTTGAAGCGTTTAGATGTTCAATGGCTGTTATTAAACTGTTACCCATTTCCTGTTCCCCATAATACACGATATTTGTTGCAAGTGCCGTAGATTTCTTGTGAGTACTCATTTTGACTATGTGCATCATTACTTAGGCTACTCACCGTTCACGAGCACGAAGAATAATGAATGAATGAATGAATGAATCATTTTTTCCCAGAGAACGTTGCCCCCGAGAATTGTAGACATATGTGCACCTCCGCTCCCCCTCGTCCTACCGATGATGAAGGCGCGGCGCCTTCGTCGTTGGTGCAAGTACGGAGCGGAGCCATGGTGTGCGATAGAGTCACTCACACAATGAGAATGGCAGGGCGCTTCTTTTGATCTAATGCCCGGCCTCGAAGACGCGCCCTATGCCCTCAACCGTGCTTTGGCTGCGCTCACGCGCTCCAAGTGCACGAGACGCTGTGGCGTTGTCGTAGCTAGGATGCTCGCACTGGAGGCGGAAAACGGAAGCTCCACCTCGCTGCTTCTTACCTTTTCAGGGGCTATATACGGCGCGGTGAACGGCCCATGGCCTATCACGATCACCTTCCGCTCTCCCTCTTTTGCGAGCGCCATTTTCACTTAAGGAGCGGTGCAACGATATTCAATTGGAATGTTTTTCACTTTACACGAGCTAACTGGCACTAGTGGGACTCAAGGATACTCGCACGCAACGCCACTGACCAAGAAACTCCTTTGTTGCGGTGTAATTTCAGAGACAAAAGCGATCATTTTCATTCAATCTCTCCTTTGCAAAATTTGATGACGTAAAGGGGGGATCGCAGTACACCCATATGACGATATTTGAATGCTGTTCATAGATTGGACCCGAACATTGCGTGGGCACTTGATTTGGGCTCGTGATAATTACTAGCTCGAGAAGCATTCGGGTAGTAGCCCGTGTCCAATCGCTGCAACGACGACAATAGCCGAGCCAAAACAATGTCGGGAACTCAGCGCGTGTCCTGTGTTTTGCCAACCCCAGCGCGTGGCTATGATCAACGTTGGCGGCATATAATCGGTTCCAGATCACGCGGCTGATTGTTAAGCCTGCGAGTTGAGGGGGTGAACGCTGCTCGTTTTTCTTTACTTTTTTACTAGGACTTCTATAGACCTTTCCAAAAAAGAGCGTATGGCCGGTGCCATTTCCAGTGTTCGTGCGTATGGCGCGTGCTTTGCTCGTTTTCCGGAGCGACGCACACGCGCGTGCTGAGCTGTGGAGATCGCACGCTGGGCTGTGGATTTGTAAACATTGGAAAGGTCTATTGCGTGGGGTGAAAAACGAATGCGTGTTTCATAGGTCATTAACGTCAGGGATCCGTTCTAAGCGGTATTTGCGCAAAGTACAAAAATTGTTGCATCGCCCCTTTAAGCAGCGCCGCCATCATCATGGAGTGGCTAACAAAACTACACTTAGCGACCTCTCGCGACCGAAGCATTGCGCAGTACATTCTCTCGCGCTTAAAATGATTTTTTTAGTGTCAACACCCTTAAAGGCGCAACCTGCGATAACGTTTTCTTACATTAACCACTTACCTGTAGTATCCTCTTTGAAGGTCAGGTGACGAGACAAAGGCGCCACTATGTTGTGTCCCTAATTTCTGAAGTTCGTTTGTTCCGTTCTAATTCAGGAATTATCGCGATCTTTCTTTACTTCATTCCACTAAAATTGAGATATAAAATGGGCACTGGACACACGTGTTATAATATATTTTGTTAAAAAAAGGCCTACCTGGAGCTATCAAATCACTACCTAAATAAAATATTCTTTCGAGTTGGAAGGGAAGCATAAATAAAAAAATAAGAATATAACTTTACCGGGGTGCAAACATTATATATGTAGTCGGCATGCACAGAGGCTCGGTGGCTCGACTGGTCTTAGAAATACCGGCACACCTTTCTGTTGTCATTCCGTTGTGTCGATCTATTTGCTCCTCCTTCGTGAGAGTTTTCTTTACTTCATACCTACGCCTAGAATTTTAACTACATAATGTGTGAGCTTTAAAGGTAACACAAGAATTAAACTGTGATCATCGATGAGCTAGAGCTTCAGGACGGTGACTGGAAAGCAATATATTCGTTGTTTTCTATCATCCGTTTTCCTTATTTCGTAATTTTTTTTCCTCAAGTCGCGTTTTGGGGGCGTGAAGAAGTGTCTCAATTCTCGATATCGCCCACGCTTAATGTTGGGAATAACGCACCAACCAAAACCAAATCATATTTAAAAAGGAAATATTTTATTCTTTAAACTTTTCGAGCATAAAAAAAGCCGGAAAGAACGTAACATGATCAGCATAACTTGGGCAACAAGAGGAACTTGAAAATGTACATGAAGGTTCACTTGTCCTTTCTTGTAGCGCCATCTGGCACACAGTGCTCGCAAAGCAAGCCACATATCAAATTCAACAAACGTGGGACAAAACTAGAACTACAATAAATGACGCCAAATTATCGCGTACAAAAATGTTCGCTACGAAGATGTCTTTCTCGCGCCTAACACTTCGCTGAGTTCTGGGGTTCATTCAAATCCAGCGCGCGATTGGGAAAGGCCCGTCGGACACAAGGTGGCGCCATTACAGAGAAACCGTATGTACAACCGGACACACCACCTGATCAACATTCGGAAGGATGTTTTCATCGGCGCCTCCCTCCACTGCGTAACCTGCCCATTCTTTGAGAGTCCCTCGATGCTCTTGCGCCTCTATTTATGCGGTTATTATAAATAAAGCAGTATGAACCATGTGCCTCAGAAATGATAGCGATGTCGAAGAACCGAAGGAAGCAACGCTGGTCAAACATTCCGCGGCCTAAAGTTCAAAATAATTTGTCCTCATCTTTGAGTCAATAGCCTGCTACGAGTCCGCCTGTGATGAGCGTTGTTGTGCAGAGCAGAGATGACCATCGTAGTAAAAAATACACACATGATATTGCGAGGTGTGCCCTCAGCTTCAACTAAAGTGCTTGTACTTTATAAATAGCTCTCGTGGCACACTAACACACATTAGCACTGAATGATATCAACCTAAAAGTTGAAACGCGGTGCGAGCCATGTCAATAATTAAAGGTCTACACCACGTAAAAGTATCTACTGTCGTCTCTTTAACTTCACGTCTCGGCATATATCCGCGAAAATTAAAAGTGGTGAAAAAAAAAACAAAAAAAACTTAAGCTCTTGGGCGAGTCAATTCGCTTCCCAAAATACGCGCATCTGTTTTCAGATTTGTTGTGATTTAAGGGTTTCTGTTCTGCGTATTTGCGTTAACTCGGTCGTACCAAAGCTACCATCGCCCAAGTTTGTTTATCACCAGATTTTCTTGAGACGGAGAAAACTTGGTTTATCATTATTTCAGTCTTCCTGTGGCATGTAAGCGTCCCGTATTCATATCCGCCTTTGCTGTGTCCACAACCCGTCTTTCCACCTCGTCTCAGTTCACACACATCCTCAATGTGTGGGTATGCGACGATTTTACACCAATCATTGGAGGTAAAATGCTATCGCCAGTACGTAATATACATTTCTAAAATATATGTATAAACTTCCAGCGCACCGAATTTCACCGATATTGTGGCCAGCGATAATTGTTTAGATCGCTAACAAAAGACGTAGCTCGCCAAACGGTGCTTGGAATGCTATTTTTATAGCACTGTACAGATAAAGGGAATATTAAAAAATATATATATTTGACCTCAGCGCAAACGGCGACTTCCATTCTATAAAGCGACAGAGTGACTAGCCTGCATTCGCTCTAGTTCCAAGAGGATTGAACTACCCTGTGCCGACTATGACGACGAGACTTTGGAGGACTACGGACGTGCCGATTATTTTAGAAGTGGCTAGAACAGGTGCTAACGAGTTGTGCTGTATACGTTAGTGCGAGCAGGAAGTAAGAGACGCTGCACTTCGTTGCGATTCCCTTCTCAGTGAGGAATATGCTTATTTATCTACGATTGAAATCGACGCAGTCAGGTCTAATAGAAGTAATTTAGGGTCCCTCGAATGTGTCGACATGAAAGATTCGCAAACTCGGAACAAGAAGAAGATAGCTCTGAGAAATTGTTACATTAGAGATTCATTTTTCTCATACGGAAGCCGGAAGGACTGCCGAATAAGATATGATGAGCGTCCGATGCAACAGTTTCTGGAAGTTGTTTTGTTTTTCTAGGCCGTTTGTGAGCACACTGACTCTACGGTTTCTTGATTCATGAATGTATATTTTATAAGGTAGCTGCTAACGGTAGAAACAGAACCTTGTCATTTTTGTGGCGAGACTTTCTCGAAGAGGCGAACAACACCAAGCCAGCGCACACCAGCCGGTACCGGTTGGCGTGGGAGGTAGAAATGAAGCACGTTTAGTATGTTTCTTCAGAACTGAATGTTTTTTTTTTTTTATAATTTCAAGCTTTAGCGCCAGAGCACTAGAGAGGCTGCAATTCGTAAACATTTTTGTTCGCAAAAGGCTGAGAAGGTGGCGTTGCATTGTCAAACCTCAGCAGACTCAGTACCGCGATTTTTATGCGACGGGAACATTTTCATTGCATGCTAGTATGGTGATTGGAACGATTCTCAGACTGGTGTGTTTTGCGTCCACCCATACGTTTGAAGTTGTCCCGAAAGATGAACAAATTGTGCCATAGGAGCCGGCGTGTTAAACTGTCAGATCTTGTGGCTGTGTGTGCTGCAAGTTCCTTCAAAAGGTACGGGCGAATTCGAGTGTCGCTCTCAGTGCAGCTTCAAAGCGTCTGGCTGCTAAAACTTGTATGAACTCTCATTTCCTTTGCGGCCTACAGCATAATAGAAACCAACCCCATCTCTCTCCACTGCAGTTCCACCGCCAGAATCGCGGCAGCCAACAGCATGACAATTACACGACGTCATCATATCAAAATAGGAGAACCACAGATAAGAACACCATAAAAAAAACAGTTGGAAGGGCGCTCGAGACACCATATTACCTATTAATATAGGTTGTGCACCTCGAACAAACATTTTCCAAACTATAATATACGATTCGTTTTAATTGGGGAGACAGGGTGGAGAGGGTGCCTGAAGAGCGAGTGTGTCGCGGCACTTAGGCAAGATGAAACATTTATACAAAAATGATGTTCCCTTAATCTTCCATCCTCGCATTCCGGTCTGATTCACGAAGCAATGACTGAAGTTTAAAACGTACTGCTCCATTCTCAACGACCACTCGAAAACCAAACGAGTTATTGTCTAGGAAAAACGAGCACGCTAAACTTGCAGTCAGATACAGACATGATTTTGACTTTCCGGCTTCTTAGTTTTAAACATAACATGAAACATTTTACGCTTAAAGCGCCCTATGTTTGCATGAATCAGGTATGACTCAAGGGCATGGTTTTCACTTTTAGACAAGGACGACGAAGCGACTAGACACACAAGAGCGACGCGTGTATCTAGTCTCTCCTTCGTCCTCGTTTAAAAGCGCTACCATGCCCTTGACATTCCAATATCAACTAGCCCAGCATTCTGCGTTGACAGGTATGAGTGCATGTAGTTTTAAAAATATTTGCCAGTACGCATTACATACACCTGAAATATATATCTTCGAGTTTATCTAAATTTACTTTTGCCACTGTGGTGGCAACGGTTGAAAATCAATGACAACAGAGATAGAAAACTAACAACTGCATGCTGCTCGTGTGTCCATTAAGCAAATAAAAAAAAATAGCGAAACTACTTCTTGATTTATTTTGTTTTATTTAGCATCCAATTAAATATTCTGTCTAAATTCATTTTGATTTCTCTAAAGCCAAAGTGAAACACAAAATGGTATAACTCTATTTTAACTCTACAAATTCAATCGAAATGTTTATATTTTTATCCCCTCACCCTGTAATAGAAAATATAAAATTTGAGTGAAATTGTGGCATGGCTTTTTCAAAGACGCGAACAATCCCGCCCTTCAACCTTTAAAACCCCGCCCTTCAACCTTAATAATTTTATTGAATATAATCTGTGTCTGTTCTGAGAGTAATTATCTTAATTCGTTCTTACAAATTAAACGCCCGTTTTCTTGATGGAGAGCAGCGAACAAAAACATATTGCAGCCATCTAAACCTTCGGACCAGTCTCTTTCTGTACTCAGACGCCGAAACAATTAGGCTCCGTTAAAATGGTCATTTCGAATCATTCGTAAAGTATGATAATTTGAGTTCCCAGTGACGTTGCGGATGCCCCATTATGCGCACATTTTAAGCCCTGGCACATTTCAGGATTAGAATGCCGAAATGCGCATCAGGGCTTTAGCTTGTCCACAGGAGCGACGCTGCAGTAGTGTCTCCGTGTTCGCCGACTACCGGGGAGGTCTTCGATACGGTAGCGGTCGTTGGGCAGTCGCTCCGTGACAACAAATGGCCCTGGAGTGCAGACAACTTCGACTCCGAAGATACCGACGAGGATTCCGACCGGGACGGTCGGTGAAGCAGGACGGCCGAGTGTGACCCGCGGTTCGCCACTTGGACATGAGATGGCGGTACTTGTGCCGGGATCGGCGGAAACGCGCTCGCAGCGCAAACCCAGCGGGAGAGAAGGACAGACTCGCTCGGGCAGCGGCGAAGGTCGGACGTGCAACATGCCGTTATGTTAACAATAAAACGAGTTATTTGACCCTAAAACGTCTACGGAGTTAACAATAGAGTGTCCCTTTATTGGGTTAAATATGTTTAGTTTGAAACTACTTTATTCTTCAATAAAATAATACTAAATCCCTGCCTAATGACGTCAGCTTGAAGATGAGATTGGCCTTCGAAATGGACGTTCTTTGCGTTTCGATCTCGAAAATTGCATTCACTTTGCCGCATGTCGCATGTCATTCAAATATTTCAGTGAAACACCCGAGACTGGGGTAAAGACAGTGAAAAACCCGAGACTGGGGTAAAGACCGACGACGACAAGGAAGAGGAGAACGTCTCCTTCTCTTCTTTGCGGTCGTCTGTCTTTACCCCAGTCTCGGGTTTTTCACTAAAATGTTTAATATACACCAGCTCACTTGCGCCCTTACGTTCTGCTCGTCATTCAAATGTTTGCCGTTGCATGAAGAATTTACGAACTGAAACCAAGCTAAACTGACGCAGCAAACAATTTTCAGGGATTCTTTAACCAGACTAAGTTTCACTAAACTCGCACGAATACGGGTGAATGTAGTTAGCAAGCTGGCTTAATTACCTTCCGGCACCAAAGAAAGCAGCCTGTCCACGCCGCCTGCTAAGTTTAATTAGCTTCAGCAGCGGCGCGCTGCAACTCTGGAAGATACTATGAAGCTATTTTAACCTCCATGCAGCTATGAGAAATGTTTATTAATATTCAGCAATAAACAGTGCACTTCCTCTAGCGTTTGCGGAACTAAACGTTTCGCCACATTTGGATACATTCGGCTGAAATTGCACAGGGCCCTTTTCATGTATTCTAAGTACAGCAACGTTCGTATTTGGACTGGACGGTACGTGTTACGAGACAAATAAATAACCCCCTGAAATGTGCTTCCACAAAAGACTGCGGCGTAAACGTGCATAATGTAAGGTTGAACACCGGTTTCAATATATCGCATGCCCAGTTGATGTGGTATATATCGAATCCCACGCTCACGTGACGAGGTCTGTGGGGTGACAAGGATGCGATAATGTTGGAGAGCACTTTCAAGCTTTCCGTTATGCACTTAAGGAACATTGTGAGTCATCGAACCGCACGGCATGTTATCTTCGCGCATTGATCTCCGGCGTTCTGGTCGGCGGTCACTCAACTGGCTGCCAGATGTTCGGAACTCACCCCACATTTATTAAGCTTTCATATTTTTTCTATTTATATCCAGATGAAATTAGTGGCCAAATATTCTAACCGGCCAGCTGAAGAAGCTTACTACGTTCGGCAACACGGCCCAAATTTTTGGACATCTTGTAGACCCTGAGATGGGGAAATATTTTATCGTTCCCCATCTCAGGGTCTACAAGATGTCGATTAATTACCAGCTCGCCTGCACTCTATCACCGCTCCCATTTTTTTCCGTTAGTGCTCAGACACAAAAGAGATACCGAATTTATTTATCGGACAATTTGGCACGTTCGCTCGACGACGCCGTATAAAATGGCTTGGCGACGGCATGCTCTATCACGCTATTGTTTTTTTGATCTGTTTTTCTTCTTTTATATGAACCTGTTCTAGAGTTCAATAAAACGAAACTCGATCGTGAGCTATTTGCTTGTGTTTTCCACCTACTTTTCACTCTCATTTTTGCGCTGTTTCATTTTTCTTGTATTCTAAATACATTGCCCTGACAAACGCGCTTTGATAAAGTTAATAAAACACGCATTGTTATTGTCGAAAACAGGTTAATAGCGGCAGGGGGGTTGTTCATTTGTCCTCTCTGCAGCGCGAGCATCGAAGCTCCAATAACAGCGTTTGGTGATCCTCAAGCGTGCTCGCGAAGTAAAAACTCGGCGCAACAAGCAACGCCCTGCAATCCTCATCCCACCAGAAACACTAGCACACGCGTCATGTCTCCCTCCCCTCACGGCGATATAAGAGTTACCCATTTCCTTTCTTCTGCTACAATTGGAGTTGAGAGACTGACCTAAGAACTCGAACCCAGCAATGCAATGACGCCCCACAGGCTTGGTTCGATGTTGAGTGCAACCCTGATGAACACTGCTGTCTGTTTGCCACCGGCAGAGCCCTTTGTCATTCGCTTACATTATTAATCAACTGCGCCAGCCGAGGGAAAAAATATTTCACTCTGGCGCTAATCTTTTCCTCTCGGCCAATTCCACGAATGTTTTACATCTGCTCGATCAATTGCTCGACTACGGTTATTTCTTTATAAAAGAAGCTTACATTCTTAAGAATAATTTTCATTTGGGGGATATAGTACATGTATATTAAGCGTCCGCGTGGAAGTGAAGTTATCCCGCAGCACTGAAATAAAAATGTTCTAGAATGACTTAGAACAGCCGGTGGCGCTCGGAAAATAGCAAACGTTTTTCTTTGCGCGTTTCATTTAGTTTTAAAAATGCAGCAATTTTAAGACCCCGAGGAAAATACGCCAAGTCCTAAAGACGTCAGTTCACTTCAGAGACTGGACACACTAACTGTTAGTCGTCCCACTAGAAGAAAGAACTAAGATCTGGATAAGCTGGTTCTTCACGCATTGTCCCAGGAACTAAATAAAAAGGCGTAACTTGTTGAGTCTTCTATAATTTCTGTAGGAAATATGCATCTAAGTGTAATGCCTTCAACCATTTTGAAACTCCATTACCACTTTCATATTTCGTAACTGCTCGACTTCACTTAAGGTTAATTTGTTTTACACATAGGGATGTAGTTCGACGCTTTTTCTGGGTTTATTAGCTTTCCTAAAGTCTACGACTGCTTTCGTGACGCACTAGGTTGACCTCAGCATCCAACGGGAAATAGTAGAAATTAAATTGTTCACCTATGAAGTTCTTCTACAGCAATGCAATGCAATGTCCTAGTAGACTATATTCAGGAGATTGCACTGACACCATAGAGCACGCTGAAATAAAGGAAAAAAGGTTACAATCAAAATTCGCGGCAAGACTAAAAGACATGGGCAATTCACAGGGAAAACGAAATAACGTCTATTGCAAAAAAAAAAAAAAAAAAACATCAGGCAGGTGCACCAAAAATTTAGACAATAAACATTTTTGTAGTTGTTTGTAAGCTTACAGTCTTAGCGTGTTTCTCGGCAAAAGTATATTTTTGCAAAATATCTTTCAAAAACTATAGCTTATGTTTGAAAATGAATTGTACAGTTTGACTTATCCACTGGGTTAAATATTATAAATCATGGCAATATGTTTTTGCTGTTCCCGATTGCACATGGAAGTGCACTATGCATTGGTAAAAATGAAATGACAACTTTATCTTTCAAACTGCCACTCAAACGCTACTGATTAGTTTAAATGAAGCGCGAGTTGAGTTTCCCAAACATAACTAGGCTGTAGTTTATTTTTTTTTTTTCAAAAAGATATTTTCCAAGATGTTTAAGCATTCTTATTGTTTTACTGGATATGCTGCTTTGTTGCTATTTTTCTTTGCAGAGGCAATCATCTCTTTCGTATAGATTATAATATTCAGAATGTTCAATTGTTTTAAAATGTAATAAATAAAACACAGTTGAGCTTGTGTCACAAGCGTGATGTAAACTTAAAAAAAATTACTAGACCGATCTAGTGAAACCGATCCTAAAAGCAACATTTTCCACAATTTACAAAGAAGTTAGCGCTGATCATATAGCTTTGTCAACCAAAGCTATATGATCTGCGCTTGTGAGACAAGCTAGAATGTGCTCAACCGAATTTGAGCACATTCTTTTGGATTAGCAGCTTTAGTGCCTTTTGAGAATAAAAACACTCTATAAAAGTCGGTAACCACGTGATAATTATAGCCGTGTCGCGCTGGATAATTTCCATTTGTCTCAGATCAACGAAGCGATAAATATGTGGCCTGAAGAGTCCCTATCACTTTGTTGAATGCTTTTTATATGCTGCAAATAGTAAGGATTGCTATCCATACTCCACCACTGATTTATATAAGATTCTGACATAATATTGATTTTCTGCAGTTTTAATAGTTTATGTGTTTATAGTGACGATGCCAAATTACAGGTTTGTAAAAGTTGTGTACTGCAAGTTCGTGAAAAAGTAAGGGCGTGGTCGAGTAGAAAAACGCGCATTTCACGCTTGGGGTCGTGATCAAGTACCTGAAAAATAATAGGATACTTCCTACAGAAACCCACGATGATATGTCTAGGGCTTTTGGGGAGTCTGCTGCGTCATTTATTAATATAAAGAAAATATACCTGGAGCTTAAATGTTGGAGAACATCTTATAAAAAGGTAGTGGCCTGTCAAAAACTGTCAGCACAGAAGAAACCATCAACAAAATATATGCTATATTAATGCAAGATCTAGGAGAATCATCATGAATATAGTACAGAAACAGGTGTCTTATTCCATGTGGTGCACCTAATATTGTCAAAAGAATTTGACATAAAACGTTAACAGCTAGATGGGGTACTCGAACTTCAGCCACACAAAGGAAAACGAGGGTGGTGCTTTGCATACAACCTTTAAAGACCTTTCGGAGGAACAAACGGAACTTCCTTAACAAATGTGACGATGAATGAATCATGGATATACCACTACAACCCTGAGATCAAGACGCAATGTCAGCAATAAGAACATCGTGGTCTCCCCTACCCCCAAATAGGTAAGCACGGATTACTTCATCAGCACGCAAGTTCATGCTATCGGTATCTTAGAATTCGAAACGCGTTCTTGTGGCCTATTATAAACAAGCTGGAGCCAAAATAATTCTTATTATGCGGATTTAATTCCATATTACGTGTTGTAATCAAGGAGACACATCGTCGAAAATTGAGACAAGGAGTGCTCCTTCATCACGACAATGAACCTAGTGACAGGTCTTGCAATACGATAGATGCCATTTACAAAGAAGACTCAACATTGTTCGAATATCTACCGTATGCACCAGATCTGGCTCCCAGAAACAATGGGGTTTTCTCAATAATAAGAGAACATGTGCGTGTGAAACTATTTTCATCTAATAATAAGATTACAGTCTGCAAAGGCGGGATCTGCAAAGGTTGGACAAATCTTCCTGGAAGAGGTCAAAATGCAGGATCGCTAGGACAAGTGCACTCGATTTCAAGGAGAATACGTCAAAAAGGGCGTAGGAACTTTGCCAGTTTTTCTTCGAAAATGAGTCAGGGTTGGAGCATAGGGATCATCCTACTTCTGAAAACCCGATTGAACTACTACGTTAGTGAAAAGGGGGAAAGGGGTTGGGCGTGTTACAGAAAGTATGCGAAGGCCCTCTCTTTTCTATCTTCGGCATTTTTGAACGTAGCATCACACAAGTTTCTATTCGGTAGTAACCGATCAAGTTTTTATGTTGTTAGCATATTTCACGTTAACCTTATATTTTATATTTACTTAATTCCGGAAATTTTATGACGCTCACGAAGACTTCTATTAATAAATCAGCTTTTAGATGTTTTAAATAAAATAAAGTCTTTTTGTGACTCTATGAGGTGCTCCTTACTACGCCGTTCGGCCCGGCCGGGTAGAAGTTGCTGCCCATTTCACACAAAAGCCTTGTGAATTTCCACTCTTAAAAAAGGCATTCTATCTATGCATGTGAATATGCTATCTACATGTGTGTAATTTCGCCGACTCGTGTTTTTTTTTCTATTTCTATATATGTATTTACCTTCAGGCACACCATGTTAAAGAAATAAGGCGCATATAAAAATAATGGTGAAAATAAGACATTGTGAAGTCAAGCTGCCGCTGTTTTAGTTGACTTCTATACTCTCAGGAATTGACCTTTCTGGCTCTGTGGTACTGTAACACATAATGAAAGACCTGCTAATCGTATTTATTGTATGAGCTAATTGGCGAATTAGAAAACAAATCGGTCTCCGCACCATAATGAAATCTTCATAATGCAACTCCTGAAACGCAAAGTACACCAACAATGTAATCAAACCTAACACCTTTAGGTACACCTAACGGCTATAGAAACAGGCGAGAAAGGGTAAATGGTTTCATAACGAAAAAATAGCTCGAAAATACACGGGCACAAAAAAGGGAACACGCAGGAGAAGGCGATGAATATCAACTTTCTTATTATGAAAACCATATTCTAGTTTACACAGGCGTACGGTCTTTATCTTTCACTGTGTGGTTGCTTCTTCCTTTTTTTCTTCGAATAAGAATTATCCTAAGTCGAAGACGGCTATCACACTATCCCTGAGGTTCACAGATGGCTAGCTTACGCACGCTATTTTCGTTTCTTTCTTTCGTACCTCTATAGTAGGCCCTAACTATCTTCCTAGATAACTGAACTTTGTTTTTATATATACTATTTGTCTTTCGTGGACCGTGGTTCGCAGCCGCAGTCACGGCAATGCATCCCTGAATGGAAGAAAGCTCCACCTTCTAACGAACAATGATGTTCACGAAGTCGGGTGTCCGCGTGAACAAGAATGTGTTTTCCATAAAAAGCAAGTCGATATTCAGCGCCTTCTCCTGTGTGTTTTCTCCTTTGTTTCCTTCTAGTTTTTCTCTGTTCTTTATTATAAATGTAGCCCAACTACCCCAACTCTCCATTCTAGTGAAATGTCTACAAAACAGCTGGTTTCTAGATACCTTTTTTTTTTGTAATTTTCACGTAGGGAAATGTACCACAATCATTCAAACAATGTACTATATAACATTTGAATTGCAATATACGCATTTTGTTTATTTCATGTCGGTGTTAAAACACTGCATGGTACGGATACTTGTTTGTTTTTATCTTGAGGGGCAAACACGTTTTGCGGCATGACTGCCAACTATGCCAAGCAAATGGCGAAACACTACGGCTCATTTTCTAAAACGAATGCATCTCGGAAGATGTTCCCCAGAGAGGTCGTTACAGCAATACATAATAGATATTAAAAATAAACGTTTAAGAGCAAACTTTATCGACCTTTGTGGCAAATCTGCAAGCGCAAACTTCGAGGCGAACTTTCGTGAACAGGATCCTCGATTATAACCATAAAGGCAATCCTTCAGGAGAAACCCTAAGCCGGGATCTTATCAGTTATCTGTCAAGGCAAAGTTTGAATAAGCGAGTCAAGAAGGTGTGCATCTCTGTGCGCGTAACACAACAAAGTAGCAACAGTTAGAACTTGCAAAAGCGTAAAGTGCACGGCAGGGGTGGAGAGCTTCAAAAATATACGTTCTGTGATAGAAAGTGGGCAGCAGCGGCGAAAGTTCTTCCCACCCCTCTGTTAGTGATTGCGACCACCGAACCACTGTGGAGTTCACGCATGCCTATGTACAGTGGATGGTACCTGTCGTACGGACGAATCCAAAACCACAACCGCAAGTGACTCGCCTCCATCTAGCGGAGGAGTTTTTTTTTTTTTTTTTTTTGTTCTCCCGTTGAATCAACTACACACGCGAAGCTAGCGTAAGAATGTGCCATTTGTCTAACTTGTCTCAAGAAGCATATCTGCTCGTCTCTAGTATCAAGGCAGCCCAGACAATTACGAATGCATTATAGTGGTGCACAAAATTCTACCTGCCCTGTCGCGCTTCATGGCAAGAGAAATGTTTCATTTTTACTTTCAAACAGAGCATAATTTTCCGTCACATTCATGCAGTGCCAAGTTTCGTTGCGAGAATTCGTTCGACAATAACGTTTTCGAGCGCGATATGATGGGAGGGGTGGGCCCTACACACCTTAGAGGGAAATAAATGAAGCTAACTCGAAGACAGTGCCAGATATTCCAGGAGTAAGTGATATATGCCATACTAAAACCTTTTTCCGGTGATAAAGAACAACAATCGCATTAACTTTGCAAAAAGATGCAGCGGGACCCTACCTTCATATGTGTGGCGTTTCGCACTGAACGACAAAAGCGTAGCCTACTCTCTGGAATATATGTATGTATAAAAAAAAATAAAAACTGCGTACATAGATGAAGTTATGGTAGACATCATTAGTGGCACAATATGTGATTTGCTCGAGTATATTCAGTGTGCAGCTATCGAGAAGCTCGTCAACTGCAGACAACCTGGTTTTCTCATGAACTTGTATCTTCGGTAACGTCTTAAAAGCAATTACAATTTCATATGCTCTTATGTTATAAAAAAGTCACTGTACTTGTAACTACCAGATAGGTCGAAATTAGGTTTGACAACCTAATTTCAATACGGAATGGTGTTCTGTACCATAACTGAAACTACGGCAATTGCACAGGTAAACCAGCTTTCTCCTTAATAATATAGCGTATGATAACAAGTTATTATAACTCGACAAGGAGTAACTTGTCTTCATTACTTTCCAAAAAAAGAAGTGGCTATTAGATTCTTAACAGGTTAGTTGGCGCTGTCCTGTTGAACGGTATTGTCTCGGATGATGGTAAAAAGCGTTCTCCATTTTTTTTTATTCTAGAAGAAATATACTAGAACTGTGAGTATCGCGAAACTTCTCCTTGCATTTGCCCAGTGCGGACGTCTTTCAGTTTACTACAGCACAAACTACACGCTCCTGCGTTGGCTTCCAATGCGATAAAAGGGAAACGCGACGAGATATTGCGCTTCATCTTGCATAGAGTCGCCAACCTGCCCGTGTCTTCGCGCTTGCAAGGTCTGGGAAAAGGGGCATATTTCATTGCTCTCTACAATCGCGAGGGTCGCGTGTTTCGGAGCATGTTATGGAGGGTGCATATGACACCAGTCCTCGACTACGATGAAGTAGGTTACATGGTCGGGTACAAGTCACATTTCAAATTGCCATAAAACCGCTGGCCAACACTAAGCAAATTCTAGATACTATAAAACTTTCGAGATCAAAACATCTGTACAAACATCCTGCAAAAAATCGATTTGCAGATAAAAATAATATTCAGCACGTTGAGTGATGGTTCCCTTGAGGTCGCAGCCATTTTACCAAGGAAGCAAAGAACATAATAAATATTCAAACTTTTATTTCCTGCGCGCTCGCCTGTCTCTTTTTTATGACTGAGTGACATATCAGCCTGAAAATCAAAGTGTGATCTTCTCCAAGACAGTACCTGCGGAATTGAATGGCCGAATAGGAAAAAAAAGCGTCCTTTTAATAATGGACCAAACAGGCTCCCACTCATTTATTTTTGCCATATCGGAGTAACCAACCTTGAAATTTATAATCCTAGTATGTCCTTTACATGTCTCGAGAGGAATTCAGCAAAGAGGAGGAACTCCATTTGTTACAACCTCGTAGTTTTTCCTTGTGCAGGGCCGAATATTATATGGAAAGCTTTCGAATCATTTCCATACATTTTCGTTTTTGTGTAATATCTAGCATTCCTTATCAAAGAGAGATGGTTTACGGGGCCTAAGGTTGGTGGTGGAACACTTGCTTTCTTTGTAGCAAGAATGTACAGTAACGTGGCATCTGCGAATCTCGAGTACATCGTTAAGACTCACAAGCCGAGGCCTTTCCAGTCGCAGAGCACTTTCATTGCTCCTTCGGTAAAATGGCCTGAAGTGCGAATACTCAGTGGACCGCGTCAACCCTACATAGTTCTCGCAGTGATTTGTACACACGCCGTTTTTGTTCGCCCAGTCACACTGCGTCGCGAATTCCGGTACGAACCGCCTCCGTAGGGAGTTGCAAGTACGTGCGCCCGCCGGCAATATGAAGGTGAACAGCTTACCTGGTTTCTTGCCTGTTTTACGGCTCCCTAAAGCTATATTAACTCTCAGCGTCTCAAATAGTACGTGGCTTGGGGTCTAAACTTTGCGTTCTAGCCCTCTTCTGGAACAGAGCTTGTTCCAAAGCTTGCAGGAGCGTCAAAACAAGAAGAGGGCTGTTCACCTTCCTATCGCTCACGGGTGTACGTCTCAAGTTACATTAGAGCGAGTATGGCGGATATTTTCAAGAGAACCGGAGCGGCGTAATCTGCCGCACGCCGCACCAAGCCGCAGACATGCGATCCTTTCTGCAAGCAAATGCTTCACCATGAACATTCAAACTCCGGTAACGCTATACAATTTCTTCCCAAGCGCTTACTTGCAATCTCCCGCCTGGTAAAACAGAGTAAGGCTTTCGCGGGACGCGCTCAAGCATACAGGGCGTACCTGCAGAACACACGCCCACACGCGCAAGCACCAAACCCGGGCGGCAGAAAGAGAGATCCAAGGCGCCACAAGAGGCGCCGCGGGCGCTAGTATTCGATGAGCTTCCAGTTCTCTTCTGCCGAAGGCCCGATGGCGGCGTAGGCCAGGAAGAACCCGAACGTGAAGACGCCGAACAGTACCGGGAACACGGTTCGTGAAAAGTAGTCAATAGCTTTTGCAATACGCGGCTTGGGCGGCAATTCGGTTGGGAAGAGTTGGGGCCGTCGGAGCCAGGCGAACACCGAGGCTACTGCCCGGAGTCTCTCAGTCCTGGGCCCGGCCCCGTTCCCCGTCATGGCGGCCGGCTCTCCCGTGCTGAGGTCGATGCCCGCTGCATCCGTGGGCGTGGGTGCCGACCCCGCGGTGGTGCCTAACCCGGCCAGGCCCGCCGAAGCAGAGAGCGGACGCACAAGACTGTTCACGTCGTGCGCTGCAGCCGGCTCCTGCAGGCCTCCTGAGCTCGCCTTGTGGTTACTGCTCTGCTGCTGCTGCAGCTTCTCGGGGAAAGCGGGGAGCAGGCGGAGGGAGATGGAGTGGTTCGTGACGGCGGGGGGAGCAGGGCACAGAATGGGACAGGTGTGGACCACGGAAGGGCGGGAATGGGCACAAGCACGAACCAAGCCAGGGCGCGAGGAACCAAGTGCGCACACGTTGGATAGACACGAGCCAGTCCAGCATAAGCAGGATTCACGTCCAGTCAGCATTGGGGAATTATAGTGCAATTGTAAGAGTGACCAGCGTTGAGCGTTTCAAAGCAAATGGGGACATGAGGTAGTGTCAAATTTTGGCAGTGTTTAGCGGTGCAAAATAGGCCCATGTGTATGCGGAGCCGAAAGAAATCATTTCAGATGTTTATTCATTGGCAACGACGATGGACGAAGTATGTGTTTTTTTTTATTTGTTGGTTTGTTGAGTGTGTCAATCCAAGATACCAAACAAAGCGCCGTTTGATGAAGTCATTTCAAGGGCCGGAATAAGCGAGACAATAAGGTAAAAAAATAGAAACACCAAAAAAAGAAGAAATGCGCAAATATGAAGTCATATCGTACAAAATAAGATAAACAAAATAGGAATGGTAGAAAATAAAAAAATTGGCGTGAATGTAAATAAACATTTGCAGGATATGCGGGAAGAATGTTCAAAAGAGGGTAGCGCACACCACAAAGGAGTTGGGCAGTGCAATTTGGTTTGGGAAAGGAGGAGAGGATTTTGGAAGAGAAAGCAAAGATAGGACACTATGTTATTGACTCGTACACGTATGTAAAAATACATCCTCAAGTTGCGCGCATCTCGGGTAAGAAATAAGAGCTTTGAATCACGAAGCCCTTACAGACCTTTGAGCTTAAGAAATAAAATTCATTTGTTAAGCCTAATGTCCTACGCACACAGTACATGCCTAAACTTCTTGAACACTGAAAATATTATCACATTTAGTCACATGTGGCTTCTTATATTCTTTTAGGCCTTTGAAAGTTGATATGCTATTCAGTTTTAGTGCATTTCGTGGCACTTTTATCGACGCAAACTCCAAGTAGAAGCTTAAATTTGGAGTATTACGGTTCTTGCCCTAATTCAAAGAGTGAACTGCAAAAAGCAAGAACAGAACATTCTTAGAAAACTGGTGGGGTGTGTCATAGATAAAGGTGCACTTCAGAACAGACACATTTCTTGTCCGTCTAGGGCAGCAGAGCTGTTGTGAATTGCACTGAATGTCAGGGAATGGCGTAAGGAAGAGGTGGGCTTCAGTCATAAGCTTGATGTGGAAAAAAGAGTTCATTCCGGCGAGAACGTGCAGGTGGAAGGTGCCGGCGCTGCTCCTAGCCAGAGCTGTGCATCTTCAGTGAAATGCCAGAGACGGGGAGAAAGAGAAAGAGACAGACAGAAAGAGAGAACAACGTGCATAAGGAGTCTCGATGCAAAAGAGGAATGGTGGGGCGAATAGAGGAGAAGTGAGAGAGAAATAGAGAGAATATGGCCGAGGAGGTGTCGCTGCCGAGTGGAAATGGTTTACCTCAGCCATGGACCCCCTGGTGACGTCTTCTAGAATGCTTCCTGAGATGTCGGAGCGGGAAGACACCATCAAGGTATTGTAGTCGTGGGGCTTCGTCGTTTGTTAGGGAAGGAAGGGACCAGAGCGAACCAGCATTGTTAGTGACCGCACAGGTCTACCGGTCAGTTGGACAAACATAAGTGATGCGGAGGTCAACGTGCCCACTGCTATCCCTACCCTTGTTGAAAGTGGCAGATATGCGGCGAATCTGTGGGGTATGTCCAGTTAGAATAAATCGCCTCTGCAAGTATTCCGATTATTATTAGGTGCAACTATTAAATGAAATTGATACCTCTGAGGGACCACCTGACAAGCGTAATGTGTGTAACCATTGGCGAACGAACTGAACCCTATTTGGTAAACTCTCAAATTTTGAAACAGGTATACCTTTGTCCACGTGGCAATCTAATGGCATGGGGATGGCTCCATGCTCGAAGTTCTGTTCTTTGTCAACGTCCGTGGTTTAAGAACATGGTCCTGCAGGTTATATAAAAACTAGAGCGGTCCCTTGGTCATAGTTGTAAGACTACCCACGAGATAGCCCTGTTGTGGCTGTAACACAAATTCAACGGCCACCAAAGCTGTATTGGCAACTTATAAATAAAAAAGCCGTAATAGGAATCCTGAAAACCCCTAAAAACCCTAAATATTATGCGCAGTATAAAAAGGACATTTTAACACAAGTTACCGCTATAATTAGTCTAAAAACAGTATAGTAAATAAAATAACCTCCATGAGAGAGCTATACGTTGTTTCTCGCAGATCGCTTTTATATACAGATCGTTGTCCCCTACATGATCTGACTGTTAGCAGGTGTTACCAGGGGCATTGTCATTTAATACTTGCCAGCGTACACCAGGAAATGGTACAAAGGCGTGCGGTCAAATTAATCTATGGAAAATTCAAAAGGTTAGTCTTTCCATCACAGTTCATGGAACCAAATAGCCTATCAATGCTTTAACTACACAGAAAGTTCGTCAAGTAGAAATTCTTATTTTGTTAATTAAAAGAACAAACAATGTTCGGTTTAATACAAATAATTATTGTTCCACTAATATTACGGCCTTCGAGGAACCATAACGAATACTGATTAACACCAATATTTGTAGGCACTAATTGTTTCAAATTTTCGTTCTCTGCCCACGCCATCTTGGAAGGGAACTCCTTACCTACAAGCATTTTTAGGCTAACAATTTTGTGGTGAAATTATAATTTTTTGTAATGAAAATAAACACAAATACAAGAAAGAACGTGTCGAAACAGGAAAACAAAATGAAAAAAGCATTTTTACATCACGAGGCTACACCAGCAATACTAAAGAGGTAAATAAAAACATTAATTTTATGAAAAATAAGGAGGGTTCATTTTCGTGAAATTATATGATTTCAATTTTTTTTTATTTACGTCGTTAGCATTGCTGGTGTAGCTTCGTGATGTACAATTGCTTTTATTTATGTTGTTTTCCTGCTTCGACACCTTCTTACTTGTATTTGTATTTGTGTTTATTACTATCCCCTCCTGCTTGGGCCAGTTTCTGGCCTGCAGTATGTTCCAAATAAATAATAATATATAAACATCCATGGTTCTGATCTTTATTGTAATATCTGGTGGCAGTTCAAAGCGTCAGTGAATAGAATCACACGATTTGCAAACATTTATATCTCCCAGGGTACCTGACTTATCCAACCTAACTTGAAACTTCCAATAACAAGTCAAAAAGCATAGAATCCTAGCCCCCTTTTTCTCTGACTTTTCTGCATAGTTCACTGGACGCATTTTATCTGGGAGACTTGGAAAACATATTAATTTATTCAAAGCCTATATTAGGTTTGAGATATTAATAAATTAATGGTGTCGGAAGTGTTACTATGGCGTGCAATAGGATACCTGGCGGTAAGCAGACTGGGCGACCCAATGACGCTAACCTACAGTATGATTTTGGGTATTTATAATTAGGGCTACGTGTTTCCGGAGTTTATTTTTCGTCAAACTCGGAAGGTGCTTTTCGGAGATTATTTTTTGCCGAAGATTTGGAGTTTAGCGGAGTTTATATTTGTTTGATTCCCAATTCTTCGAAATTCGGAGTTTAATTTCGCAGTGTTTCCTATTGAAAATGAATATGTAAATATTAACCGGATGTAAACGTATGCCAGATAAAAAATAAAACGCGCTTGTATCGATTAAAAGTTCTTTAGTTGAATTTGACGTTCGTGCCATTGCCATTGGCAATATTAATTTGTCCCACGACAAACGTTACACACAAGTGTTGCTTCGATAAACGTCAATACCTTAAAATCAATGAACTCCCGGGGGCAGTCGCTACGAAGCTCGTAGTCATCCCATTCTATTCCATCAATCAAGCCCGCGGCCGCGCAAGATGGAGTGGTTAAGGATGTAATAGAGAGTGTCAACTGTCCCTTTTCTCTATTTAATACATTATCTATGGTCCATAGCTTTCACTGTTACAAAAACATACTTTCTCCTTTCTCTAAATCACAAATCGCATGGCTGAAACTGGAAACCAAAAGAGTGGCTTTTGTCGTGACCTGGTGCCATTTTTCAGGACCATTGCCTCCATGCTAATCAAATTGTAAAAAAAAAAAAGCTATTTTACTTTTTTTTTGCGGGGGGGGGGGGGGTGGGGAGGGGTGGCATTGGCACATTAACATTCGGAGTTTATCAGATAAATCCGAATTGACCAAGATTTTACCGGCGGGTGTTTCTTGGAGTTTTTCAGATTTATCCGAAAACACGGAGCCCTATTTATAATTTAGAAATGTAAACTCAAAAACATTTTAGACCGCCTGAAAAAAGAAAAAAAACGTTATCGTGACGAAAACACAGCTAAACCTCCCGCCGCCCGCAACAGTGCTGCTAATTTAGTTGTTTTCCCTCTAAATGTAGCGGCTTTCCGAGTTGTATAGGGGGACAATTGCCGTTCTGTGGTTGGGGGAATTTTAGCGGTTTTCCGGTCTTGTTAGCGCTTTTTCTGGAGGGCTAAAATACTCTCTAGTTTAATTTCTATTATGTGTCATAGTAATAGGGTCGTTAGTTCTGCTTAATCTCAACAAAACTATTGTCAAGGGGAATAACGCTTGACACATGATTTCCAATTTTCAGTGGTGAACATTCAAGCATTTTTAACTTATTTCTGCGTCAATGTATGAATTTGTTTTGAACGGCTGCCAGATAACATGTTCCCAATGAACTATGCGGAACATTTACAACGGGAACTACAATAAAATGATCTGGCGGGCTAGTTGGCTGAACATCATGAGAATATATAGCGCAAAACAACGAGGAAGGAAGAACGAGGGAGACAGGATGAGCGCGACTGACAACTGACGGTTTAATACACTTTACAGAAACGAAGAAGAAAAAAGTTACAGATGCTACCGCTTAAAATAAAGAAAATAAATATTAAAGAAAGAAAAAACTCCTACAAAGGCGTTTTTATACCTATTAAAATAAAATACATCGCTAGGGGTAATTGCTGTTGATATCTTTGAGTGGTCTAACTGCAGGAAAAGGAGAGGTAAAACTAAAAAAGAAAAAAGAAGTAAACGTGGAAAGGGTTAAGGCAAAAAGGAAAATTGTTGAGGAACACGAACACCATTCGCAGATGGCAAAAAGACGAAGAAAAATATTGAGCTAAATAGGAACATAAAAATTGCAAGCAGGTTACTTATCGTCTAATCATGAGATTAAGGTACCAAAGTTCCTTTTGTGAAGAGGGGATCGACGGGGCGCTGATGCACACAGCCCCACTAGACACAATTGTTCGAGCTTCGGACAGCTCGCGAGATTTTTTTTAGTCCTGAAACATCTAAGGATTTTGGTATGGCTAAAGTTTGCAGCGCAGATGCAATCCCGTAAGTATATTGCCTAGTGGCCAGCTGGTGACGACCTCAGCGATGAGGCATGCTCTCGTAGGCGGTCACCGATGCATCGTCCTGTCTGACCCACATATATTTGGCCGCATGTGAAAGGAATTTTATATACCACTCCTCGTTGGCAGTCGACATATTTTTGTTGATGGTTCAATTTTTACTCGGCTTACTGTGGTTGGAGATTGTTAAAACCTCGGACACAACCGCTTGAGTTTGTCCGGTGCAGAAAGTGCCACTTGAACTTTACATTTAGATGCAATCTTTTTAAATTGTGTAAAATTTGATGAATATCTGGCAGCACTGCTGGTTGGTGGTTCTTGTCTTGTGTGCGCTCTGGTTGTCCGTTGGAGGTGATCAATGACTCAGGGACTACCCAGATGCCTTCAGACGCTGCGCTTGAGCTTGAAAACTCCCAGCCGCTTAATATGTACAAGAATGTTTTTAAGACAGCACTCATCGTACTTTTCACAATTCTTCTCTTCATGATTTTTGAGTGTGCTGAGTCAAATTGCAGCCGGCCTTTTTTGGTTCTCGGTGAATACTTCCAGCATTTGTGCTTGTCTTTTAACATAAGTTGGATATTTAGAAATTGAAGACTTAAATTTCTAGAAAACTCATGAGTGAATTGAGCCCTTGTCCTTCTTCCAAGGAAATGGATTTGATGATGTTGATTGTCTGAGCTTCATTTTCCATAGGTCTTTTTGAGAGAAGCACTAGGTAATCGTCCACGAATCTAAAATGCGTGAAACCTGCCCGTTAGTTAGTGCATCAGCAATGGCCCGATCACATTGTGAAAGGTTACAGAGGACTGGAGCCACGCAATACACTATACTTATTCCTTGCTTTTGTAGGTAAGACGTGTCTTCGTACGCTATCACGCTGGCAGAGAGGTAGAACCGTGAAAAGTTCTAGGATTGAATATGCCTGCATTCCACTTTCTTTTTAAAAGAACGTGATCCCGTTAACCTCAATACACTCTTTGAGAGCTACAAACAATTTGTTGTTTGGGATTGAATAAGAAAGTTCCTCCACATCAAGTGAAAACCCGTTTTGTATTGCTGAATTGCTCTGTTGTCGGTGTTGTATAACCTCCTCTGAGGTAGGGATGAGGAATTGATCGTTCAGTTTGGAGGTTAGACAGATGTTGCATGAGAGTTACAAAAGGATGTGGGCTTTACGATTCTAAAATTTTGGACTGGTTCCTGAAAATTTCGAACAACGTCAGACGAGTCAAATATATATACTGTAGAATACCACTTCTTGTGATGCATGCAAATTTGGTTACTCAAGCTTTAAATTGGTACCAAATTTCAAATATTACACAAAACATAGAAAGTATTAAGGTGTACGTCGGCAGGTAAGGCTAGACAAAACACTTGCTTATAGTGAGATCATGCAGTGGATATCGTTCTGTGCCAGTACTACCCTTTAATATGATCAGAAATTATCAGAAATTCATCGATGACCCTTTAATATAATCAGAAATAAAATTTTCCCCTGCCGTGCCTCGTTGAATTTGTCGCACAGCAATTCGTTTCGTCGTCCACAGCAATCGTCCAGCCCAAAGGCAGATACCTCCCTGGTTGGTTTTGTGCCGAGGACGGGGACCCCGCTCACGTGATCATCACCGTCTCTGCCGAGGATAATCTACAATCAAGAAAAACTGGCCGTGTTTTGATGAGCAAAGGGTGTTGCTGCTTCTTAAAGTTGACAAAACTTTGGATCTCCCGCTACTGTGCAGCCATTACCTAGTCCTACTGTGACACGTAGCGAATGTAATTTCACATCTTTTTTATAAAGAAACGCATTTTAGCAAACCAGGAGTACTACAAAATGCAATCACGCCGACATGCAATCGTGCATCGAATGTGCGTCGCAAATCAACCAATTTCGGTTTTTGGCACCAATATGCCCTGATGAAGGCAGCGCCGTACCAAACGCCACATTGTTTTTGTTTTTTTCTTAGGTCGTGTTGTCGGCAGCTGGGATAAAGACAATCTTATGATGGCTCGGACTTATTTTCGGTACTGTTCTTCGAATTTCTATTTTTCATCGCAGATACCTAAGAACGCGTTGCGTTTTCTTTTTACTTGGTAAAACAACTACGAACCACATTAGCAAGGGATAACATTTGTAGTAGTGTTCTGTACTAAGATGAAGAGATGAAATAAGACGCTAGTGGGTTGGATGACTGGATGAGATAAAAGCCTAGTGTGGTGTAGAAGTTTCTAAATGACACGAGAAAATGTTTAAATCAAGTTTACACGTGTCTTTGTTTAAGTTTAAACTGTACGTATAAACCTACACAAACTTACAAAAACTGTAAGTTTAAACAAGTCTTTACTAACTTACTGGGAGTTATCTTTCTATAGACGAGGACTGATCATAGAAAACTTGTTTGTGTTGTGTCCTGTAGCCTGGCGCATAAGGAGACCGATGACTTTCAAAATATATTGATAAGCGCAGCCAAAGAACAAGAGAGCAGTGTTCATTGTCCTTGTATGCCCGGTTTTTGTTGGACACCGTTAACAACATGGCCAGCGTGCTTGAGAATCCCTCAAAGCTTGGTCAGCGAGTGGTGATTCAATTTCCAAGAACCGGGAGTTTTGAGCAGTCTACCGTCAGGTGATAGACCGTGTATGTGAACATGTGTCGTTCATGTCTTCGAATTTCCAAAGAGAGCTCTAAAGTTACAATTGTACTGCGATGCGGTCATCATGGCTGCGGTGACCAAATGTTTCAAGGAGCGCATAGTCTTTTTTGCGGACGGTATAGGTCCCCTTGCAAAGCGGCGAGACGCGTGTCTGAATACGTACGGCAACATCTTCGAAGAAACCTTGCTACACTTTTCCTTTCTTATATATTGATTCGTATAATTTTATTCCATCCGCTGATGTAGATACCTTTTTGTTTGCACTGCTAAAGAAACACGGACTGGTTTAGTTCCATTACACCATATAGTTTCTACACAATGCGACAATGTCTGAACAGAAAGGGCGCAAACGAGATGGGAATGAGTAAACATCATAGACTAAAGCCCCGATGCTAGGCAGGACGAGAAACGACACGATATCATTGTCGAGAGGCAGCTCGGCCTACACTAGGTTGCTTAAAAGCTACATCTTAACGGGCTGTCCAAACTGAACACTTGAACCACGTGTGAAGCGACGCTTCTCCGCCATAAGGAGTGTGGCTATCCGCTTCCAGCCGTCTTTTTTGCCGGGGGGACTGCTTCCCTCCGCAGCGTCCGGTTGTGTCCTTTAAGGAGGCCTTGAGCAATCTCATCACGGGTTTCCAGACAGCTACCCACGCGCTCTGTTAGCTGTCAGTCAATCGCTCAATGCCTCCGTTGCGCTTAAAATCCCGAAAACGAGATAAGAGGGCGTGGCAGAACTAGTGGACAGGCTCACACCATTGGCAGGTGACGTGTTACGTCAAGTCTGACGAGCACTAAGGTCACAGAAAAGCAGAGAAGGCGAGGACAAAACCTGTGATGTTTGCCTGGTGACTGTGCAGACAAAAAACGGTTTGTCGGACTTCAACTTTCACTTCATATTGCGGACAACTGTAGCCTCACGCGTTCTTAAGTATCGAGTTTTGACACAAATTTACTCTTTGACAGTGACGCAGTGATTCGTACCATATATTCATCGAATACATACATCGGCTCGTCTATCGTTGCCGTACGTCGCGATTGCTTAAGCTTGAAGATTAATTTTCCAAACCTCGCTTAAATTTGCATGTCTTAAACATAGAAGGCTTAGGAGTGCGCCCTAACATAGGCTTCCAACACGCCCTAGTGCCGTGACCATTGACCGTTTGTCTCGGCACGAGTCGGTCCTAAATGAAGGCCCCGCCGGATCATTTAGCCCCCGCCCTACTCGTGCGGCACCGCGGGGAGCGAGAGAGATGGCGGTACCTTTTTCATCATCTCGAAGTCCTGCGCCCGGCTCCTGGGTGCCTGCAGGAGCGGGGCCCGGACTCCCGGGGCCTCAGCGGCCGCCACCGCGCCGCCGGCAGATGACGAAGGTCGACTGCTCGGGTGGCCCCCGGCGCCGGCAGCGTGGTGGGGGTGCTGTCTTCTGCCCAGGTTGCGGTACAGATAGTTGACGATGATGAACTCCAGCATGGACGCGTAGATGAAGAACATGCAGACGCCGTCCCACAGGTTCATGGCGGTCAGGTTGGACACCACGGGAAGGTTCGAACGGAAGCTGCGAAAACGACACAGAGCCTCGGCTCGCGTTTCGGACCGAGTTTTGCAAATCACTCAATCCTTTAGCGACAAAAGTAGTCCTTTTGAAAATTCTGCATTAACCTAATGGAGCCACCATGTCTTGCGTGCTTGAGTCATTTCTCGCCATTTCATTTAAGCATTTGCCTGTCCAGGGAGTTTACGGGTTCATACAAGCATGAAGGGCTTCACAGTTTACGTAAGCTTTTGTTTTGTTCTTTGAAACACTGAACAAGGTTGAAATTTCAGTAAATGTATTAAACTGAATCATTGAAAGGAACAGAATATTAGCGAGCTCCATGTAACCTCTTGGACACTCCGATACAACCACTCGCCGGTCCATTGGCTGCCGCTAATCTGTTTTGCTTGGTTAGCGGAACTGTGATTTGCCTCACAGAGGAAAGTCTAGAGGGCTTGAAGTACTAATGAAATAAATCGCAATCATAAATGTTAAAGGCATCAAGTGTTAGGTAAGCTCACCTAAAAAACTAATTAAAAGACTGGCCAGACGAAGGTTACTTCTAGGATCTTGTTTTAGATAGAACGACACTCGTATATAACTCGACACCAATTCGCGCTTCGACGAGTAAATAAACGCTCATTTGTTTTTGCTCCGGCCTAAAAAATACTTTTTTTGAAACTTCTCGGGATCATTCTTAATGTTTAGTTTTATTTATTTATTTACCCTCAAGGCCTGAAGCATTATAGAGGGGAGTTTTGTATATTTGTTTTATTCTATAAAACAATATTGTAACCTGTGTACCAATTTTTTATCAAATATATATTTCAGTGCCACTATCTTGTCTGCTTTAAATCTTACTATTCCTGACAGAACAGCGTCACCTCTTTGACGTTTGATAAATTTGCAAAATTGATTGTTAATGAGACAGTGCATACGAGAGGTACGATCAAAAAGTGCCGACACTAATCTTGTGGCGTAAAAAAGTGGCAGAACGGTGATACACTTACAGCAGTCAAGGGAAGAGACATTCATGGCTCATTATGTCGAAAGACTTTGTTCTCTAAACATTTGAATCTGCGCAACGTGAGAATTTGTGACAACGCGCACGAGCAAAATTGCTATTTCAACATCGCCTGCAAACCGGAACGAGAGCGAATATTCATTCTGCGTCAAACTCGGTCAATTTTAAACAGAGAGGTTGGAAATTATTCAGCAGGCTTATGTTAAACTGCATGTAATTTCGCAAAGTTTTTTTAGTGGCACTCGCGCTTCAAGAGAAGTAGAACACCGCTAGGAGTCAAAGACAGATCGGAGAAGGTCACCCATACCTCTCTGTCTTCCAGCGATGTTCTGCCATTCTTGAAGGGCAAGTGCCGCTCAAAACACTTAAAATAATTTACGGGATTTGACGTACGCCTGCTGAACCATTGCCAAGGTATTTCTCTAAGATTTATATTTTTTTTTAATGTAGCGTCCTAATAAAATAACGCAATTTCTAGTGTTGTTAGCTTTAACTGCAGTAGATTGTATGAAGAGTTTAAAAAAAAAATGTAGCTTATTCTTTAGGGACGAAAATAGTACCTATTGTCAAAACAATGCGGAAAATATATCCTCACTTTAGCGGCTCAACCGGTTCGAACCGGCTTGAAAAGATATTTTTGCTCTCCGGAACATAACTGGAACGGAACAAAAAGCCTTGAATTGGAACGCGAAGCGAACAGGTAAAAATATCGGTTCGACACTCTGCTTAGATTTACTGCAGGAAAACAATCTCCCAATCTTACACGATCTAAATACTTGCATGTGGGAATTTCTGGTGGCATAATATTGACACAAGCCTAGAGCAGTTTGTCAAGAAATGCTACATTATTTACAGCCTGCGATTTTTCTACCTGCTGCACCGCTTCATCAATGGATGTGGTGTTTAAACAGTTGATAACATTTGCATTCAGACCTCCGCGTAAAAACATGCCACGACAATTTTGCTGATGGTTAACTCGCACTCAAAGTGGCTAAATGTCAAGCTGGTGTCAAGCACAACCACAGAAAAGGCGATATTGGTTGCAGGCTCGGTGTTCGCGATCATAGATTACCAGCCGACGCCGTGACGGAAAATTATGAGCAATTTAGTAGTCAGGAGCTTCGGAGCCCTTCTTCGCAAAAATGGAGTCAAGCACACGTTCACTCCGCCATACCATCCACATTGATGTGAGACCGCCGAGCAAGTAGTAGTTCATACTGTGAAAAAGGCTCTTCTCAAAACGCTTTTATTTATCAAAAAACTGAACTCACAAGAAGTATCCAACAAAAGGTCAAGTTTATTATTATTTTTTGTACAGTATTATATCCACTGATTTCTTCTTGCGGAAAAATCTGCGAACGGGCTTACCGTTTAGAATCTAAATATGACATAGGCGATGCAAATCAAGATTAAGAGCATTAAGATGAAGTCGAATAAACGTCGTGGCATGGCTGAACTACTTTTGTGGAGAATGCAGTAATCGTGAAATCTGTAAGCGGCGCAGTTATCAAATGGTTTTGTGGCAAAAGAAAACAACAACAAAAGAAAAGATCAAGGTGTGTACTGCAACATCTTTGCTACCTTTTCAACAGCGCATCAACTTTATGCATGCCAATCAATAGAGAATGGTGAACGCTGCACAAAACGCAATTCCGTTATAGGTCCATCCATACTGGCCAGCTCTGCCTTACAGCGTTCGCACTGGGGACAAGCATGTCGACACATCTGAGGACTCAGTTAACGCAGAAACAAATCGGCCTAGTTCCGTGTGTCCAAACGTGTCTCCTCGACGCATCTATCGTGTCGGACGCGGCATAAAAAACGTAATGAGCTGAAATTGCGTTATTTTACGTTGCTAGTTTGTGTTAGTGTTCTCTACCTGCTTATGATTCTGTAACAAAAATTGTAGCCCCAAAGTAGGGGTTTGCGAATACCGGTTAGTAACGATGATCACTGCGTCCTTTCGGAGCTCCTATTTGAACTCAAAATGGCGTCTTTCAACGTTTGAATTTTATTGTAAGATAGGGCATTTTACTAAGTAATTAGGCGCCCACTTATATTTGTCTGGTAAGAAACAGTTTTTATGTGGTTTTTAACAACACCGGTTTTATGCAAAAACCAGAAATTTAGAGCATGATATCAACAAAAATAAACAAGAAATTCACAAACAAATACTTTTCTCTGAGTTCAAAGGCTTCTTCATCAAGATTAACGTTTCGTACAAATCTCAGACATGAAATAATTGCCGCGTCTCCTTTGGCATCGAATGAGCCGGCAATAAGATCTGCGGCCCTGGCTGAACTCTTTCGCACTTCCAAAGATGAATAGCATCGATGGTCAAGAAAACGTCACCAACGCAAAATGGCTCTATCTTTTCACGACCTACGGCCTCGCCAAACAAGAGTGAACAACTCGCCTATTGGTGGTGGTGCAAAAGTTGAGCATGGTTGTGACGCCGATCATGACACGGGCCGGCACGGCGTTAATATCCAACCAGAAGCTGATGAAGGAGCTCGTGACCAGCACAATGCCCGGTACAAACACGGTGCTGATGTAGAAGGACTTGTCCCTCGTGAAGACCAGCAGCACTCGGAGGCAGCTGTAGTTACCTGCGCAGAATACGGGGCGTTCAGTGTGTGTGTGTGCACGCCCATTACAGATCACACATGTTTCCGGGCGGTTGTTTGAACGATGCGTCTATTTGTCCTTGTGGGTATAAGGGATTGTTATGGTACGCGACCAGCTCTGTGGGGTCAGGAAATACATAAAGGTAGTGACTTTGTTAATTCTACGTATAAGCCTTTTGAAAGTACACTTGAATTCGATTGTTGCGTTTTACTTTATACATATTTGTAATTGCCCCCTCATGTGATGCCCTAAAAGCGTTTTTGAGGTATTGTGAATAAATAATAAATAAATAAATAAATCGCTGCACATATCTCACATTGCTTTGGTCTCAGAAATACGATTAGGTTAGTAGAATAAAACGAATGGAGAAACTTGTGATATAAGGGAAATAGACAGAATCAGTCTATATCAAAAGCTGTAGGCAAAGTAACGTTTGGCGAGGGTTGTGCTAAGCGAAAATATAAAGGAACGGCCAAATCTTCATGGTTACGTCTACCCTTTATAAAGGTGTTTGGTGACGCTAGAATGGTTTGTGTTTCTAGTCGAGTGGCTAATCAATAAAGTCTTTCGTTCCCGTCGAGAACGTTCCGAAATTTTGTTCATCTTAAGTCCGAGCATGAATCTAAAGCCAGTTGCAAAACAAACACAAACTAACCAACTGAAAACGCTACAGAACAAAGCATTATTCGCATTTTATGGAATCAGACGGCGGTGCCACATGCATAAACAAAAACAGAAACTTGGCGTGACCTGACACTTTTTGAAAGGCTTGATTCGCTCTCAGAAAAAGGGGTGTAGTCTTAAACCCTTTGTCCCATATATTACGCTCCAAAACTTCAGTACGACGTCCAGCGCACTAACGTTGAGCCGACGGTACCAACTTTCACAGGCGGCTTGAGAGCCGAGTGGCACACCTGACTAAAATAGCTACTTTACGTGTTACTGGCAACTAAATATCGGGGTTTTATTGGCCCTACAGCAAAATCTTAGTGTTTTTGTTTTTGTTTTTTGTAGTCTTTGATACGTACAATAGGTGTTTGTTGAGTAAGTTATATCGCGTCGTTATCAAGCCCCTCGTAAAAGTTGGGCAGTCAGTTAGACGTCAGAGCGCTGTATATCAAACTGCATTTTTGGGGTGTATTATATGAAACAAAGGGTGTAATACTACACCCTTTTTCTGAGATTGTTGGGCCTACAGGCTTATAGTGTTGGTGGGAAGAAATGGAGCATACGTTGTAATCGGTGAAAAAATTATATATTAATGTGAAACGATATTTCGCTAGGTGTTGAACATTTCGTGAAGCCTGGATAAAAAAAAAGTGAAGTCTCCTAAAAGCGTGGCGTTTTGAGTGTGTATGTGCTTGGTTTGGGGGGGGGGTCGCGGTACAAAAAGCGTAGGCACCAGGCAAGACGCGAACCCAGACGATGTAAATTATTAAGCTAGTATCTTTTCAGCCTGTCACGACACTTTTTTATATACTTATTCTTTTCGGGACACTATCCCTTTTTGTATTCGGTGCATAAAGCAGACTACCCAGATTTTTCGGGCAGTCGGCGAGTTAAAGTTCCTTCATACACAACGACAACTCGTCCTTTACGTCTGTAGGTTAAAAAACACGTTTCTCCTGGGCAATAGGCTCAGTGAAATATTGGGAATCTGATTTTGTTTTTTTGCGCTGCATGGCGTACATCTGTGCGGGATTTCTACAAACCAAACACACCTAAGACCTTACCCATATCAATGGGAACACTTTCATATTTTTCAATCGGGAGAAATTGTATTGAATGTGCGGTTATCTAAAGGTATTTGTTTTTACAGTTCGCTTCAGAACATCCCAGAACATTGCTGCATTCCAGCAGTTCATAAACACATGCTTAATTTTCTCGGGTTGCTTGCACATTAGGTAGTTCACTCCCCACGGTAAACTCCATGAAGAAAAAAGAGAAAAAAGCTAGCAACGGAGCGGCTTCTCCCTTCTACTGGCGCGCCCCCAAGCGGACAGGGAGAGAAGGGAGGAACGAGACGTTTTCTTCTTTTCCAGGCAGACAGGAGAAAGGTTCAGCCCTCTCTCCTCATCTTCTTTCGGTTTCGTTTTTCGAGCACCTCGCCCTCGTTGTTTAGTAAAAGTTGTTATGTTGATTGAGCTTCATCGGCAGCTAAGGCCGCCTGTAATTCTGCCTCCCATTTCATCTCTCATTCATAGTCGTTTTTACCACAAATTTTATCAAACAAGCAAGCAAAGCCGTTAGAAAGAGCGAAGTTTCGGAGCAGTGCCAGCAGCGCTACATACACTGGGCGAAGACGGCCGCCTCCGGATTGCGGAAAGAGGTGTCGACGTTGACAACGTTATAGAAACCGCGGAAACTGCGTCCAAGACGAGCAGGTTTTGTTGCCGGGTGCCAGCGTGCCTTCTGTGTCAAGTTCGGTTCTGTGTTCTGATGCCAAGTGCCAACCGGCAATCAACGTGGTTCGGTTTTTCTACGTGCCAGCGACATAGCAGCAACAACACGATGCACAGTGTACGCTGTGCGTTGTGAATGAAGACTAGAATTTTTACCGATGAGACCGTGTGTTCGCCTATCAGCGGTTTCCGAGCAAGATGAGATGACGCAAATTGTCGGGCGTTGATGCCGCTGATCGGAGGGGGCGTGGTGTCGTAGGTAGACATTCTGCTTTGCATTAGGCAGTTTTAGCATAGCGTACGCTAGAGGCATTAGGCAGTTTTATAATAGCGCAAGCTAAAGCTTTACGTACGCATAGAATAGCGTCGTCGCCACTGAGCATACGCCGAACGCTAAATCTGGTTTCCGCTGTGTGTGCGCTATTTTAGCATACAATATTTTTCTGAAATTGCGTGCGTACGCAAAACGTTCTTGGGCTACTTTTCGTTCCTCCAAGGATGATTTGTGATTAGAAGTTGGCTAAAGCCAAGACCAGCCAAGACGAGCACAGTTCGAAAATAGAGGCTCCCAGGATCGCGGCTGCAGTCACTTTGGTGGCGCCGTGAGCGAGACGTCGGCGGCATCCTCGCGACTGCGATTTTCAACACAGGATTACATTGCACTCGGTTCGGAAGACGCAATAAGGTGGGCAACGATCGTCCGTAACTTAATGCTCGCGACACGCAAATATTTCTCGGCGAAGGTACGGCGTGCGAAGATCAGTACCCGAAACCAGTGTTGCCAACCGTAGGGTAATTACCCTACTTGTAGGGTATTTTAGGCATTTTTGGTACATTGTAGGGTTGTAGGGCCGTCCGGCCATTTCCCCGACAAAAGTAGGGTATTTTCAGACGTTGCTTCTTCAACGGCGAGCAAAATAAAAAAAAAAACAGTAAAAAAAACGCTGCCGTGCAAGCTTTGCATAGCTTTACAACCCGTGTGCTGCCACACCACGATATCATGCAAAACGAAAGTATCCAATTTGCAAGACGTGCTAACAGAGAGCACCACACACCAAGTTGGAGAGCAATGGAGAGCTGGAGCAAGCGGGAGAGGTGGGAGGAGGTGGAGTTGCGCATTGGGAGTTTGGACCCAGAAGAGGTATCTTCCCTGTGGAAATGTTCCCGCCAGTTTTTCTCTGATGATTCTGGTCCATCCGGCGGTCCTTGTTACACCTGCGAAACACGTGGCACCGCGGACGGAACCACCCCGAGCCCACCAGAACCGGCAGCCACCTGTTCAACTGGGCTTTTTTACGCGCTGGCGTAAGGTGCGCATGCTGCAAACAACCATAGCTGGAACTACCACTCGTCGATCCTGGCCGCTCTTTTCTTATGGCGCGTTGCAATTAACTCTCCTTACCATGCCCATAGAGCGTCGATCACGGACGATCGACGAGTACGGAGATCGATTTCAAAGCTCCCGCGGAGCTTCCCGGCACGTTGTGCAGTCGGAAGGCAGTTTGAAGACTGCCTACCGACTGCACAGGTAGTTGGGACTGGACGCGTTCACTTAAAGGGTCGGTGCAACGATATTCGATTGGAATGTTTTTCACTTTACACGAGCTTACTGGCACTAGTGGGACTCAAGGTTTCTCGCACGCAACGCCACTGGCCAAGAAACTCCTTTGTTGCGGTGTAATTTCAGAGACAAAAGCGATCGTTTTCATTCAAGCTCTCCTTTGCAAAATTTGAAGACGTATAGTGAGGATCGCAGTACACCCATATGACGATATTTGAATGCTGTTCATAGACTGGACCCGAGCATTGCGTGGGCACTCGATTTGGGCTCGTGATAATTACTAGCTCGAGAAACATTCGGGTAGTGGCCCGTGTCCAATCGCTGCAACGACGACAATAGCCGAGTCATAACAATGTCTGGAACTCAGCGCGTGTCCTGTGCTTTGCCAACACCAGCGCGTGGCTATGATCAACATTGGCGGCATATAATCGGCTCTAGATCACGTGGCCTCTTGTTCTGGCTGCGAGTTGAGGGGGTGAACGCTGCTCGTTTTTCTTTAATTTTTACTGGGAATTCTATTGCATGGGGTGAAAAACGAACGCGTGTTTCATAGGTCATTAACGTCAGGGATCCGTTCCAAGCGGTATTTGCGCAAAGTACAAAAATTGTTGCATCGCCCCTTTAAGCGAACGACGTTTTAGCGAATGATGCCGAAACCTAGACGTTTCATCGAATGACACTTTAGCGAATACGGAAGAGCCGTCGGTTTCCTATCCTCCCCTGGTGTAATAGCCTAGTTTGTCGAAATAGTACCTTAGTTTGACGAATCCCTAGGCGGTACACCCAAAGAAGCTAATATACCGTTCGGATTGGCTTCCTTTTGTAATGAGCCGCCTTGCCTGTCGCCGCGAGTGCTGGTCTCACGTAGCCCAGTTTTTAATTTGACGACGAATCGGCTAAACATGTTAATTGGGGATGTCTGTGCGCTCGCTACATCACTGTTGTGCTGATGCTACACTACGCACATGCAAGCATGGTGTTCTAGAATAACGCAGGTATGCGCGTGCATGCGTGCCATGTCGCTTTGTACTGTATTAATATTACCCTGTACCATCATAATCCATAAAACAGTATTATTTGAACAAAGATTTGACTCGTAGGGTAAAATGTAGGGTAATAAGAAACATTCGTAGGGTAATGTAGGGTTTTCTGGACACTGGCGTGGGTCATTTCGAAAAATAGGTTGGCAACACTGCCCGAGACCTCTATTCCGAAGCGACGCAAAGTGACACGGCCGGTCGACCGCTCCCGTCGCCTTTTTGTATTTAAACGAGGCTAAAATGTTACCCTGGGCCAAAAATACTTTTTCTCCATTTGCAGCATTTCGTCTTTGAAATGAAAATTGTGGCTGTAGAAATCGTGACTGTATCTTGGTGGCGATGCAAGCGCGAAGTTTGTGGGTATTTGCGACGCGGCGGAGGAACGCTATTCTCAAACACTATATTGTAGCGTGCACTAATGGAAGCGCTAAATTTAGCGCAAACGCGCGCTAAAATTGCGAACGTTATTCTAAAACTCCCTATTAAAAAGTTTAAGTTCGCATGAGGGATGACGGTACAAGCGATTGACCTTCGGATAGTCATGTTGAACGCTGGTCTGAACCAACTCCTATCGTACACTGTTCAATGTGACTGTCGTCTGCGATATCCTGTATAGCCATGTCCTGAATTTCAAGAAACTAGAGACAGAAGTGACGTCCCAGGCAGCACAAGACGTCGAGATGACGTCGAAATAAGGTCCTAGACGTTGGGCGACGTCGAAGTCCTTAACAAACTTTTTATCGACGGCATTGGTACGTCCACATGAGAGGTTTCGACAACGTCAAATACGCGACGTAGTGACAACGTCATAAGCTTCACCTCGACGTCTTCAACAGTAACCGACGTCTGTTCGACGTCTTGTATAAGAAGTTCTTTGAACGTCGAGCAGGAGACGTCACAACAATCTCCTGAGCAACACCTTAACGTCTTCGACATTAATCGATGTCAGTTCTACGTTTCCTCTGGGAAGTTATTTGAACGTCAAACACGAGACGTCTTAACAATGTCCTGAGAAACGCCTTGACGTCATCGACATTATTCAACGTCAGTTCTACGTTTTTTCGGGAGGTTCTTCGAACGTTGAGCGCGAAACGTCCCAACAATGTCTGAGCAACACCTTGACGTGATTGGCAATAATAGACGTCAGTTCTACGTTTTCCCCGGGAAGTTCTTTGAACGTGGAGCACGAGACGTCCCAACAATGTCCTGAGCAACACCTTGACGTCATCGACATTATTGGACGTCATTTCTACGTTTTCTCCGGTAAGTTTTTCGAACGTTGAGCGCGAGACGTCCCAACAATCTCTGATCAACACCTTGACGTCATTGGCCTTAATAGACGTCAGTTCTACGTTTTCTCCGGGAAGTTCTTTGAACGTCGAGCACGAGACGTTCCAACAGTGTCTGAGCGAACATCTTGATCACCCTGAACACGCGCCTTATAGAGCCCAAGGTGCTGTCCTATCACTTTTAAAATTTCTCATCAATGTCAGCAGTTTTGATACTGTGCATGCAATCCACCTTTCAACCTGGCTGAGCTGCAGAAATCTTTTATAATAATATCATTCTCGTGATTCTTGTTTTAGCAGGAATGGCTTAAAAAGCCGAGAATTCACAACAGCAAAAACCAGGATTTGGCTCGAAGTCAGCGGGGCTGTTTATAGCATTTTAGCGTTTCTAACTTAATATCAGCGTCTTTGAAGCTGTAAGAGAACGATAATAATGTAAGAGATTTCTGCAGCTGAGCCAGGTTGAAGGGTGTACAGCATTCACAGTATCAAAAACGCTGTCATTGACGAGGAATCTTAAAAGTGATATGGCAGGTCCTTGGGCACTACAGGACGCTTGTTTAGGGTGACTCCGAATTACACCCAAGACTGTGTATTCATGGAAGTGGCCGAAATTACCGATCACTAGGGAACACAGTTCTCATGATTCCTGGAGTGCGGGCCGGGGCGCTTGGGGGATTAAGCAAATGGTCTATTGCGTCCGGATACGCATGCTTTCGCGAACATACCTTCGAGCAACGAAGCCAGATCCGGTTGACTTCATTGTTCCACGTTGACCCAAATCGAGACCGTTATCAATTGACATCCCGTTCAGTCTCGATGTATGCTCGGTGTTTTATGGTCGTTAAATGGGACCTTATTTCAACGTTGACACAACGTTATCACAGACGTGCGCTCTACATTTTATGTCGGTAAATGGGACCTTATGATATCGTTAATACGACGTTCTCAATTGACATCCCGTTCAGTTTAGACGTATACTCGACGTTTTATGGTCGATGAATGGGACATTGTTTCAATGTTGATATAACGTTATCAATTAACTTCCCGTCCAATTCAGACGTGCACACGACGTTCTAAGGTCGTTAAGTGGGACGTTACGTCGACTGTCAAATTCACGCTGTTTTCCAGACATTAGCCTTTCCATATTACGTCGAAGGGACCTTACGTTCAGACTTTCGACGTTCTTTCGACATGTGGTTCCTGACGTCATCGACCTTCTTTCGACGTTTTTTCAACGTATCTGTGCTGCCTGGGGTAGGGGTGGAAGGGAAGTAAGCAAACAACGGCGCTAACCGTGGAACCGCTCTCTTTGACGCCGTGAAGACATGGCGAGATTGGTGCCTGTCACTCTTTTGAGAGACGTCAAGTACCAACTCCCAGAGAGCGGAAAGAGCTACGCTGTCCCCCTGCCGTATCCACGCTTTCCCAGCCGCACCTACGTGGAACCTAGTCCCTACGCGAGCGTCCGTTTCTCCGGCAACCGGAGAAGCTTTTCCGCTTCCTAGAGTAGCAACGGAAGCCAATCCTGCGCGAGCTCGACGGTCGCGTCTCATCTTTTTTAAAATAAACTTCTAACAAAAAACGTTCCTCGCTACCCTGATACTTATTGTTGGTCAACATAGAGTGCTATATAAACAAAATTTTAATGAAGGGCTAGACATATTGCGAAGGACGGTCCGAAGCAGCGAGTCTCCGCATCAGCTGTTTCGGAACATGGCGGATGTCCGAGAGAAAGCGGCCGAAATCACGCCTGTGGAGTCGTGGACAAAACGTGTTATTGTTGTGACACCACCGTACTTGTCACAGATACTTTATCGATTTAAATTGAGAACTCGGCTACTATTAGGGCCGCGTTTCCAGCTTCCCGAGCCCCGACTTAGAGAGAAGAATGTGGCGAAGCTCTTAAAAATAAGGCGATCGCTCTCAAAATCTGCGTCTAGTATCTAGTATCTTGTGTTGAGAAAAAAATAATGAAATCATAAAAGGGGTTTGCTTGTAGCCCTACTCACTTGGAAGAACTATGCTCGATAACCATCAGAAATGCTAAAGAAACGGAAAAAAAAATGTTAACTAAACTTTGGACATTTTACGTGCCAAACCAACGACTGGCATCTGGCACGCCCCAGAGGAGTACTGAGGATTAATTTCGACCACCTGAGGATCTTTCGACGTGCAACCGAAAGCTCGATTACACGGTGCCTTCTCCGCAATAAGCCTCCGTCAGATTGCGGGCACCTCGGCCGGGATTCGAAACCGCCACCGGACGAAAACTATTAATGATTTGACGAATTGTCGTTGTGACGAACTGTACTATTATGTATTGTCCCATGTGACAAATAGCCCTGCTATCAGTTCACGTGAGACAAACTGTCATTCAACGGACGGCATATAGCTGTGTTCGCCGCTTCGCAAAGCATGTGCGGAAAAAACAAGCTAGGGACATTTAACCTCCCAGAAACTGTTCGCGAAAGCATTGTTTTCTTTCACAGTATATAATAAACCTTTAACGGTCGAGTTCTATTTTTCCCAAAAAACAATTCCCAGTGGTACGGTTTTGTTCGCAAAGGAATAGTATAAAGAAAGGGTCACTGAAGAGGCTGCTTAGTTACAGTGCTTGCAGGCTGTTTAGGCTTAGAAGCACCGAATGAAAATATTGAAGGCGAAAAGTTGTCACCTTTCTTCTATGATAATGCCATTTATGCAAAGTTGCAAGCGAGCTGGACAAGAATTACAATAATAATCCCTGGAGACGGCAACAAGAGGGACAAACAACTAACACAAATATCCCAACACACCTAGGTGAATGGTGCGCGACTGAAAAAATCCGCCTGGTCTTGGTATAGAACTCCTAGTTAGCTCACTGGGTAGGAATATCTACTGAACATGGAGATGTCCCTGGTTCGACACCAGGATAAGGCGGAGTTTTTTCGATCATGCACGAGTCACCTTGCTGTGTTCGGAGATTCGTGTTTTGTCCTTCGTCCCCCTTGTTCCCCGTCTCCAGGGATTATTATTGTTAGTCTCTCTTCCATTCGCTTTAATTTTGGCGCATCCGCTCCCGGAACCTTCTAGCTGATTCAGATTCTTAACCGAAGGTGCATTACACAACTTCTACGTCGGATGATGAGCTCCCATCCTTTAAATAAAATTCCAAAAAGTCTTGGAAGTCTGAATCGAAAGCGCTTGTGCTTCCTCCCATGGTCACTGCCGCCAGAGAAGCCGGTATGCGAAGTGAGCATCACGCGCGCGGAGCGTCTAATTTAAAAACTATAAATAGCCTAGCAGTGTAAAACAACGTGTGAATATAATGTGTATAGTTTGCCAAAGATATAGCAAATAGTAACACCTCCTGCGATGTGCGAATGTTCGCGTTTAGGTGGGCATTTCAAATATGTAATCACCGCTGTACATGTACGGCGACGACCGTCGAAGGCATAATGACATTGCCACATTCTTCACAAACATTTGAGTCACCTTGTGTGGAAACTAATTACAGTATATTAGATTTTCCAGTACAAGCTGTGTGAAGTCCCATTCATTCATGGTATAACACTGTCGACTGCTCCATCAGAGATGTGCTCATGATCCCGTCCGTTACTTGAAACATAATCAAAAAAGTTTAATTTCTCTGCGCAGTGTAAGTCAATTATTACTATATTTTATAGTTATTTAAACCTGTCTGATTGCCCAGAGAGCGTGACAAGGATATATAAAAAGTTTCAAACATCAACCAAATATTCGAGCTCCAGCTTGTGGTCATCATCCATGGGCCGTCTGGTGCTCCAAACCCTGTTGGGCCAGTGATCTCTTAAGGCTATTTGCCTCAAAGTACACACCTTTAATTAACTTAAGTACTCCACTATGTGATAGCAGTGAAACCAAAAAAACATTCACCTGATCCTTGGAGAGGAAGTTATATGAAAGCATTGCAAAGAAAGAAATGAACAACCGCTTTGTAATAAAACAATATCCAGCATTGGCGTACTTTCATTTATTTCAGGCGTAACAGACGGCAGCTCTACTGGATGGTGCTGTCGCCGCTGCTACATCACAGCACTCTGTCATATTTCCTGCGTTCTTGGTAAACTCGCCAAGTGGCAGAAAGTGCCGATCCGCGAGGCTCGGGCACCTGCAGACGTCTGGGAACTAACATTTCAGAATAGAGGGAGTTGCAGACTTTGAGGAATGAGACACGCCAGTAGCAATACCCTTTGCACGACACCGTTCTGAGACGTGGGGCGGATTCCAACAAGAGGCATCCTGACGTAACCTGCGAAAGTAATTAGAACACTCTCATCAAATAATGTCGTATAGCTAGTTCGATCTGAAACCTGAGCAGAGACCATCGTATTCACGGATGGTCTTCATGCTACATTCACTGCTTGGCAATACTGTGTCATCTAGAACTTCTCCGAGGCACATATTGTCAATGTTGCTCGCGTGCTGCAAGCACTTAGAAAATGGAGTGAAAAGTAGATGTAGAGCACTGGTGGAGGTCCTAAAGGGGGGTTATTAAGCAAGCGTGGGCCGCAATTGTACGAGTTAGCAAGACGTCACTGCAACGAACTGAGCTTAAAATAACCTATTTCTCAGCGGCTAATTTTCAAGACTGAACCGAAACTTAGAAGGTAAGGTAAGGGCACCACTTGTAGCACGTCATAAATTCATTCGAAAACATCCCAGACGTGGAAGTGGACTCATTCTTTATGCATAACTGTGCACAAGCCATGTTCGCTCTCGGATAAGTATATGTCAAGCAAACTTTCGTGATATTACTGTTATCATTAGGAATACAGCAAAACAAAGTAGCAAATTTGAGAACGTAATTTTGGGACGGCACTCAAGTGGTCGAACAACACTTTAGCGAACGCCGACTTTTCATCGAAAAACAGGTTAGCGAATGGTCGGCCGCCGCGAAGCGGCGTTTACGGGTAGGCCAAGTGGATAAACATTTTCGTAATGACTTGCCGCAGCCTGCCGCCCCAAAGCGGCGCGAACGCAGCGTGTAAAAGAGGTGGGGAAGGGGGGGGGGGGGGGTAACGCGCTCGCGTTATTTGCTAAAGCGTTGATTCGCTCAAGCGCTCTTCGCTAAAACGTCGTTTGCTCATGTGATATGGACCCCATAATTTCGATAAGCTCATTGCCCATGGCTACATCAATTATAAACAAATCACTGAAGACGAAGAAGTACACGTACCGGTGTCGTGACGCAGGATTGCCGATAACTCATTTGCAGAAGTGGCAGAAGTTAGCACGAACGTGAACCCAAGTACACGGTCCACTGCGATCTCGATATGCCCCAACATCAACACGGCGTAGTACGTGCACTACCGAGACAAACAGACCGCTGGGTGTTTCGCTGGTTCCGTTGGAATTCAAAATCGATGCAGTAACAACACGACACCAACACAGCTTTGTTTGCATAAATGTAAATGGTAAAACGAGCAGGACCCCGCAGGACACAAACGTTGCCGTCGCAGCCCCGCCGGCCCCGCCATTGCGCTCTTGACGACGCGGTAGCAGAATCCATTTTGAAGCGTCGTTTGCCAGTGGCAGTTACTCATAAAACATTCTTAATTCAATTCACACGCACTAATAAATACAACCGAGCCCTCTTCCCGGTACAAAGAGGCACCCATCACTAAAATGAGACAAAGCCCATCGGTTTCACGCCGAAAGAGACCATCGACGCGCTCGTCCCGTTTTCAGACGAAACAGAAAGGAAACGAAACGTAAATGTTTTGTCACACATGATGAGATAAAACAGCGCAAAAAGGTACAAAAAGAAGACACAAACCGGACAGGACAGAGCGCTGACGCTCTGTCCTGTCCGGTTTGTCCTTTCCTTTTACACCATTTTGCGCTGTTTTATCTCATCATGTTTAAAAACTACCAACTAGCCCAGCTCTCAACCTTATTATGTTTTGTCACGTCAGGTAGGGGCGGCGCGCTCGGTTTACCCATCTGCGCCCAGAGTTTATAGAAACATTTTGTCATTTGATTATCCAACCAATCAGACGCGATAGCCTCACTTCCGTTTCTTTTTAGGAGAAACTAAACATTTGTCGGAAAACGCCTTCCTGTTGTCCCCTCCCCGAGAGCTACTGCGCTCTGGGGACAGGACTGGACAGTCTTGAAATACGACGGAATGTATAAATAACTATTTACAGTATGAAAGTTTAGCATTAAGGGAGGTCGGTAAAATGAAAAAAAAAAAGCTATCATTTTGAGAGCATCAAAACATCGCCCTGGCATTAGCACCCGCCATGGATTCGCAGGTAAATTGAGCCTATGGTTGTCTTGTAAACTGTTGCCGAAGAGGCCGCTACTCGCGCGGACGGCAATGTTGCGGCGGTGGATGTTCATCCGACGTTGGTTGGCTTCGCAGCAGACGACTCTTGGCCAGCAGTCGACCGACAGCCGGTTCCTCTGGGCCTCGCATTCGGCACAGTGGCAAACCCTTCTTTGACGTGTGTCACTTGCCTCGCTGCGGCGCTCTTATTGGGTCGCGGGGACCATAGCCTCCACAGTTCGCCAAGTTATTGTAAAACGAAGAGCCTCTTGAGCAGACAATACGAAGGTTGAGCCCTTTGGCGCGTTCTGCATGGTCCCCCTGTTTCCCCGTCCCCTGCGCTGTGGGGCCTAACGTCACATGGCATTGCTGCCGAGAAGCGTGGGACTCATCTTAGAGTGTCAGCCAATGGGTGGGTCACGCGGTCAGGGATGGCGCTGCGAGAGGAGAACCGAGCTGGCAATGAGGACGAGCGGACGGCACTGGCTCTGCCTTGGCACTTGGAACGGACTGCGAACGGGAAGGATGTTCCCAGCTGCTGGCACGGACCCATGGAGGCGCCGGCTCTGGGACGCCTCCCTGGGTACCCTCGCTGCCTGCCGATGACCGAGCCTGCCGCAGGCCACCCCACCACGTGGACAAGGGGCAACGGACCCTCTAGTGTCAACGATCTGCCGCTGAACTACCATCGACCCGAGCCTTCGCAGGACCACACCGTGAGCAAATAAAATTTGGCATGAGAGCTTGACTTCGATGTGATTCTATTTGAAGGCGATTTTTTGGGAAGGTGAAAAGCATCACAACAAAAAGACTGTTTGAATAGCTTCCATGGCAAAACTTTCACGGGTATAATATTCCTCGACAATGTTTTTTTGGTTGTGAGAGCAGGTTGGCTCTCCAGAATAAATATTGGGCAACCGCGAGTACTAACGACCCAACCGTATTTAAATAAGCGAACATGACGGGCAGCTTTCTCTCTAGTACAGCGCAGAGGTCGCTGTCTCCTCTCATGAAAGCCAAATGGAGGCGCCCCTGGTCACAGTGTTTCTCCGACACAAAAGGCGGCCAGACACCCGAATGAGGCGAGTACTGGAAAGAGCGAGATGTCTGGCTCACAAAATCGAATTACGTCGTCCCGCTCCACTTATTTCCCCTATCCCAGCTCTGAGGGTTCGGAGCCCGGCCAACTTGGAAACAAATTAATATATCAACGGAGAGATTCGCGGCCGCAGCTTTGGGAAACGCATTTGTTAATGTTCCTTGCCCGACCTCGAGTGATTTTGTTTCTCGCCACTATGTTTTTCTTCCTGCGCGCGCTTTAAGCATTCTCAATCGTGGCATTAACAAAGGATACACTATAGGCCCGTTGCTCTCGGCCAGAGGGCGCGAGCGCATTCGTAAGGCGCGACCATGTAACGCATGCATGTAGCATAAAGTGACGCTGCAGCGTTTAATCATGCACGAGCCACGTCGGACGTTTCCAAGCGTTTGTCAGCATCCGTCTACGCGCAGTAACGGAACGTTTGAAGGAACTTAATTCAGACGCAGTCGCGGCTATGAGCTCAAAGGGCCAATCAGAGAGCGTTTAAAGTGCACCATGATGGTGTTCGTCATGTTGTGTAGAGGGTGGTGAGCTGGGCTAGTTGGTACCGGTTACACATGACTAAAATCAGCGAACAACGTTAGGAAACTGTTGAAGAAAACGGAAGACAGGAAAGACGCTGAAACTCATAGCTCAATGTGTCTTGCAAAGAGAAGAAAGAAAATGACATTGAATATACAGGCACGTGCCAATGGCTAGCCAACTCCGGAGCGCGAGGCGATAGCTGTAGGCCTTTAAAGTGGGACCAGCAGAAATATTCTTCAGCCTGGGGGAAAGTCCTCCTCGCCCTCTCTTTTAGGGGCGAAGCTCCTTAGGGGCTAGCCATGTCCGTATGTCCGTCCGCCGTCGGGTGCTCGTGCTCCTGCTCGTGAGCTCACGAGCAGGAGCACGAGCACCCGACTGCTGGTCACGCAGCGCTCCCCCAAGCGCTGAATAATAAACGCCTCATAAATTTTTTTGGTAAGATTTTCCTTATATCTAGCTATAATAATAGTGTTAGCCAGAGGTTGACTACATGAACAATTTCGACAGTGTAAAGGCAAGTGCGCACTTACGTTGGATCTAAGTGATAGTTAGGGTTCCGTGTTTTTGGATAAATCCGAAAAACTCCGATAAACACCCGCCGGTAAAATTCTCGTCAATTCGGACTCATCCGATAAACTCCGAATTTTTATGTGCCAATCACACTCCCGAGACAAGCGGTCTTGCCGCTTGTCTCGTCAAGGTTGATTCAGGGCAACAGGTCATCGCACATTCGGGTCGCGACAAAAGCCACTCTTTTGGTTTCCAGTTTGCGCCATGCGATTTGCGATTTGGAGAAAGCAGAGGCTATGCATTCGTAACAGTGAACTCTATGGACCATGGAGATGGTATAAAATAGAGAATAAGGGCAGTTGAAACTTCTCTATTACATCCTGAACCACTCTACCTCGCACGGCTGCGGGCTTGATTGATGGAAGAGGATGGCATGACTACGAGCTTCCTAGCGACTACCTCCGGTAATTTATTGATTTTAAGGTATTGACCTTTATTGAAGCAACACTTCTGTGCAACTTTCGTCGAAGGACAATTTATTATTGCCAATGGCAATGGCACAAACGCCAAATTCAGCTGAAGAAACTTGAATTAATACAAGCGCGTTTTATTTTTTTATCTGGCATACGTTCACATCCGGTTATTATTTATTTTCAATAAGAAACTTTTTGAAATTAAACTCCGAATTTTGGAGAATTGAGAATCAAGAAAAAAATAATCTCTAATAAACTCCGAATCTTGGGCAAACAATAAACTCCGGAAAACACACTCCCAATTTGGCCAAAAATAAACTGCGAAATCACGGAACCCTAGTGATAGGTAATGTTAACGAAGCCTGTCGTTAATACACCGTCTAGTCTGTCCGACATAAGTTCTACCACATGACAACGGAATGCTGTACACCACGGACAAGGTACAATGCACAGACGGCGAGACGTGTTTTTTGTTGCACTTAGGTCTGGATACTTTTTCTATGCCAAGATTAATTTTGAACAAATTATGGCCATATTAGGGGGGGGGGCAGAAAAACAACCGGCACGCCATATTGTTGAGCTACATGATTTAGGTTATGCGATACCTTGTGTAAGCACGGTACCACTACCACCCGTTTCTTCTAAACAACGCGCCTAGCGCCTAGGGTTTACTCTTCCATTTACTTTTTTAACAAAGACACTCACCACTTCACTTAACACCGGCGAGGGAAACTCGGAAGACCGGAGTCCTTGAATTTGGGCATTAAAGCTGTACTTCATACAATGAAAACAAGGCTTTTTAGAGCGGAGCCAAGAGGTGAAAGTGTAATACCCCTCTTTACAAGTTTTGAGTGTGCAGAACCGTGAGGTAAAATGCCCTTTTTTGAACGTGGGGAGAAGGAACAACATAAGTGGTTGGTGCAAAGTGAGAGCGAAAGGTTCTGAAATTGTAAGGGCCAACACACTGTTTGAGAAACTTCCCACGCTTGCCCTGTGCTCGCCGGGGAGTTCACAAGAGGACTTCGTCACTTATGTTATAAGCAGCGGCGAGATGGTGGTCGTCTTAACGCAGTTTTTGATGTTGCTGGGATTTGAGGGTACGGATACGGGCGAGCTAATGGGCGTCATCTGCAATGGAGACAATCTCCTTTGCGTACGGTGGCAGGAATTGTCAGGTCGGTAAGGCAATATCTTGTCAAGGGTTGTTAGGGGTTCGGAAGCATAGAGCAAGTAGTATGGAGAGTGGCCCGCGGTAGATTGTCGTGCAGTATTGTATGCATAGGTTACGTAGGGGAGGATGATGTCCCAATTGTCGTGATGATTGGCGACGTACATTGAAACCACATCAGCGATAGGATGGTTGAATCGCTCGGTTAAACCATTTTTTTGTGGGTGGTGGGCTGTTGTAACGCTTTGAACAGTCGAAGAAAAACGGAGGACGTTTTTGAGCACATTGGATAGAAAGGTAGTGCCCCGATAGGTGAGTATGTACTGCGGAGCTAGATGTCGCAACAGTATCGAGTGGATAAAAAAAATGTCGCGACTTCGTGGACGGTAGCGGCGGGAACAGACGCCGTCTCAACGTAGCGTGTTAGACGGTCGATCACGACAAATATCCACTTGTTGAGAGTGGATTGTGGAAATGGACCAAGGAAGTCAATTCCGATGCGTTCAAATTGGGCGGTGTGGTTAAGAAATGGGTTGTATGCAACCTGGAGGCTTAGTGGTAGGGCGTTGCTTGGTTTCGCAGTGGTGGCACGCTTGAACGTACTTGCGGACGCTGTGGGTCATGCCTGTCGAAAATTAACTGTCTCGAATGCGATAGTTAGTTTTAAAAACTCCAAGGTAACCAGCTGTAGGGTCGTCATGGTTTGCTTGAATAAGATTTTCTTGTAGCTTGCGGGGAATCACCAAAAGTCAGGGTTTTCGTTGTTGTGAGTCGTAGTTTCGCCTATACAGAACGCCATGTTCGAGTTGAAAAAAGCGGGCACGGCGCTGAATTTGCGCAGAAGAAGGCGGCAAAGCACCTTCAAGGCATTGAATAATCTAGTGCCATAAAGGATCGAGCCGTTGCTCTTCTGCGATGTTGACGGTGTTCGCGACAGTGGTTGTGTCTTCGTGGGCGGTGGGGTTGGAACATTCTGACCCATGGGGAAGGGGGCACCTGACAAGCTGCCAACGTCAAGGTGTCGTTTTACAGATTTGTTATGGATCATGTAGTTATGGTGTTGGATTTTCAGGGACAAACGTCCGAGTTGTCCTGCACGGTCTTCTATGGTGGCCAAACAACATAGGGCGTGATGATCGGTTACAATAGTTATGTGTGTGCCGTATTGGTAGGGACTGAACTTCGGCATTGCCCACACAACGGCCAGGCACTCACGTTCAGTCATAGTATAATTATGTTCCCTTATCTTTAAGGTGCATCGGGCATAAGCAGTTACTTGCTGGTCACAGCGAATGTTGTGGGCCAGTACTGCGCCAAGGAGATGACCGCTGGCGTCTGTGCGAATCTCAGTGTCAGAGCCCGGAAAGAACTGACCGAGCACGGGGACAGTCGTCAGGGCGGTCTTCAGAGCTTGAAAAGCATCGCTTTAAGAGCGATTACATTGGAATGTGCTGTCGCTATGGAGTAGCATGTTGAGGGGCTCAACGATGTGCAAGAACCCAGGGCATACATTTTTTGAAGTATGTGCGAAGGCCGAGAAAGGATTGTACGTCTTTTGTATTATTCGGGGAGGGAAATTCGGAAACAACTTGTAGTTTAGATGGGTCAGGGCGAATGCCATGTGCACTAATAATATGACAGAAGACCTTAATTTGACGAGCTCCAAACATACATGTTTTGTGTTTAGCTAAAATTAGCAGTGAGAGAGCAATAGAGCATATCTTGTAGCTTCCGCAGGTGCTCGTTGAATGAGGCAGCGAAAACAATTACATCGTCGACGTAACAAAAGCAGGTTTTCCACGTGAGACCCCGTAACACACTTTCCATCATGCGTTCAAATGTGGCAGGCGTTTTGAACAGGCAAAAAGGCATTACATTAAATTAGTATAGGCCGGAGGGTGTAACGAAAACAGTTTTCGGCTTGTCGGCGTCGGCCATGAAAATCTGTCAAAAGACGCTTCTGAAGTTCATAGAAGAAAATAATAATGATCCTTGAAGTGTGTCGAGGCTGTTGTCGATTCTGGGAAAGGTGTAGACGTCTTTGGTGGTGATCTTGCTAAGTCGCCGTTAATCTACACAAAATCGCCATGATCAGTCTTTTTTTTTTTGAGAACGACCGGGCTTGACCATGGGCTTGATGAAGGTTCAATTATGTTTCTTTGGAGCATATCGCTGACGTGATCGTCAACGGCCTTACGTTCGGTGGATTAAATTCTGTAAGGGTGGCTTCGAATGGGAGAAGCTGTTCCGGTTTTGATGTGATGAGAGACTACCGAAGTTTGAGCTAGAGGACGGCTATTAAAATAAAAGAATTCTTCCCACGGAACAAGAAGCTTTGTTAGGGCTTCATTTTGGTAAGTAGGCAAGCTAGAGTCCACCATTTTAGCAACTTGCGTGGCGGCATTTCGGGAAGCCGACGGCTGTCTTGTAGGTGTAGGCTCAGAAAGCGTTGCAAGCGTTTTATAAGAATGATATACTGAAGGGGCCAAACGCGCACGACGGGAAACAATTTGCGTCTCAGTAGATGTTTTCGTGTCAAAAATAGTAACCTGTCGTTGGGTTGTTGTGGCGATGCAGTAGGGATAACTGGCTTTTTTGCGACAAAGCTGGGGATGGGTTTAATCAGACCAGTGGTGCTTTTCAATGGACGGTCCGGCACGAGTGTGATAGAAATAGGGGAAAGAGGGGGCAAAAGGTAGTCGTCGATGGTGTGAAGCGAAATAGATGAAATTTCATACGCGTCGTAACTAGTCTGCCGAGTGTTCAAGTAAAGTACGCGGCTGGCGCAGTCAATGAATGCCTCGATGGCCGCCAAAAAATCTCATTCTAAAATAACGTTCACAACACAATTAGCAAGTACAGTAAACACAATTATATAGGAAGTGCACCTGATCGAAATAGGCATGGTGCAGTAGCCGAGAGAGTGCACAAGTTCACTGTTTCCCATGTGTAGAAAAAGTCCAGCGAATGCAGGGTTGAGCACTTTGTGTAAACGGCGGCGAAGTTGATTAAAAATGCAGAATTTTGCGGCACCTGTGTCGACTGATGCTAAACCTTTCTCTTTTTCAATGTAGACGGTGATAGTTGTAGGGCTAAGGTAAGTAGGATTTAGGACCGGGGATGGTTGTGGAGCCTGACCTCCATTGTTAAGACAGGCTGCGCTCCTTAGTTTAACGACGGAAGTGCGGCAGTAGCGTCAGTGAACGGCAACGAAAGAGCGGTTTCCTCGAGGATAGGGGGAGGGTGATCGGCCACGTCGGAATTCAGCAGCTGGAAAGGAACGTGTGTAGCGATGGTCGTCGAAATATCGGCGGTCGCTGGAACTGTCACGGTTGTCGAAATTTTGGCGCGTGTCCTGGTCTTCGGAATATCGGGTTTGATTGTGTGGAATGTGACTCTAGGCTTCGGCATTCATGCGGCTGTCGGCAGTAGCGGATGATAAGACCTGGCAAGAGGTCTTATCATCCGCTACGGCATTCATGCGGCGTCGGCAATAGAAACAACAAATAATGTTTCAAGAATTCGCATTTCCCTCGGACGACAAGGGAGTGGAATAAACTGCCTAAAAGCGTTAATTGTTTAATTCAAAACGGTTTTGGATTTTGTAAAGCGTCTCCCAAGTATCCAATAGAACTCGTGTTATCATTTTGTTGTACTTTTGAGCTATTTGATATGAGTATTAGGCGTCGTATGGTCCTTAACTTTTGTCATTGTGCTCTGCATGTCTCTTACATTGTCTGTTGTTTTTTGTACTCACTCCAATCATAGCCCCTGCTGCAAGATTGATAGTATTACGAAATAAAATAAAAATGAAAGCCGTTTACAACTCCCTGTAATGTCGAATTAGAGCGCAGCTCTTGAGGATGGGGACGGGAAGGTACAGAGAGGAGGCTATGCCCCTCCTCCTCTCCTGCTCGCCTCCCATTTAGTGGAAAATTTTCCGCTAAATTTAGCCGGGACGTTTTTCCGCTAAATTTAGCAGAGCAATTTTTCTACTAATTTTAACGGGGAAAGTTTTCCGCTAGACTTAGCGGGGAAAGTTTTCCGCTAAATTTAGCGGGAGAATTTACCCATAATGCACCGCGCAGTTACGCCGACGCCGACGCCAACGCCGACGCCGACGCCGCTCAAGCCGGAAATGGGCGCCTAAGAGCTGCGCTCTAAAAATAAATAAATACCGGACGTTGATCTTCAGTGCGCCATGCCTCTGTCCGCCGTGGTGATACGCAGCTCGGGGATGGAATGGATACGTTGTGCGAAGTTTGCAGAGCGCAAATGTGTGGTGAGTAGTCCTGTAGAGAGCAGATGGGTGGTGAGGAAGTTGATGGTGCCATGCATGGGGAAGGCGACAAAGAAATAGGACGAGGGGCCGCACGAAGTCGTCTTTGGTTATCTGTTCAATCTCAGGCGCCTCGGGCTCGACTGAGAGGCGCAGTGACCCCAAGAGGTCGCAAAATTTGCCTAGAATTATTCGCCTAATGAGATTGGGAAGGTTGGTGCCGGCAGTTGTAGTCAAAACTTCAGGGATCCGCTCAAATCCGGTCTTGGAGTTCCAACGACTTTGAAGGTCTTCATAATGCTTGCACTCAGCAATTAGCTGCTGGACGGTCTGAGGTTACCTGGGTTCAACACTGGAAAAAAGTCCTTGGGATAATCCTTTGAAGAGGTACTTGATTTTTTTATTCTATGGCATAGCTGCGTTGACACGTCCGCAGAGGCGAAGGACGTCCTCGATGTAGGACGTCGATGTTTCGGGGGGGGGGGGGGGGGGGGGGGGCTTGGTATTTCCTGAATAGTTTGCCCGCGCTTGTTGTCTTCTGCGTTCAGGCGTGTCGAAGACGTCCGCGAAGGCGCTTTTGAACGCACCCCATGAATTGATTTCTGCCTCATGATTGTCGCAGCATTGGAGTGCAGTCCCTTTGAGGAAAAATACGACGTTGGCAAGTTTGATGGTGTCGTCCCAAAGATTGTGCTAGCTCACCCGGTCGTAATTTTGTAGCAAGTTCAGAACGTCAGCATCGGTTGAACCGGTGAAATTCAGCGGGTCACATTGGCGAGTTTTGACCGTTTACGTGTTGCAGTGATGTGATTGCTGCGCCAATTGCGCCAAACTGCGCCAAGGGGCAAACCCTGCTACATCCTGCTACATTTCGCCAAAATATGGGTAATCCGCGCCAAGCCTGCACCAAAGGACCAATTTAGGTCGCCTTTCAAAACCGAAACTAAACTGAGTACTGTAATTTAGTGGCGCAAGCGGCCGCCTGACACAGGCTACCGTGCATCAATTGTCCACCCGAACTTGCATGGTTTTCCCGGCGTCTCGCGTTTCGCGCTTTCGTCTTGTGGGTCTCGTCTCTCGTCTCTTTTTTTTTTATATTTTCAACGAAAGACGCGGATGTGTGCAGACGCTCCGACGGTAGCGTGCCGGGTACCAGCCATGCCGTCATGCTGTGAAACGAAACCACGTTTTTGCGCGGCAGGAGTTACTTTCTGAGCTGAAGCAACGGCCGTGGGAAAACTATATTTGGTCACTGCCTTTCAGTCACCGTGGTCGCGCGACGTCGAATGTTGCCGTCCCCACATCACTGCAGATATGGTACTTTCTAAAATGAAACTAAGTACCGCCACATGTTCACCAACATTCCTGTTCTTGTTTAAATCATACGTTACTACAAAAATCCATCTTTAATTCAAAGACTGCTCTGTCAAAGCATTGTTTATCTAGATTCCTCTGGATGAGCGTTCTTTCGAGAGGGACCTCGGTACGTGAAAAACCTGCCGTGAAAGAAAGTTGGTGAAGAGAAGTGAGCTAAAGCAAAGAAGGCAATGTCTGCACGCTGAACCCGCACAGCGTGCTTGTTTGTCTCGAGTTCAGTCGTTGCACAAGGCGCTCCAAGAACGTTTTGAGGCTGGCTCGCAATGTCTTGCATCGATGCACTCAGGTTCTTTATTTTTTGTGTGTTTAGCTTGTACCTTGTTTGCGGGCCTGCCAAGCACGCGCCACTGGACTGTTTTTGTCGCATGCTTGAAAGTTACATTTTGTGTACAATTTTGGGGATAAGTTAGCGACGGAGCTGAGGGGCATGGTTTCGGTTTCGATCGGACAGCCGTTGTCTGCGCTCGCGCGACGAAGCATGCTCAACAGCAAGCCTGCCGAAGTTGGCCTCACGTGCATGCGAACATGATTGCGTGACTGAGGCACCAGCTGGGACGCTTGCAATTCATTGTTTTACGTTTGCTTACTTTTGACAAAAATCTGGCACGTCGGGAAGCAGTAAAACGGTGGCAAGCTGTTTTTCGAAATTGCTTGGCAATGCCTACAGCACTGTACACTTGTGGGATGTCTGAGCAGTAAAAACAGAAGCAGCAAGTTCCGTCACAACACGTCACATCAGAACACAACACAACACAAAGTGCCCTTTGTTTGTACAGCACTTAAAACGAATATTTCTACTTTTCTAAGAATATCTGCTCCAAAATCCACTTTTGCTGCTCCGAAACACTGTCTTGGCTGCTCCAAAAGCCGCTTTTGCTGCTCCAAAACACTGTTTTGGTTGCTCCAAAGGTCACATTTGCTGCTCCAAAACACTGTTTTGGTTGCTCCGAAACGTGCACCAAAATGGCTTAGGCCAATCACATCACTAGTGTTGGTATAGCGCTGGTCTCTTACATTCCCGTTATAGTCGTTCATAGTGGTGACAGTTGACCGTGCGCTGCGCAGCTCCAGGTCGGAATTACCAGATGATCAGGTTGGAGATCGTTATCGCACCTCCACCAAGTGTTGAGACGTTGGTGAAGGAGATTTAATGAAGGTTGAGATAAAAATTCGGCCAATATTAAAGGGGCTATGCAACAATAATTGTACTTTGCGCAAATACCGCTTAGAACGGATCCCTGACGTTAATTACCTATGACACTCGCGTTCGTTTTTCACCCCACGCAATAGAAGTCCCAGAAAAAAATTAAAGAAAAACGAGCAGCGTTCACCCCCTCAGCTCGCAGCCAGAACAAGCGGCCACGTGATCTGGAGTCGATTATATGCCGCCAATGTTGATCATAGCCACGCGCTGGGGTTGGCAAGGCACAGGACACGCGCTGAGTTCCAGACATTGTTATGGCTCGGCTATTGTCGTCGTTGCAGCGATTGAGCACGGGCCACTACCCGAATGCTTCTCGAGCTATCAATTATCACGAGCCCAAATCGAGTGCCCACGCAATGCTCGGGTCCAATCTATGAACAGCATTCAAATATCGTCATATGGGTGCACTGCGATCCCCACTTTACGTCATCAAGTTTTGCAAAGGAGAGCTTGATTGAAAATGATCGCTTTTGTCTCTGAAATTACACCGCAACAAAGGAGTTTCTTGACCAGTGGCGTTGCGTGCGACGATCCTTGTGTCCCACTAGAGCCAGTAAGCTCGTGTAAAGTGAAAAAGCTCTGGTGGTGCTTGTCTGCGTAGACGCCGAGCCGCAGCATGCCGAGCCTTTTCATTCATGTCAGTAGGAGAATGTGTGGTTTTCTTCTTTTTCTTTTTTTAAGCAGACAGATGGGATGGTATCTCAGAACCCCTACTCTTTTTTTTCTTCTTTTTCTTTTTTCATAATTTTTTCATCTTTTTTTTTCCAATTTTTTTTTGTCCTACACGAGCACGTGAGCATGTGCTCACGTGCTCGTGAGCACGTGATCTCACGAGCAGAAGCACGAGCACCCGACGCCGGGCCTACGGCGGACGGCGGACGGCGGACGGACATGGCTAGCCCCTAAGGAGCTTCGCCCCTAAAACATTTCAATTGAATATCGTTGCACCGCTCCTTTAATGGGAGTATAGGACGTATTCACTGACGGCCATAGCTGTGTGCGCGACTGCTGAGCGCGTGCTGATGGCGAGCTTCCACAGTTCTTTTGTAACGTGCATTCCGCACCCTCATGATTGCCGGTCTTAGCAGCCTATTAATGTGGGCTCGTTCTGAGCATGCGCTCTAGACAGCACCCACAAATATGGCGCCCAGTGAATACTCCTTATAGCATTCAAAAAGCGCCCGTGCAGAGCGCGCACTTGGCGAAACCCCTGCCTGTCGGTCGTGCCACTTCTTTTTCCTTATATATACATATGGGTGTGTGTGCGTGTGTTTGCGTGCGTCTGTGTGTGTGTGTCTGTGTGGAAGGGTTGTGCGTTATGGAGAGTTATGGAGAGAAATAATTGAGGCTTATCGGATGGCGACAAGCCCGCAAAACATAAGCACCCCTTCCATTTAGCTCTCAAGAAAGAAGATTATCTTTCTGAGGCCCACAATGGAAGCCGAACGCTGACAGACTAGGCGAAGCGAAAAGGTCACCGGCAGAAGCGGCCTTTCCTTTCATTCCGTTGTCCCGCAACTCCAGTCGAGCCCCCCTCCCCTCCTCTCCCTTCCTCGTTGGGCAACCTCCTCACTTCCTCCGCTTCCTCTCCTTCCCCCAAGATTTCCCTTTCCCGTACTCTTACGGAGCGGGCGGGCTTTGAGCTTGAAGCCGAAAATAAGTGTTGTTGAAGTTGAAAGATTGTCCTGTCTGTATCGTCCCTTATGTGTCTCCACTTTCTAAATGTCTAAAAAACACCAACACGCTAAAATAGTACAAATGGAATGTCACCTTTGGTTAGGTGGTGGGGGAACTGAAAGATTGCGAGAGAAATGTGTGCCTGGGTTGTTGCTCTCAAAAGTTTCAAATTAACGTTTGAAAAATCGTCGCTTCCGGGATTTCATCTTAATTCCCCAAGTGTGATGCGGGAGCTGCGTCACGGAGCCCCGGTCGTTTCCGCTTTTTGTTATCGCTAGGATTTGACAGTGCTCAATCACAATGCAAGACACCCGGCATACGGACATGGCTAGCCCCTAAGGAGCGTCGCCCCTAAAAGAGGGTGAGGAGGCCTTTCCGCCAGGCGGAAGAAGTCCCAATTAAGTTCCCTCGACCAGGAAGGATCTGAGCCTATTTCGTACCTTTAGAACGTCCTCAAGCTGAAATTGAACAAGTCGTCTTCTCACGTAGACGTCCCTGCCAAGACAACCTTTCAAGAACATTATGATGTCCTGGGGATGTCCTCAAATGATCCTGAAAACATCCTAAAAACGTCCTATTGTCCGGCCTCAGGACATCCTCAGAACGTCCTCAGGAGGGCAGCCAAGGATTTTTCTAATACATTTTTATGAGAATGCAGTGCAGCTGGAGCTGTTCACTGAGCTGTTAGGATGCTTTCATTTGTATTCGAAGATAGGCGCCAAAAAAGCAAGGACAAGAAGAGACGTAAACACTGGCAGACCGTGGCGCCAGTGTTTACGTCTCTTCTTGTCCTTGTTTTTTCGGCGCCTATCTTCGATCATGAACCAACTGGCCCAAATTGCCATCTTAATTCATTTTTGTTTTAGATTTTCTCCAACTGGATTTTGAACCTAGCTGAACATGCCTGCAAGAACTGCCTGCAGAAAGAAATTCATTGTTGTGTACTATTTTAAAGTAAAATTCACACACAAATTCTAGATTACTAGTCAGTGAGAGGCTAAGAACACAGGGCAAAGGAAAGGGGGAACAATGCTGACGGAACGCTGAATAGGAGAGAAGAAAACCTCTCCCCTCCAGTATCCCGTCTGCTTTCTCCTCTGCGTCTTTCCTTGCCCTATGTTCTTAGCCTGTAACTATGAGCATGATCATGCCATTCATTATTGCAAACAAAGGTAACTGTTCAAAAATACTTTATTGAAGAGCAAATATTATACATGACGTTTTTCAATGTCTGCACCTATGGGCGTACCAACCGGGGGGGCAAGGGGGGGGCTTGCCCCCCCAGTTCTCAGAGTGGGGGGGCAAGGCATGTGTTTTGCCCCCCCCCCCCCCCCCCTGAAACAGCCGCCACTGGGCAGGGCAAACACTGGCGCCAAAGGGCGCCGCCGGCCAGTGTTTTCTTCTCCTATTTAGCTGTGCACGGAATAGTGACGGTAGTTTTTGGTAGCAGCAGGACAGGGGATAGGATAGTTTTTAGTTATTTTTTTTTTTGTGGGCACGGGAAGGAAGGAAGGAGCATACTTTATTTACAGCAGCTCATTGTCCGAGCCGCGTTTTTTTTGGTTTTATCACTTCTATGCGGTGTTTGTAGTCAGGTTACGAGAAGTGTCCGTCCTAGCTTGCATGTCGTTGTTGTTGCATGGTGTTAATCCGAGGACATGTTCGACATGGTTCTGCAGTTGTTGCCATAAGGTAGCTTGCAGGTCCTGTGGCGGTGCTGCCCAGCTCTCCCACGTGTGGGGGATGTGGAGTGGTAGCTGAGTTTCTTCAAGAATGTATGGCGAGTTCTGTGCCCTCGGGCACTCCCAGTATGTATGCCTGTTATCGGGAGGTTGTGCTCCGCAGACTTGACATCTGGGCAGTCCTCCGAGGTTATGTATGTAGTGTAGCGTCATGTCAAACGGGAGTGAGTTTGTTTGTGCTTGCCGTATGAACGTGGCTTGTCTGCGCGATGTACTGTGCGGTGGAGTGGAGAATTTGCGTTGCTCCTCTCTCATCTCCATGAGGAAGGTCCTTCGTTTTTTTCTCTGCTCCGCTCTGTCTTCTCTTGGGTCGTAGGCCTCCGGCCAACCGATCGGTACGCTCGGTTCTGTGTTATCTCGAGACAGGGCGTGCGCCCTTTCGTTCCTTTCGATTGCCTGGTGGCCTGGTACCCACTCGAGGTAGATGCGCAAGTGGGGGTGATTGGTCATGTAATGGGTGAGGAGTCCTAATATGTGTTCAGGTAAGTCGTTTTTAGCGTAAGCCCTGAGCGCGTCCTGGCTGTCCGTTCTAATCGTGAGCTCATTCGTTGCGTGTGAGTGGAGGGTTGCGGCTTCGGCGATCGCCTGTATTTCGGCTGCTGTCACCGATGGGACGTTGGCATGACGCCTGACGACGTGGCCTTTGGGACCCACCGATGCGGTGGTGGCATTGCTGTTTGTGAAGCTTGCGTCCGTGTAGTAGATGTCATGGCCAGGGTCTTTTAGATGCGTCGCTCTGCTCTTTCTTCTTTCTGAGTCTACTTCTGGGTGCATATGTTTGGGAATGGGGCGTACTATTAGATGTGGGATGGACTCCCACGGTGGTGGCGGTGTGGGGATCTCTGGGAGTCGCTCAGTTGAGTATCCAAGACTGCTCAAGATTTTCCGCCCTTGTTGGGATGTGGTCAGCCTGTGTCTCTGCGCCTCTTGTTGGATTTCAGATTTTTCCTCAAGGGTGTTGTGGATAGCTGTGGCGTTCACTAGCGCAGTTGCTGCGTACTTGGGTGTTCCTAGTTCTAGACGGTGACATTTCCGCAGCACTGCTTTAATTTTCCTCTTTTGCGTTTGGGTTAGTTGTGTGTAGGGATAAGAGTACATGACTCTGGAGTACGCCGTCGCTTCAACTATTTTCCTGAGTTCGTGCTCTTTCATTCCGCGATTGTAGCGCGTGATACATGCTATCATGTTGTAGATCTGATTGAGTTGTTTTACCGTCTTTGCGGTCCACTCCGTGCTTTTTGCCGTCCTGTTGCCAGATAAAACCTAGTATTTTTATGGCTGGCCAACGGGGTATTAACGTGCCTCCTATGTGGAGGTTCATAAGTTTACGCTGTTCCTCTGCCATTTTCTGTCGTGGGTGGTTTATGACTATGACATATTCCAATTTGTCTGGTGAGCACTGGAGCCCTATGGCGTTTGCGTGTTCGTGGATAATGTTTAGCCCCGTTTGTATTGTTTCTTCTTGTTGTCCCGGGTTGCCTGTCGTACACCAGATGGAAATGTCATCCGCGTATATAGCGTGGTGGAGATTTGGGACGGCATTGAGTTTAGTCGGGAGGTTCTTCATTGTTATATTAAAGAGCATCGGCGATAGTATGGAGCCCTGTGGTGTTCCTCTACATAGGGGATACGGTTGAGAGGGTTGACCCTCAGGGTCCAGTATTCTCACCGTTCTGTCCTTGAAGAAGTTCTTCACGTATCTGTACATTCTATTTCCAGGGTTCGTTTCGCGAAGGTTTCTGAGGATAGCATCGTGCGTGACGTTATCGAATGCTCTTTTTAGGTCCACCGCAACTATGGTGCGCTGTTGAACCGTGCTGGGGTAGTCGTACACCTGTTCTTTGATCATTTTTGCTACGTCTTGCGTACTGACGTGCTTTCTGAACCCCACTAGGGTGTGCGCCAGCTGATTCGTGGCTTCCACGTGCCATTCTAGCCTGTTTAATGCCATTTTTCCATTCGTTTCCCCATGCAGGACGTCTTGGATATGCGTCGGAGGTTTGCTGGTGTGTTGGGAAGTTTGCCTGGTTTGGGAAGCATGATTACGTGCGCTTCTTTCCATTCTTCTGGTAACTCTCCCGTCGCCCACACCTCGTTGATGTGTCGTAGGAGCTCGTCGAGCTTGTTGTCAGGGATATTTCTGAGCATTCCGTATGTTATTTTGTCCGGCCCCGGCGCCGTGTTGCGCTTCAGCTGGAATAAGGCCGTTTGTAGTTCTGCATCGGTGAAGTCCGAGTCTATCCCTTTGATCTCTTCGCTTTCCAGTGCGGTTTGGACTTCTCAATCTAAGCGGGTTACTGCCATTGGCATTTGCTGTGCCATTGTCTGCGTTTCGTTTGGGTAGAATGTGTCCCTGATTTCTCCTATCAGGTCCTTCACGGTGGCTCCTGTGCTCAGCATGAGTTTCTTGAGCGTGTTCCTGGGTTTACGGTGTCCCATGATCGCGCGGAATATGTGCCAGGCTCTGACCGTGTGTAATTGACCGTTCATGTCATCGCAGAGTTGCATCCAGTTTTGGCTGGCCAATGTCTCCGCGTATTCCTGGCTCTCCTGAGTTAAGGCCAGTATTCTCGCCTTGAGAGTTCTATTGCTCTTTCTCTTTTCGAGGCGTTTTGTGAGGTTTCGTCGCTTGGTCCATAGAGTCATTAGGTGTTGATCGACCGTTGGGTGGTCTTCTGTGTTCGTAATGTGTTTGGTGTGACGGTTAACCGTCTCTTGGATCGCTTCTGTCCAATCTTTGCATCCGAGGTGCTTCCAATCCACCCCTTGAAGTTCCTCTCTGACCTTGTGCCATGCCGTCAGCTTCGTCGTTCTGAGACGTTCTTTCCGTCCCCTTTTCTTTGGAGTGATTTTTATTTCTATTATTTGGTGATCGCTACCAAGCGCGTCTCCTGTGTTCTCCCACGTCGCCCTGAGTGGGCCCTGAATCCACGTTAAGTCCGGAGAGGTGTCCGTTTGGTGCGGTCCACCAGTGCGCGTTGGCTGCGTCGTGTCATTTAGGAGGGTCATACCTTGATTGGCTGAGAAGTTCTGTAACTTTCTCCCTAGTGGCGACGTGACCGCATATCCCCAAGATGGGTGTTGACAATTGAAATCTCCCAGCGTTACCACCGTGTCCCTATCTCTGTTGGGTCCTAGTTTCATGTCCAGGGGCGGGAGGCGTGCAGTAGGTTGGTTAGGTAGCCAGTAACTGTTGATTATATGGAGCCTGTGTTCTCCCAGAAGTGTGCTGGTTGCCACATGCTCCATTGTGGGTGTGTTGATTGCCGTTGTTTCATGCTGTATAGAGGGAAGGTCGGCATCTCGTCTCCTGATGTACTTGGCTACCATAGTAGGGGTTATCATCACGTTCTGCCCGGTAACCCGTTGATTGTGTTGGATACTCGGTTGCGTGTACATGTCGTACCCCTGTATGGCGTGAGCTCCGTTTGTTTCCTGCAGGACTATTATGTCCGGTTGTGTTCCAATTATTTGCATGTGTTGCAAGAGGTGGCTCCTCTTTCGTCGGAACCCTCTGCAATTCCATTGCCATATGATTATTTCGTCGTTTTTTTCTCTTGAGGTTGTTTTTGCTTGGTACGTCGTTGGTGTGCTGCTGTGTGGCGGGTTTGATTGTTGTCCCGCGTTTGTGTTATTCATTGTCATGTTGTTCCATGTTCGCGTTCACGGGTGAGGGCATAGCGGCGCGCTTGTGTGGTCTGAGTTGCTCCTGGTGGGCCGCTAGTTCTGCTTGTATTGGTGCTAGTGCCTGTTGGATCATTTGTTTGAGCATCGGGGCAAGTGCGGTTAAGATGGTGGGTATGGACTCCGCTATTATAGTGGATATCTTTTGGCGTAGTTCGGTGTAGTCATTTGTATTGGTTTGCTGGTATTCTTGCGAGGGCGGTGGGCTTGGTGCTTGTATTGTGGCGGGTTTTAGAACCGTTAGTGAGGAGGGAGAGGGTTGTGAGGCCGTGCCACTCAACTGGGTGTCCATGGGTTGTGCCACTTCCTGCATGTTCGGGATCACCCGTGGGTAGCTGCTACAGTTATTTTCCTGGTGTTGCTTGTCCTCCTTGGCCGTGTGCTCTGGATGCCTGGTTTTGGTGCCACGGGTTGTGTGAGGGTTCTTGGAACCTGGTCCGTTTTTGTTGGTCGTTTTGTAGTTGTGGTTTTCTTTGATTTGCCCTAGTGCGGCTTCTGTCTCGCTTGTCGAGGGTCACATTTTGCTTGGCAGTGTTGGATCCCCTACCCCTGCTGTAGCTTCGGCTGCGGCTCCTGCCTCTGCTGGGGCTGCGTGATGGGGTATCTAGTAGCTCGAACCTGTTGCTTATTGAGAGGTCCGGCCATTCCTGCGGGTTCTGCTTTGGGTTTGTGTCTGGTGATCGTTTCGTGTTCAGTTGTTGGGCTCTTGCTTGACGTGCTTGACGTGCTTCGAAGCGTTCCTTTATAGCTTCCGCTACCGCCTGCTTGGCTGGGCATTGCGGGTCCGTGGCGGCAAGATCACCTTTGCAGTTGGCGCATCGCAGCTCGCAATCATGCGGCGTCTCGCTTGGATTTTGTTGCGGCGAGAATCGTTTTCCGCATGCTGTGCAGCGTATGTACTCGTTTTTGCACGGACATACGTCCGAGTTATGTTGGAGGCTGAGGCAGTGCGCACACTGCCTATTCCGCTGTCGCGTTGGGTACATGCGGTACACTCCCGAGTCGTATATGGCGCACCTTGGAAGCGAAGGGCCCTCCACGGTGATGAGAATGGTTTTCGTCGTACCGAGTCGCCTGAATCTCAAGACCGTTCGGTTCTGCACTCTGAGGTTCTCCTTGATGAAGTCGTCAGTTGCGTCCAGCGGGATGCCGTGAATCCCTCCTCTCGCGTTTTCTGCCGCGTTCGCCACGTATGCACAGATGGAGTGTGTAGTGCCCACTACTTGAATTTGTTGCGTTGTCATGATTTTTTGTACTGCCGTGGCTCTGTAACTGTCCACGATGAGGAGATTCTGCGGCGCTCGGAGTTTGAAGTAGGTGTCTGCACACTCTTGTTTGGTGAGGGCTGCCGCCATTTTGAGGGCGTTGGTTAGTGCGGCGAGGCCTATCGATGCGAGGTGCTCGTTGTTCGTCAGCTTCAGCACGACCGTCGTCGCCTTGATCTGTCTTGGTGCCGGAGTGGCGAGTTTCCACTCCGTTGTTCGAGAAGTTGAAGAATCCTGCACGTCCATGATGAAGAGGTGAGCGCTATCGGCGGTGCGGACTGTTATAGATGTGCGGGGGACGCCCTGGGCCGTCCCGGGTGAAGCTCCGTTGGCGTTAGGCCTCGCTGCACAGCTGTGCAGCTGCCAGGCTTAGCTTGGTGGGCCGGTGTGGCCAGTGATCGAGGGCTGATTGCTCACCCGAAAGTGATCGCTGGGTCGGAAGTTTCAGTTTCTAGGTTGTCGATGTTCTCCACTCAGCTCCCTGCTGCTTTTCTCTAGATTCCGCGGGTTCGAATTGGGAATATTCGACCTTGAATTGGGAACTTGACATGGGCTACATGTACCACATCGCCTCGTCGTCGTCGTTTTTTTTTTTTTTTTTTTTTTCACGCACCGAGCCACGCTCGCTTTTGCAATGCGCCGCCTAATAATGATATCTGTTGGGGAGACGCGCGCTCATCAGTCTCGCGCAGCGCTAGCTCGATGGCAGCACTTTCTCTAAAGGCGCAATCACACCGGCGATGTAATCAGTCGCGCAATGCGACTAAATCGCATCGCCAAAACAATTAGATGGTCACACTGGCGTGCGCGATGAGCGAGTCCAACACCTTCGTTGGCGAGTTGCTTCTAGAAAACTTTCGCTCCGAACGCCGCTGATTGGCTCAACCTCTCCGCGACTGGATCGCATCGCAAAAAGTCGGGTCAGCAAGTGTCTGCTCAAATCGCGTCGCTTTTTGCCAGCAATGGTCGCTTTTGCGATGAAAATTATCGCAGCGCCGGTGTGAACGCGAATTGATGTCGAACCAGTCTCACGGTGCGTCCCGATATTGGCGTGTGTACCTAAGCGCGGGTACAACATCCGGCACAATTTGCGTTTGCGAAGCCTTGTCACGCCGCGTCAAAGCATTCAGCCCATCTTTGGACTGAAGAAATCAAGAACGCCCAAAATGAAAAAAGTGCCCAGCCGAATAAAACTTGATTTCTATTTAATTAAGATGAAGATCACCCGCGTACATCTAATACCTCATCAGCCGAACTCCAAGGCAGTAAGCCTAGTTGTGGTACTTGTTTGGCGACTTTGGCCAGTAGCTGCCAGATGACAGCCGAATTATCAAAAAGTGAAGCCTAACTTTGGCATTTGTTTGACGATTTCGGCCCAAAAATGCCAAATATCAGCCGAACTACCGGACAGTAAGCCTAACTCTTGCATTTGTTAAGCGAATTAGGGCCACAATACCCAGACTCTTGCCAAGAAAGGTCAGGTTTGGCTCTACTTTGGCTTCTCCAAGCTTTTCAATGCCCTAAACTCCCAGACAAAAGCCAAATTTTGGCCCAAAACTCTGTGCTACCTGGGATAAGACATTTGGAAACCCTCTACTTTCGAGTATTACTTCAACAAAAAATGTACAGATACCCGTGTCAATGCATGGCACCCTTCATAGTATTACTTCAAGTCAGAACCCACTGCTCGAGGATTTTGTTTTATATTAATTAGGTATATTTCACACAAAGTCAACATTGTTAATATATTTGTTTAATGTAGAGATAGTCCGGCAATCGCTTGAAAACCAGTATTCCAGATAAGTAACTTCTCAGCATTAGAAGTACCTCAAAGGGTTTTAACACTTAGATATAAACGTATTTTGTGTTATATATTACAAAACCGCTCCAAAAAGATGGGACACAAAATAAAAGAAGGACACGGACATACGCAGACATTTTTTTTTGCGTTCTTTAAGGGGGATTCAACCGCTCGTCACTCAATGGGCAAATTTCGCTACACAAACCTGAGTTTCAGGATTGCACGATAGCATTCATTCTTTTGGAGGTTACCTATGATAACGTAATGAAGGTTGTACGGCCCTTGAATTTTTCTTTGAGAGCGCTGGAGAGTTTTAATAAAATCCAGAAATATGACCGTTTTGACTGTTTTTAGCGCGTTTTGAGGCATTTTTGAAAATACAATTATTTAGAAGACAAACGTGACAAAACGCTTGGCCGTACGTACTAGGGGTGCCTCTAATCTTAATTTTAAGACCATGACGAGAAAGCAAAATACTGTTGTATTTACGTATTTGTGTAAATAAAATCACCCTGTTAATTTTATTTCCAACTTGTTAAACGAGATGGCGACACTAGTACTAAATGCCTCAAACGGGAGATTTTCTTGCTGTTGCTGTTGTTGTTTTTCTCTCGAGCTCGAATTCGACCACGATGTCTCGTTGCTCGTGGATCGGTAGCACGTGTAGCGAAAGCTCACGCTGTAAAGCTCGCTGATCGTGGATTCAATCCACCGCCTCTGCCCTTTTCAATCTGGATGGGCATCGTACCGGCGTGCTTTCATGTATCACTATTGCGCGATGCACGTTAAAGTCGTCAGAGAAGCAGCGGTATACTGCACTGTCTTTCATCTCCAACGAAGACACCAGATGGCCTCAGAGCTGACTAACTTCCCGCCGTATAAACATAGACACAACAGAATTACAATTCATGGCTCCGTTGGTCGGCACATTTTGAACGTTGCAAAAAAGTGTAACTAGTCATCAGCAGACTCCTAGCGACAGGCCTGATAAGGCCCTGAAGGCGATACTCTTGTTTATTTTATTTTTTGTGTGTGTGTGCTATGTTAGCGCGCGTGGTCGAACGCTTGAATACGCTACAAGCGTGGCTCGTAAGCACCCTAAAATCGTGCAGGGTTGAACAGAGATATCCTAATATGTAGGGTGCCTCAATGTCCTTCTGCTTCGGGTGATACCACCCTTTGTAGTACCCGAAGCCGACAGCACGCGCTCGGGTAAAATACAAAGAAATCGGCGAAAAGAAAATGTCGCCATAGCACAGTCAGCGCCACAAACGCGTGCCGGGACACGCTCTGTCACGCACTTCTGAACAAAAAAAAATTAAAAATAAAGTGTGGGACAAAAAGGCCAGATGTCTCCACCCTAAGCAAAGCGCACATTAAGCCACCCTACTAATGTGTATTTGGAAATAAAAAAAAAAAATAGTTCAATGAGTTGCAAAGAAGGCTATAATACTTATTCCGAACAACACTTATTATATGAAACATTATTTAAGATATTTTCATTCTCTGTAGACCTTGTTTGCTGGCTAGTGCATATGAAAAACAAAAAAAAAGAATCATTATTTCTATTATTTTGAACAATTACAATATATTTCTTAACCAACAAACAGGTGCTTACTCTGAGATGCAAATGGAATTTTGACGTTAGTGTTTCGGCGCTTGAAACATTTTTTTTGTAAATTTAACACTTCCCGTTTTGCTGACTATTAAGAAAACCAAACGGGCCATCAATAGGTAGAAAATACGTTTCTACATAAGGTGAGGCGTACGTTTCTTTTTTTTTTTTCTCATCACTTTTCTAATTTTTAGGCAAAATCAAATGAACCTCTAATTAACTTTAGTGTCTTCATAAATAACCTCGGGAGTTCACTATGCTATTGTCCGTTAAGAACACCTCTTTCAACAGTGATCTTACTATGTCACGGTGGAATGAAGCGGTGCTACCTTATTGACTGGAAACAAATTGGGGTGTGTGTATGTTTATACAGCCTAGAACATTGTCTGCCTCAACGGGCGACTTGTCTCCCAGCTGTAGGTGAGCAATTTAGCCAGTGCAGTACAACCGGTAGCCTGGGGTCTTTAACGTGCATCACGCAATAGTGATAGACGACCGCACGCCGGTACGATGCTCATCCAGATCGAAACAGGCAGGGGTGGGGATTGAACCCAGGATCCCTGGGTTATACAGCGCCAGCTTTCGCTCCACGTGCTCCGAGCTGGTGTGCTCTAGCCCACTTGGCCACCGATCCTTTTTTTTTTCGTTATTGCACTTAGCCACCGATCCCTTTTTATCTGTCTGGAAAAGCCCTTCGATGTGTTTGCGTTTGTCTTGCAAGTGGCGTCAAATGCGCCAGTGCACGAGGCCCGTGTCTCGAGCGGCCCTTGGAAGCAGTTGTCGACGCAGTACTGAAATGAGCGGCCCTTGGAAGCGAATGGCAGCGGAGCACCCGCTCCCCGCACGTGTCTTGCGCGTTTACACAACAATGGTTAGTGGTGCCTGTAAGCGTGAATTTTATCAAATGAATTTAGTCTGCACTTGCCGGGAGCGCCTTCCACTTATGGAATTTACGAGGATAACTCGAGTGCAACATGGCTTTGTGTAGTGGTTCTTTTTCGCTGACAGGCAGACAGACGGAAAGTGTCCTTTCTTGCCCTACCCGTTGCCAATCTTGTTAGCTGCTGTGCACTTGGTGCGCGATTGTGGACGAGTAGTAGAGCCGCGCCAGTTGCTTGGACAGTGAACTCCTAGGTACAGTTCACGGGTGGGAAACGGTTGCTTCTTGTTGCTTTTGACTCGACGCGCAGAAGTGTGGACCTCTTCGACGAGGTCCACACCTCTGGACGTGCGGAAGTGTGGACCTTGCCGCGCAGAAGTGTGGACCTCGCCACTAAATGAGCTATGCTTAGGGTCGGCACTCTGGGCCCCAATATTGCTGTGGGCGCCGCCATCTTGGTGCTTGTACAGAGCAGACGCAACTGCCGATCGTCAGGATTCAAAAGTGCGACTTCCTCGGCATTTGATTCGGTGTTAGGAAGCTCATGTAATATTGCTTTGCTCTGTCGCGAAACATTTAAACATTTGTGGAGGACGTAAAAGCGTTTCCTGTGATTTCAGATAAATTTTCAGATTAACTGGCAGCCATGATTTTAAGCCACAATGGGGACAAGTGTCGTTACCCTGAAGCGTAGCTTATTTAGTGGCACTACGGAAGATCATGGCGGAACAGCGCAGCACTGAGCTAGATGTCAGACGCCATGTTCTTCTATATATAGGCTCTGGGCAGGGTTCCAGAGAGCGCCACCGTCGGTTGATCATCAGCGCCACCATGGCCAAATGAGGCAATACTAGGACTGCTAAAATTGGCAGCGCCAGCCGGCATACCCTTGCGAGATTACGTTATTACCAACTCCGAGCGCTGTGTTGTCGCGCGTTACACTACCGACTGTTTTAAGAATCTATCAAACGTTAAATATATAAATGTGCATCCGTGTGTGGTTGTGTCGTTCTAGCATTAGGGAGCTTTTGTAGGTGCCTTCCTCAATAGGTAGAGACAACCCGAGACGGGAGCTAGCAGAAAAAAATTGAACGTCATAATTTTACGGCTAGGGGTGTGCGAATATTGAATTTTTCGAATACGAATCGAATACGAATAAGACGAAAAACGGGCTTCGAATATCGAATCGAATATCGAATATGTGTCTAGTAAACAAAAATTAAAAAACAAGAGGTAACGTAGGTTTTATTGCCTTTTTAAAATAAATCAAGGCAACTGCATTTTACTGGGCTACAGCAGGCTCAAGATACTTCTAGTAATGCACTCATTACAAATTATCGTGTAGGAAAATTAACTGCCCAACGTGTTCAGAAAGTAAGCGCTCTCTACGCACCGTGACAACATTTCCGCCAGTAGAAAGACCCTTTCACTCGGGAAACCTGCGAAATTTCACTAAAGTTTGAAGAAGTTCGACTTACGGACAGTTGTCCCCGGCTGCTACACGAATATTTCGAATTTTGGGAAATAAATAATTTAGAAAGTAGTTTATTTTATATTTTATAAAATGGTTACCAATGTTTACACCATATAAAAGCGAAAATGTGCGCTTTTAACGCTTTCATTACTTATTTTTGTGAACCAGTGATACCAATAAACCCAACAAATAGTGCATTTTCTCCGCCAAATAGAATCAACTAGTGTTTTTTTTTTTTTTTTTTGCGCATTCACGCAAAAGTTGAGCTTCAATCGAACCTTTGTCGAACATCACGTTGAAAGTTGAAAAAGTCGAACTTGGTCGCACTCGAACCTGGGCAGGTTCGCGACATCCCTAGTTTTGACCACGTGGTTTTGACTGCGCGGGAGTGGCAGGAGTTGTTGTCGATGGCGATGCAATGTTCTGTTCGCACCTAGCGTTTTATTTTTTTAATTTTCAAACATTTATATTAGAGAACACTCTCGAGATTTATTTTATATTTATATTTCACTCTCGAGGCTCATTTTATTGTATCAATTTATATAACGCGCAATTACATCACATATTGCTATAAAAGTGCCACACAACAAAGGGCTTGGTGAAAAAGAAACCGAAACTGATCCTCTCTTGCTCCCATCGGACAGATAGAAACGGAGCAGACCGATAACGCACGCATCATAAGCCTTTCTCAGTGAACACACATTCATAGGGGAATGCGTGGCAGGCAGATTATTCGTTACTTGCTCGAATATTCGCAGTTTGTGCGAATATTCGCCGCTTTTCCCGAATATTCGGCTTTGGCCGAATATTCGGGAACTTCCGAATATGCAATTTTTGAATCGAATACGTTTCGAATAAGGAAAATATTCGATTCGTATTCGAAATATTCGAACACCCCTAATTACGGCCAAATATAAGTAAAAACAACTAAACAAGGACAGTTTTTTTTACGTTGTTTGCGCGCGCCTCAAGATAACAACAGCGAAGACTTCGTCGAGCTTCCCTCCTTTACAAAAGCGCACTGCAAAAGCGGAACTAAAAACGCGCCCCCCCCCCCCCTCCCTCTCTCTCATCTCACTCTTACCCACCCTTTTTTTTCAAGTGCACTCTACCTCATTTTGGTGATCAGCTTGTTTCCAGTCCCCTCGTCGCCATGTTGAAGACGATTGTGGTGTCCGAGGAATGTGTTTTTCGTGCAAGCTGGCTGTAGTTTGGACGGTGTCATTCGCAGTTGCTCGGCGCAAGCTGATGCTCGTTCTCGTCGATTGAATGTGCTGTTCACTTTTACATAGAACAGAAATAAACGCCGCATGGATAACCTTTTCTCGTGGGGTAAGTACATTTTTTTTATTATTTCTTCGATAGACGTTTCTCGCAGCAGGGATGAGGTTAGGACCGCATAGACACGGGTCGAAATAGAGCAACCATCTTGGGGAGCTACGCGATCATGCTAACGGCACAAACGACAGTTCCTTCTGCAATCGGCGAAGCGGAGAAAGTGCTCACTTCGGTTTTCGGCAACTACGATCAAACGTCCACAAAACGTCGTTCGATCAAGATGTGTCCGCGGAGCGGGAGAGCAATGCGAGTGTCAAAGGACTGATCTGATTCTAGAGTCATTGCATCGAATTCAAAGACAACGCCGGGCTTCGAGCGCATTAATTCCAAATGTCGAGTCAAGTAGCGCATTTAAAATGCATCTGAAGTCAGGCAATGTGAACGGAATGCTTATTTTACACTGCTTTACGGCATTTATTCATCTTCGACGGCGTTGTATTTTCCACAGTTTCGACGGAAACCTGCGGAGCTTCACGTCTGCTAAGCCTCCAGGGTTGCGACAGTCCGGTACGCAACTGTGCCTCGGCGTTTGCTCTTCTGCGACATTCGATAGCAATGTTAAGAATAAAGGCCAAAAACGCGTGAATCAACACCTTCAAATTGATGCGTGAACAGCTCCACGAGCAAGCAGGCTGGCGAAAGGGCCTTCTCAGTATTGCAAATATTTTGAGCTAGATGGCGCAACGTGCCACACCAAACTTGACTGCCCGGAGGGTATACTGCAACTAAATAAGCTACGCTTCAGAGTAACGACACTTGCTCATATTGTGGCTTAAAATCATGGTTGCTAGTTATGTGAAGATTTATCTGAAATCACAGAAAACGCTTTTCCGTCCTCCACAAATGCTTAAACAGTTCGCGACAGAGCGAAGCAATATTATATGAGCTTCCGGACACCGAATCTAATACTGAGGAAGTCGCACTTTTGAATTATGACGATTGGCAGTTGCGTTAGTTGCGTCTACTCTGCACAAGCACCAAAATGTCGGCGCCCATAACAATGCTGGGGAACAGAGTGCCGATACCCTAAGCGCATGCAGCTCATTTAGTGGCTCTAGTTCTTCCCAGAAGTGGCGCGCGGCACGTGTCTCGAGCATTTCCACAAAAATGATTGGCGTCACTTTTCCCATGATAGATGGGCTTTACTCCACACATCCTGGAAGCGGGTTTGCAAACCAGTATTCAGACGAAGAGCAGGCCGATATAGGACATAGAAAGTGCAAAACTGCCACTTTATTTCTTTTTTGTTTTCTAGCTTTGAATTAAGCTCTAATTTTTTTTTTCTTTTTTGGCAAAACAACGTTCGCGTGTTAAAAGTGGTGGTCGAAATGGCCACAACGTCACACCTTGTGCTTTCGATAATTTTGAACGTGGATGGAACTTCGAAGTCGAATCCATTTGGAAATCAGAGCTTATTTTACGTTTTGTAAGCCACTGTAATCTACGTATGTACTGGCTCGTATCTCGCGCCGCCTGTTGGCCGCTTCCTGCAGCGGCGGACGCAGAGCGAAGAAGATCTAGCTCGAGATCGGTGGCGAACAGCCCGTGGCCCGAGCCCACCTCGAGCGCCCGACCTGCATGCGCAGCTGCGAACATGCAACTCGTTTGTTCTGGAAAAATTCTGTGCCATCTATGAGGAAAAGGGTACAAATAAATAGCGGTTGAATCCCCCTTAAAAAAAAAAAAAAAAACTGTGGTGATAGTGTCCTGGTAATTTAGTGCCTCACCTGTGGATTATTCTAATTGTAGCTAAGCTTTACCTGAGTAAACATTGCTCGAAATATCTATCTTGCGTGTACCAGAAAAGTAGACCTCTTCGCGGCGCTTTCACGTTTACTCACTATTTAGCAATTGTCGCTAGGTGAAAGTCGAAAACACCAATGAAACAATACAAGAGTGACGATAGGAACGGGGCTAAAACGAAGACGACGAGGCGGTGGGAGCGCGCGCAGAGATGCGCTCGTGCACAGGACCGAAGGCAGCGACCGATAATGAACTCATTGCGACACCGCTGAACCAGAAAACCGAGTGTTGTATTGTACCGTAAAAGGAACCGACAGTGCTTAGCCTAGTCACTGTGCGTGACGTGCATCTTTTATTCTATCTCAACTTCTTCTTCCTTTCCCCGCCCCAGTCCATCCAGTCCTAACTTCTTCTTTCTCAGCCAACACGACATACTCCCCCACAAGGTAAAATTATGTGTTACGGAGAGTAACGATCTGGTGGCCGCTTATTTCTCTTAGGCCTGGACCGGACGGATGCTTCAGCTTCCGGTATATTTGTTGTTGCAGCAGGAACTGTTGGTGCCACAGCTCTTGTTAGCTTAGAAGCGTTCCAGCAGTTTCCCTCTTCTGTTAGAAAGGTTGCAGGTCCGAGGGACTTCTTGATCCTCACTGCAGAACTGAACGATGAAGAACCTTTTGTTGCGTGTCCTGGAAGTCGGACACGTACGTAGTCTCCTCCTCTGAACTTTGGATTCTTTACCACTCGGTGTTGGTCAGCGTAGTTTCTGAAGTTATTCTGATATTTCTTCACCCTGTCACGAAGTTCATTTATCGCGCTCCTAGCATCTTCTGAAATATCTGGATGCGGGAGCCCCACGATGTCAAGTCTCGTTCGCATTGGTCGTCCATGTAGTAAGATAGAGGGTGACAGAGCTGTAGCTGCTTGCGGCGTGCACCGATAAACTCCCAAAAAGTCTACTAGGTCAGTCTGGATGTTGCCTTTCTCCAACAAGATGCTTTGTATGTAGTCTTTGAGCACCCTGTTGAAACGCTCTACTTGTCCATTCGCCTGTGGGTAGTAGATAGACGATTTCGAGTGCATGATACCTCTGTCTTGCAGAAAGTTTTTGAACTGCAATGACATGAACTGTGCACCGTGGTCGGACACCAGTACTTCGGGGTAGCCTTCCTTACTGAAGATTTTTTGTAGGAAACTTATCACAGCGTCTGTCGTTGGGTGTGTACAGAATTCGACCTCCGGCCACTTGCTGAAGTAATCGACAGCGGTGATGGCGTATCGGCAGTTTCCTGGGAAACTAGTAAATGGCCCGACGAAGTCTATTCCTATCTGCTTCCATGCACCTGTCGGAAAAGGTACTGGCTGCATCGGAGCAGGTGCGGTTTTTACTGTCTTGTCATGTTGTTGGCAGACCAAACAGCTTGTGATGTAGTCATTGACCTCAGCGTCCATTCTCGGCCACCAGTAGTGGTCTCGGAGTCTCTGTTTTGTTCGTACTATCCCAGGATGAGATTCGTGCGCGATGTTCATGATCCGACGACGAAGTGTGGTTGGTGGGATGATCTTCTGATTACGCAAAACCAGGCCTTGTACCACAGAGAGTTCGTCCTTAAGTTTGTAGAAGGGTAACAAAGTAGGTAGTGCCTGTAACTCAGAAGAGTTTGAAGAAGTGATGATATCGCTCACTTTTGTTAGTATAGCATCTTTCGAAGTTTCCATCTGAAGCTCATCCAAAGTGACGCTTCGCAGGTGGGCTCGAACTGCGCATATTATTTCGGCGTCCTCTGCGTCGCTTGACTTGTCTTGTTTAGTGACAACCGGAAGTCTCGAAAGTGCATCCGCAATCACATTCTCTTTGCCCCGCCGGTACTGCACTTCGTAGTTAAACTGCAGTAGCCTTGCAGACCAGCGGGCGATGCGCATGGGTTGCCTTCCCGATCCTTGTGTGGCAAGTAATGTCACAAGGGCCTGGTGATCTGTACGGAGTACGAAACGTCTTCCGAGAAGGAATGTTGTCCACCTTTCACAAGCCCAAAGGCAAGCCAGAGCTTCTCGTTCCCCTACGGAGTATCGCCGTTCGGTCTCAGACAATGTCCTTGACGCGAATGCCACTGTCCTGACGCCCTCTGGATGGAGCTGCTGTAGGACAGCTCCCAGTCCGTAGTTGGAAGCATCTGTTGTCACCATCGTTTGTAGTGTAGGGTCGAAAATGGCTAGAGTAGCACAGTTCTTTATCAGGCTCTTCACCTCTTCGAATGCATGTTCATGTTCAGCTGTCCACAAAAAAGCAACACCTTTGCGTAGCAAGGCACGGAGCGGATCAACCACTGTTGCGTAGTGTGGAACGAACTTCAAGTAATACGATGCAAGTCCGAGGAAGGATTGCAAGGACTTGACATCTGTAGGGGGTGGCGCCTTGCTGATAGCGTCGAGTGTTCCTTCAGCAGGTTTTATACCTTCTTTGGATATTTGGTGTCCAAGATATCCCAACTCCGTGACTGAAAAGGTGCATTTTTGCTTGTTGAGCTTCAAACCACTTTTCTCTAAGCGTGATAGGACTCGCTTTAAGTTTTCATCGTGGTCTTTTTGTGATGACCCTGCGACGAGGATGTCATCAAGGTAGTGTACTGTGCCTTGACATCCCTTCAGCACTGTTGACAGCATCTTTTGAAAGGCTGCAGCTGCCGAAGCTAGTCCAAAGCAAACCCTCTTGTAACGGTAAAGACCTTCGTGCGTTATAAACGCTGTAATGTCTTTGCTCTCCTCTGCCAGCTCCATTTGGTGGTAAGCTGATGAGAGGTCCAGCTTGGAGAAGATCGTCATACCTGTCAGCCGGTGAAAGATTTCTTCCGGATGTGGAAGCGGATGACCGTCAATGACGATTGCTTCGTTAGGTCTTCGTAGATCTACGCATAGCCTGATTTCTCCTGTTTTCTTCCAGGCCACGACGATTGGGGAAACCCACTCTGATGCATCGATTCTCTCGATTACCCCTGCTGTCTCTAACTTCTGCAACTCCTCAGAGACTTTGTCTTGTACTGTCAGAGGGAGACGACGAAGTTTTTGTTGCACTGGGGCAACCGATGATCGCGTCTTGACTTTGTGAACGAAATTTTTCACGTGTCCCAGCCCCTCTTTGAATAGTTGTGGAAACATCTCTGTATACTGCTGAGGATTTTGTATACCTCTGGCAGAGAGCTGGTGACACGCATGTTTTTCAATATCCAGCCTGATTTGCAAGCCCCTAAGGATATCTAGTCCAACCAGAGGTTTGCCGGATGTGACATGGAACGTTCCTGTAGTATGTCTGGTCCCAAAGGATGCCTCGGCTGTGAACATCCCATACACCTTGATTAGCCCATTAGAGTAATTTCTGAGCTCCAGGTTCGAATGTTCCAGCTTGATGTGCCGAAAATGCGCATCGTAGAGTGCAGAAGATATGATGGATACTGGTGAGCCAGTGTCCACCTGTAGCTTGAGTGCAACGCCGGCTATGATCATTTCACAGTACAGGATGTCTGGCAATCCCTGAATGTTCATCAGTGCTTTGGCGTTGATGGAAGCTGTGGTCTTCACTGCTGCTGATTTTCTGCATACAGCTGCAAAATGGCCACGTGTACCGCATTTTTTACAGGTCTTTGCACGTGCCGGGCATGATGTAGCATCCGCCAAGTGAGCTGAAGATCCACATCTGTAGCATTTTTGGCCCGGTTTTGAAGATTTAGCAGTAGATCTTGTGAGAGCCGCAACCTGAGAAGTGCTTGGGACGTTACTGTCCTGGGTTAGCAGCTTCGATTCGCGCAGAGCCTGTTCCACCTGCCTGGCGATGACTAATGCAGCATCGAGTGTTAGCTCTGGTTCGAGTAAAAGCCTCTCCCGCACTTCCTTGGTGTTGGTTTTTTCCACTAGCTGGTCGCAGATTAAATCTTCAGTCAGTGCATCGAATTTGCACGTCTTGGCCAGACTTCGCAACGCGGAAATGTACTCCTCTACCGTTTCTCCTGGCAGTTGTGCCCTTTGCCGGAAGCAATATCGCTCCACGGTCTTGTTGATGGCAGGCGTGAAAAAGTTGCTCAGTATACGTACTGTGGCGTCGAAGGCACGAGTAGTGGGAGCACTGACCGCTGAAGTAGTTGGGGTAGACTCCTCTTGGGATCTGGCAGCAAGACTTCCAGCCGCCGAAGTAGATGGCTGGGAATCCTCTCGGGTTGTGGGCAGGGAACGGAATACTCGCTGCCCCTCAACTCCAAGGCAGTTGAGTAATATGGCCTTTTTCCTGTCGTCCGAGTATGAAGTAGCGCCGCTCGCCACCAGGAATGTCTCGAAGAGAGAATACCATTCCGTCCATGGGATTGTAGGTTTGCCGGGAGTCGGCAAGAAAGGCGGCGGGGTTTCCAGTTTCATGGTCGACTGCGTCAATATGTTGTATTGTACCGTAAAAGGAACCGACAGTGCTTAGCCTAGTCACTGTGCGTGACGTGCATCTTTTATTCTATATCAACTTCTTCTTCCTTTCCCCGCCCCAGTCCATCCAGTCCTAACTTCTTCTTTCTCAGCCAACACGACACCGAGTTAAAGCCTGGAAGGCGTCGAAAGGTCTGCGGGGGCTGAAACCAGGCTTGCTGGGGATCTGCCGTCTGCTCGGAGTCATCGCCCTGAAGAATCAACATCCAGGATAAAGGCTTCTGTGATTCCCAAGAACGAGCGGCGCCTTGTAAGCGGAACGTCTCTGACTCACTTTTGTGGACTTGAAAATAGTTCGCTGTGCTTCCCATGGTTCTTGATTCTATTTTTGTAAATCATATCTATTCTTCTGAACACACCGTTCTGGAAACCGGGAGTCCATCACAAGTTTCGTTTGAAATGTCCTTACTGATAGGCGCACTCACTGTTTTTTCATGTTAATTCAGGATGCTTGAAAATTAATTAAAAAGCTATATATCTTAAAGCATTTTTCAAAACTAAAAACCAACATCGATTGACACTTTTTAATAAAATATTGCTTTCATGTTGTTTTTAATAAGTTAAAAATTATCAAAAACAAACTTCTCTTTGTGTTTGTCTTATGTTCAAGCTAACCTTCCCGTGTCAACATCAAAACTTCAAAATGAAGGTTGTCATCACTCATATGAAAATAGTGCACATTTTGAATCGTAAGCAAAGAAAAATACGCTACAGGCCAGTACGGGGAGCAGTTTATAAAATGTTTTTGTTATCCAGAGAAAACCAGCATTGAGGAAGAAATAAAATATATTCCACTGGGAGGGCCATCACAAAGGCGTTTACTGCAAGCGGTGATCCCAAGGACTAAAGATTATCTGTTCTCGTACACGAAAATGCTCTGTCCACCAATGACGGCTGTTAACAGCCATAAAATCTTTCTTTAAAAAAAAAAGAAAGCCTATCATTCCAAATTCAGATAACTTATATTTTGATGCAGGTGTGACGTCGTTCTTACGGCCATGACCTACCTCTCCAGGTGTGCCTGGTGTCGCAGTAGCCGGTCTCGTTCTTGGCCAGGTAGGCATTGTGTGCGCGCAGCGAGGTGGCCGTGCTGATAGACGGGTCTGTCCAGTCGATCTTCAGCTGGCTCTCCTCGTATGACACTGCAAGGGAACGAGGCCGTTCACGTTGTTGCGACAGTTCACTACCGTCATGCTCGCCTTCACTTGTATTCAACATGCCGCACAAAGACACGTCCACCTAAATATGTAGTGTAGCAAAATGATCACGTAATAAACGGCTGCTGTGGCCTACAATCACTGACAGAACAATAGTGGAAAGGGAGGAGCTTTAGTTGTCCCAGGACGACCTTCCAACCTTCGATGACTCTTCGGCTTCTCGTGAGCTTCGATCGTTCATGCGAGGCCAGAACACGAGGAAAGGCAACGAGCACGGACTAGAGTCCAGGCGTCCAATACAGACGCTATCCCGTTCTCACTTTGTCGGTGACTATAGTTGCGACTTGGCCACTTACATCAGTAACGTAGGGAGACAATATATTGTAGCAAATGACAAGTGATGAGGAGGCGGATAACTGGAAAAACTAAACATTTAACGGGTGTGAAACTTGTGCCCAAAATAAAATAAGAATATTACCAGGAGTCGTAGGCGAGTGTCGATGTCGGCGTAGTGGGAGGATAAAGCAAAAGCACTGGCGAAAAACTGACTAAGTTGAGCCACGCGGAGCGCCTTTTGTAGAAGTACGGGCTTTGCGAAAATTCGACAAACTAGAATGTTTCTTCGCCTTCGAACATTCTTTTTTGTTAAGCCCATTTAAGGTAATATGTTTAACTGAGGCTTGGCGTATCCCGGTATTTCTGTTTATAGCTATTTTCCTCCTGCTTTTACAGTGTTTTGTCAAGACAGACTATCATTACACGGGTTTGTAACTCGGGGGTGGTGTACTGATTGCTCTAAATTATTTAGTTCACTGCCAACGAAGGAAAGATCTCGAATCCTATGCTGAGTGTGTTTGGGTTGAACTACAGGCCAGCGATATTTTGAACTATATAATCAGAAATTACTATTTTACTCCTCTTTTTAGCGCTCTACAATTCACCGAACATTCTGAAGCACTACAAGAGAAGTACGACTTCTCTACGTTTCTTTTCCAGATTCTAGGCGATTTGAACTTGCCTGGAACTGACGGTGGCACTGGCATTATTCTTGCAAAGCTGGCGTGACTTTTAGAAAAGCCGCCTGGTTACCTTCGTTCATAAATTGTTTCTGATGTTCATCAATACAATGCAATTCAAAATTATTGTGGAAACATTGGAGATATTTTCTTATCTAATGCATCCCTTGAGCCGGCTGTATCAGCTGCAAACCCACTCGTACCCGCTGATGTTTATCATCCACCATTCAAAACAACGTTCTGCTCATTGTATAGGCCACGTGTGAAAAGTATTTGTGTTGGGTGTTCTCATTCTCAAGGAAATTATCAAGGCTTGTATAAATTTCTAGATAACAATGACTGGAAAGATGACTTAAATGATGACATAGTGGACTCACCTGCGGTAACATTTACCACTACAGTTAAGGAATCCGTAGATGCTTTCGTTTCTAAACGGTTCACACGCAATTCCCGTTACCCTAGTTGGTTTTCAAGGAATTTAGAAATCGCATTACGGAAGAAACTGGACTATCATCGCTTATACAAAAAGACAGAAATGTTTATGGCATCAAAAGTTTAGTATTAATCGCTGTCTCGTTAAGAAACTGTATAAAGAAGATAACCATTGGCACTTCGTAGCATCCAGCAAAGTCTGAGAAAAAATCCGAAATACTTTTGGCACTTTGTTAAGCAACACCTGCATGGAAATAAGGAAAGTAGTTGTGTTCGAGATAATGATGGGTACCATAGTTTCACGGCCAAAATAGCGAATACCTTTGCCGACGTTTTTAGGTCATGTTTTTCTCCTCTTAGGACCACTTCTTTTGGTGGTATTAATGTTGATTGCACCACTTTTCTCTATACGTTTACTGTTAGTGAAGAAGAAATAGTAGAAGCCATGAAAGAACTGAAACCCAAATTATCGCGCGGTTTTAATGACATACCTATGTTGTTTTTTTTGTTTTTTTTTATAAAAGGCTGCTGTCTTTTACTTGCACCTGTTTTGATGCACATTTGTAACTTGTCTCTTGCTCAAGAACGTTTTCCCGAGCTCTGGAATCTCTCTGTAGTTGTTCCTATTATTAAGAACGGTTATTCTATATTGTTTCATAATTACGTCCTGTGTTATTGTTATGTAATTTTGCAAAAGCTTTTTTTATTAAGTTATAAGCGTGTTTACTTCTTCCTTAGCCGAATGATATCAGCATCTCAACATGGGTTTTTAAAGGGGAGGTCAGTGGAGCCAAATTTATGCTCGTTTCTAAGTTACTTTGCACCAGTGGTGTCAAGTAGGGGACAATTAGATGCGATCTATTTTGACATGTCGAAAGCGTTCAATTATGTATGTCATAATTTACTGCTACAGAAACGTGCCTTGCATGGTATCAGCCCGCATCTTTGCTCGTGGTTTTCCACTTATCTAATCGGTCGTCGGAACTCTGATCGCATTTCTGATAGCTTTTCGGACGAGTTTATCTCGAGTTCTGGTGTACCCCAGGGATCCATCCTGGGACCACTTTGGGAACTTTTGTTTATAAATGATCTTCCTCCTGTATTACGGGTTCAAAAAATATTTTGTTTTCTGATGATCTTAAACTTTTTATAAGTGTGAAGTCGTTGTCTGGTTGTCCCCTCCTCCAGGCAGACATAGAACGTGTTTCTGGATGGTGTGCCAAAAACCGCTTGTCACTTAACGGTCTTAACCCCAAGAAAACTAAATCCACTTGTGCTGTCCAGAAAGCGCGACATACTTCATTTTTTATAAAATCTGGGAGGGGACCCGATTCATCGAGTCCCCTCCCGATTCCTCGGGTTTTTCTTATAAAGCATCTGGTTGTATCCATGGATAGTTCACTGTCCTTTAATATTCACGTATGTTTAACCATTAATGCAGCACTCAGATTACTGGGAATGATTTCACGAATGTGTGACCTCACTAACATATTAGTGAGGTCAAGTTTAGAATATGACTCAATCATTTGCGATTCATTAACTTTAACACAGACAGTTGGAATCGAAAATATACTAAAACGAATTACTAGAATTGTGTACGACCGTTATTTGTAAGAAAATATTTCTACGATTGTGAAACGTTACTTGCCCGATTTGCGTTGCACAAGCTTGCTGCGCGGAGGCAATACAGAGATTTTATATTTTTTCACAAAGTTGCACACGGGGAAGTGAATTCAAATGATTTGCTGCGCTTTTTTATTTTCATGTTCCGTCAAGGGTCAGCAGGAGTGTACTAACTTTTTACCCATCTTTGATTCCTTCCGTGTAGCCTTTATCAAAAATTCAAATATCCTTTAATGAGGCTCATCATCACATTTATCTTTGTTCTTACGAATGTGCGAAAGTGGATGTCTTCCAACTACCTATTGCAAGGCGGGTTTTATCTAGCCTTTTAGTTACTATTATATCTTGTTTATATTTTTTATTTTAACGTGTTTTTTTAATTTTCAATATATTGCTGTGTTTTAGTTTGCTTTGTGTGCACCACAGTATAGACTGTAAAGTTGTTTCTGGGTGCGAAAAGATAAAAAAAATTATCATTAAATTATTATTAAATGAGATGCTTCTCGGACCCTGCAGAAACTAATATTCCAACACAAACAGTTGCGCGGCCCTCAGGAATCGAACCTGGAGTCTCTGCATGCTTGCAAGTCGGGTGCGTTGCCACTCGGGCACGCACGCGATAGTACATATAAAAGACAGACCCTTTTTCACCCCTCCATTGTGCGGCTTCTCGTGTTTTTACATCTGGGTTCTCAGGAAGCAGGTGCACGCTTAGCTCATGCGTATTTTGTTCTTGTAAATCAATTGCCCATAACTAGCATCAAGATTGGTGATGTGGAACTATTTTGAAATATATTTTTAAATAATCACTCCGTTCAAAAACGCTTTTGTTGTTACTTTGAAACATAAAATAATGATTCCCCCGATTTTAAAAAGCGGAGATGCCTGTATAGTTTTAGATTTGCGAATGGTTGTTCTCCTTCGTGGTTTTTTCAATGTTTTCAAAATTTGTGTTATAACGCGAAAGGTGTTTTATTTTCGTCAAATATTAGGTACTTTCCGACAAAGTTCTTCAAGTGGTCGGTCGATTGAGACTAAATTGTTTACGCTCATGCAATATTCTGCTCCATTTGTAATGGATAGACGACAAGTGTAATAAATATTTTCATATGCCAATAGGATTTCACAAAGTTGGTCCAGGATTTTTTTGCGTACATGGCTTTTATGCGGAGTTTGCCGGTAATTTTGTAAATGGTTTCAGAGTTATTTGTCAATTAGATCGAACTTTGTTCGTGTTGTCGAAAGCAATAAACTCCCAATGAAAAAAAAAAAATCTTGTCCGTCCCGAAGGATCGATGCTGGACACTCCTTTGTAGTTGTTGTTGTTTTGTTTTTTATACATAACATGAAGCCGTGTTTCAAAAGTTCACAAATGCATTTTTTAACGCATCATGTAAACTTGTTCAAGAATCAAAAATAAGTAAGAGTTAGAAAGAGAGGACGGACAGGACAAACATATTTCGAAAGGTGTTTGTCCTGTCCGTCCTTTTTGTCTAACTCTATCGTATTTTTTAATCTATTACCAACGCGCTCAATCCAAGCTTGTTCAAGAACATTCATAGTCTAAGAGGCTGTGATGTCTTACTAAATAAAGTGCAACGTATTTCACAGTGCTTTAACCAGTATCACCTGCTGCTTGATCCCAAAAAATAAAAGAGATGCATTTGTGCCGACGCCACGGTTTTTTTTACCAACTATTACGTTGGTGTAACACCAGTGAAGCATGTGCCACTTGTGACGAATTTTGGACTCTTTTTAGATTGCGCTTCAGCTTTTAGATATTATGTATGTTAGGTCGTAGCTAGTGCATTGAATGTATGTGAATCATGTCTGTTTAGGAATGGCATTTCAGAACCTCCAATTGCATACACCTCTTTAGTCAGGTCATGAACCAAGTTTGCGTCTACCATTTGAAATTCAGTCACTGATGGTGGGAAAACAGCTTGAACACTGAACGATTACACAAAAAGACAGGACAAGACACACATACCTGACTATCAATCATTCTCTAGTCTTTCATCTTCCCCATCCATCGGTCAAGTCTTTTTCTCATTAACTCAACAACTACATGTATACGAGATTTGATAAATTGGATACACTTTACACACACACGTTAAGTACACCATGGATTACATCACAGGAAAAAAACAAGACTTAATAAGTGAAATAAGAAGGTGACAAAAAAAAAACGCATCGTCATTCACACATGTGTCACTGTCCTCCTCTCATCCTCATTCACTTCCACTAAAACTCAGTGGGCTTCCGCACATTGTAAAAAATATATTGTATAACAAACCTTGCTCAAAGGCTTTTTCTTTGAGTCACTTCGTCACCGCACACCGTCGATATTGACTTTCTATGTTTTGAACCATGATTGAAAGACTGCTGACACAGTCGTCTGGATTTTCTTCGATAGGTAATGCCACAAGCTGGTAGAGGCTAGACTACACTCACATTTCATGCAGTTGGCCAAACCGAGAGGAGTCCTGCTGATGTGCTCTTCACCGCCGCTGCATGTTCCCTTGTTCTACCATTCATGCATTGGCCCGTTTGGCCCATGTAACATTTGCCTGACGATACAGTAATATAGTAGACTACTCCTGTTTCATACTGGGAATATGTTGTCCTATGAGCAATGTTGCATGCCTTCCTGTGGTTGGTTGTCTTCTTTACTCGGCGACACATGTAGTAGACAGTTTGGAGCAATGTGTACCGCCTGTAAGTTCAGTCGTCTGTTCCTAAAGGACCATGAAGTGGAGATGCCCCGTAAAATGGTTGTAAACGAAAACGGAACGTAGCAAAAAGTTATGTTTAAGTAGTAAGATCATATGACGCGCAAGTTGCACAAATTACACAAATAAAGGTAGCGCTAAAGACGCTTGTCTGTTTGTCCGTGTCTCTGTCTTCTACTTCTCGTATTTAGCGATACTTTTATTTGTGTATTGTGTCTAAGTTTCTGCGGCATGGGTTAGGTCTAGTCTGTCTTGATAAATCCTTATCGTTGAAACTACAGAAGATACTATTCGAATCTTGGAAAGCAACCGTGGGACAAAGAGTTCGGTGTCCTCCGTGGATATAAAAGATTGATATTATTCTATAGAACAAAAACGGTATGAGTGCTATGAGTGCAGTGAAGGAGGTGTTAGAGTTGAATTTGGTAAAGCTTCAAGCACAATCGGGCGTGCCAGTGGAAGGCTTTCTTTCCGTGTTGGATCTCCATGTAATAACAACAGTTATTTAATACGATAATCGAAAATATATAAAAACTACGTCGGCATAGGCTCGACGGACGCACCGTTGTTAGCTGCCAGATACCTCTACAGCTTAGATAGATTGTTGTTTGACAATATGATTGAGTTGACACCGGACGTGGGCTTCATCAGAAGATATTTCGGTGATATTCTTGTCTGCCCGTTTAAAGATGGGAAGCGGGACTATCTTGAGAAGCTAACAAGGCCAACGGCACTAGAGTTGCAGTTCACAGTAGAAAAGCCAGAAGAGAACATTTTGCAGATTTTGGACTTGCGCATTCAGGAGAAAAATGTTTTATGTTGAGATTATGGTAAGAAAATGGTTAAATCGGTGCTACCTAAACAGAATTATCACTCTAAGATCGTTAAAGTGGGACTTGCGAGCGTTAAAGAGGCAATGGGGATGATTGGAGGGCGCGGAATATGAGGAAACTTTTCTAAAACGACAACTTTCTAAAAAACAAAGAACGAAGCGGAATCGACCAATTCTGAGGAGCCCACGAGCTTCTATTTCATATGTTCACAATATTTCTCACAACATAAAAGCATCTGCAAAGAAGTTTGGCTCGGACACTTTTCACGTCCGATTTCAACTTATGCAAACTCATGCCTTTTGAATCAGGACAGAAATAATGCCGAAAACGACATCGCGAAAGGCCGGTTCCGTATGAGAATCTTTAGGTTTACGAGATCCCTTTGGAATGCTGATTTAAGTACGCGGGTCAGAGGTCGAGGTGCATAAATGATACACTGACTGAACAGAAACAAATCTGAGAAACATCGCTTCCAACTTGGAGTAATTTCTGCAGTTGTAATTAATTTATTTTTAGTTTTTAAAGGAAGGTAATATGTGGTTATAAAGGTCGCGGATTAGAGTATAGGCTGTTCCTGAAGTGTTAGCATGGTCTATGTGCGTATAACTAGGCTGTGTGTTTTTTTTTTTTTTTAAAGAAACCGCCGTTTTCTTTATTTTGGTGCTTTCCCAGAGGGCAAGGTCGTTCCTTTGTATTCAATTCTTGCGTACACTGAGGACAAGGGGGCCTTTGTGTTGAACTGTGCCCCTTTGTGTAAATGTTTCGTAGCCGAGGTCAGAGGAGATAAAAGAAGGTTTACCCACGTTTTTTGTTAAAAACTGGGCGTGTGTGCTTATTTTTTATCTTTTTGTTTTATTATGTCCTTCTTTTGGGGGTTTTTGTCAACGTCGTCAGTACAATCGCCAGGATTGTACTGACGTCGTTGACGGTTGAAGACGTGGTATATGAGGCGCGCACGAAATAAATTTGGCAGCTGAGTTTGAGACGTTACATGCTTTTTTCTGTTTTTCTTTGCCTTTTCGCTTTCCTTCCCCAGTCTCAAGTTTACAAACATGCTCAACTTATACCAGTTTGCATGCACTCTGACTATTTGTTCGTTAAACAAACTTATAGCAGCCTTTGTTACATTACATCCATTATGTAGAGAAATGGAGCGCAAAAAAAGAAATTGCACAAAACATATTAGGTGTGAGTCACATTGTAACTGAATTTTAAATTAGGTGTGTATTTGCGACCAGCCTCCGTCAAATCGCGAGCCCTTTGGCTGTATTTTGAATCCACTAACTGAGAATGCATATGCCGTCTGTTCGCCTCGGCGCCTTAAATCAAGTGCAACGCTTAATCTAAGGTATGTCGGAATGGAGAGGCTAAATCACGTTATACACACAGCGTCACTATTTCGGTGAATATTCTCACAGTGTACTTCAAATTAAATTTTTATCCTACTTTATTTTTATTTACTTTTGGAAATAGGTTGCCGCTTGTTACTGGGAACGAAAAGACACCGTTGTATCTTCGTTCGCAGTAACTAGCGCGTATCAAATGCTCCCAAATCAAAACAATATATTTGAGCTTTATCCTCTACTTCTTTTGCTTTCAGCAGAGAATTATAAGTCAACCCAAGGGTACTTACTGCTTTCAACGGCGAAAGGGCATTTCGGATTGTCAAAGGGAAAAATCTTGAGATTGCCCTGACACACCAGGGTCATGTGCCGCCTGGAAATAAAAGAGTGGAAAGAAACAATTAAAAATGTTTGCCATTCACGCAGTCCTTTCGCAAGCATCATACGCCATCTTTTTATTGAAGGTTTCACGGTAAAAAAGAACTGTCATGTTAAGGAATACATAAATCGCTCATCCGCAAACTGCAGCAGTATAAAATTATGATGTTAAGCAAGCCAGAAACAATAACGTTCGTGTCGTATCAATATTTTCGAAAACGAGGCACAGAACACAACTCAAAAGTAACTTTCTTTGGTTTTCACATATCTTAAGGGGGGAATTTAGTTTTACGGCAGATTCCTTTGGGGTTTTGTTGAGTTTGGGTCGCCGACGGGGACTGAACGAACCCAGATCCGTCGAAACAGAAGCATTTATTAACATGCTTTAGTCGCTGGTTTGCTGAGCACCACGGATATTTCTGTTACGTAAGTAAACATCGATTTCTCAATAATGTGGGAACGAAATACTACGGTACCTCAAATGGCTCTTCGCTTCGATTATAGAAGTACGATTCCGATCGCATAGTGCGTGAAGGAGCATGATATAAGAAGTGAAATGAACCGTATCCGCATACTCTAGGTGAAACATGTAACGCTACAGCGGCGCAAGACTGCAGAAATCAAATTGTGTGGGTGTGGCACGAGCAAGCGCGAACATACCTCCGGGTAGAAAGCGAGATCCTTGGTTGCTTCATTGTGCTACGGTGATTTAAACTGAGCTCACAAAACATCTCTTTCGCGTTCAGTGACTTATTTTTAGAACGAAGATGCGTCTCCACTCTCGTTCGGAATGGCACCCCCTGTTTCTTTGAGTTTACCAAGCAATCATCTACCAAAGATTCCAACGTAGGGTATCCGGTTTCTTATTCATTTATCTTGGTTTGCCCACAGCGCCAGAGGAGAGAGTAGAGCTTGCCGAACGAGTCTTCGGAGGGGTACGGTGAAGAGACATAAGGTGCTACCCCGCACCTCCTCCGGAAATGTCACGGGTGGTGACCAAAAGAACCAAAAACAAACAGGAAGGAAAGAAACATTTAATGGGGCGAACTTGTGCCCAAAACGAAGGTAAGTTAGCGTGACAGGCGTCGACGTCGGCGAAACAGCAGCATCGAGCGCTGGAGCGAGACTGACTCGACAAGGTCGTGGCGGCCTCTTATCTAGAGTGCGTCACTATACCGAAGGATTCGGTAAAGAAGCCTCGAGCGTCGCGCGCTCGGGGCAAGAATGAACACGCACTTTCTAGAACAAGAAAACAGGAATTAATGATAGAAGTTACGTCCGCAGCAAGAATAAACGAGAACCTTATAGAAGTCCGTAACCAAGCGTTGCTTTCTCGGCCCTGCGCGCGGCAATATGTGTTCTGCACATATTATCTGCTGAGAAGTACATGTTACACATTTCGGAACGGTTTCCGTGGCGTTCCGCCACACATTCTTCGGAAATCACATCCCTTCAACATTTCAAAACGGGCTGCGTTTCTGAGGTGCTCCGCTGCAGACTATGTCGAACTGAGATTGCACTCCGTTTCTTTTATCAAGGCCATATTTCTATGATTAAATTAAGACGAACCTCGTTCCCTTACTTGGCCGTTGTTCGCAGCTAAACGAGTACATCTTGCTTCTCTCACCCTGGCCAAACGCTGTTCAATATCTTCCGGTGTGTCATTTCCAAGCGCATCTCCGAGCAAGTGCGTCTATGGCCGAATGGTTGTCGTACTTAGCTATCGCACAAAGGGCCCAGGATCGGTGCCACGAAGCGGACGCTCCTTTTACTCATTTCTGTAAATGTCGCCTCCTGTTAAATTGAAAAACCCTGTTGCTCGTTTGATGTCTGAATGTTCTACGCGCTGAAGATTCTGCGCCCATTGTTCCAAACGCCCACACGTGTACAAAACGGGCTCCGCGTGGCGAGCCAGAGTCAGTTTCGCCTTAGCGCTCGACCCCTTCGGTTACACCGACTTTGACGGTTGTGACGCTTCTATTTCTCTTTTGTTTTCTCGGCACATATTCGCCTCATTGAAAGTTCAGTTTATTTAGTTTCTCATCAGCTTATACACCAAATCTTCATTCCCATCCGTGACATTACTTGTAGAGGTGCGGGGTATTGCACCTTTGTCCCTTCCTCGTACCCCTTCGAGGACCCTCCGGACAAGCCCGATACCAAGCCCCGGAAGACTGCATTTCGTGGAAGCAGCCGAAGCCCGAGTCAGGCGCTGCACAGGACAGCCTCCTGAGTTTGGCTTTCTGTCCGAGAAGCGAAAGACGAAGACAATGACGATGTCTTACTTGAAAACCAGCTGAACGCAGAGGAAAAGCGACGGAGAGGAGAAAACAAAAAACCACACTGCTGGACTATCAACCTTTTATTAAAGCTTCCTTTTCCTCGACACTATCCTAAAAGGTATCTTCTTCTTCATCTGTTGGATCTTAGATCTTAGATAGAAAACTTCCTTGTTCTCGACACTAACCGTAGAGTTAACCTCTTTTTCAGCTGTTGGATCTTAGAAAAAGCTTTCTTTTTTCTACACTTTTGATAGCGGTAACCTCTTCTTCCTCTGTCGGATCTTAGCATTCAAATGGTCCCGTCTTGGTTGCTCCGAGGGGCCGCTCCCCGCAGATATATTTTTTCTTTAGGAAAGAGCGCAACGGAGGCGGTCTTTCCTAAAGTAGTAAGTCAAGTGAGCATGTCAAACCAACCGGCTCAGCTCCTGGCAGTGACGACGACGTCCCAGGAGATCCCGGTCGCCCTTCCCATCGACTACCTGCGCGTGGCTCCACGTACGCCGATGGCCATTCACGGCGAGATACACGAGGACGTAGACAACTAGATCTAACATTACGAGCCTGTGGCGAAAAAGAAGGTCCTCCAGGAGCAAGTTCAAGTAATGCTGAACAACGATATAATCCAGCTTTCAAGCAGTCTGTAGGCTGCTTGAAGGATGGGACGCTTGTGGTCTGCGTGAACTCCGGCAGCTGAGCGCGGCGACGAAGAGAGACGTCTATCCACTCCCCCACATTAACGACACGGCAGACCGGCTGCGCCACTCTCGATACGTTTCAGCGATGGACCTGAAGAGTGGCTGCAGTTAGACCGAAGTCGAAGAAAGGGACCAAAAGAAGACAGCCTTCGTCACGCCCGATGGACTGTACGAGTTTAAGGTGTTTCCCTTCGGAATCTGCAAGGCACCAGCAACTTTCCAGCGTGTCATAGACACCCCACTGGCACGAGTGAAATGGCAGAGCTGTTTCGTCTACATTAACGATGTCGTAATGTTTTCAAGCGACTTCGAGGAACATTTGAGACAACTCCGAGCAGTTCTCCAAGCTATACAGACCGCCGGACTCACAGACCAGCCACCGAAGTGCCGGTTCGCCCATGCGAACTGAAGCTCCTTGGCCATGTGGTTAGCATCGAAAGCGTTCGCCCAGACCGAGCGAAAACCGCGCCGTCTCGGCATTTTTAGCGCCAACAAACAAGGAAGCCGTCCGAAGATTTCTTGAACTATGTGCGTGCAATCCGTGCTCCAATCGTGATTTCGCAAGAATATATGCACCGCTCATACACCTCACTGAGGACGCCGAAAAATTCGAATGAAGCGCGGAGCAGCGGCAGCCATTCCACGAGCTCAAGGGAAGACACCAGGCTCCTGCTGTTTTTGGACACTTCGATCAGGGTGTGGAAACCGAAATTCATACCGACGCCAGTAACGCAGGACTTGGCGCGGAACTGCTTGCAGTGCAAGAAGGCATCGAGCGAGTTATCGCCTAGGCAAGTCGGACAGTGTCAAGGGCGGAAAAAAATTACTCCACGACTGAAAAAAATATATTGCGGTTTTCTGGGCAATCACGGTGTTTCGTCCGTACTTGTACTTGAGCCACCACTTGATCTGATGGTTGCGAACCTCAGGCACCTTTCAGGGCGCCTTGCACACTGGAGTCTCGGGCTAAAAGAATTCAACATGACCTTGTTCTACAAGAGAGGTCGCAAACACAGCAACGCTGACTGCTTGTCCAGAGCACATGTCGAGAACACTTCCCGCAGCAGTGACGACGATGACGACGAGTCATTTCTAGACGCAGTGAACACCGACGACACGGCACGGTGTCAACGAAACGATAATGAGTTGCGCGTGTTATAACGACGCGGAAGTATCATTTCACGTTTCTTCTCACGTGCCCAGCCGACGTTCGCAAGCCTTTGCAGTCGCCTGTCTTAATTTCGAGACCCGCTCGGTATGGCGAGGATATCAGACTAGCAGAGACAGCTGATAGTCGATCTGTGTCTGAAAGAGGCGCCCACGAAACCGCGTTTAGCGTACATCGGCAAGCGCTGCAGTGTCCTCTGCTCTTCGCCTTGCACATGACAAAGCGAGAATGTGCTCGCAGGCGGGAAGAGCGAGTCCGCAAGGAGTTTCGAACGGCGCCTGCTATGCGGCGCTGGGGGTCCGGGAAAGCCGCCGCTCGCGTGTTACAGCTTACAAAGACTTTGATAGCACAATAACCCCTCTCTGTTGAAAACTGTGTAATCCCTGTACAATGACGGACACAAGCGCGAGCTCTTTCCATTCGATTGCGCCTTGGCTGCACGAGCACTCCTGCAGCGGAAGCAAAAGTCGGAGTTCACTCGCTATTGCTGATGCGCGTTCCGCGGTGTCTGCTTGCAAGTGAAATGTAATCGAATTTAATAATTTTTGCTTAACAAGGTTCGGGCTTTCTGCTCAGAATCTTGGGGTTCTTGGTTTGATTCCCCTTGTTCAGGGTTTTGCTTTGTCTTATAAGTTTATCCCCTTACCACTCGCCTACGCACGCGGATTCCTTTCGTGTTACTGAGCAGAGTGTTTCCGCGGGAGAGCCGAAATAAATTTTGTCGTATTTCGACACTACCCCTGGGTTCAACGTTTTTAAGCATGCTCAAATTTCTATATGCTTTCGCTGCACTAACTTTAGGAAAATAAGCTACCATTTATGAGAACCAATTAAAAGGTTGTTTTGGGCAGGTGTACACCCCTTCCCAAAAAAATGTGTCGCCCCCACCGTCTGCTGGACGCATTGTTACGTTCCGATGTACGGAACGTGAAATTATGCAGGAATCCATGATGAAGTTAACGTTGGTTTACCATTTTGCGATTTCAGAAGGCAGAGAAGGGCGAAGGAAAGCAAAACGGGGTATGTGATCACCCCCTTTTGTGATCGCTGTATTTTTTTTTTAGCGTTCTAATTTTCTAATGATAAGAGACAAGGAATCGGGCCACTTCCAACATATGCGAAGTCTTCTAGTCGGCACGGTCGTACATCTAAACAGCCCCATAATTCCCTTCTCCGCGATGGCTCTTGAGACTTTCCGGAAAGGTCTATTGGCGCATGCTAACTTTTAATTCGACTCACTTCACGCAGATCTTCCCCAGGTAGCACAGACACACACATTTTTGGGCCAACTTTTTTGTTTTTTCTCAAAATTTAGATTCATGAAAAGCCCGATTAAACTAAGGGAGAGTCTAACGTGTCCTTCTTAGGCCAGAGTCTCGGTATCTTGTCCTTAAGATACCAAACAAGTGCCAGAGCTAGGCTTCACTTATAGTTTTTTTTTTTTTTTTCGTGTGGCAACGCTGAAGTGAAATTGCCAAAAACGTGCCCTATTAAAGCTTCGTTGATGGTTCATAGGTTAATACGTGTCATCTTTGGCTCAAGTCTGGAAAGTTGAAAATTATGTGGAGAACCAAAGAAAAGTCATAAGAACAACGAAGAAACAATTAATTCGGTACAAACTAATTCCTTGGAACAGTGCCGTCATTGTTCTAACTCAGGCCCCTGCGATTGCCAAGCTTGTAGAAAGTTTGCCATTTCTCTGGCCCGCTACACGGGTCCGTTGTTGTCAAGGTGGAAAGCCAGCAGCGGTTCGGTCCGAGTCAGAGATCCGCAATAATTCCCTTTATGGCCACGCTTCTGAGCTCGACGCTCGGGGGAAAACGGCCACGTGACCCCGGTGCGTGATCGAGCGGATAAATAACACAGCGCCGCGTCTGCAAACGAACGCGCAGAATCATCGATCGGCCAACTTGGCTTACACCGGATGTACATCTTGCCGGCCCAATTACGGCGCGGTAATAAAAACGAAACACCGTCTGAAACAAACAGCCGAGACTGTTAACGGCCGTTGTTGGCAGGGTGTTGAACCGAAATGTTTTTCGTTCCAGTTTTCGTTCCGGTTCAGGGAAAACGGCTCAGCTCCGGTTCAACTCCGGAGTGAAAAAATGAAGGTTCCAACCGGTTCGAACCGGTTTGTACTCATATGCTGCAAAAACAATTGACGACCGCAAAAGATAAACTATGCATGTTTTATAAAAGTGGTACATATAAAAAGCAAGGTCTCGCATTACTGTGTGGAACGAACGAGCTAGTGTTGGGGCACCTCGGGACGTGGGTGAAAGCGCGGTTAAATGTCAGGCAGCTGACCGAAGAAGCAGGACGTCGTCAAGCATATCCGGGGAAAGACGGCACCTCTGAGACAATAAAATGAACTTTAGTACAGAAACGGCTCGCTCCACGCTGACCTGGGTCGCCTGCACTCCCAGGGCTACTTGCGCCAATGCGCATAGTTCTGGATGGCGCTCCCGCCTCTCTCCCCAAAACTGCAACACGTTAGCGTCGCTTGAAAGCCGTGGCTTCTTGTCTAGCATTTCCAGGAGGCATGCTATATAAAGGGGGCTACTGGTGCCTCGAACGTGCGCGCCAGACTCAACTTCTTTTTCCTTGAGGAGCGCTTCCAGGGCGTCTTCCGTGTCTTCTGGAGCCGTCGCAGTTTCAGAAGACAAGGTAGAATCTTGCTCGCATTGCAGAGCTGCGATCCGCCTCCAAGTCTTTGTCAAATGTAACGTTGCCCGGTACTGCGGCACAGAAGACGTCCATGTCAAGGAGTTGTCGCTCCCTCGTTTTCATTGACTGGACCAAGGCCTTAGCTAATGGCGACGATATCTTGGAAGTGTCCATGAAATATCTCAGCCATGCGCCGTACAAATCTCCTACAGTGAGTTGTTCCTTCTGCAATGACTTTGTCGCCACTTCTGACGGGCGAAACAATGCTGCGAGCGTTTCGACTTCCGCCCATGCGTCTTGGGTCGACCTGGAGCTTTCTTCTTTTGAGAGCAACCCTCCAGCGAAGCCTCTCAGTTCAAGTAGCCTGGTGAGCATATGCAGTGTGGACAGCCACCGCCTTGGACAATCAACCATTGGTTTCTTCAATCCTAGCTTCCTGATCAGGCACACAATATATTGAATACGTAGTTTCTTAACAAGCGCACAGCTTTCTCCGGATTGCGCGAAAATATATATATATATTTTTTACATTTTTGGTTTCTTTTTTAGGTTCCTGTGTTTTTCGCCACGCACTTTTCATGCGATCTTACTTCGCGTATGAACCGAAAACCGCATGGAAAACATATCGTTTCCGCTCCGGAGCGACACAAATTATATCGTTCCGGTTCAACTCTGGTTCGAGCGAAAATAACGGCTCTTTCCGGTTTTCGGTTCACGGTTCGTGTTCAGTTCAATACCCTGGTTGTTGGACCGTTTGAGGGGAAACGGACAAGCACCACACTTGTATCTCTATCTTGTTCTGAGCCGCGTCGTAAATTAAATTTATTCTCCGTGACGCGTACACAACCCATTGGTGGAAATATTCCAACCTTCACGATGCTCGAGTGTACTAAGGATAAATCATGGAGGTTTATAACGTAAAACAACGCGCATTATTTTAGCATTTCATTATGCGCGAGTTTTCGCAAAATAAATTTAAAGAAAACAGAACAAGCAGTGTGAACATCTCATAGATTGCAAGGCGGTAGTGCTCAATTTTTGCTGTCATCTCGCAGAGGCGGGGCAAAGATACGAGTGCAGCGTCAGCATTCGGCTGGGACTCGCCTAGTCGGAGAGACGCCCAACACTCACGCGGGACTCTCGTCCGATCTCGGCCAGCGTTTTGTGGGGAAATCTGCCACCTGTGTCTTATCCAAGGGGGAGGCTTATGGGGCTTCAGGCTCCCTCCCCCCCTCCGCACCCCAATTTATTGTCATTCCAGCCACGTGAGCACACCATCCACCTCCCCCCCCCCCCCCCGAAGGACATTCCTGGCTACGCCAATGGCTGCCACAACCACAGCCTCGCTATCCAGGAGATGTTAACGATGTTCACTCGTCAACTCCCACCCAGCGCAAACTGCCGCCTAAAGTGTGGTTCACACGTTTGTGTCGGTCGTGTTCAGAACTACTGAAACAACATGAACGACAAAGTGACCGGGAGAAGTGTTGGCCGTACACAAGGTGGCAAGCAACGCAAGAAGTAGCTTCGTGAAGCAATCATGAATGATGCTTGTCTCGGTGGCCCGGTCGTTTCATTCGTTTTGGTTGCTGGAAACGCAACTGACACATCTGTGTCAACCAGCCGCTTGCTCTCCTCCGGACATTTTTAGGATTCTGCTCTTCCTGCCACAGCAGCGATTTGAAAGGCGCCGAAACCCGAATGTTCTCAAACACAGGAAATGAAACCTAGCCCGAGTGGTGTATTCACAAAGTGCTTGTGTCCAGTCTGTAGGCCACATTCGACTATGGTGACCGCGGAATTATCCTTGGGATTAACTTTAGCCATCTTTCGGAAGATGTTACCTTAGCCACCTTTCGGAAGAAAGACTGAGAAATTGCCCCTTGCTTCTCTTAAGGGAATTACCCTTTTATCTCTTATTTTGTGATACAGTCATGTTTTATTAATATGGACTTAGTCAGTGTTATCACCCCGCTATACAGACAACATTTTCCGGTTCCAAGGTTTCTCCGTATAATTCTTTTTCGTTCACACAAAACTGGAATTTTGAGAGTTAGTTGAGAACTGCAGCGGATAAATAGATGTTTTTTTTTTTTTTCGTTATAACGTCCAAAAGTGTGTTATTTGTGCGGTAAACTATTTTTAACGGAAATCAGCGAGCAAAAAAGATATGCGAATATTTGGGTCCCACAGGGCACCTAGAGCTTTCTTCCTCCCTTGTCTGGAAAACAAAATCGTGCTCGCGACCCGCACAATGTTTTGCTGATTACTACTTGTATTTACGGTAATAAATGAGAAAGCTGAAGAACATTCACTGGTCATGTGCATTCCTGATGAATGAAATGTAGGACACCTCCTTGTTCATTTGAAGGCAGCAAATTTTATGCGGGCTTTAAGGGGAAGCGAGCAGAATGAATCATGTAAGTACGGGATGTAGTGCACTTTTCGACAAGAATTTAACTTCCTAAGCGTGCAGGCGGACCAAACGCTCGTTGTATACTTTCCACCTTTTTTCCTCTTTATTTGTTAATTACGACGACTCACATAATGGACGAGTTTTATGGGGAAAGGAGACGTCGACATTATCTTGAAATGACTGTAACATCCTAGAGAGTAACCTGCTTAAAGTGGCACTAAACCACTTTCCTCCTATAGTAAATTTATGATAATAACTAAATATAGGAATTTTAAGCGTTCTAAAAAACAAAAAGAAACATTACATTTATACGCGTCTTCTTTTAGTACGACAGCGCCCTCTGGTGTCTCCGATAATCCTGAGGTAATCGATCTTTGATTTCTAATTTGAAGGGAAATCTGTCCCTCACGAATATAATGTTTGTTTATTAGATGCTTGGAGCACATAGATTGAGTGACGATCATAAACAGACTATTTCAGTAAGTGGTTTAGTGCGCCTTTAAGGAGGAGTCATGGGGAGTTTGCTTGTTCGCTTCTTCCCCTAGACAGCAGTGAGACGGTACAAGAATTAGGGTGCCTCAATGTTGCTGGGCAGAGCTGTCCCAGACTGAGGACGGCTCTGCCGTCTGCTGGCGAAACCGCTCGTTTGCCTCCCACTCATATGTAGCCGTTAATGAGTTGCTCATGCAGTTAATAATCAGAGCAACTAATAAGATAACGCGAATAGCTTTAAGAACATGTAACATGACGTGTTCTGTCAAATATGTTTTTGCCGCTGCATCTAATGATAATGCGAAAACATTGTGTAAATTACCGCATCTGCGACACTCCGTTGCATTACCGAGTCGAGGAAAACTCTACATGGAATAATTTCTCCCGTCCTCGCCGAGTACTGCATAATTTGGCATTTTCATGGACACAAGCAGGTCCACTGGTCTCACGTATATGAAGTCAAGGCATCTCACAAGTAAAAATGCTGGTCGCTGCCGAAAAGGCGGCACTTGCCCTCCCAAAGGATGTCACTACTCTAGCAAGGCGCAACCAGCAAGCAACATTGAGGCCCTCTTAACAAGATTTCAAAGGCTTCTGAAGACATGCGACTACTCTCCGAAGCAGCCAATCATCCGTGGCGCTGGGCGGTGGCGTGGCCGATGTTTTTGCTTCTTGGTATTTTTCGCTCGGACGCGGGGTTGGAAGCTCTTTGTCCTTTCTTATAGAGTACGTTGTTCGGCTGGTTGTTTCATCTTAGTGAAACATATAAAATGGCGCAAAGAGACAAGGACAAGAAGTGAACAGGACAAGCGCTTATGTGTATCTTGTGTTTTGTTCCTATCGTGGTGCTCCTGGCGCTAAAGCGTTCGGGGAAAAGGGGGGGGGGGGGGGGGGGTGATTGACTGTCTGTCTGTTTGTACCTCTTTTTTGTGCTCGGTGTGTGCTGTGGCTTTGTTTGGCTTTTCAAACGAAACATTGGAAAGGAAAGCAACGGCGCGCACCGGTACGAGATGTTTGGGAACCAGAGACTTTGACATGGTCGTATACGTAGACGTTCGGTCTGGTGCGCGCTTGTTTTTGGGACGCATACTTGAGTGCGTCTATATTTTTCCGTAACATTCTCTATCAAATCAATTCCTCATTTAGTGCTAAAAGGGTTCACGGCGCGTTCTATTTCCGCCTTTAATTCACGAATCTACTGATCTCAGATCCTGCAGCTGACCTGACCTAAATAGGACCCAATCGTATTAGGCAGTTTCGTTTCACGTTGCGCACCCGTAATGTGCATGAGGGGTTAACTATTCTTGACAATTGTTTGGTCACACGTTATGGGTATACTCTACTGCGTGTGTATCAAAGCTTCGATCCTATTACGAACGGTCCGCAGACATCGGTTTTGTAACGTATGACGCTGGAATTTACCACAGCGGTGCTCATTAATTCATTCATTAATTGAGAGAACTAATACATGAAACCTTCGGAGTCGAAAGAAAGAAAATAAAATTTGGTTTTGTCTATGGAAAAATTACCGCCAACCCTTTTGTCTCATAATCATCAAAACATAGTTCAAGGATATTCTGGCGTATATTGCGACTGAACAGGCAATGAAAGGAAAAACAAAATCCAATTGGCGTACCTATTCTTCGCTTAAATTGGCCCGAATAAGCGTCACAGTTCCAAATATATTAGTTAAGTGTACACGCAAAGTATACGGAAAACATAGTTTTTAATATTTCGTGACTTACTCGGGTGAGCCAATATTTCCACAATTCTAGTGAAACCTTTCCCTAGCTTTGGGCACCTCTGTAGTCAGGTCCTAGCACGATACGTGAAGAAAACGATTTTTGCTGACCGTGCGAATTGGGATCGAAGCATTAGTACACACGCTGTAGGTATAAGCACTCTGCGTGAAATATTTACCCCGGACAGGACATAGTATGCGCTTTTAGGGGTTCACTCAGACGCGTTGCTGACGAACATAAATGTTTTACCGTCCGCGTTTGTTGCGTCGATAAGCAGATTCTATTTCACTAGTAACTTTGATCGTAGTATTTCTAGTGTGAGGGGAAAGAAAAGCCAGTCACAGCTTGTTCGGGCCTGCCTTTCACTCTTTTTACATAAAATAGCGCATTCGTTTACTTGGCTGTGGTGTGGTCATTCAATGAAATTAGATCCAATATTTATTTTATAACGAGTATTATATGTGCATATATCTCGACATGGACGCACGGTAAATCTCAGCTTGGTTTCAAGTCACTTTGCTGGTAGCATCCCCGGCATTTTTAACGAGACAAAAAAGAAAAATATATTCTGCTGCGCTCGATAGGTGTTTATCCAACACAACGCCTGTGAACCGGATCCGTCACCTTGATCGATCGAGCGCACTAATTGGACAGGACGGCGCTCGGCTGGTACTCAATACGAGCTTCACTGACTGAACACGTTCCAAAGCCACACACTGACACGTCGCATTTCTATCCTAAAACCCGTACGGTGTGTTCCAAGGTATCTGTCAAATTTATATCCAGTCGTCTTTGGTAGCTTTGTTACATATTGTGCACCTATGATGTAATTGTTCTAAGGGGTTATACTACTCTTGAAATTCTGTTGCACTGTTATGGGCTTACTTTAGATGTATGTACAAAGCATGGCAAAGTTAGTGCGAACAGGACACCACCACTCTTATGGGTTTTGCTCACACACGTGTTTTATTAACGCCAATTTTACCTCATAAATTGATGCTCGTAATGAACATATATTCCACCACAATAATATTTATGATATTTATTTAAATCTGAAAGAAGCAGTCGAAACACCTACGCTCGCTTGTTAAGGCTGTGTTTCGCTATTCACTTGACCTTTCTAATCAGCTTTGTTGGGTGTTGCGATGTCATTAAACTAAGCTAAAATCAATACATATTTTAGAACGACGAGTACTACATGTACATTCACCTTAATTTATTCAAAACTTTGTTATTTCTTTTAAGGAGAGGCAACAACATTGGATATGTACATAATCTGATCACATACAAGGAATATTATATGATGCCTAGCCATGGAGTGGTCTTCATAAATAATTTCGGTTTTAGCAACAATGTTTACAGACAAGTATAAAAAGGAACATAGAAGCAGTTCATATTGAAATAAAAAGTCTCGAGCATATTCGTCCTGACTAGAGTCACTGTATGGGTTTCCAGAGTAACGCATTCCTTTTCTTTTTGCGTTTTGCCGACAACATACTCACTCTAGCCGATCATGTTTCGGCTTGGTGAGCATCATTGGACGGTAGCGATCACGTGACACAAGCGCCGCTAGACTGACCTCCATTAGCGCTTCAAGCGGCTCTAATTGTCACCATCTTGGGTCCGGCAAAAAACTGCACACACACACGCTCTGCTGCTCATCCAACGCGCGTACACACGCCGTCTTTTTCACGCGGTTTCCGACGTCAAAAGCAAGGAGGTTGTGCACTTAGTGGCACAGTGCCTGCTTGTTGCGATTTTGGGTGCAGCAGCAGGTCGTGGGATAGAAAGAGACTCTTCCGGATCCCGTTTGGAAAAAACGCAACTGCAAGATCGAGGAAGAAGGCTTGGCTGGCATAGTAAAACGGAAAGATTTCGAGCCCACTGCAACAAACAAGCTTTGTGAGGTGAGTGCCGATTACAGCTGGCTGCATTCCGCGTATCGCTCGTTGTCTCGCAGTCGAACAGGCGTCAGCTGTGTTCGGTTTCGGACAAGCGACGCTCTTGCGATTTGGTAAGCGACGGGCTAACCTTAAGCCGATCTCTCGCTATCGCATATCGCGTCGCTCAGTTTTAGATGTGTACCAAACTACGCTAATCCATCGAAGGTTGCCTGTATGCGTTTGCTTCTTGGAGTGACGTACCGAGTGAAAGCGGGTCCTTATGACTCTGGGAAAAAATTGCTTTCAGTGCAGTTTATATTCTTACTACTTTCGTAGTTTCGGGAATAGGGTTCTGAATAGCATTTAGATCGCAGTGTTTTCCGTTCAGATTGCCTCGACACGCTGCGTTTTTTTTTTTTTTTTTATTACAATGACTTCTAGGATCCCTTCGAAGAGTCTCAATTCGAAACGCACAGAGCCGATGGCAGGAAGCTCCTCGAACAGCGCAGTCCCTACAATTCTTGGCGCTGGACTTGTCATCGCAACCATGCAAACAAGGGTCAGAGAGCAAATTATGTAATGTAATGCTAATTATCTACGGAAGCTACTCACAGCACCACAGAAGCTTTTGTGTAGCCGATCGACCAGTTTAAATAAAGCTCCTTCAACACGCTCCGTCGACGCGTGGACCCAAGATGGCGGCGCCATGGTTTCGGTTTCAGCGCCGCGCCGCGGTTCCAAAACAAACCTTCGGAGTTTCGTTACTCTGGGAACCCATATAGAGACTCTAGTCCTGACTATATCCTAGAGCGTTCTTGGTGGGTGAAACAGCGACACAATTCATAGATGGTGACGTCGTGACTGAGACGTCCAGGTCACTCTTCTATATGAAATTGTGGGCAGGGCTTCGGAAGCTTTTTTGCTTGCGCTTCTTCTTGATAATGGATTCAAAATCTAGGAAACATATTAATTAAAATCTTTAAAAAAATTCGCTTTTATAAATTATTTAAACTGCTCTTGCCACTAATAGTAATCGCCTCCAATATCCAATATACACTGCGAGAGCGACATGACCCATAAAGTCCGTAATGTATTTTATTTATTGAATCATTTTCAATACTACTAATCCCGTTCGGGATTATTGCGGGGTGGTACAAAATAAACACAATACAAAGTGAATGACCATTTGCTACGCACAATCGATAAAAGTTATGTGTTAGTCATCCGCACGTAACGCCACTGACTAAGAAACTTCTTGTACATTTTTAATTTTTTTCAGCGACTCTATACCTATTGCATAGGGAGAAAAAAAAACTAATGCTTGGTTCTTAGAATATAAACGTCAGGGATTCGTTCTAAGTAGTATTTCCGCGAAATACAAAAATCGTTGCACAGCCGTTTTTAATTCAAACATCCTAATCAAATTTCCCAAACCCTTCAACTAAAAGCGAATTTCCTCACTTACATTTTCAACATCACAACAGCTGCCTCTGTCAATTGCAGCACATTTCGTGAAGACGTTTCGTTTTTTTCTTGTTTAATGCGGTCACTCTTCCTTAGAAGGACAGCTGATATTTGCACTTTGTGTGTGATGAAGACTGACGTGTTAGGGATAGGCGTTTTTATTTTTCACTTTTACTGGCTAAGAATAACTTGTTGGTTTGTATTATGGTATTTTTATTGCAGCTTTTCGTGACTAGATGTTATCTGCATAGTTTAAGTCCCGACACGATACGGTATTGATGTTCTCAATCTTTGAGCTTCATGGTAGAGGTCAACTGTCAGACATCAATGTCCTTTGGCATTCTGGGTGAAATCAGCTGTGCCCATTTTCCTGCCTCTATGAGAACAATAACCACAAAAAAAAAATAACGGCAAGGAACACCGCCCAAATAATTAATTGTAGCATTAGCATAAACAGTTTATTTTTTCTTTTTTTTTAAGCCAGCAACTTGCGCCTGCCCAAGGACAGCATTACCAACGATATATCGTGAAGAAAAAAAAACTAGGCAGTGCGCAAGCCCAACAATATATGAACGAGATCACTGTAACCTTAGGGCTGGCTTGAATAAACATTTTAACACGGTTGTTTTTTTTACAATTTCACAATAGCGAATGTACGGCCTAATTTAAAACTTCACATATTGCTACAAAAAGAAAAGTCAAGAAAACAATTTTAAACATTTTATATTTGCACTATTTTTTATTCTGAATGGCAGTCCAATAAACTCCCAAAGTGCTTTACTGCGGAAGACAACAGTGCTGTCTACTAGAATAAAAGATAAACCCCAACGTACAATGCTCTCTGTTTTCGTTCTCTCCGAAGTTTTCCATCTGCTAACACAGCTGATTATCTAGTTTAAAATATTTATCGCGATAAAAGAACTAATTCAAGATCATGAGTCGTTCCACCCTGTGAAGGTAGGTGACCTGCGAAGCGGTTTAGCACACGACACAGAGCCGCCTCGAGGAGCCCAGGGAAACTAGACTCGAGCGACGGGACCACCACCCGGTTGAGAGTAAGAGACACGCGACGGGACTGCCACCCCGGGAAAGCGGAAGGAAGGGAAACTAGGCACGCAAGCGCTTGTAATGACGACAAAGAGAGGGCGGTACGAGCATTCAGTTCAAAGAGCGTTTATTGATGTTATAAGCAGAGAAGACATGGCTGACGCGGGTCGCACAGCGGCAAATCTTTTATAAACCTTTATTATCTACCTGACAGTTTACTGATCTTGAAATTGGTGCCTATTGGTAACAAATCTACTGAATAGACCTATTCAAAAATTACGTAAGCATCAGAGAAAATGCAGAAAGTGGTGTTCCGAGCGCCACACGTGCCGGCGGCTGCAGCAGTAACTTTTCTAAAGCAAAAGTCTAAAGCAAATGACATCTTGCACGCGAATTCGTCAATGCCTTTATTTGAGATATTTAGATCGAATCTTCTATAAGGGAAAGGCGTGTGCGTGCGGCGTGTGCGGCGGTGCGAGCGTAGAGTTTTTAATCACTTTGCACGAAAAATCCACGGAATCCTAGCCATAAACAGCTTCGCTGTGATAATAAAGCGGGGCATCAATCGACCGATTCCCTAATCCTATGTAACATACACACTTTTCACCCAAAACATTAAGACCACCTACCTAGTACCGTGTTAATTAACCTACGGCGCGCAAAAGAGTTCCATGTGCCGTCTGCTGTTTTACCGTATCAAACACATTCTGAATAACAGTGTGCTCAGAAACACCTGTGCCTTGACTTGCATTGTATCTAGGTGTTAGTTGAGCCACACGTAGCCGCCTATTTTTATTCACCAAGCGCGGGAAATCTTCGACTTCTCCATTCTGCTGTGGCGAAATTCCGCAGTTATGCCACGCACAGCGCTTCACCAGGCCATGACGATGGCGATGAGTCAACCAAACCCATCGCAATGGTTTCTATATCTGGACGCAAGCAGCAACAGGGATGAGACTGCAACGTGCCACAAGTTCGATAACGCATTGTCGTCATCAGTGACGTCACCAGCTCTCTACAAATATCGGGAGCGTCCGTCCGCCACCTTCAGTGGGCTCGGTGGCACCAAACCGAGCAGGATGAATAATCCATCCTATTCTTCACGCAGGTTGGTAAAAACCGTTATTTGTTCAAGTCACTACGTGACAACTCTGTTGTGCTAGTGGTGCTGCAGAGCCCCGGCTGTGTTTTGGATTTAGTTAATGAGTGTTTCAATGTATTTTGTTTGCTACTGCAATTATGTGGGGATGTCGAACTTAACTCCGGCCCACAGAAAAACGCGTTACAACAAATACTTGACGGGCAAACAAATATAGAAGCTGACATAACGGAGCTAAAAGACAAACTAGAATCCTTAATAAGCGGCTCGAAGCAATTGAGGGGTCCACCTTGTCTTTGAAAGATCTCCCTGCTCAATTAGAAAAATCGCAAGAAAAAATAAGAACCTCGGAATTCTGCGTCAACGAAACTCGTTAAAAAGATTAATGAGTTAGAGAATAGAGACCGACGCAACAACCTAATAATATACGGAGTCAAAAAGTGTGACAATGGGACCGAGCAAATGCTAATGAACGCTGTGGTTAAAGACATTTTTGAAGCGAAATGGGGGAAGGTCAGGCCTGTCATTCTTAAGTTTTGTGACTCAAAGGAAAGAAATGACGTACTTCGAAATTCGCGGAAACCTAAGGACACAGTCATTTTCATAAACCAGGATTTTTTTGCCCATGTTCGAGGCTTGCGAAATAAATTATGGCAGAGTGCCATAATTTATTAAGAGCGAACAAGGAAAAGTGACGGTGTCATCTGATAAGTTAAAAATCGGGGACACGCTATATCGTTGGAACGAAGATAGCAACGAAAGGGAGGAAATAGCCCCGCAAAGAGCCGAACGCCTCGAAGCCCAATAACAGTTAACCTGCAAGCAACAACGACCTGACAGTTGTCAACATGAACGCAAAAAGCATTATCAATAAACTTATTGATCTTGAGCACATTTTGATTGAGCATGATCCTGATGTTGTAATGATAACCAAGACGTGGTTGACTTCTTTCGTGCTTGATTGTGAAGTCATTCCTCCGGGATACAAGCTTTTTCAAAACTGATCGAAAGACTGTTTGTGCTGGGGTGGCTATTGTTATCAAGAACACCTTGGTTTGCACTGCAGAGGACAAAGGATGCTAAATTAAAGTAGGTACGGCCGAAGTAATTCCTGGGGTGATATTGTCACGAATGAAGAGGTAATGAAACAACAAATAACTGGGGAAACTGAAACGTTTAATGGGGCGAACTTGTGCCCAAAAATAAAAAGGAAAAACGATAACAACGAAGCGTCGCGAGCGTCGAAGGCGGCGAAGCAGCAGGATCGAACGCTGAGGCGAAACTGACTTCGGATCGCCACGCGGAGTCCCTTATGTACACGCGTTGGCTTCTGGAATAATCGATCTAGAAAGTTCGGCGACTAGAACATTCGTACCTCGAACAAGCAACAGAGTTCTCGAAAGTACCAGAACATTCAATTGCAAGAATAAATAAAAGACGCGTCACCCCCAGGAATCGAACCCTGGCTCTTCGCGTGGGAAGCAAGCACGATAACCGTTAGGCCACGGCCGCGCTGCCTACTCGGCCAGCTGCGCGCGCTACAATATACAGACCACCTGGTATGGGAATGGAGTTCGTCAGGGAGTTGGGGGAAACGTTTGCTAAACTCGCGGTTCACTCCAAGAGAGCGATTATTGCTGGAGACTTCAATTTCGGTTACATTGATTGGAATGACTTTAGATGGATAGATAGATAGATGGATAGATGGGGTTTATTTGCGTGCCTGCAAACAGCCACGTGGCCTAAGCAGCAGTGCACTGTTCTGTACACAGATACAAAAGTCAAAGTGCAATTTGGGGGTTTTACGTGCCAAACCAACGACGGGCATCTGGCACGCCCCAGCGGAGGACTGAGGATTAATTTGGACCACCTGGGGATCTTTTGACGTGCAACCGAAAGCTCAGTTACACAGCGCCTCCTCCGCAATAAGCCTCCGTCAGATTGCGGGCACCTCGGCCGGGATTCGAACCCGCCACATAGACCCGTAGCTCTCAAGTTTTGAGCAGCGCTCCAGGTGAGAAAAAATTACACCATCTTCCCGAGGGGAACCATGGGGTGATGCGGAGCATCGTGTTGGTTCCGAGGAAAGAGTCAGTTGCGTGCTGACGTCGAGAGATGGCGCCACCGACTGCCCTAGCGTTACCCCCTACGCGAGCCTTCGTCGCGGCTCGCGGCAGAGAAACTTGGAACGCTCGCCGCTCGCCGTTTATTTTTTTCACACTTGAAGGAGAGGAGACTAGAGGAGGAGAGTTGCGCGTGCGCGCGCGGTGTGAGGAGAAGCGAACGCACGCGTAGTGCACGCAGCTGGTAGAGAGAGAGAGCGGAGAGATTAACGCGCAGCTGTTGGAGAGAGGGAAGGAGGAGAGTTGCGCGTGCGTAGTTCGAGTGCCGACTACAACGCCGACGCCGCGGGACATAGACCCGAGCAAGAGATGCTCCGCATCTAAAACAAAATAGTTGGCTCGCGTTTCGAACATGCGTAAGTGCGCTTACCCACTACAGTTTTTTTATACTCCATTCCATTCTAAGTGCCAGCGTAGCAGAGGCTACAAGAGCGAGCTGCGAGCTTTCAGCGTCCCTGCCAAGCACGCGCGCTCGTGCTGTGCGAGCATCGTTCAGGAGGACGTGCTTTTGCGACTAGCTTCGGCTTCGCTATCACGTAAAGTGAACCATTCGTGCTCGCGGAAGCTATGAAAGAAAGCAAAGATGAAAGGAATGTTTAATGGAACGCTGCTGCGGCGAGCTGCATTTTGGTTTATAGACGCTTTAAACACGCGCCTGACACGCGCTAGAGTGAGCCGCCATTGCCGACCTTCTCGTGTCTTACCGAGATTCCTAGCCCTTGAAGCGGGCGTTGACGAGCCTCCACAAAGGCGTTTGCTGAGGAGAAGGACGCAGTAGCAGCTAAAGTGGCAATAACCTGTCCTGCTGTGGCAATGATGAAGTGAAGCGAACGGAATAAGAGGACACAAAAACTGAAGGTCGGTTATGGCGGCGCCCATGCACAGCTGCCTGAAAGCGTCCATAAGTTTTGTTACTGCGCATTTACAGATGCTTGTATTCGAATGTGGCACGTGCACAATCGGACGTTACAGAGCCACCTGGATGGTGCAGCCATCATAACATGGTCGCGTCTTGCGAACGCGCTCGCGCCCACTGGCCCAGAGCAACGTGTCTATGGGGATCCGTAGGCCAGCGCTCTCGCCTCGGAGCCACCGAAGCGGCTGTACACAGATACATAAATAAAAAAGGCATCGTGAGTCTGTTGCAGACCTGTCATTGGGCAAGTGGCCCGCACATCAGGATAAAACGTATCTCTACACTTGACGGTACCCGGAACCTCAGTGACATCAGCAGCTGGGCACAATCAAGAGAACCATGCACAATTTGGCACCCGCAATCTCGACATCATTCTTGGGCCTTTCGTTTATAATAACCTTACGCAGCTTATTGAGGACTTTACATGGATTCAAGGTCAATCGAGTTCAATGTTAGACTTCCTTTTTGTGAGCGACTCTTTGTTGCAAACTTCATACAGCTGCAAGGTAATGCCCGGAGTCTCTGATCATTTCATGGTGTACTTGTCTCTCCCAATTAAAACTCAACCGGTTAGAGAACGTACGGTCGTTATGTACAAAGACTTCAATAGAGAGGAGGATGAGGGTGTACTCGATAAACTTCACGAGATAAAGTTTTTGAGCGAAAGTCACACATCTCATATTCATAACCTGTGGCATATCTTTACGAAACTAGTTGCAGAGTGCCTTGATAAGTACGTCCCTACCAGAACAAAAAAAAGTCCAACACAATTCATGGATTAACAGAGAGATTATTCAGCAGAAACGGAGGATCTCACAATGTCGGGCTTAAAAAAAAAAAAAAAAAAACAGCAGATCCTCATGAACATGTTAGCTTACGCCTACACTGCAGAAAACTCAAATCAATTATTAAAAATGCTAAAGACGCATATTACAAAAAAACAATGGAACGTTTCATGACTTTGTCCCCTAGTAAATTTTATAGGCAACTTTCACCTTCAAAAAATGTGTTGAAATAATCGATATCGAAGGCCATTCGATACAGAACGAAACTGATATTGGAATTTTTTAATGAATATGTTTCGAGTGTGTTTTCCAGTGATGACGAAAATTCACAAACTTTTCGTTTGCAGGAGAACGTGCCTCCCATTGTTGATTGTATAACAACAAGAGAAGGCATTTTTAATCTGTTATTGAATCTTGATACAACTTAATCTCTAGGGCCCGATGAAGGTCCTGACGAATTCTTACGAAGATATGCAGAATCGATTACTAACTACCTTTTCCCTATCTTTAAGATGTCACTTCGTCAGGGTATAGTACCATCTCAATGGAAACAGGCGAAAGTTATTCCGATGTTAAAATCTGGTGCTGAATTTTCGGTAGCCAACTACATACCAATACCATTGACATCAACTTGTGGGAAAAGTTTTGAAGACATGGTTTCTGCACATGTGTGTATCTTTTTTATCAGGACACCGATTGCTAGACGACAGAGAACACGGTTTCCAGCGAGGCTTATCAACCATAACGCTGCTTGTAGAAGTGGTTTACAATTTCTCGGAAGTTTTGAATCGAAGGGCACAGGTGGACACAATTTTTTTTTTTCGATTTCAAAAAGACGTTGGATAAGGTCCACCATAGAAAGTTGCTAATTAAACTACAATTGATGCTTAAGAACCCTAAGCTCGTTACATGGACTGATTCGTTTTTAAGTGGGAGAACGTAATTCGTAGTCATGTTTCGGGGGTGGCTCAGGGGCCCGTGCTTGGACCCTTGTTCTTCTTGATGTTTATTGATGACTTGATTGCCAACTTAATCGTACACGCCAGGTTGTTCACTGACGACTGAATCCTTTTTACCGAAGTAAAAACTGATTCGCTTCAAACTAATCTCAACCGAACTCTAGCTCAGATTGGTGATTAATGCAAAGAGTGGCAAATATCACTAAATAATTAAAAGACTGTTTATGACTATTACTCTCAAAATAAGGTCCTTAAATTTTCAGTACAGTATAGACAATGAACCACTGACCCATGTTTTAGAATACAAATACCTAGGTGTTACAATATCGCATGACCTTCGTCGCCGGGATCACATCAAAACATCATTAAAAAGGTGAACTCAAAACTGTGGTTTCTGCGGTGAACCTTAAAAGAAAGCTCGAGGGACACCAAATTAGCAGCTTATAAGTCGCTAGTGCGACCACCATTAGAATGCGCTGGGGAAGTTTGGTATCATCAAACCAATTGTGACGCGGTAAAACTGGAGAGGGTGCAGCGGCTGCCTCTGTGTTTTATTTTTTTCATGTTTCGCAGGCTGGGACTCCCCCACTGAAGTGTATTCCAAAGCAAATCTCCCCTTACTTAAATATCAACGAAAAAAAATTATTGTTTGTGATATGGAATAATCTGTTTTTGGTTTACAAAGATAGTTATTTAACACCGCATAAGTCGAGGAACTTTATAAGTAAGCACAGTCATACCCTACAACGTTGGAATCTACTCCCCGAGGCGGTGGTTTCCTATCAGTTCTTATCCTCGTTTTGCTCTCGAATTGATATCTACAATGATGATTCGCTGTATTGCTAGGATTGTTTTACTTGTGCCACGGCCACCAAGAGCTTGAATTTTGTGGTATTATTGTAATAGATGAGTGGTGATGTGTTGTATAGTCGTTTTTATGCATTGTATATTAACCCACACCTATTATAGTCCTACATAGGTGTGATAGTATGTGAAATAAATAAAAAATGCGTTCTGTGATGAGGTGTGGACGTGGAACTTCTCGGCGTCTACTAGCAGTTTCACTGCTTTTCTTCAAGTTTTGACAGGTACTAAGGACACCAGCTCGCGAGCATGCGACGGTATTGGCAGTTTCCGAGATACTTGTTTTGAGCAATCGGGCCATCGCGATCTGGACGCTGTTAAAGAAACCTGTATCACCAGTCTTTCATAATACATGCACACGTAGTTTATAAAATTATCACTCTGTACGCTCGCAGCCGTTAACTACGATACACATCAGCAAGTAATGCGCAAAGCGGATGGCGCCTCTGCCAGACCGCCCCTATACACAGAGTAAGGAGGCCATAATGGTTTGTCTGACAAGTGTAAACATGCAATGGTTCAGCTAGAAAAGGACCTAAGAGATATTCAAAATATTGAAACATGTCTTTTTGTATTTTGTACTCGTCAAAATGGCGACAAAAAACCAGTTTTTGAATTTTAAGAGGCGATGTATTCCGGAATGAGCGTAAAATATCGTTCGGGGTGTCCTTCCAAGACTTTAGAGATTCGGCCTACAGTACATTGTCATGAATGACAGGCAGAGAGACGGTCAATGCAGTCTAAAACTACGCGTTAATAGGGCGAACTCGTGTCCGAAACAAAACCAGAGCTACAGGCGTCGGGGGCGTCGAAGGCGGCGTGACAGCTGGACTGGGCGCTGGCGAAACACTGCCTCTGCACGTCGCGGCACGGCTTTTATTAAGGCTTCCATCTGAAACTATACATTCTGAGTATGACCAAACTAAATAATTTATCAAAATTCTAGAAACTTGTATTAACTTGGAGAGATATAAAAACAACAGGCGATGGCAGGGACCGAGCCCCGGCCATTTGCGTGGGAGCCAAGAACGCTGGCGACGTAACTACGCCGACTTGGCGACGCAGGCTGCAATATCTAGCCATGCCACCACCAAGTGTATACTATTTACTAAGGCAAGGCAAGAGACGCACGGATAACTAAGGAGCAGGTCGCCTGACAAGTCTCAAGAACTGCGATCGACACCAGGGACCTCCAAATATTTTGGTTAAGGGGCCGGAAAGAAGACCTGTCGCAGTCTCGTGGGGCAGAGAAAATAATAAATAATAAAATATATACGGCTAAAAAACTGGGCAAGTAAACATAGATAAACATTTAATTACAAAAGTTCAAGTTAACGTAGAACTTATAAAAAAACTCACATTAATTCGATAGTTATTTTTATCTAATTACAATATCATGCAATATTTGCTATCCAGGACACTCACACGTATTAAATCAAAGGAACATTAAAATATTAACAGAGGGAAGTTACAAAAAAAATGCAATCCGTTACTTTCGTTGCGTTACTTCCAACATTACTCTTCTCAATTAAGAAACAAAGGGAAGAGGGTTATTGAAGCGTTTATTGTTGCCACGAATCCCAATGATTGATCTTGGGTATTTTGAGCAACTGCTGGTTCTCGTGAACTTTGTCAGACATCTTGCCGTATTTTTTAGTGAAAATGTCGACTACTACGCTGAACACACTTTTAACTGAGGCACTGAATGGGAGTACCATATTGTACCTCACGAATGCTTGATGCACTCCATTGTGCTTCTCCGGCGAAACGATCGAAGTGCGCTTTACCATGGAGAAAGAGCAAAGATTCTTCATTGAAGCGGTGCCTGATATTGTTGGAATCGCGAAGCGGTAGAAGTTGTCATACAACTGGACAAACTAGGAATAAGAATTGATTTATTTACGTCTAGCTATACCGGTAAATATAGTCACACGGTAGAAAATTGAAGTTAGTAAGACAGGGTAGTGACACGGGACACCTAAATAATAAATAAGGTTTCGATCAATATTCTTCTTCTTTTGGCCGCGAACAGGTCAAACCTTGGTTGAGACGTTGGTGAACGAACTAATGCGGAGAAAAAGCCATCTGCTACTTTCGCAGGGGCTGCGGTGACGTCAAAATGACACCGAGTTCTGATTGGCTTTGGTTGGAAGGATAGTGGGTAGAGCTAAATGCTAAATGCCTTGAGGTTTACCCACTACCGTATTTACTCGAGTAATAGCCGCACTGTTTATGAAGAAAACCTGAGGTTTCGCTTATCCGCGGAGCACGCAGATTGCCAATCACCGCGATTGACAGCATGATTCCAGCTGTTTACAGGAGAGAGGTAGCATCTTCGCGTGAAGATACCATCTGTGAAGATTGCATTTGTATGGAGACTCGTCTTCTCGATCTAGTTATTCGCTATGTTATTTATTCGCAACGCGGTGATTGGCTGTCTATGTGCTTTGCGGGAAAGTAGGCACAAGGCCCTTGTTCATAACTAGTACGGCTATTACTCGAGTAAATACGGTAGTTTTGACAATAATACAATAAGAGCCCGGCGTTCTGACATCTTCGCTACCCCTGTGCAAAAAGCAGATGACCTTTCTCTCCGCATAAAACGTTTCCGTATAAATATAAGCTCTAAGGAAATAAAAACACCAGGTACACTCCTAAAATTAATTATAACGTCGGTTAAGGCAAGGCAGTGTAAACGCGCGTTTGCCTACGCGTATATTTCTTGATGCCGTTCAAGGACCCACCTTGCCGGCAGCAGCTGAGGCCACGGGCAGCGAAGGGCTGAGATCACGAATTTCATTCCCTCCTCAAGCACGGAATCTAGCCGACGTCAACTACCATTCTTTTAACGTGAAACGTTCTTTGGCTAGTTGCTCCAGATTTCTTGAAGCTGGATTGAGTGAAGCCGAGTTAAGTGAAGCCATGGCCTGTGGCATCATATGACTTCAGTTTTCTCGCTAAAGTTAGCGTGAAAATTTACGTCACGTAAAGCCGTGGCCTCTGACGTCACATGACTTCAGTTTTCTCCCTAGATCTAGCGAGAAACTTGGCGTCACGTGACCTCATCACCGATTAACTTTCCCCGATAAATTTAGCGCGAACAATTACGTCACACTAATTCGTGTCACGTTACTTATACACGAACTCAACTCTGTTACGTCACGCCTCGGTGGTGGCGCGTCGGGAGCACTTCCGGTCTGGGGCTGTGGGCGAAAGTCCCTACGTGGGACGTGCGTTCCTGTGTTGTTTTGGAAGAAACCAGAGAAAAACCTGCCTTGTCGTGGAAACGCCGAGACTGGGACCGAACCAAAAGTGTCGGCAAAGGTTTGCAGATAAGTTTTCATGTGTGTTCTGCTGCTCGGTTCGTCCGAAAATGTGAATAGGTTCAAAAGGGAAAACCAGACGCCGGCTAGGACCCCGATTGCTGGTGCGGGAAGAACTTTGGTTTACATTCACGGATACTTGCGGTCGTAAGATTTGTTTGTTTTGTTCCAACATGAACGCGGGAGAACCGCCAAATTGTCATGAACCACCGGGGGACTTCGTTTTGTGCGTCTTTAAGATCAAACGGCCGCCTTATCGTTTGAACTGTCGTCTTCTCTATCAAACTTGAATGCTTGTTGTCGTCTGCTCGTTCAAACGACAGTGGCCCGTAGACGAAACGTTGACACAGTAATTGCAAAAAAGAGTAAGTGTAGGCCTCGAAATTTTTCTTTAAGTTTGAAGGTTGTTTGGGGTAATAGGCTCCGTGTAAACAGTAGATACAAGGATATGTTAATCATTGTTACCAGTGGCTATCACCGACCTGTTATGCCTGATTGACTTGGTCCGATTCTGCTTGCCATTTTCAGTATTGACGCCGAGCATCGCAGCTTGCGTCCACGCTTTTGAGGCCAGAGCGACGTCGCGACTCAAAATAGTGAGCAAAATTTCATCGTGGTTTTATAGCGTTCCTTCTGCGGCGCTCACGCGAATGAATCGCCGCACGTCACGAAATTTACGCTAAGTCTTGCGGTGTAACGAGCATGGTTAATTTTACTGCGTCCACTAAAGTGGCCAGATGTTTTAGGAAGACGTATTGGGTGTCTCAGATGTTTTAGGAAGACGTATTGGCCATCTAAATCGACCGCGAAAATCGGTTTCGTAACCTATCGCCTTACGATTTTTCGCAGCGTTACCCACAGGTGGTGCATTATTTTAAATAAAATTTGCAAAGAGCGAACTTACTTAAAGAAAAAGTAAAAGAGAAAAAAGAAAAAGGCTTTACTCCTATGGAAACGCAGCGAAGCCTCCGGTCTTTCGACAAAACGGCGCCCTATTTCTTGAAGATCGGTGGCTTCGCTGCGTTTGCATAGGATTCAAGGCTTTTTCTTCTTTTTTTCCTCAAGCAACCATGCTCTTTGCAAATTTTATAGAAACAATGCACCACTTGTGGGCAACGCTGCACAAATTCGTAGCGCGATAGGTTAAGAAACCTAATTTTGCGGTCCATTTAAAGAGCCTGGTCGCTACTTGAGTCACACGGTAGAATCAACAATTCCAACGCGAAAAAGAGCACGGGGACTCACACCGACGCGACAACGTGACACTCCAATTGTTTGTTCACGCGGGACGCGCCGCTTCCTGCCCACACTCTATCGCGCATGCGCGGCGCCGGTGACGCGCTGCTAGGTGCTCTCCGGTATGTTTGTACACATGACCTGGCATATATACGCAAATTCAGCTTCCGCGATAGATTTAGCGGGAAACTTGACGTCACGTGACCTCAACGCCAATTCAGTTTCACCGCTAAATTTAGCGGAAAAAATATGTCAAATCATTTCATGTCACGTGACCTCTACACAAATTCAGGTTCCCCGCCAAATTTACCGGGAAATTTATATTGCGTGACACCAATTCCACTTTGGTACAGACACGCGGTGCAGCCGCTCCAAGTAGAAAACATCGGATAGCAAATTCTTCCACGCATGCGTAAAAACTCAGAGAACAACCATCAAGCGTACACAGTACGCGTTAAAGCATCTGATGAAGAGCGTCGCGAGAGTATCGCTAAACGTTTGGGGTGCTACAACGTCTCACGTATGCAACACAATTGCCTAGCAATTTGCCTTCCATTTCTTCCTTAGTAAAGATCTGTGTTTGAGGTAAGATGAGTCCTGCTGGGGTCACACAGAAGAAAGAAAAAATACTATTACCATTTCCGAAATGCTCTCAAAAACCTGAGGCACAAAAAAGGTGGCAGATGTAGATAACTTGGCTAAAATGCACACATAAAGTGAGCCAGCTCTGGGGGTTGGACTACAGAAAAAATAAGTATGTTTTAAGTAATCGAAGAAATCGAATAAAGTGAAACATATATAACAAACATTTGTCGCGTTCTCTAAGAGAAGATCGGAAGTGTTTTAATTAATTTTGTGCAGCAACGAACGAGGATGCTTGTGTTTATAACACCTTCACTTATTATCACATCGCTTTTAGTGTATTTTAGGGTAGACGGAACTTTCTCCCCTGCTATAACATTATGAAAGTGATCGTAGTCACTATAACCAGAGGGACATTGTTAATTACCATCTGTGCACTTACTGGCTCGATCTTCTTGAAGAGGCACGCAATCACGCCAAGAAAAAGCGGAAGGACTAAAACAAACGATATAGTTGACCCCCACTTCCCTTTGCTTTAGAAATATTCATTTGGATCTCGTAACTTATAGTAAACGCCCCCCCCCCCCCCCCCAAAAAAAAAAAAAAAAAGCATATTCAGGGTTTTGGTATTGTGAAGCTTTTGCTTTGCCGGACTGAATAGTGCCAAGTCGCTTCTTGCGCTTTCAGCGCGACTGCTGTCGACTTTACAAAAATGACAACATTTTCTTTCCCTCTTGGACGGAGGAGGAAGGGGCCGTTAAAACGTAACGACTTACAAGGCAGCCGTTACATATGTATGTGCGGAAATTACTTTAGAATTACTCTAGTAAATATGCAATTATTCTGTTACAAAATTACTGCAAAATACAATGAATTACAAGTAATTTCGTTACTTTTAATGGATTACGTACAAGTCTGTCCATGACCACGGAGCAAGAGTGCCGGGGGCGGGGGGGGGGGGGGGATGTGACGTCATGAGGTGGGAGAAAACCAGTACCCTTCGCGCCTCTGAATACAAACAAAAGGAACGGCGTTCGAGGCTGCCGGGATACACTGCTCCAAGAGGTCAAGAGTACTCAAGTAGAATTTTGTGCACGGCTTCTTTAAAGAAGTAGTGATTGCAAACATATTCAGAACCGCAATATCAAAAGCAAAAAAAAAAAATAGGTGCATAATTGGTGTACCACATAAAACAAAGCTTATATATATATATATATGTGTGTGTGTGTGTCTAAGTGTTTTTAAATGTTCATTTCGTGTCTGCTGCATGTAAACAAACGGGCGAACGACCAACACATTAAACAAACAAAAAATAACGGCAAACGAATAAACAAAAGTTTATGTTTGTTAGTATATTTCGCACCATACCACATAACTTTAAAAACGTTATTCAAAGCCGTTATGAAATTACGTTCCCCATTGTGTGAGATAGGCCCGACTGCCGAGCGCCTTAGCATTAAAACCCAGTAAACCTTCAAGACAACTTTGAAATCTGTCCACAATATCGACCTCCGTAACCCCACTTGACCAACTCTTTAATGCTGTTCGGAATGACATTTAAAAACATCATGTTAGAAAGAAAGCTCGATGCAAATACTGATTGTTATTTTTGATAATTAACATCTTTATAAAAACGACGGCCCATCTGAGTCACCCATGACAGAATACTTGTACGTTGAATACATTATAGGGACTTCGGTGCGATTCGTGTTTAAGCAGAGCCGCCAGATTACCCTTAGTTTTAGCGGTACGTAATCCAGTTAGATGTTGCCGATATCGTCCCCTCCATATTTACTTTTTACGGTGTTTTTCAATGTGGTCATTTTCTACATAGCCAGGTTCATGAAGCAATTTGTTTTAAAAAGAACATTATAACAAATATATTATTAAATAATAAATAGTTTCGCTGCGTGAAAAATATAACCATATTTTCGTCCCTCAGATTGGTTGTTTCCAAAATATAATCATCGATAATTATGACGTTCTGCCATTCCAATGACTACAAGAGTGATTGATGCGTATCATGCAATTATCGAGGCACCTTAAGAATACCATGATGTCTCTGCCTTACGTCAAAAATCATTGAAAAAAAAAGGCTTTGGTGCAACTCTGCAGGGGGCAATTTTGCAAGTGCATAGCAGCTGTTGAGGCCTCTATCGTGCAACAGTGCCTTAGTGACTTCACGACCTCCCAATCGCGCAATATCCGTCGATGCTGAAATCCGAAGGCGTGGGTCCCAGGAACATTAGTGCGTAAAAGCGCCGAAGAGAAAGACAAAGAGTAGCAGTGGACACAAGGAGGGCTTTTACTCTTTGTCCTTGTTTCGGACGCTGCAGTCGTAAAGTGCCAACTAGTCTACTTGCACATTTTGTTACAACACATATACATTCCTTGTGCTCTGCAACGACTGATTTCGCTATGCACGCGCACCAAGGTTTGGAGGTCTAGTATAGAGTGTTTCCCCCTTAAGTGCTACCTTCAAAGCAACCAAAGGCTGGGTCACATATTTTCCTTTGACTGCGCTCCCGATTGTTGTGTTTCCTAGTATTACACTGGAACAAAGATCCATTCCGTCGGATACCTCTGAGTCACTTCTGACCAACTTATATGCTTTATTGTATTTTGCTACGCGTCGTCATTTGGCCGTAGTATCAAACTAATTCCCACAATGTTACAAGCTCTTATATCTGAAGGTGCGTAGACTATATCTCGCAAACACTGAAAACCCTTCAGTACTGTTATAGGAGGTATTCACTGGCCGCCATATTTGAGGTCACTGTTTAGAGCGCATGCTCAGAACGAGCTCGCATTAATAGGCTGCCAAGACCGGCAATCTTAGTGGTGCGGAATACACGTGGCGAAAGAACTGTGGAAGCTCGCGTTCAGCACGTGCTCCGCAGCCGAGCACACAGCTATGGCCGCCAGTGAATACTCTCTATATCCAGATTGAAAGTGTGCAGGTTCACTCGGTAGATGGCGCCAGAGGACCAGTGTGTTGAGCGGTTTTGAGGAAACGCAACGCACTCAAGCTCAGTGAAACGCTAGCGTGTGAAGCAGCCTTACCAGCGCTGGATGAACAAAAAAATAACTGACCCCCCCCCCCCCCCCCCCCCCCCCCCAAAAGGGCATTGATGGAACTGATCATCATTGCAGTACGGTGGATCGTGGATCGGGAGGCCGCAAGCGGCACCATCAGTGACCATCGCTGAAAGCCGGCAATACATGTGAGTCTATGGGAGAAAATAAGAAATTTGAACTTCTTGAAGCTTGTCTGAAGTGTCTCGAAAAACAAGTTTTATGAGGTTTCGCCGAATATTAAGACTAATAAGTAAAACAAATGAAAGCAATCTCACTTTTCTCCGTAGGATTGAATGCATTTACTGTTGTCAAGCAATGGCCGCCGGTGGTGCCACTCGACCCTAGCAAAAGGCATGATGTGATTGATGAACGTGAGTATCGGAGAGGCTGCCAACTTTTCTAGATTACCTCAGTTGGGGAACTCCCCGGAAGGGGGTACCCCCCTCACTCACTTCAGTTCGCCTCCCATCGTTCGAAGCGTCATCTAGATTTTCGTTTCATTATAACTGTGTGTTCTATAGAGTACGGTGGAACGCCATCTAGACGCTGCGTTTTGAAGGTACGTATCGCATAGAACACACTGCATTGACCATAGCAGCCGTCCGGCGCGTCGAACGACAGGAGGAGAGTCGTGGTGAGTGAGGGGGGGTAGTGCTCGTGCATGCAGCGTTTATAAGCCGTTCCTCAACTCAGCTCATCCTAACAAGCATTGGAGTGCGTCTCAAGGCACGCGCTCACCTGAGCGTGTAGATGACGGTTCCGTTCGGATATAGCCTGAGGCTCATGTGGATGGGCGTGAGCGGAGACTTGAACTCCCCGTGCTTGAGAAAGTAGATGTCGGGCTTCCAGACGCGCGACTCGTGGAGCAGCCCGTTCAGGTGACCCATAGGAGTGGCCACGTCGTCCAGGAACCGGAGCCGCCTGTCCTCCCACTTCTGGTGTAGTAAGAACTCGATCTCGTACTTCTGCGAGAAGGGAGAGACGTCCCAGCTACTTCGATGGCACCTCGAAGCGCATATTCCGCGAGGAAGGCCGAGAGATACGCGACGGAGGTACAACTACAGTGGACGCTGCAACGGCAAGAGTGCGCGTTGTCCCTATCCCTACACCTATTATGACTTTAAGATGAAAGTATAGTACGCACAAAAGAGGGGACCGAAGGAGACGGCTGTTTTTCTTTCTCTGTTCTGTTTTAAAATGAATCTGCAGCAACTAGCCCAATGTTCGGCACTTCTAATGCAGATTTCAATTGCCAGCGTCAGATAGTCGTACATTCAAGCAGCTCCTACCGTGCCAGAAGTAACAATAACATTTAATATCGAAACAGCCGCTAGTGGCGTCTTTTACGCATTATTGTTCCCGTAATTTTCGGCCAGGCGTGTTATTGCCTATAGTAAACATCGATTTTAAATTGCGACTGTACGTAACTACTTTATCAATATTTTATTACGCTTTTATTCCTAGAAGCTACGTTATTATTTTTGTCTGTAATTTCTGCTTCTAGTTTATGTCCATTATTCGGTATCCAGTGTGAACAACGTTCGAAATGGAAACTAGAAAAAAAAAATGTGCGGCTTGTTTAATTTATTTTTATCAAGATGTGACTGTATATCGCAGAATCTACACCCTGGTGGTTACGGGATATGTAAAAGGACGTTGCTGGGTAATTACAGTATCCCTTAAGAAACGCTATAGATAATATAATTACATTGCAATATGTTTTGAAGTCTTCACTCAGAAATACCTGGGGCTATTCACGGCCCCGAATAATAACACGAAGTTCACGTATTGCGGTGCCGTGAACGCGTCTCCGGCTGTTGTGTTTTGCGTCCTATTCCGCCCACGCTTCAAAACTGGTCCCGAAGTGGCAAAGAATGACGTCACAAAAGCCGCAGTGTCAAGCTGTCGAATGTCGCGATCCAGGCTGCTGATCGAGAAATGCTTGCAAAGAGCACGAGCGAATGTCAGTGTCGCAGTTGTCGTGGTGTCCATACTACTGGCTGCCGAAGCTTCCGTGTACTGTCAACCTGAAAGAACCAGCCCGCTTTTCATCCGTTAATGTAAAGCTGGAGAGCGCCATATACCAGAAGAGGCGTCTGTCGCATACTCCGCAGCTGTTGGGACACCGCCAGGATCGTGGCAGGCGACAGCATGACACTTCTATGGCGTAATCAGGCGGAAATGGAGGGAACACTTTTTTGGACGCGGTAAACATAGTGGTGGGAGACCATTAAAAGAAAAACAAGGCGGTAGTCGTGCTAGTAGTAACAACAAGCAGCATGCAAACATTACAGTCCGCAACAACGTAAATCTAATGGACGAGTTAGCCTCGTGAAAATAATTAGATCAGTCGTTTCGAAGGAGCACCGAAACGTGAGCTTAGACAAACATAAAACAGACTCACCAGGCTCGACTCGTCTGGGGAGGACAGTGTCAGCAGCAAGACACTCACGTTCACTAGCGTCTTCTCTGCGAGAAAAAATCACACACTAGAGAAAAAATCGCACATGACCTTAAAGTGAACTAAGTAGAAGCTTTAGGTAACTCCGTATAGAACCGTAAGAAGTTCTCGAATCAAAAGTAATATGCAAAAGTCGAATGAGCAGCCATAAAACAGATATCGTAATTACGAGGTTAACAACCGATGACACCTAAACCTCCCAGATGGCGGCCAGCTCAGTTCCAATTTGCTATCCTTCCAATCTTAAAATATGTATATATCAAACTAAATCAATCGCCAAATTCTCTTATCACATTATGTATTTATTCGCTCATTTCCACAACGGACTGTCAGGAACTGCAAGAAACATACTAATTAACTAAAATAGCGAACTACAATTTGCTAATTAACTTCCAAATGAATGAAAATAAACGTATGGTTCCAATTAGAAACTAGCTGAACGTCATTAAAACCCCTAAATCAGTAAATGTTATGTGTGATGCGCGGGGTCTGCACTGAACTTCACCACTCCTGCAACAGGTACAAGGGTGGCGATGCGAAAAGGCCAATGACACCATCCACGTTCTTGCAACGCCAGTCCGTACAGACGCATTGGCAATGGCGTACACACTTGCGGTCAGCCGATCAATATGTTTAAAAACATTTTGCCCTCCGCATTTCATCAAAACCGGGAACTCTTGCTCACTCGCCCCATTTAGCCAAATGTGCTTTTTTATTCATTTTTTAGAACAATCGGGCATGTTTTTGCTACCGAAGCTGCTTGCTAGAGCAAAGTCACACCTATAAAAGGCCAAGCGAGTCCTCTCCCCCATACAAGCACAGCACCGGAACGCTTCGATCCAGTCAATAGCCATGGCTTCCACGTAGATTACTACCGAGCGCATGCGAGCGTATCGTCAGCGTAAAAGGCAACAACGCCAAAAGCACACACCACCCTCTCGGTGCATCCAGAATAAATTTGCACTGTCCGAATCACGCTGACAAATATCAGAGCGCACTGCACGAATTAAGTGTAAACACACATATAATGCGCGTGGTTTATAGCAGCCCCGCACAACCCCGCTCCCACCAGGCCCACCAGCAAGCCACACGCGAAGTGTGTACACACGTCAGTGACTCACACTCTATCCTTTTACCGGCTCCCTGATTGCTTCCATTTATCACGTAAGCAACTATGAAATCCGGACAAAGGCTGGCGATTGAATCACAGAAGCGGGTTTACCTAAACCTCGCCGCCCCTGTTATATCCCCCCCCCCCCCCCCCATCCTTTAAACCACGCCAGGTGACCTTCATCAAAACAAATAAAGTAAAGAGACCGAACTTTAACGAAAATGTTAGTCTACAAATTTTTTTCCGAATAGGTCTCCGATCTTTGGCAGCAAGTGCCTTTCTTGTTAGGAAACTGCGATCTGACAAAAATGCCGGGCTAGGTAGTGGATTTGGTTCCTGCGAATACTGAAGTACAATATTGACTCGAGCCAAAGTTAAAACTGAGGAAGACAATTTCGCTAATTACATCATTAAACGCAAAAGAAAGGAGATAACAAACTTGATTATGATCCCATTTTTTGTCCTATATAATGAGATGTCTTAATGAACCAGTGCAACGGATTTACAATTGTGAAGTAAAAAAGGTTAGTCCCTAGCTCTTGATATGTAAAATTCAATTGATTTTTTTTCTATTTTGATAAGTCTACATAACAATCGCACTACCTTGCGCTATATTTATAAAATCTTGTTGTGGAATGAATACAAAATTAACTTAATTTTACTTAAAACTGCTTCGGAGACTATAAAATGGAAAAAAAAAAAGACAACCGTGGCTTCAATTAAATTTTACGATGAAATAAAGTATCGTTCGGATATCTCGGAATTAAGAAGCGTAAAACAAATAAGAGATAAATAGCATACAATGGGAAAAGAAAGCAATTCATTCCCTCGTTCTTATTCCCGATTTTCAGCAGAAGTTCGCATAATCATAGATATAGGGGCTATTCACTGGACGCCATATCTGAGGGCGATGTTTAGGGCGCATGCTCAGAACGAGTTTACATTAATAGCCTGGAAAGACCAGCAATCTTGATGGTGTGGAATGCACGTTGCAGAAGAACTGTGGAAGCTCGCCGTCAGCACGCGCTCAGCAACCACGCACACAGATATGGCCGCCAGTGAATACTCCTTATAAGGCTGAACTGATCAAAATGGAAACTTGGCGTGTTGGTAAGGCATGCTGATTCAAAGGTATGGCGACGTATGGCGTATTCGCGGCGTCGCTGTGCGTGTGTCCTCGTTCTCCTGTTTTGTTTTTGTGCGCTGTACGTTTTAATCGTCGCAAATAAAAACTTCCTCGTTTCAATTACACAAAAATTCATCAGAAACATCCTACTTTGCTCATATTGTGAACGCAGACGATCTCCTGGAAGAAAATAGCGTTAAAATGCGTTACTCTGTGTCTAACCGGAGCATAGAGAGAGCGTATGTTTGTAAAGAAAAATTTACTCTTTGGAATTTTATTCTGACGCTTAGGTTAGCTGTACCGGCACTTTCGACGCAATTACCCTAGGAGAAATAAAAACATAAGGAAAAAAAAAAAAACACTGGCAGCTCATTTTTACGAAGCGCCGAATAATCCCACCAAGAGAACCGATGACGGCATGCGTGAGTGCGCATAGAACTGCAACATCCCGCTACTGTCGACGTTTCTCTCTCGCTTCTCACTCGGGCGTGCTCCGAGCCTTTGGCGCCCATCTTGAGGAGACATCTGTCAGCCAGGCCACCCAGCGTGTCTTCGACTGCCACCGCCACCACATTTATTTTCTTTTGGTGGAAGACTGGCGGTTGAGGGTGCTAACGAGTGAGCACGGAGCTCTACCCGTAATAGATTAGAACCCGTCTCCGATGTCCGCTGGGGTGAGACAAAGCGGCTCGGTCCCCTTCCATGTAGTCGTGTGCGTGTGCGTGAGCACGTGACCATGTCAGAAGAGGCATTTCCAGGACATCCTCTGACAACACATCCGTTGGTGCGTCAAAGATATATTCGAAAGAATCCTCATGCTTCATAAACGAGCGAAATAATTCCCTCGTTTCGCTATTACCTAAAAGGACGTCAAAACTAACTGTTTCGATGAATGGGTGATTCAAATCGCTGTCTCTACTCTGCGCGTACCGGATGGAGTGCGCCGTTTCGCAGCCCAATTTTAACGGAGTTCTTCCCGAAAGTCTTTGAGTGCCTGTAAAACCTCGCTATTTTAAAACTCCGTCGTATAACAAACCGCCGAAATATACTCATGCATTTGAACCCATATACGTATGTGGAAGGAACACTTGCATTCGAGCCTGTTAATATGCGTGTACACGTTACTTTACGCGTGTGCAATGTCGTCTGCGCGTCCACGAGAATACGTCTGCATATCTGGACAGGCGTGCCCTATATAAACCCTCAGGTTTCTACACGCATATGGTGTACCATCAATTAATATTACTTGAGAAAAAACGTGCCGGAAACATCGGCACCTGCACTTAGATAGCTCTAGCTTTTAACTGTGGTGCATTTTGCCTGGTGAACTTCCGTAGTGCAGCTTTCTTCCAGCAAAAAAAATGAAACCAAAAAACTTGCCATTGTCAACGGCGGACCTGATTGGTAGACGGCCGAGTTTGAGATGGCAGCATCGCTACTTGTGGCGCCATCTCCCGATACGCAGCAGACATACGAAAGACTGCTCGCTTCGCTTATCTCCGGGGGTATACACGGGCGATTCGCCGCCTTCCGGGCGTTTAGAGGCTATTTATTGCCTATAGGAGAAAACGCAAGCACGGTACATTTGCATTAGTAGACACTTTTAGTATAGCATTGCTGGCTCTTACGTACGTAATACGCAATTGTATTACGTACGCTGAAACTGACTCCTTGAAGTGATTTTAGGTGCGCGTTTCGTAAACGTTGACCGAGTGAATATCTCGCATAATCTTCTCTATTCAAATTGCCAGAGCCGTAGAATTCCGCGTGCCTACGGCGCCACCCTGCTCCTCGAAAGAAATATTCAAAATAAAATCGTTTCTAATCAGTTTATTTGAAATTACGTCAGTCCGCAGCTGCCTGCTAAAGCGCGCTTTCCAGGGTACGGACGCTACGACTACGAGTACGAGGCACGGTGGCCTGACTCGACTGCGATAGGTCCCGGAAAGGATTGCCGAGCAGAACACAAAGCAATTTCACGTAACGCTGTACTTGGCGGACACCGCGTTGCTCACGTTGCGCCTGTGGAGGAAACCGCCATATTGAAACTGCTGCTGTCGCTGGGCGTGGCGTGCGTACTCGACACGCTAGCATCTATTTTGAGTTCTGCGCATGCGCACGTCGGACCCGCAATTTATTTGCGTGCGCAAAGCCTTTGTTCACGGTCCACAAAAACTGTCTAGTGTTGCGTCCTTCGCACTGCGCCATGACGCACACGTACGCCATGCAGAGAGCTTTTATGTTGAGTTTTAGTATTGTTTACACGAGCGAACGCAAGCACTCTACGTTTGATTTAGGGTTGCGTGTTCCAAACTGCGCGAGCGCGGAGCACAAACCGCAGTCTTCAATTGGCGCATGGCGAAGAAGCGCTTGCGCGGCGTGGAGCTCGCAACGCTAACGCAAAGGCACAGCGCTTGCGTTTGCTTCCTGCGTGTGTCGAGTTTTATAGAAGCAAACGCGAGCGCCGTGCGTTTGCGTCAGCGTTGCGTGTTCCACGCTGCGCGAGCGTGTCGTCCCCACACGCCAATTTAAGACACCGTTCGTGCTTCGCGCACGCAAACATTGAAACACGCAACGCAACCAAAACACCACAGTGCCTGCTTTCACTCGCGTACGCAATAGTAAAACTCGCTACTAAAACGCTCTACTCTACGTACGCTCGCTCTCGAGTCTTGCGTGCGCACACAACGCTTCTCGGCGCTCCCGTCTCGTTGCTGTCATTGCGCACGGGACGCGGATGAGGCTCAGATTGACTCGACCGAATACCTCGAGGGGAGCAGTTTACATGGGTTCATCAAGATGGCGCTGCAACTGATTTCCTATCCGCTTACGCTCCGCTGTACTAAAAGTGCAAGTTTGACGCGCTCCGAAGCGTTCCGCGGGGATCTTCCACGCGTCGAACAGAGAGCTAACGCGGGGGATTTTATGCTATTCTAAAACTCTATTTTGTTTAGGATTTTAGAACGACAAAAATGGCGAGTTCAGGCCTCAACGGCATCAACTAACGGTCTAAATAATCGTTTCCTACTACCTTTACAAGAACGACGAATATATGGCGCCGTACAGCATGATTGGGCCTGGCGTTTGATTGTGAATAAAAGAGGTCAAAATGATGGTGAATCGTTCGCCTTCGCTTGGAAACGCCGATTTCAAATATATAACTAGCTCACAAAGATTTGTACGTGAGACAAATCAAGCAAGAGACATACCCGTCACACAAAAAAATTTACAACAACGCAATACATTTTAACTTTCATACAATGCCGCAGGAACGAGTTAGGCTCACTGTTGAGTGTTAAAAGAGAACTCGGCAGATTTTTTTTTAGATGCGGAGCATCTCTTGCTCGGGTCTATGTCCCGCGGCGTCGGCGTTGTAGTCGGCACTCGAACTACGCACGCGCAACTCTCCTCCTTCCCTCTCTCCAACAGCTGCGCGTTACTCTCTCCGCTCTCTCTCTCTACCAGCTGCGTGCACTGCGCGTGCGTTCGCTTCTCCTCACACCGCGCGCGCAAGCCCAACTCTCCTCCTCTAGTCTCCTCTCCTTCAAGTGTGAAAAAAATAAACGGCGAGCGGCGAGCGTTCCAAGTTTCTCTGCCGCGAGCCGCGACGAAGGCTCACGTAGGGGGTAACGCTAGGGCAGTCGGTGGCGCCATCTCTCGACGTCAGCACGCAACTGACTCTTTCCTCGGAACCAAGACGATGCTCCGCATCACCCCATGGTTCCCCTCGGGAAGATGGTGTTTTTTTTTTTTTTTTTATAATCTTTGATTTGGCAGGATTTTGGGAGACCGCATCATTAACCCTTTCTCAACAGGTAGCTAAAATATTTTATAAAAGTAAAAAACGGTTTTCATGAAGTTACTGATTTTGTTGAATTACGCCGGCCGCGAGAGTTCCGGGGGGCGAATTTCTACTGGCAACGATAAAAAAATCTAGTTTTCCTTCCCCACGTACGTTACCAGCGGGCAGGCGGTCGAGCTACTTGGGCAGCTGCGAAGAGGCTTCCCGGGAGCCAGCGATAGAGATTATTATAATGCGAAAGCATTACCTGTCTCATGAAACGAGCCGACTTCATCAGAAAAGTAAAACCATGCAAAACTGCACCTTAATGAAACCCCACACAAAGCTAGCCAACGGCACCTTTTACACTTCGGTCCCATTGGCTGGCGCGCGTCGACGAGGCTCCCATTGGCCGCTGCTTGTCAGTTTGTGTGGTGTCATCCTGACTGTGTTACCACACTGTTGTGTTATCACTGATCACCGCGTTCGCTCGCCTCTTACCGGTTGTACGGCGCGTGGCAATATATACGGCGCATGGAATCAACCAAGGGGTTCGTTCTGCTGGGAACTGCGTTGTTGTCTGTTCATTCCTCGCGCCGTAAGGCACACAATAGTTTACCCTATCGCTCACCCGATGGCGCTGCGTGTCCGCGAGGCAGCGGCTCCACCGTTCCACGCTCAAGGTCAGCGCGTTGTACGCCGCAGATTAAACAAGGGAGCGAAGAGCGGCGTGTGTGCTTTCGCTTGCCCAACTCATAAGAAGTGCTTAGGTCTACCTCGAACCTTTTTCACAGCATCAAGTTTGAAAGTTCCTTTGCAATGGTAGCAATGGGTTCTCCGCAGTATATTGTAGAAACAGTGACGAGAAAATCTTTATTTACACTTGTTTTCGTGGGAGAAAAAAAAAAAAAAGCTCTCCCTGGCCGAAATAGAGGCTAGCCACGTCAAGGTGCTTTTGCGCGAGTTATGTGCCGAGAGGACTAGTGTCACGTGAAACATTCTCACTTATGCTCGGAATACTTTACAGCCAGGTGTTGCGGCAAATATCATTGATAAACTGAGTGATCACTGCCTTCTGCACTGTACTTTTCCTTGGCTCGTCGAAAAGCGTAATGTTTAGGAAAACAAATTCTTGATTATAAGAGGCCAGATCTGTAGTGTCTAATGTCCAGGTTGTCCGTGTTTTCCAGATCATTCTTGAGTCCTTTTAATGGGCGTTCAGTAAAGGAGAATCGGGTACAACTTCGGGGCCCACTATACGAATTTAAAACTTAATTCATCACCGTAGTAAATATTGCAGAATAAAAGGTTAAAAAGCGCGAACAAACGGGGAGAACAAATGCATACCGTGTCTCATAATCTAAAAAAAGGTAGCTGGTAGATAAGACATTAAGGTGGTTTTTCGGCACCGTCTAAACTTGCTAGGATATGTCCTATTTTGAGAAGGCAGAAAAAAGCACCGTGCTTTAAGAAACACGGGGTGCAATATGTTGCGTGCGTCACCAATGTGGTGTACAAGATCCCCGTTACTTGTGGCAGAGTCTTCATTGGGCAGACTGGGCGCTGCTTCAGTGACAGAGCACGAGAACATAACTTGTGTGTGCGCAACAATGCGGGGGGCCATCTCGCTGACCATTGTAGGTGATGTGGGTGTAAACCTGAACTGACTGGCACAAAGTTTTTAAGAGAGGCAAAATAAAAAAAAAAGGGAAAGAGAGATTATTGCGGCATTCTACATAAAAAAGATAGAAAACAATGGCGTCAGCGCTCCGTCTTTGTATTTGCTTCAGATCGAGATGGTGTTTCCGGAAGGTCGGCTCTGATTGTGGATTATTGAATCTAATGTGGTTTTGGCAATGCGTATGCATATATAGGTGACAATGGTGTTAATAAAACCAAGTTGAGAGTGAAGCGCCTGTCCTGTCGTACGCGTTTCTTTATAGTCCCCGTTTGTTCGCGCTTTTTAACCTTTTATTCAGTAATGGACCAACTAGCCCAAACCCAAGTTTTAATGTAAATATTGCAGATTGTATACGTCCACCGTAATTTACAACTGAAATAAAACTTGCGAAGAACACAAACGGCATAACACTGGGATTCCTATCATGCGCATGCTTCAGTTTTTTTCATAAAAAAATTGAAACCAAGCAGTTTTTTTAACGCTGATCTCTGAAATATGCTCCGAGCAGACCCGAAAAAGTTTTGGATGGCAGCAAAAACTCAAGCTGCTTATGAACTCGTTTCTTCAGGTAGACATTGTTCTTTGCTTAATAATTCCATACTGGCTAATCTGTTTAACGAGTTTTTTTTTTCTTTTTTTGCAGTGAATTTGCTGAGGAGAATGACTTTTCAGATTTAACTGCACTACAAATATCACTGGACAGCAATATGAATGATATAGTTATTTCCACTCATGGAGTCGAGTGTGCCATTGACCGCATTCCTACTAACTCAAGTCGGGATCCAGATGGCATCTCTACCAAGCTATTAACACTAACCAGACAAATATCTTGTCATTTTCTTGAAAGGCTGTTCCAGCAATCGCTTTCCACAGGTGAATTACAAGATGAGTGAAAAAATTCACGTGTAGCTCTCATTTTTCAGTCAGAAGATAAAAAAAAAACGTCTTGAATACTTACATATCGATTTCACTCACCTCTGTCACATATAAGCTTCTAGAACATATTACATTGTCTCAAATCATGACCCACTTATCATACTATCACCTTATTTTACTAAGTATCACGATTTTTAGAGTGACCTTTCGTGCGAGACGCAGTTGTTTGATCTAGTCATTGATATCCATAATTGTGTTCACACGTCCAAGCCCGTTCTTGATATATTCATCGATTTCGACAAAGCCTTTGATCGCGTTTCTCATCAACAGCTAATACAGAAACCAAAAAACTATATCTTGTCCACCTTCGTCGTTAAATGGATAACAAACTTCTTTACTAAGTGACGCCAGTTTGGTGTAATTGGTCAAGGACCTCCTCCCTCCCTGTTGCATCCGGTATCCCGCAGGGATTGGTACTTGGTCCTTTGCTCTTTCTAATATGTGTCAATGTTCAAACATTTGAAACATTGGTTTATTTCCGTATAAACCGATAGGGCAAAACCAAAGCAAAAAGCTGCTTTTTTCAGCTTGACCAGCCCTTAGTACCCCTACAAGGCAAGCAACACCAACATAAGCGGGGCAAGAATATGTAAAAAATAGGGAGTAAATAGCAAACAATGTTATGTATATCATTTTTGCTCAATGACATAACATCAATTTCTAGTGACGCGATATGATTTAGTTGGTAGGGAAGTTCATGTTTAATTCTTTGACTTCCAAAGTTTGTTCGCCATTGAAGCTTTTGCCATCGATGTATCTGACGCGTTTGACAAATTTATTTGTGCAAATGAATGTCAGCAATGGTGAAAAATGTTTCGAAATTTCGTTTCACGGCAGACTAGCGTTAATATTATTCGTTCAGAATAAATATTTGATACATCAAGTATGAAGCATTCCTCAAAGAAACGCAAGGATGGGGAGGAAAGGAATATTTGCCACGGCAATTATCTCTATCATAACGTCCAATTTCGCACTTGCCGGTTCGCAGATGATTGCGCTATCTATCGTTCAACTACGGGTCCTGTGGAATATAAAATTTGAAAGGATGACTTGTATATTATCGTCGACTGGTGCGCCACGTGGTCGATGAAAATAAATACAAACAAAACGAAAGCTATAACATTCACTACAAAACGTCATTCAGCCCCAAACAATACTTAATCGGAAATGATCCTAACGCAAAACATATCTTCATTTAAATATCGTAGAGTTCAGTGTTTGTCTGAGCTGACCTGGAATGCTCACATTCAACATATTACTAACACAGTATGGAAAAGCTTGGCTTTCTGAGACGAACTCTCTTCTAGGAAAACACAGAAAAAAAATTCGTTGCCTACGCTGTTCTTATTAGATCCCAACTGTAATATGCATCCATCATTTGGCAACCTCACCAATCAAATCTGGGAGAGAATAAAGAATCACTAGAAAACAAAGCCGCCTGCTTCATAGTTCGTGACTACTCCCGCTTTACCGACTAACTTATCACTCCTTCAGACTAGAAGGAATCTTGCGCGCCTATCCTTTATTCCCAAACTCTGCCATAGCTCATCTGCTTTTAAATAGGATTTCCTACGGTCAGCTCACCATAAATCGCCCCGTTTATATCATATTTTTTAAAAATTAACTCTATATATGCAGGAACTAACATCTTCAGAAATTGCGGAGAAACTGCGTAAAAAAGAACACAACAAACGGTGGCCGCTCCAGACCCTTGGTGATGTCCATCACTCAGAAAGGACAACATCCATTCTCGAACAAGGACCTAAGTATGCTGTAACACTACAGCTAGAGGTGGTAGAAAAGGTTGCCCTTGTTTGCACCATTGCGTCCCGAGCTCACGAAGAGCAGAAATCACAAATTATCACGGAAGGCACTGAGTGCTTCGCAAGCCAAAGGTTCCCGGCACCTCCAGGCTTAGACTTTGGCAGTGCGGTACGAGAACTACGAAGTAAAGATCTCCGGCTTTGTGTCTCAGATAAGGAAGGAGGTTTCCTAGTCCTTGATGCTGGGACCTACGGAGAGAATGCCACTGCTGCCGTTGCGGAAAACTTCATCCAGGTTGATGGAAAACTAAGCCAAAAAACGAAGCTTACCGTTAAGCGGCAGCTTGAAGATCACAATTTAACCAGCCTGGGCACAAAAGTGAAAGCTACGAAGGGCGGACACCTTGACGTTTTCTTCTCGGCCAAAACACATAAGGTAGGGGTACTGTTTCGTGCCGTCGTCTCCGAGAGGAAAACCTGGCAAGCTGATGTGTCAACCTATCTTGCAAAGCACCTGTTCCAGGTGCATTGCGATGATCTGTACAGAATTTTCAACTCAGGAGAGCTTATTGCCTATCTTCAGGAACATGGATCCCAGGTAGTATCTGGATTTTCCATCGACATCCAGGCCATGTACTATTCCATTCCCCACACCAGCCTCATGCCAATTTTACGAGAGACCATCGAGGAACACGGCGTAACGCCTTTTCAAACCGCAGCAGGGATCAGCATAGACGCCTTCTTGGAACTGCTTGGGGCATAATTAACGGCGACCGTAATCTCGTATGAAGGTCTAGACTACGTCCAAAAAAGTGGGATCTGCATTGGGTCTTGGGTGGCGCCACATGTATGCGATCTATTCTTGGCGGCGTGTGAGAGGTCTATCCAATCCACACTGAACGATACTAGAGTCAAAGCCATCTTCAGGTACGTGGACGACTTCCTGATCCTGTGCAGCACAGACATTGAGAGCGAAGAAAATGGATGCAGGAGCACGATCATGAGAACCTTCAAAGAATGTTGCCTTGACCCGCTCTTCACTCACGAACTACCCGTGGACAAGTCTATTAAGTTCCTGGACCTCGCACTTGAGTTTAAGGATGGACATGTGTGCTGGAGGTACGAACCTCGTTCAGGTAAAGGTTTTCCGTTTGCATCTTGCCATTCGAAAACCGTCAAACGAAGTGTTGTCAACATGGCACTCGTATCAGCGCTGCGCAAGTCATTCAACCATCAAGCTGACGCTAGCTTTCAGAAACAGATGGCCCGGCTTCGTGACTCTGGGTATCCAGATGTCCTCCTCGGAGCCGTATGCGAGACAATATGCAGAAAATTCTCAAGAGGATCACCAAGTACCGAGCGAGATAGACAGACTCCCTGAGAGAACTTCGCGGTAGTCTCCAACATCGACGGTGTCACCCACCGACTCAAAAAGATCGCTGCACGACACAGTGTCAGGGTTGTGTGCTCGGCACCGAACAGAGGGAAATCTATGTGCCGCAGGGTAAATCAGGCCAAGAACCGCCAGCCAACCCGCAACACTGCGCACAGGACTAAGTACGCCATGTGCCAGACCGGGGTAGTGTAGAAAATTCCAATGTCATGTGGGAGCTGCTACATTGGACAGACGGGACGCTGCGTTAATGACAGAGTCAGGGAGCACGCGGCGTCGGTGCAGGGCACGGGAGCTGCTCACCTTGCAGCCCATTGCCGCACGTGCGCGTGCAGGCCGAGTTTTAGCAGCGTCTCCATTATTAAAAGACACAGAAATGCCTTTGCGCGCAAGATTCTCGACGCCCTGGTCATTGAGCAAAGCGCCGATGACTGCGTGAGCATGCCCTCCAACATGGTCAGCAAGAAATAAATTCAGTTTTTGCAGTGTGGCACGGCCCCGTGCAAGAGAATAAGAGGGATATGTTCGGCGGTGGTTGTGGGTTAGGTCAGGGAGGTGTTAGTGTCCAAATTTAGTAATTTAATGTAATTAATTTATTTTTATTTTTATTTTCATTTATATTTAGTATTTTAATTTAGTAGTGTAATGTAAGGATTTAGGGTGATTCATTGGCATTACTTTAGGTGTGAATCTTTAAGTCAAAGTGATGAAGAAGAAATATAAAGTCTTAGTTGATAGTCAGCGGTGTGTATGTCTCTGTTTCTCGCTGTCTGTGTTTTGTCCCAATCGTTCTAGCTGACCGTTTACTTTTGCAATATGTACCAACTAGCTCAACTTCAACCTGTTATTCAGAAATTTGCCCTTCTCCTTGCCGTTTCGGATTCGAATAGCCTTCCAAAGGAAATTGCCTCCAACAGTGATAATGAATTTTTTGTTGCCGCCATTAACATGACGCTGCTTGAGTAGGCTAAGTTTAATCGAAATTTTTATATTTTGTTTTATACATATATTCTCAGAGTACATTTTCCACATATATATTTCAATTACTGCTCAATGTGCCATATTGCGTCGAGATGTGTTTTGTAAGCACCCATTGTATCTTTTTGTGTCTGTAGCTGCTTCGTTTTTGTTTTGCAAATACTTGTACTGTTTCTCCCCCTATGCAATGCCTATGAGGGCCATTTGGTACACAAATAAATAAATAAATAAATAAAAATTATTATCAGTTAATCCTAGAACATATTAAGCTATTATTCGCCGTAATCGTCTTCAATGTTAAGGTATTTGTCTTATAGTGGCACACGGTTTCTAAATGCGTCATCGTGAAACTTTGCCACCTGATTCCTGCACTAGCATCTTTATAATTTACCGTGAAGACAAGGGGTGTCTACTGAAGCCATCATAAACATTTTGTGAAGTATTGATTATGAAGCTTCAGGGCCATAGGTTACAAAATCAGAACGTCAAATGCGTCGTTTTTATTTCCTTATTAACTTTATACACCACATATTTCCTGACCAGCGAAAGCCTATTTCACCGCAATGCATTATTAACGCTTCGTCACCTTCCATGAAACTTGCCAATTGATTTTTCAGAATTCTTTCGTTTATTGCGTTCAGTCCATTAAGTGTGCAAATCTGGCAATGTATTCATCGGCAGATTTATATGATCGGCAGGGATTGACGTTTTTCGCATAAGAAACTCTACCAGCAGACCGGGTTTCAAAGTACTCGTGCGTTTCTGTTGACTTAAATAGGATTAATGACAACCACAAACCTCAAAGGTAAATACAGTGTCACGGAACGGCGTCAGGGTTTTAGCAATAAATTGCAACTGTGCATGCGCGATGCAGAAGTGAACACTCTCGCGCAACGTATACGCGAAAGAAGCTTAATTTTGAATGCACCCGCGCGCAAGATATTTTTGTCGGTCATAATCAAACTACTGCACAAAATGCTTTTGCATAATAGAGCGTACTGAATATCCGGCAAAGCTTATAAAACATGCGCAGTGTAAAACATTTTTAATCAGTTTCTGAACCAGACCCCTTCTTACTCCGAAAATACTGAGCAGGGAGAAGTCACACCCTCATCTACATTATACAAATTATACACGTATGAAAGCTCGTTTTCTGGATATTTGAATGGCTCCTAAAATCCGAAACGACGTAAAAAGAAAATAATGAACTCAGTGGTCATAAACAGGGAATGAACGAACTGGCCGGCAAGCTGCTATTTCCAAATGGAACTTAATTTGGGATTTCCTTTACCTACGTTATTCGTTTCTGATTTTATGTCCAATTTCTTAGGCGGTATTTTAATGACCCAATTTAACGACCTGTCAACCTAAGTTAGGGCTGGCGCAAAAAATTGGAATCTGTTTCGGGACAAAACAACCGACAAAGAAGACGCGTCGTTAATATAATGCCTCAAATAAGATAAATATTTCAAAGCAAGTAAGCTATATTTCTCGTTCTAATTATCTCCGAAATATCTGCAAAAATTCCCCAATATTGCACACGCACTACCGATTTTAACGTGAGCTAAAAAGTTTAGTGAGAGTTCAGGAACACTTAAAAGGCATGGTTGGTTTAAATGCCCTGGAGTTACCTCCAGCCCGAAAAATCTGTATATGCTTCATTCAGTAAAGCAGTTAAGTAATCTATTTAAATTGATAAATGGGGAAACGCCAGGTGAAGTTTACAAAACGTTTTGCTTGTAGGTGCACCGTGTACTTTTGAAAAAAAGGCCTTAGTTTAATTCAAAAGATGACTACCCGAGGTAAAAAGGAATAGTTCTATAAATGTTACATTTTGAGACCACAAATTAAAAAAAAAAAAAAAATTCTCCGATTAATGAGTGATCTTTGCACGGCTAGCGATTCCCACACTTGGTCTACAGAGAAACTATATTAAATTGTTTGAATCTATATAATTCAGCTGGAACTGTTATAAGAGGTGCAGGAAGGTGCACTTTAAGTGCGATACATTCTTTCCTTCCTTCGCTTTCCTGGCATTTCTTATGCCGTTTGCTGCTCGCCAAAGTATCGAAAAAAATACATATATGCAGACTTTTTATATGTGAAGTTACTACTTACCAATATTATTTAGGCAGTTTATAGCGTGATATGCGTGTGAAACAGATATTCTGAACTCAAATATAGGACAGTCAAGAAACGTCGGGTTGCCTTTCAAATTTTGGATGGAGATACATTTTCGGACTTTCACTCTCACCCAACCTGGCAGATTTCTGCCGAATATGTTCACTTTCAGGAAACAAAATGTGCCGAAATCGCCGCTGTTGCCAGACGAAATGCATTAGAATTTAGCGCAGGGGTTCCGACTCAGCGAAGGATGTGAATTGTAACCTCGCAACAGTCCCTATGGTGTTGTCTTCGGAGTCCCAGTCGGTTCTCCCGAGCGTCGGCTGATTCGGATGCAGCCAGCACAGTTTCCCTTAATCGCCGCCTACGGGCCGCATAATGTTCGCTCTGCGTTCGCGAAATGTATACCTTACACTGAAGTATGACGAGCAGGAAGCTCCTTGAAGACTCGCGCATTGTGTGCGCCACTTAGATATGCGTGGTTGTATTCTTTTCTAAGGCGAGCGCAGCTTCGAAGTGGCCATCAGCGAGCAGTCGGCACGACAACCACGAAGACCCCCGCGCGTGCGCGCGTCCGAGTGATTTGCTAGATGCACGAAGGCGCGCGCTTTGCGCCATTGTGCGTCTCAATGAAGAGCAAGGGGAAGTGGACGAGCGAACGAACGGAGCAAAAGAGCCCCGCTGAAACCGCGCCGCGGCGTCACTACACCTGTCGAAAGCACGACTGTTCGAACGAAAAACAGCTGCATGCACCAGAGCAATAAATGCTAACGCAGATTAATTTGAAAAAAAAGCACACTGCTATACTTATCTTACTTCCCCGTCACAGCATTTGGTACAAGGAACGTAAGTAGCACATATTGTCGCGAATAAAAACGTGCATATAAATGTAGAATTAGAAATACGCGTTTAATGAGACAAACGTAGGCCTACAAACTTAAAGAGAACGTCCCCAAATTAGGGTCCTTTTTCAAAGCCTACACTTAGCAGTGCCCAATACTATAAGTGACTCTGAGTCCCAGTTTCAGCAAAGTAAAACACATGTTTAATATATTTTTATTCAGATGAGGTCACTGACAACTAGAGAAATCGGTCACACAGTAGAAGTGAGGAGAAACTATATGGAGACTTTTCCATACAACGTACAAAGAGGTATTATATTAGAGACTAGTGATTCGAGAAAATATGATGCAGTGTGAAGTTTTACTTTCCGGTATATCTTATATTTAAAATATAAGAAATAACTTTACTTTCACAAAAAAAATAAAGATAAAATACTAAAATTGTATAGGTTATCTATATATTTTCGGGGACAAACCCTTCAGGAGAGGGGCGCCACCGCGCCGGACTTTAAGAGCTTCAATCCTCTCAGGTGTACGAATGGATCGTGGCAAGCCGAGACATTTTATCCTGAGCGAGGATAACGTTTCGTTATTTTTATATGGTGATCAGATAAAGATTACAAGCTATCACCAAGCAAAACAGCAGGTTAAATAGCCCGCGTAAAAAACTGTGATAAATAAGGTGTCCCTGCATTCACAATGAGCAGTCCTTGGGGAATCAAAATCGGCACTTTACGCTAAGGCTTTCCTCGATGTACCCATTTAATAAGGTTTCTTCTAATCAGATCCGACTGTCCGTGCTACATATATGTCACAGGTTCCCTCTGTTGATGACTTCCACAGCCGCCACGCGTGCCAAGACTGAATGGCAGGAAAGGCGCGCACCGTCAGCCACTCTTCTCGTTTTTTGTTGACGATACCGAACAACCTCATTTTGGTCCAGATACACAAGATACACCCAGTTTCTCGGATAGAACGCTCATCATTGTCCTGGCCGTCTGAAATGCGTTTAATGGACGTTCTCTCAGGTTGTTCAGCGTAGCCTGGTACTTCACGAGTCTGACAACTCCGTCGCATGGATTTTCCCATGTCCAGATGCCGAAAATAACCAATGGGCTTTTGAGCACTCATTGTGTGCAAACTGGTGAAGCTGGTAGCGACTCTTAAAATAACTGACGGCCCCGTCACTTAGGTATGTACGTCACGTGCGAGTATACCGCAAGGCTGTCTTCAACCCACTCTTTCACTTTTTCTAGAGCCAAGCACGTGTGAGCGACGTCGTCACAGAGGTCCTTACTGATGATAGCAAAGCTGTTTCTAGATTTTCTTGTCATCACTACGCATGCAAATATCGTAACTTTTTTTTTCCAGTGGTATGCTTGAACTTTGTCAGGAAGCACAATGGTCCAGTTTTCAGCAAAGTCAAAATGAAAGACAAGGCTTCCGCGTTGCATGCACTGCTTTTCATCGGAGATCGCATTATCTTGCGTTTGTCGGATATGCTTATGAAATATCCAACTTTTAACCGTTACTTGAACGACTTTTAGGAGAGTCTCAGGATCCAATGTTTTTTTTTTTTTTTTCACAAGGTTACCGGACTCCCATGCTGTAAGCACAATATCTTCATTTTCTGGGATATGAAGTTTCTTGGGTGTAAGAGACTGGGCTTGTGGGCAGTGATGACAGTCTCCTTAAAGACACAGACTTGTTAGTGCGTCGCACAGAAATGCTAAGTTAATTTCACCAGTGTTGAACGTTGAGCCTGTAACGTTCTCTACAGCGGCAATACAAAGGTAATAATTGTCGCAGTGCACGCAAACACACACTTCCCGGTGTGGAATACACTTGACCCATCTACGGCGCAAGGAATAAAATTTCGTTAGCCCAACGCCAGAATCAGGATGCTTGTCTTTGTATACACGAAAGGCCTCTCAGATTGAGCATGTCAGGAAGCGCTTTGGCACGAACGTTTTCTCCCCGTAGAGGATGACAGAGATCACGTCCTTCTGGTTGGGACCGTGGCGGGAACATTGTAGCTCGTCTTTCGTGAAGTACTCTAGGGCAGCAGGCACGTTCTCAGGGCTCACCTCGAACCACGTGTAAGGATCCGGCTCATACCACACGCCGTGCTTTTCCTTACCTAGAGCGTAAACACTCTCCCCATGTTAACCTTTCCTAGGCTAACATGACAACAGTGTTTACGCTCTATTGTATTTATGCGGGGCTCAAGTATTTGGGGGTTCTGATGTCTGTCGGTGTGCCTCTTTGTGCCTGATATCATCGCCCGTGACGCCAGCGAGTGGGATGGCGACAGGGACGACTGCTCAGTAAACAGGCATCGGTGTCCATATTTTGCTGGTTGAAGCGAACCCCCTCATCCTTGACAGAAGCGGGGAAATGCGAAAAAAGATTGTATCGGCCGTTTTGCCAGAACTAGCGACGAGTGTCGTCCGCTACTTCCGTCAACTATTGCGCCACAATCGTGATCTTCGCGAGGAAATGATTGTTGCTAGCCGCAGAACACTATCACGAAGAACACTATCATGATGGATGCAGGGTCTTTTCTCGAATCACTAGTTCGTTATACGATAGCTCTTTGTACACAGTAGTGTCTCCTCACTTTTACTGTGTGTACGATTGCTATAGTTATCAATGGCCTCATATGAATAAAAATTAATGAAAGGTGTGTGTTAGTTTCATGAAACTAGATCTCAGAGTCACTTCTCGTATAGGGCACTGAAAGGACCCTACTCTGGAGAGTTGTGTCGTCTTTCTCAATAAAAAAATGCAACATATTCTTCATAGAAATGAATGCCAAAATAGAGTATGACAGGGCACCCAAATATTCAAAACATCGAAGGTGGTGTATTTGTTTTATTCGCTTCGGAAATTTTAGTTGTTTGGTTTTTCCTCATTTTTGCCGAAATATATCCAAACTTTCCTATCACTTAGATACCTTATATAGTTTTTTTTAATAATAGTCATATATAAGTAGAATACCATCTGAAAAGTATATGATAATGACTAAATTATATAATTAAATACAGACCTCCAAATTTCTTCATTTGTCGTTCGAGCAGGCATGTTTAGAAATTTTTAGAAAACCAAATATATTAGAAATAAAAATAATTACTGCACATTACAAGCACGCTGTACCCATAGTTTATTTCTAAAAAATAGTACAATTCTCCTAATCTTACCATTTTAGTTATTCACTTTCAAACGTTCCCCCTCCATCAGTGAGCGATAATGCAACCGTCAACCTCTTCATGCGTTACGGTTTTTCCTCTCCCCAATTTTTGCGGGGTCAAAACTAAGTTTTGATTTGTTTATACCAGACACTAGACAATAGCATCTAAAAATATCAGTTGATTTAAAAATGTCGACCAGCCACCCTTTGGTCGATCTTATCTGAAATCACCCAGGTTTAAAAACTGTTCGTCCTATGCTCGAACGCGCCTACTGTCTGGGATCTATATCTAAAACACAAGATATGGAAATCCTGAAAAAAATCGAATGATTGAGTGCGCGATTTATATTTTTTTATTTTAGACGCTTCTTTTCAGATTCTGTAATGTTACAAAGATGTAGACTGGAATCGCTCAAGACCAAACGAAAAATCGCTGAATTGGAATTCTTTTATAAAATCTACAATAATAAATATGGTTTAAACAAAGACACGCATTTTTCCTCCTCTCCAGTGCTCAAGAGGTTAAATCACTAAAAAATGTTAGATCATATATGCCTAAATATAACACATTTATGTATTCATTTTATACAAACTGCCAACGATTGGAATTCATTGCCATCTGACTGTGTACATGCTCCAAAGTGTGATAGTTTTGACAGTTTTGTTTAGAAATATGATGTGATCCTCTCCTGCTAGGATGGTGAAAAATGATTGCAGCATTTTTTAAATAAATAAAATAAATAAATAAATGAAGTTATGCACCATACTTTCAAAAAGCGAGGACATTGACTTCTATACGTCAGCATTTGTTATTTCCTTCTTTGTTTATTGTCTACAACACTCCCCTTATAACTATCATTCTGGAAAGTTTCATTGTTCTCTTTGCATTGGTTTTTTATACTACGGAATACTGCCCGTGGACACCTAGCTGTACTTTTGGTCCTTGTCAGTGAAACATTGAACGTTCAAGGTTATAGCAAAAAATGGCGAACTTCACTATGAACGACTTTTAAAAAAAGACTAGCACTAAACGGCAGAAAGTGTTCCATCGTTTGGTGTAGCAAACACTCGGTCAAAAGAAACAAGAGTTGCAGAGCGTTTGCTGCGTCTATCGTGAGATTGCACGTAACAGGCGCGATTCTCAGGTGGATAAACACCTGCCCCGCCGTAAAAAATATTTGAGGATGTTAAACATATTTTTTCTTCATGTTCATTTTCTGTCTTCATGCTCCGCGTGGAAACTCTCCCAATAAAATATAGTTTGGAGCGAACTATAAACTGGTTGCAAGCCGATGCCTATTTTCATGGCTCATTTTACGGCAAGCGCGTCTATTCGTAAGACCCTATAGATGGTACGTTTTATATGTATTGTTCGCAAATGTTGCATTCGGTTATAAATTGACCAGATCTGAAAGATAAAAGGCCGTTCACGGAGGCTTGTCGACCAGGACTGTCAATTTGGAAGCAAATAAAAAGTAACACCCCAAATACGCGGCCTTACTTTACGTTACCACAGTTATAGGTCTATTTATGATGCTTTAAATAATTCTACATTTAGGCGTGGTCCTGGAACTCAGGCGCAGTATCCCTCACTTAGGCCGCTACCAAGATATAAATAGAACTGCACAAAAGTGGATAGCACAATTTACACCCTATTTAAGTATGTCCCGGAAACAATATTATCGCTTTATGGAATTGCCACAATTAGGTGCTGATTAAATTTTGTTAGTCCTATTCGAATAGCGCAACATGTTCTGTTGTTCGAACGGCCTGAGGTAGCTCCCTAGTAAAAGCTCTTATATGTATAAGAAACGTCATTGTCCAGTGAACGCATATGATCAAATAACATTATATAAAAGCATACAAGAACCTTATAAGAACAAACAACATAATATTATATAGCAAGTTTTAATAAACTTCTCATCAGGTTTTTATAACATCTTATGTAATCTCATACTGTCCTTTTATGTTCTTATAACGTTCTTGCATGCTTTTATATAATGTTATTTGATTATATGCGCTCATTGGACATACACATTTTTTATACATATAAGATTTTTTACTTGAGAGAGACTTGATATTCAAACGAACGGAACGCCACTGCACGAGAACAGAACCGCGCTGAAAGCAACGACAAAGTAGACTTACCTTCGGGTCTTATTCTGTGGTCATACCGAACGGGATCCAATAGATAGTCCAGAATTTGCTTGTCCGTATAATTGTGGAATCTGCGCACAACGAATTTCAACGCAATATTACATAAAATACCACCAAGCGGGTTGTGATAACCGTTCGTCGCACATTAGAAAGAAGACTGCGTAGTGCGTTTGTATGCATCAAGGGGCCCTCAGTGCTCATTTCTTGCGAAAGGCTTCTAACCAGCAAAGGTAACACTTTCTAAGAATCCTTACCAAAACAATTTTTTGCCGGAAATCATAAGAACCCATTTCTTAGCTTGTTAAATGAATACTCAGAATCAAAATGTATTTAATTGCTCGTAGAAATCATGTACACTACAAAATGAAATTTACCTCCAAACCCTTCAGTTCAGTATTCAAGTAACCAAACTAGTTTTGAGCCAAGAGAGATTTCAAAACATGTCTCTCTTTAAGGACATCGACTCCCAAGTAGATGCATGTCGAAAATAATCCCCGGAGAAGGGGAACAAGAGGGACAAAGACCAACACAAATCTACAAACACAGCTAGGTGACTGGTGCGCAACCGAAAAAATCCGCCTGGTTCGGGTATCGAACCCTGGACCTCTCAATTTCCAGTGGAGCGCTCTACAATCTGAGCTAACCAGGGGTAGACGTCAGTAGAATAAACAAGTTTTATCAGCTGCCACCTGTCCCTTAGGGAAAACTAAGGCGTTTGAAATATACCACATTCTAATTTGAGCGTATTTCAAGTACAGTTCATAATTGTAAGTACACAAAAAATATACCGAAAATATACACTTCTTTTTTTTTACTTATTACTAAAATATATTCCTAAAACTCTTATTCAAATACCTTCACTTAAACCACATGTGATGTACTCTTTATGCATTCTGAGATATGTAAATACTAAATTAGTAGGCACAAAATATCCTTCACATATATTTCTTAAAATATTAATTTATTTCATGCAAAATATACTCCAACCCTAATAACAATGCAGCGATTAAAACTGTGTGCAGAATGCTCTTAAAATACCTGGAAATCGCAAATACTCTTGTGTTACACCCTAAGTATCTTTTGACTGCAACACTTTGGTAGTTTGACTTAAACTACCAAAGTATTGAAAAGCTCGCCTATCAGAAGTTCACTTCAAGCAGATGTGGAGTACACTAAATTGCCTAAGTACAACATTTGATTAGTTTGCCAATTGAGTTATGCAGGATCGCACTGTTAAATCAGCCCAGTTTATGTTACTGTTTTCTTTTTTTTCTATCAAGAACACACCTGATGAGTTTCTTGCACACCAATCACAAACGGGGCTCGGCAACTACAACCCCAACACTTGCTGATGCTGCAAAGCTCCAGCAAGTGCTGTGAGCAGATATGTTTGGCGTGGTTGTGTTAGCACAATGCTTAGCACACAAATACACAAATGGCATCCTGACGGAAAGGAATTGTGTTTTTGGTATATCTAAAATCTTTTCTGGTTAATATTTATAATATGATTTGAATACCTTAAGCGCGTATTTCGAATGTAAACAAATTAATACAGAATGAATACAAAATTAGTATGCATATTCAGTATATTTAAACCATGTTTCAAGTACAGCCTCTTTTTGCTAGGGGTATAACAGCAACGAGGGTGAAAGCTTGAAATTTAAGGTTATGATTACAATGCAATTAAATGCGAAGGTGCAAGCGAGCTGGATAAGTCGTGCACCAGTCACAGAGCTGTGTTTAGAGATTTGGGTTTGTCCTTTGTCCCTCTTGTTCCCCTTCTCCAGGGATTATTTTCGTCATTCTTGTCCAGCACCCTTGCATCTTTGCATTAATTGTATTATAATCATAGACGCATGTTTCGGTATCACTCAAATGAGAATCGCGAAGTAAATATGGCTTCATAATTGCTATTCTTTCTCGAAAGATCACCTTTGTTAAGTGCGTGTTCTAGAGATGCACTCAAAATGTTTTTGAAAGTTCAGAATCACTGTAAGTTGTAACGATGGTGTGAGTGAACACTACTGAGTATCTTCGGTGAGAAGAAGAGTCGTCCAGAAAGAAAATTAGCTAATGTATAAAATCTTGTGTCTAGTAAAAGAAACAAATCTTTTTTTTTTTTTTAGAATAACAAAATTGTTTTATAATATATGAGGAAATTGTTCGCATTACTGAAGAGGCACGCCCGCCACCACTGGCCGCTATTGCCACAGTCCTTTCTTCTCGCAGTGATTTCGTGTACAAGTACATGTACTTTATTGATTTTTTAACGATATAATATAGCAATAAAAAAGGCACAACATGTTGAAACAGATAACCTTGCAGTGTATATGTGCGAAACCTTTTAGTGGATGTGTCGTATTACCCACTGTTTCGGAGCTTTTGTTGGGCTTAATATGCACCAGCTCATTTGCGCACTCAGATTTATATAATGATTTCTGAAATCTGCCGTTGAACATGACAAGTATACCGTTAACTCGTTTACAGCTTTATTTTGTTTGCTTGATCTCGATAGCTCTTCCTATAGAGTCTAGATAGAAGAGAGGGTCTATCTCACACCATGCGAACTAGTTTGTTATTTATTGGCGGAGGCCTCCTGCAGAAATTGGTCGCAAGTGCGCGTTCACTGCGTTTTTGCGCTGCGAGGAAAAAACAGACGGAAAGACAGAGATGCTTGAAGATGATTTACGCTTTTGTCACCTTCTCGCAGCTCGAATTGCAAACGCGGCCCATGAACCACGTGATCACGATAGAGTAGTTGGAAACTCTGAAATATAGACTCTCTAGCACTTTCTGGACTCCACTGGCGACACCAACACTCGTCTGCGAAAAATTATGCGTCTCTTGGCTGTCGTCAGCGTGATGTAGACAAATTCACAAAACGCTTCCCGCTTCTTCATGTGTATCCTCATTTAATATTGATTTCAGCGGAGATCTCATAAAACGCACAAGCACATGCATACTCGTTATATCTTTTCGTACAAAACGTATATAAATGATACGTGCAATTAATGCGAAGGTACAAGCGAGCTGGACAAGAATAACTATAATAATCTCTGAAGAAGAGGAACAGCGGGACAAAGGACAAACACAAATCTCCAAACTCAGCTGGGTGACTGGTTTGCAACTGAAAAACTCCATCTGATCCTGATATCGAACAAGGGACCTCTCCATGATACCTGGTCCCTGGTTCAATACCAGGACCAGCCGGATTTTTTCAGTGGCACACCAGTCACCTACATTTGTTTGGAGATTTGTGTTTGTCCTTTGTCCCCCTCGTTCCCCTTTTTTGTTAATTATTATTGTCAGAGATGATACGTCTCACTTGAGTGTATTGCCCGAAACCCAGTATAAGAAAACGTCTGACTGCTTGGAGCTGAGCTAGTTGGTTCATTGCTTATAGAAGGTGCAATGCTTGGGCAAACTCTGGCCTGCAGTATGTATAAATAAATATTAAAATAAATAAATAAAGCTGAACATGAAGGAAGGCTACATGCCGAGAGAGATTCAGAGACAGTATATGACAGTTGTTTTGTGTGTATTTTCTATTTTCTTTATATGCCTATATTTTGAATGCATTCGTGTGCTGAGACAATTATAAAATGTACTGTTCGTGGGATTGTGCGTTAAAAAATGGTTGTTTTGCCGATGTTCCACTCCTGTAACGGCCTGCAGGCCAACACTATGAATAAATAAATAAATAAAATAAGAAGTGTTGTGCTAAGTCAATAGCTTTATACCTTTTTTTCCAATTTGCTTCCATTAAAGCGTATGCACTCTAAGAAAAAAGAAAGCGTGAATTGCTCCCTTAAGGGAGCAAATACGCCGCCACAACCATTAGTCTTCTAGGGGAGCAACGGTAATGAGAGCAACCTTTGCTCCCCTACCGTTAGTCCCTCAAAGTTGAACCCCAAGGGCTAACTTTTGCACCCTTGCTTAGAGGCCACCGAGACTAAATGCTGCGCCCTTACCTTTTTAATTACTAAATTGAGCCCTCACACACCCAGGTGGCACTAGTCAACGTCAGATTCACAATTGGTAAAGATACATTGTCGCTGGGGTAGATCTTTTCTACACGGATTACATTCACCTATGAACAACGCTCATTTCCAATTTGAACACGTATTATACATAGTGGAACCTGAGACTGAGGTATGCAAGGAAAACTTCAAGGACGAGAAAAGAGGACTAAACACTTTCTCGTCCTTGAAGTTTTCCTTGCATACCTCAGTCTCAGGTTCCACTATGTATGATCTACACCAGCTCGCCTGCACTTTAACCATCTTTACGTATTATACATTTTAGCATAGACAAGGAATTTGAGCACAGATGACGCACGCACAACACACACGCGACGACACGCTAATTCAATCGCTACTCCCAAAGGATACCCATGCGCCGTTTATACTGATCACACGAAAGGAGTCATTTCGTGAGTGACCATCTCAACCGTGAACGATGTTACAAATATGGTGCTGCTTTCGCACCAATATTGTTCTTCAAATTGTTCTCCAATATTTTTGCTAAACTTTTCAAGGAGTGTATCTCTTACTAAGAAGTAACGGTACACACAGTAATTATTTGTGACAGTCTATAAAACAGCGTCCCATGGGCTCCCAGTAGCCATGTTCTCGCTTCCCCGCATATACTGCCCTACTTGTCGCATAAGCGTCTCCGTGCCAACCACATCGTCTCTTGCAAAAAAAAAAAAAGAACAGATTTTAAAGAATACAAACAAAAAACAGAATGAACTTTTTTGTCTTTGGAAACGTTTTTACCACGTGCTACGTGACTATTTTCATCCCAGATAAACCAAAAATAAAATATGAACACTTTAAAAGCAGGTTCCAAACATAGAGTTATTATAATGTACGCTAGAGGTTCAACTGGCGCTAGTGTCTATGCGACTTCCGTGACGCAAATTGAAGCAGACAGCAACCAGTCTACTTTTGCGGTGCTCCTGTGCATTCCTATGGGAAAACGCGCGTGCATTTTGTCTCTTCGCCGGAAAATAGCAGAAAACACTTTCGTCATTTTGGTCCTACCGAATAGTATGCACCTTTATCAACACTGTAAACGTGTACTTGCTTTAGTTAGCACATTTTTCTTCATCAGAGAACGATGTTTAACTTCACTACATTTCAGTCCCAAGCGTGTGTTCCGCAGCAGGGGTGTAAAAGCAATTGCGACGATTCAAAGCAAAATTACAATCGAAAAGAATATAGAGTGTGTTCAAGGGACTCCAGCATTCCGGTGACGCTTATATATTGACAATATGCCAGTCTTGTCGCTACATGAAAATGACCCCGTCGTGCATGAGCGGATAAAAATATTCAAAACGTAAAGAATTAAGTACGTGGTCTATGAAAGGTGTCTCTTCGTATTGTTTTCTCTGACGGGCAGCATTTGTCGGGCACTTGTTCTCAAAGATTTCTAACGTGCGGGTGATATTTTGAACGTACAGTACAACTTCTCACAGAGCAGGAAGAATAGGGCGGTACTTACTTATCTGAAATCGGAATATAACACGTGACCTTCGATTTATTTTGATCATACATGCAGGGGTAGTTACTGATCCAGTGTTACTGCGTAGTTCTTGCCGTTTCCCTTAATTTTCAGATGTCCTTCGTTCGTTTGGCACGTACGTAGATCCCTTATGCTGAAAAGCGCCGACGCCGTGTTCGCGCTAACAGTATAAATACACGTACGAATAAATACTGTTCGCGCTAACAGTATAAATACACGTGCGCATAAATACACGTACGAGGCCGTTTTAGCACCGTTTTGAATGGGATGAATTTAAGAGAAAAACGCCGTAACTGACCAATTATTTCGTCGGCCTGACAGATAAATGTTCCGATCTACCTAGTACGATAACGTCATCAGTGACGTCATCAGCATCGTCATCGTCACTGATCAGGGACGTCACTGATATCGTCATCGTCACGTGACCCCCCAGGTCACGTGACCCCCCCCCCTCCCCGCGAGGTCACGTGACCCCCCCCCCTCCCGAGGTCACTTGACACACCCCCCAGTACCCTTCCCTCCTCCTCCTCCTCAAGAGCTGCGCTCTGATTCGGCGTTACAGGGAGTTGTAAACGGCTTTCACTTTTTTTCTATCGTGTCGCAAATACAGCTAAAGTTCAATCAAAAAGAAGATCGAAGTCTACACATGTCTGTTTATTTTTGTTCACACACTAATCATAAATGATTACTTTGTTACCATAAAAAAACTGTACAGTTATAACCTGTGGCGTTCCTTACCATTGATTTATGCCAAGTCATACCACAGAGTTTTATTCTTAGTGAGATTTGATGCTATTGAAATATTTATGGGGTTTGTTCGTATTTTTCTTCTGATCTAATGCCCTCGGCTGATTTAAGTGACTGAAGCTGTGAATTATTAAATAAAACAATCACAAGTGAACAACACCTTTTTCGCTACAACTTCTTCCGCGGTAGGATCATAGAAACTGGAACTCGGACATCCTTATTGTATTTCATTACGACTCAGCATTGAATGGCAAGCACTATTGTAATTGAAATGACGGTAAAACATTGTTCTCTAATTTAGTCGAGCAATTATCGGAAACCTGAGAGAGGTGAATTTGTTTTAGCAAAGTTTGCAAGAACGAATATTTTCACTGAAATTAACCGAACGGCGGTGACCCTCACTAGGCGAAACTGGACGCTCATCGCATTGCATTGTTTTTGCCATTTGAAAATTCTCGGAATTCAAAGTTTATATGGACCGACACGCTGTTTACAAACAAACCCGCGTTTGCCCACACCAGGTGTGGGCACTGCGCGTGCGCAGATACCGAATTCGCGTGAAGCGAAGGGTCTGCGCATGCGCAGTGCCGTCGACAGCGCCACCGCAGCTGCGTGACGTCAGGGCTGCGTGTTGGTCTATAGAATATTACTCGAAGTTGGGCTGCCCTTGTCCACACCCTTCATGGACAAACACTCCCTGCAAGCATTCTCTACTGCCAAGCAGTTTGGGTTCGTTTGGCCAGAGACACTGACCTGATGAGGTGCGCCTGGTGCAGAGAGGAGGAGGTGGGCGAGGAGGAGGGCGCCTGGGCCGGCAGCTGCCTGACGAGCGCCATGCAGACAGCCAGCGCCAGCGCCCAGCACCACATCTTTCCAGCACCTGCGCATGCGTGAAGACCGAGACCAAATCATCAGCCCGGAGGCACAGCAGAAGCAACGATGGCACCGATTAAACAAACAGCGTGAGTCGAGGGACATCTCTACGGAGCTGACGATACGGCCGAAAACAGGCTGCCACAACTCGTTGCCAATGACACTGACAAGAGACTGCTCGTTAGGGGCAGATTTGGTTCTCGTCCACGCGCGGGAAACGTGGGAAACAATTGCTCTCAAATCCTCGGTTGCGCTTAATCTTTTATTTGCTCTATGGTACCGAGAAATGCGCAATGAGTTTATGGGGCCAGTACAAGGCAGCAGTAATGACGTATTATAAATTTGCCATCGCACATATCCTCTTTTGTCACGTCCTCCGAACCTTAGCCCGATCTCTTTCGAAAATGCATTTAGGCTGGTACCTAAGAGTTCCAAGTTTCGGTGAGTGATTTTCGTTGAAGGTGACTGTTCAATCAGGTGCAGATATGGAAACACAGTTCCGCTTGCGGTTGTGGGTTAAGTAACAAAAAGGCAACAATTCGGTTGCACTACATTTTCAGAGTTTGGTCAACAATCTATTATAACAGGAGGTAAAGGTCCAATATAGTTCCTACTAAGACCTCGTATCAGTTTTTTAGGTGCAAGTTGAATGGTGCTGAGGCACTGAAATAGGGGGAGCGTTACATATGCCGAGAGCTCGCTTCGGAGATCAATTTTGGCTCCTTATATCAGCTGGGATAAATAGTGTTAATAGCTGTAAAACGAGCTGGAACAATAGGCACCTAAAGGTATAAAGTTCGAATTTTTAACAAATTTGTATTTTAGATGTGAATTTTACAATTCACGGCTTAGCGCGATTCCTGCGAAAAATATTAACATGCTTAACATTTCAAAGAACCGGCTCGGAACAAGATAACTGAGCCACCCGAGGGTCTCGATTGTCGGGCTTCTACCGGAACTGTACGCTGGAAGCACTTTCAGATTTTGTTATGGTTAAAAGGGAGCTTGATTTGCATTTTTGTGCACTCTTAATCTGAATGACATTCTCCGACGAATGGGAATACTAATCTGGGCTGTGTACTATGTTTCTGATTTAGGTACTACGACACTCAGACCGGCTGGTTTTTCTTGTGCATCAGAGAAATAAAGCATAATTATAATAATGATGCTGATGGTGATTAATATTAATATTATTATTATTATACCAATTTCACCATTGTGTTGTGTTTGTAACTTTGTATACAGTTTTCTTTTTACGTTCTCCGCTTTGATGGAAGTTTTTTAGTGTTCTTGTATTGTTTTTTTTGTTTATTTTTCGCCTCTGCGTGTTGTGTGCAGTTCGCACGTTTCTCATCTATAATTTAAGTATTTTTTGCGGCTTGTTCTTTTTTTCAAACTCACTGTTCATCGACAATGGCATCACTACCCTTCCGAAAAAGCCAGTATAACTTTTCGCTAATTGGATTACGGGACAAGAAATCTAACTATATATCTTGCTGGAAACTTGAAATTCAATTTTGAGACAATTGTCTGCAAACTGAATTTCATTTTTCCAGCGATAAATCCAGTTAGATTTCCTGTTCCATATTCCAGTTAGCGAAACGTTATACTGTTTTTTTTTTCCAGTAGGTTAATTGTCACCATATTGTGCTCACTAAATGCTATTGCGGGGTCCAAGTCCCACAAGCCTATAGAGGCTTTGACAGACTCGTAAAACCTTTCTCGACTCTTTACGTGTATCAATAAATTGTCATTATTAGCAGCAGTAGTAGTCGTAGTAATAGTAGTAGTAGTAGCAGCAGTAGTAGTTATAGTAGTATTAGTAGGATTAGTATTATTACTATCAGTAGTAGCAGTACCAGTAATAAAGGCAGTAATAGTAGCAGTAGGGGTATTATTAGTGGCATGTCGTCTCCTTTAAACCGAATGCTTGCTGTTTCTATCAGAAGGTGGTGTCATAAGCACGACTATCGAGCGACTCCGTGGTATGCCTCGAGATCCCCTGTTGAAACTTTCAAGGATGCGATAGGGATTGAGAAAAAACGCAATTAAGCCTCAAAATATTGTAAGGCAAACATCATCAGTAACATATACTTCAATAAAATTTGACCAATCTGCGTGGAGATGCCGATTCTATGTGCTCGTTTTCCATCCGGTATGTTCACAAGGAACGTAGTGGCGTTAATTCCACTGTGTTTCTTCTGACATTAATGCCACAAGGAATGCAGTGGTCCCGCGTTCTGAATATACTCTTAACCATGCCATTTGAAAAATAACTCTGCAGGCATCACTGCCACAGCAATGCACAATTAGACTCGTACTGCTTTTTATTCGGAATAACGAAAAACAAACTGCGCATAGTGCAGGCGAGCTGGTGCATACTGAACACGATAATAATTCTAAAACTGGGGAACAACAGAGCCAAAGCATTAAAGGGCAGCGAAAAAGAAGGGAGACAAAAATCTTCTGGAAGGAGACGCTGTCTTTTCTCTTTCTTTCTGTCCACTTACTGTTCTGACACTGTTCTTCCTCAATGACAGACTTACCATAGTGTTAATCAAAAGTATACTTCGCTCAACAAGCTTGCTTTATTTTTAGAACGTCTAATCGAGAGACCTGGCGCTCGGAAACCCTACCCTTTATTACAATAATGGTTTTCCGAACTTGCATATTGCTAGCAAGACCTCCTCCGTACGATGAGCATCATATAGTTTCTTATTGGGCAGGAGGTCGAACTATAGGGGGCGCTGTGACCCGTTTGTTTCCCCACACCTCGGTGTTTACTCAACACAAGGACTGTGCACATGCCCTCTGGCCTTATAGGCATGTCCATGACATTGTCTACGATAGAGCGCGGGGCACAGTGTAGTGTAAAAAATACTAACAATCGACGAAGTGACGTTAAGTGCCGGATCTACCCCGAAAGCAGTCGTCCGAGAATGCGAGCTTGACCCACTTCGGCTTTTGGGCTTGGCTGGGCGCAGTGCATGCTGCATTGTTCATGCAGACCGGAGTGTTAACAAAAGAGCCCCTCCTCCACCTCACCGGAGAACACGAACTGCAGCCGAACGCTGATGGCGCGTTCGGTCATGTCGGCCGAGCGCTGAGTCATTGTATTTGTTGTCCCCATCCGTGTAGTTCTAAATTTAACCGCTTGGGGCGTCATGGTCGCTCCTCCTCCCCAATAGAGACCGCAACTTCGTCTGCTTCTTGCACATGGCTCGCGATGTTGTCAGAACGCCGCGCCTTATTGGGTGATTGAAGAAAATATTGAGTAGACCCCAGGGCATCTAGCATTGCGCTCTACCCACTATCCTCTCAACCGAAGCCAATCAGAGCTCGGCTTTGTTCTGACGTCACCGCAACTCTTGCGAAAGAATTGCCCTCCGCATAAAAATGAGGATATGTCACAGCGAGCTCCACCCCCTCCCCGTTTGTTTTGTTGTTGTTGTTTTGTTTTTTTTTGCTACACCTTAGTCAGTCAATCAGCAATCCCGAGAAAAGCCTATAAAAATTGACAGCAACCTTTAACTTCGGAGTTCCATAATGCATAAAATGCAATATATAGGAGCGATTGTTTCAAACGTTTGGTAGGCGTTAGTCTAGCAAACAATTGAAGTAGAGTCCCTGTATTTGTATCAATTTCGGGGAAGCAGAATTGGTGTGTTAAGTGACCAGAAAGCAGCTGGAAGGGAGGCGAATGGGGAAGGAGAGAGGTCCCAGTAGGACGGTGAAAAAAGGGGTTGGAAGAAGGAGGAAGAAGCAACGACTGGAGAAACTGAATTGGTGTGTCACATGATCAAGGAAGGAGGAGGAAGGGAAAGGAAGGGAAGAGGCGGGAAAGCCGCGTAGAATAATAGTGGTCAGATGGGGAGGGAAAGGGAGGGAGAAGTATAAAAGTTGAAGTAGGTCTAGCGAGATTGGAAAGTAAGGAGAGAGAGGTGAAATGAGGGATGCGGAAAGAAAAGGAGGGGGATGAGAGAGAAGGATGAGGAGAGAAAATGTGTGTCACGTGACGTATATATCCCTCTAAAATCAGTGGACATACAAAATTGCTGTATAGTTCACCTGGCATGAGGCCACGTTACGTCTGTTTCCTCCACTAAATTTAGCGGGGAACTGGATTGGTGCTTAGAAAACATCATGTAAATATTTCCGCTATTTTTCGACGGGAAACAAAATTGGTGTATAGGTCACGTGACGTCAATTTGCCCTCTAAATTTAGCGGGGGAAGCTATATTTGTGTTTAGGCCACAAGACGTGAAATTTCCTGCTATGCTTAGGGGGGACAACCCACAACGCACGACGCTGGGGCATCAGCAAGCAAGCATTGGATTCAAAATGGTTTGCCCCGCCATTTTATTCTTTACGTTTCGAACCTGCGGCAATCTGTTGGCGGAAGCGAGTTCCCCGAGGCTTGATTTTCTTCGATGAAGCGATGAAGGGACTGCCAACTGTCGTTCTACGGTGCTCGTGAACGTTGATGAACGCGGAAGGTCTGGTTCACGCCATCACGTAGGCTGCGTTCAGAGCGACCTGTGCAACACGTTGATACGACAGCAACGTCACAGCCATGGAGACAACCGTTCTATCGCGCAAACCACCGACAGGATGTAATGACGGAGGCCACAGGAGACGAGCAGGAATCGCAAAAGGACCTGAAACGGCCAGTTCAGCGTTTTCCAGCTAAGTGCCATCCTGTTTTGCTGGAGTCGCGAAAAGGTACGAGCTAGAGCTACTAAATAGGCTACGCTTCAGAGTACTGACACTTCAGCCATCTTGGTACCTAAAATTATGATTGCCAGTTATATGAAGATTTTTGTGAAATCGCTGGAAATAATTTTTCTTCCTTCAGAAACAAAGCAAAACAAAATAACCTGAGCTTCCTAACATCGTTTCTAAAGCTGAGGAAGTCGCATGTTTGAATTGTGACGATGCACCAAGATGGCGGCGCCTACTAGCTGGTCGGGGAACGAAGTGCCGATACTCTAAGTGTAGCTTTTTAAGTTTCTATAATACGAGTCATTACTCGAGTGCAAGTCAAGGCATTGATTGTCACGTGTCCACTTCGAATTCTCACGCAGTGCGCGTGCCCACTGCATGAGCCGCCTTTTTGTATCATCTCCGTGAAAATCTCCGCGATTGAATACGAAATTCTGCTCATCGCGTTGTTGACAACACCAGCAATGCGATCTCCGCGGCTTTGTCATCAAGTTCTGCGAAGGAGAGAATGAAAAAAAAATTTGTTCTTTGTAATTACGTGGCGACGAAGAAGCTTATTGGTTAGTGTCTTTGCGTACGAGTATACTTGGAATTCATTCGTGCTAGTAAGTTTGCGTAAAGTGGAAAACATTTCCTGAAATCGCTGCACGGCGGCGTCGGCTTGAAAGCCGCTGAAAAATACTGCAGAACAAATAGAAGGGCTCGGCTGTATTGAGGCAGTAGTCCAATCTGTGAATTGTGGCTGCGCTATTTATTTAAGATGATTATGTGTTGCTTGGTATTTTCTTAAAGAAAAAGAGTTAGGAACAAATAAGTTGTACGGAAGCTGGATATGCGGTCAACAAGTTCGTCTGCTTCTTGCGCAGGTGGTGCGCTGAGTTAGAGCGCCGAGTTCTGATTGGAAGGATAGTTGGCAGAGCCTATAAGTTAGCTGATTCAGTGTTTACCCCCTCTCCCTCTCCAATCAGAGCGAGCAGAACCGTCCTCTACTCCTCGCGCGCAAAAGAGCAATGGCGTCAGCGTCTGACGTTCGAATGCTGGCGTTGTCTGCTGGCCCTAGAAATAACTTTCTTATCTTTTCTGGGCGTTCGAGTAGTCCATAGATTCTTTACGAAAAGGAGCTTAGACTTAAAGAAAATGAGTGGAAACACCTAAGAAAGTACATTGTTTTTTGTTGACTGACAGATTCAAAGTCCGTTATAACGAACGAGGAACCCATGACCGAAGAGCCGTGGGTTGCTCCTTCGCCGTCTACTCCTGTTCTATTGCGAAACAGCTTCGGGGTGTAGCTTCGTCACACACAAGACCATTTCCATTCCTCTGGAATCATTACCTCCCCTTCTAGGTTAGGAACCCCCTCCCCTCGTGCGCAAAAAGATTGTTTTATAACGACTTGCTTGGCGAATATACACTTCTATGGTTTCAAAATGTTGCCCAGCATGCTGTTTTTTAGGGAGCGCGTTGGTAGCGGCTGTATTTTATTTAAAAAATAATTACACATAAAGGACAGAACACGGACAGCGCATCTTCCGTGCCGTCCGTGTGCTGTCCTTTATCTGTATCCCACAGGGTTGTAAAGGTTACTTGAAAAATGTACCTAAGATACTGTTACAGTTACTCATACGAAATCGTACTTAGGTACATACCTAGGTACTAGCTTAAAAATGTACCTAGGCACAGGTACAGTTACTTTAAAGATACTTTCTTTATTTATTTTCCCCAAATTTGTCAGAATATATTGGAAGTAAAGCTTTTTATACTGAGGATGCACACAAAAACGAGTTCGATAGATATGCTTCATTGGTGTCAATGTGAGAAATAAGGAAAACCGCATTGACATGAGCATTCTAGGACACGTTATCTTTTTCGGTTTCGGCTTGAGATGAAGGAAGCAGGTCGCTACATTTCCCAAACGGAGTTCCGAAGCGATTCGATAATTGGTGTCGCTAGAACGGCATCGCTAATCCACCGTTCGCTCAAACGAACACAGCCATTCGCTAAAGTGTCGTTCGATGAAACATTATGGGCGGGGCTTCGTTCGCTAAAAGGTCGTTCGATCAAGTTAATGCCTCCCAGGTCGTACCCAACTCACCGTTAATCACGGCACATGGTAGTGTGTTAAAACTTTCGGATTTATAGTTTCTACCATTTTGACGAAGCGAATAGAAAAGTACCTGTAAAAAGTAACTTCACTCAGTTACAAGTTACTGGAAAATGTACCTAAGATACAGATACAGATATCGAGAAATGAAAGTACCTAGGTTTGTACCTCAGGTACAAGAAAAGTACCTAGATACTGATTTCCAGTTACTTGTACTTAGGTGCTTTACAACCCTGGTATCCCAGCATTTAGCGTGTTGGTGGCTTCCAAAATCTAACAACGCACCTACAAACTATTAGGATGGCACATAGCAGAATTTTTATTGCATGAACCGCAATCAGTCTTTTTGGGATGTCAAGCATCCAGGGCGCGAGCGTCCTTCCGTCATGCTTTGGCTGCGTGTGCATTTTCGAAGTTTAGAAGACGCCGCTTAAGTAATAATGCTCGTGATTAGGGTGGAAGACATCTCTGTATTTTTTATTTATTCAATGCGTAAATAAAAAAAAAATAGATAAAAATATAGTCTTTTTAGATAAAGGTTTCGCGTATGCGCGAGCACGCCCTCCATCCTCCTTGTTTTGAAAGATTGCCCGTTCCAAAAGCTGGAGAAAGTCTAGACGCGCGAATTTAAGCGAGATGATTTAGGAGGATGCGACAATAGGCGGAATAAACGCACCAGTGCTGGGGCGTGCCTATATCACAAAGAGTTTCCAACTTTTCGATTGGAGTCAAGTTGTTTAAGGCTCGCGTTTGCAATGTGAGCTGCGGGGAGTTGACGAAGACGTTGATTATTGGCAGGCGTTTCCACCCCTCCGCCGCTTTCCTCCTCGTCAAAAGACAACGCAACGCCTGTGCACATGCGACCAATCTGCACAGAAGGCGGCCGCCATCAAATTTCAAACGCTTTCCTGAGTTTCACTTGGTCCCTCTCTTAAATCTTTGCTCTTTAAAGCACTAGCTCATGAGGCGCCAACTTCACGTGCCGCTCGGCTCCAGTGCTAGATTTGTCAGGGGGTTTCTTACACAGACGCTGTTTTGAACCATCGAATGAAGTATTTCGAAAGACAAGTCTACCTCTGGGTGCCGGCATTACAATAAAAATATATTAATTGTCGCGAACAATTTGTCTTACGCCTTTGTTCCCCAGACTTGGACCTTCGCAACAAATAACGTTCAGCGGCTCACCTGACTTTATATTTATATTTTTGTAGTTTTGCTGATTTGTTCGCTGCAACCCTAACTCTCCACCGTCGAGTCTGCGTGCCTTTACAGCAATAGTCTTACAATCAAGGTCGACTAAGCAAGTGTTGCATGCTGTTAAACCAGCGCCCACAGTATTAACCACCGAAGCAACGTTCCTTAAAGGGATTGTCCGGTCAAATTTTGTATTCGAGAAAACAATTGAATATCATTGTTATTGCCTCGAAAAGGATCGTACGTGCAATATCTGAATTTTATACGCCCCTCTGCGTGAGTAATTGAATTTATGCTGCTCCAATCGCATTCTAGCGTAAACGCTGCTTTCGTTGGCAACATTGAAGCTCTGACGTCACAAAACACAAAGCGAGAATTTTTGTCTGCCTCAGCGTGCTTCGTTTTTGTTGTTGTGCTCAACTTGTTTGGTAGTTGGGTGAGTTTTTTGTTGCGCGGTTGAGTGCCACAACCACCGGGCAGCACATGCGAGCCAAGACATGACTTCCAGACTTTTCCACGAGACGTGCAGTGCCGAGCGAAGTGGATCGTTGCCGTGCGTAGGGAATAGGTTCCCGTCAAGATCGAGATCCCGCTTATGCAGCAATCATCTCACAGAAGAGAGCTACGAGCTGAGCTCTAAGCGAACAGAAGGCTCGTAAGCTGAGGTGTGACGCTGTGCCAACGATATTAAACTACGTCCATCCACTCCTCGCCTAAATCATATCAATCAATTTGATTATGCAGCGAAACCGAAACCAACAGCTAGGCCATCTGGAAACGATGCCAGAAGTTTTAGCACGCGTGCAGCCCGATTCTGTTTGACCCGCGTGTGAAAATGGACGTGACTACGATTCACCAAGCTCGTCCAAGTCAAGTGACGACATGCATTTGAACGATTCGCCGTTTGTCTTCGACCCGCGGACATCGCCTCTGAGGGAACGACCCGCAGCCTCATCACCGATCCTGGATCCGCTGACATGTGTACCCAGATGCCGCTTCGTGTACTTAGGTGCCGCTTCAGAGGCTAAATCTGCATCCTTGCTTTGCAAGCGCCTCTAGTCGATCGGTGGCCGTCGCAGTTGTGTTTGCGCGAAACGGCATACGCTTGCTCGAAGCTTATGGCTGTCTGCGAGTAATTTCCTGCTAAAAGGCGTGGCTTTTTTGCAAATGCCTTGGAAGGCGGCCGCCATTAAATTTCAAACGCTCTCCTGAGTTTCACTTGGTCCCTCTCTTAAATCTTTGCTCTTTAAGGCACTAGCTCATGAGGCGCCAACTTCACGTGCCGCTCGGCTCCAGTGCAAGATTTGTCAGGGGGTTTCTTACACAGACGCTGTTTTCAACCATCGAATGAAGTATTTCGAAAGACAAGTCTACCTCTGGGTGCCGGCATTACAATAAAAATATATTAATTGCCGCGAACAATTTGTCTTACGCCTTTGTTCCCCAGACTTGGACCTTCGCAACAAATAACGTTCAGCGGCTCACCTGACTTTATACTTATATTTTTGTAGTTTTGCTGATTTGTTCGCTGCAACCCTAACTCTCCACCGTCGAGTCTGCGTGCCTTTACAGCAATAGTCTTACAATCAAGGTCGACTAAGCAAGTGTTGCATGCTGTTAAACCAGCGCCCACAGTATTAACCACCGAAGCAACGTTCCTTAAGTGTTGCAATCTTCTATTTAATTCAATTAAATTCATCTTTATTGACTCCAGTTTAGAGAAGAGAGGGAAAAAGTTTCATTGCGTAGCTTGACAGGTCCCTGCCTCCAATACAGACAGATGGCGAATTTGAAAAAGAAAAAAAATATATAATGGTTCTGTTCATAGCAAACATCAAACGCATAATGAAAATCACTGGAGACTAAAATGTGGAAATGAAGTTACTTTTCTCAAAATATTTGCCCATCTCAGGCTTGTTTTGTATTTTGAGAGATCCAATGTTTCGGCGGGATGGCATTTCTAGGCGACTTGTTTCACACTTCTTCCACTGTCGTCAAAAAAAAAAGAAAAAAAAAATTCTCTCAATCTAAAAGGTGCTCCCTGCCGCTTACGAAGGCGTTTCTCTAATTCTTTTTAATGATGGGAACAAATCAACGGGCAGCGATTCAAAACCGCTGATACAAGGTTTGCTAGACTGGGCAGCTCTGAGCTGTTGCCATTTTTAAAAATCAAAAGCGCAAACACCAAGGAAACTCGAAGATAGGCGCCGAAAACAACAAGGACGAGGTCGAGAAGAGACGTAAACACTGGCGCACTCGCAACTAACATTGATTAAAAAAAACGAATCCCTTATATAGCCTTGAAAAAACCCTTCGTCATGACTAGGCACGGTGTAGACCCGTTTCTAGAAAATCAAATTCCCTTGTCGATAAGGTTATTGACGTGTCACTTGTGCACATCTTGGCCTTTGATTTGATTTCAAAAGCCTCGTGGAGCTCCCTGGATATCTTATCTGGGTATCTGGCCAGGAATGTTGCGTCTTTAAATGACGGGGAGCAATGGCAGCGGTTGCAGTGTGTTGCCAGATGTCCAGATGCGGTTGCTCGTGTGGCCGCGTCATGTTCACGTGTGCGATCGTTGAAGCATTGGCCAGTCTGACCGATGTATACTGATCCGCATGACATTGGAATTTGGTAAACAATTCCCGCTGTGCATTCTGTGTATTTCTTGCGGTGTTTAGTTTTGCATTTGTCCGCAGCATCAGCAAAAAAATTGATTTTGTGGCACAGTCTTGACAGGTTATTAGGTGCCGAGAAAACTACTGGTACGTCGTACCGGTCAGCTATCTTTTTAAGGTTGTGGGTAATGGAGTGCATGTACGGAATTACCACTGGTCTAACTGTGCTTTTTTTCTCGAGGTTGCCTTTGTATTCCTTTTATCTTCTTGATTAGGCTTTCTGCCACCTCTACCAGAACATTTGGAGGGAAACCAGCCCTCTGTAGGCGCACTGCCTGTTTCTTGAAGCTTTCTTGCGCAGTGTGCTCCCATGAATTTTTGATGGACGCCTCAAGACACATTGAAGCAATCCCTCGTTTGTTCTGGTAGAGGTGGCAGAACTGTTCTGATAAAAAAGGCCGAAAGCCTAATCAAGAAGATAAAATGAATACAAAGGCAACCTCGGGAAAAAAAGCACAGTTCGACCAGTGGTAATTCCGTATATGCACTTCATTACCCACAACCTTAAAAAGGTAGCTGACCGGTACGACGTACCAGTAGTTTTCTCGGCACCTAATAAGCTGTCAAGACTGCGTTTCAAAGTCAATTTTTCTGCTGATGCTGCAGACAAATGCAAAACTAAACACCGGAAGAAATCCACAGAATGCACAACGGGAGTTGTTTACCAAATTCCGATGTCATTCGGGTTAGTGTACATCGGTCACACTGGCCGATGCTTCAACGATCGCGCACGTGAACATGACGCGGCCACACGAGCAACCCCATCTGGACATCTGGCAACACAATGCAACCGCTGCCATTGCTCCCCGTCATTTAAAGACACAACATTTCTGGCCAGATACCGAGATAAAATATCCAGGGAGCTCCACGAGGCTTTTGAAATCAAAGCAAAGGGCAAGATGTGCACAAGTGACACGTCAATAACCTTATCAATAAGGAAATTTGATTTTCTAGAAACGGGTCTACACCGTGCCTTGTCGTGACGAAGGGTTTCTTCAAGGCTATATAAGGGATTCGTTTTTTTTTTTAATAAATGTTAGTTGCGAGTGCGCCAGTGTTTACGTCTCTTCTCGCCTATCTTTACGCCTATCTTTCGATCATGATCCAACTGGCCCAAATTGCCATCTTAATGCACCAAGGAAAAGAAGAGGAAACAGGACAGAACGCTTACTCCTACTGGGTGTTTAATGCATTATGCATTCAACCAGGTATTGACTGCATTAAACACCTCGTTGGTATTTCCTTGTGTTGAATCTTTGGTGTTTGCGCTTTCGATTTGTAACAATGTAAAGACCTTTTTTTTTGTACTCTCGTCCCCAGCCACCTAATAGGCGAATCCGGTGTGGGCGACGAAAAAATACTAAAACGTTTCTACCTGTAACTAGTATAGTAAAAAATAAGGATAGGCAAAACGATAATGTGTGACGGTTACGATTATATTCTAAGTGTCTCCTACTGGCGTGGCGACGGCAAGGCAATGTTTTCGCCCATACTGGAAGTGAAGACAATTCAAGACGGCGGCGCCCTTGAAGAAAGGATCTATAGCCAACTAGCCCAACAGTTAATTTTGCTTCAGTTGCCATTTGGAAGATGTCATAGGTCTGCATTTATCTCGAGAGTGTGGCTACGAAGTTGGAGCGTCTAGGAACTGTGCTGAAATGACAAAATGGTCAGGGTGTTCTTCACGGGCATGATAATATTGCGCTTTCATTTAGTACCAATTATTTCATAAGCGTTCTGGCCACACTGCATTTCAGATAAAAACGTGAGATCAAGCGTGCTATTATAAAAAAAAAATCATTAAATTTGCTGCAGAGGTTTTCGCAGGTTGTACAGTCACTCATCAATTTGAAAAGGAAAATGCGGTGCATTGTATCATATTTTGCCCGTTTGTACAGACTGTTCGCCAGTGGTCTCCATGGCACAACCCTCCGTAATGACAAGACAAAGACGCAAAGGTGCTGGGGTCACCAAATTTATAAGAAACTTTCGAAACGTACCTTAATTTATTTGGGAGCTATCCTGATGACAACTTAACCAGCTCAAGCGGAGGAGAGTAAATGCTGAAATCGTGACTGGATCGGCACAAACGCAGTGCAAGAGAGTTTTAGTAGATGGTGGTGAAAACTCTGATAACGATACTTGATATTCCTTCGACGCCTTTGCGCATGCGTTGTATCGTTATCGTGTATCGCTATCGGTGGTATCGGAACTATCGAATAAAACTCCTTATAGTGATACAGAATACACATAAATGAACCATTTGAAATGCTTCTCTAAAGGATTTGATAAGGTTCCTCATCAGCGTTCCATTGCGAAAATTTATAAACAATTGGATCAGAGAGATCCTCAAACATCGTTTCCAATACACTTGCATTATGCCGTGCAAGTACCCTGTAACCTTTGGCGTCCCACCGGAAAATGTCCTAGACCCATTATTTCTTTTGCCATACACAAATTACTCGGAAAAATTACTATCACCTACTGTGCTCCACTTTCCAGATGACTGCGTCATTTACAGACCAGTCCAAACCCCCAAATGATCATGTAGCACTTCAAGACTACCTGAACATAATCGAACAGTGGCGCCATGACTTGCACGAGCCTCAACATATAAAAATGCAAAAAACTAACATTCACACCTAGTGCCACCTTTTCTACTTTCTCCTCCCACCTAAGTAGCATTATGATGGTCATTGCATATCATATAAATTATCATATAAATATTTAATACTTCTACTCATCATCGAGCTCACTTGGGGCCGTCACATAAAACAATTGTTCTAAAAACAAACCGCACAACTGGGTATATAAGCCGTAATCTCAATTTAGCTTCACAATCAATGAAGTTAGCCTAGGCAACCCTGGTGACATCACAAATTTAATATGCTTAATCGATATGGTCACAATTTTAAAGTTATTCGACTAATGGAGTCGAGAGAATCCAGAACAAAGCATTGAGGTAATTGTTTACAGACCATTATTTACATACCACAGTCACATCACTTCGCAGGCATGGAGGTAAACAAATACTTGCATTACGATGTAAGCTTTTCCGACATCTCATTTTTAATAAGACATGTTATCACAATTCACGGATGAAAACGGACCATCTCATCAACCCGACCGGTTTTCTGCCAGGATTAATGCTACGTGTAAAATCAAATTCATTCATGCTTCATCTTTTTTATCAATTCAGCACTACCTCTTGCAGTTCCGGAATGGAACATCTAAGCAAGTTTGTTACAAAAACGAACACAGCTAAATTTTAAAAAAACGCTCAACGTCTTTATTAATCACAGTAATGAGACTTGGAAGTTTATTTTTAACTGCAATTTTGTTATTGTCTCAATTGTATGCGTATACGTGCTTGCGCTGCTGGATTATTTATGGAAGTAGTACTCCGAAGACACGTGAAAAGTAAAAAAACACGTTAATTCGTATTTCTTTTTTTCGCAGTTTTCTAAATAAATGGTCCTTTACTTCTTCGGTGGGCGATAGACGCAGCCCCGGGGTCTAGAATACAGCTGACCCTCCCGTCAATTAAAGTGAGCGATGTTCGTACAAGGGGAGTTGTCTCTCCGAATTAAGGATCGATGTTTTGCTCAATCTAAGAGGCAAGAAAGCCGAAACGTTTTCTAAATAAAATATAAAGTGTTTTCAAATAAATCCCTTCAAACACCCCTGACTTTATCGCACATGCAAGATTGCGGTTTAAACTTTCATGACGCCCTCAATGTGTGTGTGTTTTTTTCGTTTTCTTTTACATATTCCGTAAAATAATACATTTATAGTTTTGAAGTCTGCTATTTCTCTTATTGTAAATTTTACTGGCACGTTCATTTTTTTCTTCGTTTTTAAAACTGGGCAACTGAATGCGCTAATATATATTTTTCACCAAGATATTTATAAGCAATGAGAGATATTTGAACAGCCAGAGGGTTTTTTGTATGGAGATTTTTTTTTTTTTAGAGAGACTTGCCTTTTTCAAATGTGAATCATTGAATAACTTACGGTGCTTTGACTGCCATTCAGTAGCTACCGACAAAAACAAATGTGGAGTTGGCACCGGGGACACTCGTTACATCAGTCCAAAAACGCATTTATTTTTATATTTTAAAAACTCTCATGATCGGTATGTAAAGGAGCGTTAAGCAATCTTCAGTTAGTATAACAAGAAAGACTCAAGAAATCGTACGAGAACCCGAGAGTTTCTCGATTATAAAGAGCCTGTTTTCTGCTTTATCCATTCAAATGTGAAGCCAAAAATGACACGAATATTTTTAACAAATGTACACCCACCCACAAACCCAGGCAGAGCCCTAACTTATAGCGCGCACACAAATCGGATATTGAGATTGAGGATGACAATAATTAAACTGTCAAGATGCGGAAGAAGCAGTTTCTTAATATATGCTTTTTCTGTACAACGCTAGTTATTTAGGCAACACTGTGTTTAACTGTATACAATTAGTCATAACTTGATGTAAAAAACTGCGGCATCAAAGCTTATCTAGACCATCGTGTTCGCGTTTCTCGCCTTTGCTCAGATTCAACGACCTCTTCCTTCATCTTCTTATTTTCATCTCAGAGCCGATCTCTTTACGTGAAGAAGATAACTAGTCTAAAACAAAACTAGATAACAATCCTTTGTTTTCGCTTGATTCCTACGGATAATTTCAAATGTTAGTATAATGTTTCCTTTTAGACGAAACGGTCATTGATCATGAGTGATCAGCAGTGTTGTAATGCAGGAGGCTGAAATGTAATGCATTAAAGGGAAGCTGAAACACTTCTTGAAAAAAAAACGAGTTAGACGTGAATGCTGACTATTTTTATCCTGTGAATCAGAATATCATGTTTGTTTTCTCCGAAGAATTAACTCAGCGCGAGAAAAAACGGAAAACCTCCGCTCAGTCATGACGTCCAACTGGGATCTCTGGGCCGCCAAGCGCTTGTCTTTCGTGGGGCGAGCGCGTGCAAACGCAAGCTTGTCAGCTATATTTCCAAGCCAAGCACTGACACCAGCCGTTACGTCTTTCTAAACTCTTGAAAATAGCAAGAGTGCGCGTGCATATTACAAAGTTCGGTAGGTCACCTCAAATAGCCATGATTGATAGCTTGGACACTTCTTGAGGATGCGCGAGAGTAGAGATACCAAAAACTCATAATATGACGTCACGCCCTGGGGAAAAAAAAAAGAAGGGGGGGGGGGGGGGGGCTACAGCGGTGCTTAGAAAATTAATTTCCGCAGCCTGCGTGCACTAGATTGAACGATAATCTTGATTTTTGGGATCTTGGAAGCCAAGTGAAGACGATTTAGGTTTTCTTCCTCAAAGACAGAACCGCTTCAGTTTCCCAATAAGGGCTCATCTTTTCGAAAAAAAAAAAACGGAGCTGATAACAGTACCAAGATGGCAAATAAATTCGTGCAACCAATAAAAAACTTGTGCGCAAAGAAAATTTGAGCAAACTATATTATTGCTGCTTCTAATTTTGAAAAAAAAAAACTTTTGAAATGTTTGTTTCACACATAATACTAAAAACATAAAACTCAATTTCAGCATTTGCACGTGGTACAGCGAAACGTTATTGAAGGCTCTGTTAAAATTGAGGTCACAGCTCTGATCATGGGCATTTGTTTTGTTTTCTTTTGTTATTTTATTGTTGAGCGCCCGCCCGACTAAGGAAGGTTATATTTTGAAGTATTTATAAAACGAAAACATGACAAAGTTCGGAAAAGATACTGACATGGGCAAAAAACAAATCATAATCGGAAAATTGAAAAACATATATAATTTAGCAGCTTAAACGAGACGGTAGACAAATATGAAATAAATGTAAAGGCGTCTGCAGGTAATAACATACACACTCAAAAGTCTCAAACACAGCTGAAATTTTATTTTTAGACACCTGGTTTCGGTTGTGTTTGAGACTTTTAAGAGTGTGTGCGTCGTTACCTTCAGTGTCGGTGTTTTTTAATCATGTTTCGATAAATATTTATACGGGGACTCCTACCCAACCTTATCGCGCGGACGCCGATAGGTTCTACTAGTTTATTGTTCGTAGAACGAATAGTTTGGAACAACAGACCGATCTCACCATGCGTTCCGGGCATGCGTAATACCGCCATGACTTTAGTTCACAAGAGGCAGGCGTCCGTTCTCTTATACGCCTCGTGCATGCTCATGCGCTGCACGCGCAGTACTTCAAGGAGGTTGTCCCACGAGCAGAAAGACTCAAGTTCCCTCGATGCATATCGGCAGCTGAGGCGTAACGACACTGGCTGGTGATATTGGTCTACAGACGCTTTGCGCACGCTCCACATTACAGCCGCCATTGCTGACCTTCTCTTGTCATACCGAGATGCCGAGCCACTGAAGGGGGTGATGACGAGCCTCCACAAGGTCCTATGCTGGGGAGAAGGACAGAGTAGAATCTAAAATGGCCATAACATATGTCCCACTGTGGCAATGATGAAGTGAGGCGAACGGAATAAGAGGAAACAAAAATTGACTGTCGGTTATGGCGGCCCCCATGCACAGCTGCTGGAAAACGTCTATAGGGAGTATTCACGAGCGGCCATAGCTGCGTGCTCGACTGCTGAATGCGTGCTGACGGCGAGCTTCCATAGTTCTTTTGCAATGTGCATTCCGCACCATAAATATTGCCAATTTTAGCAGCCTAATAATGTGAGCTGCTTCTGAGCATGCGCTCTAAGCATCTCCCTCAAATTTGGCGTCCAGTGAATACACCCTATCGTTACGGCACTTAAATAGAACTACAGATAAATACAGTTTTTGTGTGATATATTCCCGAGAAAAAGGTTACCTAAGTATCGAAAATATTTTTTATTGACCACGAACAATTTTATGCAAGAATCATACTTTAGAAACACCATTCCTTTCGTTACAGTGAACTAGAATATAGGGCGTGATATAGGGGCAGTGGAAAAAGCGTCGGTGGCACCCCATTGGCCGTGTGAAGCCGGAAGTGAAGACTGCCGCGAGTGGCGCTGTTGTCGAAATCCGGAAGACATGGCTACTGTAATATAGGATATGGCATCGCCTACGTTCTCAGATGGTTTCCTGTGGTGTCTATGGTCATTTTCGCAATTTGTTTTCGTGAATGCCAAGTGCTTGGCATTGTGATTACATACGTTCGAGTCTTGTCACTAAGCAATGAAAACGAAGAGAAAGAAGACGGATGCGCACCGCTACGCGCCTGCATGAAAGACTGGTTACCCCGGTTTTCACTACATTGCCCAAGTAAGCTTTAAGCATTAATTTATACACGTTGAAACACCCATAAAGCATACATAGGTCACACTAATGAATCGCTTATATAAAAACCAGCTATGCTTGACGAGAACTTCGCTGGCAGGAGTGCTCCGGAATCGAGCACCAGCGCTACCTGGTAGGTTCTACACGCAGCGCCTCACCTGGAGGCCGGCTGTTTTTCCACTACTCCTATTCTAGTTCACTGTACTTTCGTCGGTGAAAGAAGGCCAGCTCTCACGACTAGATCATCAAGTAATGTCTTTCCATACGTCTGAAATATGAGCCTAGCACCTTTAAAATAAGATCTGTCGAACCTATTCAAGTTATTTCGTTAAAGCTCTCCAAATTACGTTATCCTTTTGTGTATTGGCCGAATAACAGTCAGTGTGCTTAGCAGATCCTAGATGGTTGGTTATTCACACTAAGATTGCTATACTCTGAATGTTCAAATAGACTTTCATTTTCACGAAAAATAATCATCTGAAATATTTTTTTATGTGTTATGAAGAAAAACCACACATTTTTACAATTAATACACATTGGTCAAGAGCTACACCACTTCACATTCTAATCGAGAGATTGATTCAGCTTCCATTAGACGTCAAAATCATCAAGATTATATGCATAGTCATCGGCACAAAACCCTTGTTTTCCAGAACTTTTTGTTAACAATGCCAATATTGAGTAATAAATTTAAATTGAGGCCAAGAGTTGTAGTAATTAAATATAGGTATTGTTTTGTGTTAGAATGCTACAAGCTACAATCTAAGTGATGAGCAACTTAGTTTTTACTGCGTAGCTTAGTTTTTAACTAGCTATGCAAGAACTGCTCTGAGGCCATCAAGGAGTCCTCTAAAGGAACATTCATTTAATAGCATCTGTTTTTAGACTATGAAAATTCATGAGTCATTTCTACTAAAAGCATGCTTATTCTTTCTGTTTTATTTCATCTTTTTAATTTTTATAAAACTCAATTTTTCTCAAGAAATCAAGGTATGTGAATAACTGCATGTTCAAGATAAGTGCCCACTGTACATGTAGGTGAAATTGGCCTACGCTTACGAACAAAATGTCTGTTTCAAGACTTGAGTAATGGTCTGATCTTGGAGATTTCTCAGTCTTCCGAAAATGAACTTTTGAGGTAACAATTTTTCAAGTATAACAAATAAATTATTGTATATCTATTCAGCGTAGCGCCTGAAAGCGGGTTCTACGAACGGTGGGGCCCCACAAACTGTTTTTTTTTTTAGTTTATTTAAGCAACATGATATAACAAGCATATCTCATTTAAATGTGGACATAATATGCTTGGCATGTGTGCATGCATTGCATAACAGGGTACTCTTCCCCCATCCCTCGTAAAAACTTAGTAAAAGTGGTCATTTGCGTTTTTTTTTTAGATTATTGTATAATAACAGTAATGCGCAACCTGAGACAATAAACGTGTCGAGGAATAGATGAAGGTAATATGAACTTCCATTGCTCTTCAAAATATTTAATAAAATGTTTTAGGGCAATACAAATTGTCTGCGCCTGGCTGAATATATTTGCCCTTTGAATTCAGCGGTCAATACTAACTTTAATTAAATACTCGCTTATGGGTACTAAACAAAACGCGTAATATTGTGGGTTGTTTTATTCTAGAGAGCTCAACACAAAAAAAATTAAAAATGAACTATATAATTTTTTTGTGAGAAGATAATGGCTTGTCCGCGGTTTCTATACCGCGAGGCATGAGGCATTTCTAAAAACAAGTTAAGAAATCGTCCGACCTCAATTTGTCTCCGAACAGCAGGGCATAAAATTGCGCTTGTTCGTGCACAGTGCGGATGAAGCCCGATTCACATGGTGAATATCATCGACTCGTAATTTCGGAGTTGCGATGCTTCTTACTCGTCAAGAAATGCGTTGTAGACTTTGTGGACCTCTACGTCGCAGCTGCAAAACCGCGACCTTCCCTGGGCAGTGCAGGTGGTCATACAAAGAAGCAGAGAGAGATGAGCTGCTTTGTCCAACCCCCTTTGACCTCGTCTTCTGATAAGCCACCAAACCTTCTTTTGTGTCTTCGTGGGGCTGTGAGCGAGTGCGAAGTTCGCTTCTAGCAAATCAGAGGGGTGGCGCGAAACTTGTGACCGCTGTCCGTAGGACAAAAACGCCTGGACGCAAATTTGTCACGTGACTCGCTCTGACGGGCTGATGGACTACTGGGACCGTAGTCTTTGCTATATTCCAAGCTATGGTGAGTTTTCGGGGCCACTTAGGTCCGGTTCGCAAAAAGCGCCCGTCAAGCGTCAGTGTTCTCCTGCTTTTCGTGCGTTGCAGTCGCAGCCGTGATTTTTCGTCTTGAAGGGCGGGAATACGTCAATACTAACTTTTTGGTAATGGTGGTTTACTTCGTCGGAGTTCATGGAAATATTGAGCTGTGTTTGTTGGACGCGTTTCGACAAAGAGCTGCTCATCGGCGGCCGCCAGACTTCCGTTGAATGTGATCGACCGCTTTCAACCTCGACATTGTGTTTGCGTTGTTTTTTGCTGCCCTGAATCGGATTACGCATCTATCACGACAGAGAGCTGCTCATCGGCGACCGCCAGACCTCCGTTGAATGTGAGCGACCGCCTTCATCCTCGACATTGTGTTTGTAGATTTTTATGTGCTGCCCGAATCGGATTATGCATCTATCACTGATTACATGAGGATCGCGGTTTTATTTGTAAGTACTCTGCAAGCTGCTTCTGATAGTAGTCTTGCTTCCATCTCACTAGACAATTTTACTGTTTACAAGCATGAACTGCCCCCTTACGTCGCAAGCAACTCCCGGTCGTTCTGTCTTTGCAAGCCTGTCAGTTTTGCTTACGTCACCAGTGCTAGAAAGCATAAATGCCGCAAGAAAAGTAAAGTTGGAGATTTAACTACGGCCTTCGGTTGTACAATTTAAAGAGGTTATGAAACAATATCCGGTTGGAATGTTCATGACCTACACACGAAGACCGCCAATGGTTCAGAAGCGTCTTGGTCGTGTTAAAATTCCGAGGATAAAAGGGAACTATTCTTTCACTCGTGGAAATGGAGCATGCTGGTTAAGTTACGGTGTTTGTGGAGAATAACATAAAGGACGAAAACCGGACGACACGTTTTTTATTCCATCGCGCAGGTGCAAATGATGGGAATTAAAAAAAAAAAAAACATGTTAATTTAAATATTTCAGAAACGTGTCCTCCGGTTTTCGTCCTCTATGTTATTCTACACAAACACCGTATTTCTTTCAGTCTTGCCTGCGCAAGTTTGATGACGTGCGCGTGAATGTAGCTTTGCCCTTTGGCAAGCTTGTAATTGCACGCACCTGCCCGCATAAGCAGAGACATGGCTGCGGCCAGATGACCAGCTTGCAATTGTCTAAAGAGAATTTAGTAGAACCTGGTAGAACCTTGATCGAAAAATAAAAAGTGAACTACGCATGTTTCGACTCTTTTGCAGTCATTTCTTCATACACACTTTTGCTTCCCTTTCTGGCGGTGGTCCACCCAATTTAGAGGGCGTACTGCGCAGTCATAATACCCTAATAAAAAGGTGTACAGTGAAACCACACCCTAATTTAAGGGTGTTTGGAATAACGCCGACCTTTAGCGGTGTTAGGAATAACGCCCTTTTCTTAGGGCGTTTCGCTACACCAACAAGGGTGTTATAGGACAAGCCATTTACACCCTCAAGGGCGTCTAGATGTTTAGTGTGTAGGCCTCCTTTAGGTAAGGCCGAACACTCAGCAGTTCTGCCTCGCTATCTGCGAGGTGATACTGAAGAGTGAGAGGGAGACGGCAGCTCCAAATGATTTTACTATAATCACTGACTGGATGAGAACAGCAGGGAGGAGTTACAGTTGCCCCATCACGTGCTCCCTACATGGTTAAAGTTCCGCACAAAATGACGAAAAGGGGAGAGAACCACGTAGACGACAGACAAGCGCACACTCGCAACTCACATGGGTTAGCAAGAAGTTTCTCTTCTCTGTCCCTGTCATATGGTGCCAACTTTAACCACGTTTAATCAGTACCACCCGCCCGAGTGACTAACTTACTAGAGTTCCCTATCCTCGACAACGCTTGAGAGTCTCATCAGCTTCGAGCAGGCAGGCGCAGCTGAAGCACGGGGGAAGGCCAAGAGGGCGGACATTCGAATGAAAAGCGCAGTCACTCAGCCAGTGACTCTAAAAGAATCCGCTTATTTGCTTTAGACAGCGCGCCTACAGCACAAAATGTTTCCGTAGCGGTGTGGGTACTCTGCGCGCGAGAGAACGCATGCGGACCGCGCTGTCCACGCTGTCGCGCTACCGTGATGCGCTGACGGAGACGTTTGCCGCATGCACACCGGGATGTGGGATTCGCAAAGGCAGCAGAAACGGCTGTCTCGGGTGTCTCGATGGGTTTCCAGGATGTCAGATGGTGGCAGCCACTTCTCCCAATGCAAAGGAGAAAACCACGAGGCTGCATGCCTCCAGCCATTCAAACTACGCGAAGACTGTGGCGCCAAGGCCATTGACGTTTCACGAAATAAGACTTATTCTTTAGTAAGCTACCCGGTAGTGCAGTTGTTCTCCGAAACTTGACCGCTTACCAGCGCACCGGCTATAGCAGACGCCGTAGGCCACCTCGGAGGTCGCCTCCAAGGTCACCCCGGCGTCTGCTACAGCTCATTCTATACAACAGTTCCCGGTATTTCTTTCGACATCGCGGACGTACTGCACGCTGTACAAAAGTTCAACTGCCCCGCTCCGCGGAAGCGCGGGTCACCTTATTTTATTACGGACCAACTTCATTCCTACTTTTATCAGCAATTCCACATTAATTTAACTCGAACTTTATTTTACCAGGTTCACATTTGAACTGCAGCCTAACTCCTTTAATCGTGGCGCAAGTATATATTTGTAGAGCCCAATCATGGTGCCCTAACCCTATGTTATTTGGAATATCCGGCTCATTCCCCGCGTACCCTAATTTTTCACGTGAAAGATAATCGCCAATAAATGAGAAGCATGGTTCCGAAAATTACTAGTATGTACGTGTATACTGTCGAATTTGAACAGGTATTGTCACTTTGAGTTGTTAGCCGGAATGGCGGACGCTGATTCTCAGCGGTTCTTGCCGAAGCCATAGTTGAATGCTGCACAGCTTCCGCGCTGAGTTAGAGGCCCTTCCATCGTACGTATACCGGAGAACATGGGTCAGCGAGGAAGCAAGGGAGGCGTCGAACGACCTCCATTAAATAGCGATTAGCGACTTCACGACGACTGGCGGGGGCCTAATTAGCCTTCCCCTCTCGGCGTCGTCCTTTTTCATTGCGGCACTCAAAGTGCCCAATTTTTCCCACCAGACATCATCGTGGTCTCGGAGACCCTGTCCGGCACGCGCAAACTGCGTGCATCCATCTTCAAACAAGGTTGCCAGTGATGGCACAGATTGTACGCTGGTATTCCGGCGTTTCGTCATAGGCTAGACTACGCAAACAGTTACGCCTGTAAAACCACTTCATCTGTAGATTCAATTTAAAAGAAGCGGACGAAGCAACAATACGGAGGCAATGTGTTCTCTCTTTTTTTTTAACTTCACATGTGCCAAGATGTTAAATTCACCTTCTTTTTTGTGACTCTGCAGCTTCATCACCGAGTGCGAGCACGTCAGCGTCTTATTCTTGGGGATTTCGTCCCAATCCTAAGGGTGTTGCTGTAACGCTCTTAGGGTGTTAGCAATGCGAAAACCTAATTTGCACGCTTAGGGAAGTAAATCGTTTTAGTTTGAAAGTATCTAGCTAAACATCAAAGTCGCATAAAGGTGGGCCCTGAAACTTGTCCAATTAATCCGAAACGTGCAGTGTTCTAAAATTCGTAGTGTACGTTGGGAATGGAAACAATCTGGGTAAACTCTTCATTCACATACTCTGTATTATAGGGAGGAAGAATTAGTTTCTCGACAAACGTCCATTTCCGCAATGCAAAATTGAGCTAACATCGTTTCGCGCAATACACTAAACAACCGCAGCACAGTTTGGAGGAAAATAAATTGTCGCGTTAGGTATCCCGGCGTACCTGCAGGCAGGCTTCATGGGAGTGTGTAGAAACATGGCCGATACAAAAAAGAGAGATCAATTATTAAGAACGAAGAAGAGTAGACTATTTGGGCAACATGCGTGACTATGCTTTTGCATTCTTCTTTAGATTCCTCACTGAATGCTTTAGAACCACAGCGGAAGGTGAGGCGAACAGAAGCTTCGTGTTCTACACGTTCCTAGAAACAGGCAGTAGGTAACCCCAAGTTTTCACTCTTTCGGAAAGTACCAATATTGAAGCGGCGCGTTACGAGGCCGCTGTAGAGAATGCGCAAGCGAACTATAACATTTTGCTATTTGTGCAAGCCTCCTTTTCTTGTTAAACCATGGCACCGCATGCATTTACTCATCTACCCTGCATCATTGGATTATGTGGAAAAAAAATTACAGACATACACAGATTGTGGCATTGTCGCGCAGCCATAGCGAAGACATGTCATATCGATAATTGGTATTAAACGTGAGCCATAGGTTCGCACAAATTTCGTTCTTTTTTTGTCGTACCAAAGATCACGCGCAAAATAAAAGCGCGTTCAAATTAAAAAAAAAAGTTAAGCACGCAGTATAAACAGTTGTTCGGGAACGTTGCTTAATTTGAGCTAAACTTTCCGAAGAGTGGTCGTGGCTCAAATGCGCCGATCACGACGCCTTTCCCATCAACGACGTGGGATTTAGTCATCCCGTCTAAGTGTCACCATCCTTCGTTCTCGGTAGACAACGGGATCTCGAAGCGACCCACCCGGGAGGAGGCTCAGTTTTCCCCAACGCGATAAATCAGCCGCTCCCGAAATGCGATCTTTTCGTTGGGTTGTCGAAGAACGTGGTTTTTCGGGAAAGCTCGGGCTGTAAGCCACGCTATTAGCGGACGTGTCTCGGACTTATGACGGCGTCGCGAGAAGGAAATATACGAAAGACAGACCCTTGCCCTATGTTAGCCATATACTAGCATAATCTAGGGGTAGAATGACATCTTAATACGAAGCGGGGATGAACTAATGGCCGATAAAGCTAATGTGTAGTTAACTAAGATATTAAACGGGGATAGAATATGGCAGCCAGTGTTCTATAATAGTAATCACGTCTTCCATTGCTGTCACAGGAGCTGCCGCTGGTGTGTCCTTGATGCTGAACCCGCACCTTCTGGAGCCAAATTTCTTTTTCTCTGCTGGTACGACTGACCACCACCTTGGTGCGACGACGCCACGTGCGAGCCATGCATCTATTCAAATATTACAATTTTCTGCTAAGTATTCTCAAAAGACGGCGGAGGCAGTGGCGCTTCCCGATTATCATTAGTGCGCAAGTTTTAAAGTAAGCAATGCTTTCTAACGCAACCCCAAAACGCAAACTTTTCTTCGTCCGTCTGTCCGTTCGTGGATTTTCGCTAAATTTAACGGCGAAATGAACGTTACGTGATCTAACGTCACGTGACCTGTGCACCAAGTGGGAAAATTGGCGTTACGTTAACTATACGCCAATTCAGCTTGCCCGCTTAGCGGAAAAAATTACGTGTTCTGACCTAAAGACTAATTCAGTTTCCCTGCTAACTTTAGCGGTTAATTCACGTCACGTGACTTATACAATTCACGTTTTCCGCTAAATATAGTGGGAAAATGGACATTACCGAGGCACCAATTCAGTTTTCCCGCTAAATTTAGCGGACGAAATTGACATCATGTTAAACAAAATTATTTCTCCCTATCCCACTCCTCCCTTACTTAACCCTCTCTCTCCTCCCCCTCACTCCCCCTCTCTTGCCTTCCCTTTCCCTGTCCCGCCCCCCTCTCTCTCTTTCTTTCTTTCCTCTCTCTCCTTCATCCCCTCCCCATCTCTCCCTTATTCTCCTGCGGTGCTCTTCCTCCTACTCTCCCTCTCAATCTTCCCGTTCCCCTTTCTCTTCCCTCTCTATCCCTCCCCTTCTCCATCTCTGCTCCAACCTACAGTGCCATCCCTCGCCCCTCTCTCCGCACTTGCCTCTTTCCCCCTCCCCCCTCCCTGGTCACGAGACACACCGGTTCAGTTTCCCCAAAATTAAACAAATAGAGGTTCCTAACTCTCAGAATTGCTGTTTATTGGCTTCCAAACAGTTTAAAAAATCGCTGCTAAATATGACTTTTTTTTTTGCATTACCACGTCTTTGTCGATAAAAGTCGCTCGCATTTTTTTTACTTTTACGTTTTAAAGCAAGATTGAAACATTCAAATGCATACTTCCGTCAATGATTTATATTTGGGTCCTACAGACGCAATTAAAGAGTGTGTTGGAGAATTCAGCATGCCTTTTTTGCTGTTGAATTCATTGCATCAAAAATATTGATGTGATAACAAAGCCCAATGTCATGCAGGGCCCTCTTGTATAGTCAAATACTTGACATCTGGGGCGCTTTGTTAAACGTATTTGCCAGAAATGTTTTGTTTTTATAATACCATTCCGCATGAAATAAGCGTTTAAAGGGACACTCAAGTGAATTCAGGGATCGTCTATTTACCCTCCTGAACTCAATCTATGGACTCTAAGCATCCTAAAAAAGCGAAATTACATTCAAGGGGGGCCGATTTCCCTATTAAAGTCCAATCAAAGATGGTGCCACGCCCCCTTTCTGCGCCGTGACGCAGAACACCAGGTGGTGCCCCCAGACGAGAAGGCAGCAGGTGAGGGCAGGCGACAGCCAATCCTGGGTGACGGCTTCCCAGTGGACGGAATTTTCGAATACGCTCGACTTCGAAAATCTTTCCGCCGGGAAGCTTTAAACAGCAGCTCAAAATTTTACCACGCCAAGTTGAGAAACAGTTTTTTTTTCTCTAAAATTAGATGAAGTTGGTAATTACATGCTCAAAGTCGAAAAAAGGTGGACGAGGGAGATTGAATTCTTAATATTTTTTCTCTCGTGGCTTAGTTTTTTATAAAGACAAAACTTTCATCGAGCTTGTTTAGATACGCACTTACTCATTGCAATAAGGCGATTCCGCTAGCATATTTTACATGGAGGGATTACACATATTCGAAAATGGAATATCGCATCGCTGCCATAGCGCATCATGTGTGCAAGGAAAATGATTTTTGTAAGCGCAAAATTGTTGCGCGAACCGGGATGACCCAGTGAGGCTGGGTCATCCCGGTCAACAACCCAGAATGGGGTTAGTAGTATTGGAAATAAATAAATAAATAAGCTTGAAAAGCCACCTTCGGAAGGAGCTCCTGTTTTCAGCATGCTTCGCATGACATACTGCTCCCAGATTCATTTTCAGAAACACGCGTCTACCAACATGGCCTCGTATTTCCAATTTTCAGGCACTGGTTGTTGCACATTTTTGAAAAACCGGAGACAACGGACGACGAAAAGGGGGAGAACACACAAAACGTCTCAAACGCAGCTACTAAACGTTATTAGCACAGTCGTTTATATAGCATCTCTCCCACACGTCTCCCGGAACTGCACAAGTCATTGGGACTTGTACCCAGATGTACAGATGTACCCTGGCAAAACATCCCAGTAACGTGTGCAGTTCCGGGAGACGTATGGGAGAGATGCTATATAAACGACTGGGCTAATAAAGTTCAGTAGCTGCGTGTGAGACGTTTTGTGCGTTGTCCCCTTTTTCGTCGTCCGAACAGTGCTTACAGTCAACAAGATTACACATACCTTGCGATTTGTTTACACCCAATGAGCCTGTTGATTTTTAGGCTTTAAAGTTAGTTATTTTCTCGTAACTTTAATCTCGTATTTAAAATGAAATCAGCTGCGACCCCTCCAGTCAAAAATAATTGTACCGAGTGAGAGTCTGCTTAAGTGCCTGAGTGTTCGCAATTAACGTGTCCCCCTTTATGTTCGTTTGTAACCCAAGTAGTAATTGCGACAAATGGCAAAGTTTACGCACAAATAAAACAGCTATATTTTTCCTATTTCTTTTTGCGCGTAAAGTCTTTCGTTTATTCAGGTAATGAGCTGCTGTTTTAGTTTCCTTATATTTCCGTTCTTGGCGTACTGTTACAACTAATTCCGGGAATGACAAGGTGGTTGCCCGCGAAATTGTGGTGAAGCCCAAACGACGATGCTCTTTCAAAACACAAAAATATACATAATAAAATATGTGACGTTTAGGAACGCCTATGTCATGACTTAATGAATGCACAATTCATTGATTTTCTGAGCATATGTTCTTTCTCCGTTTAGCCTTCTCGACTCTATTCCCCCGTTTGCAATTGCGCGCAAACGACAGTGGCCAGAGCCGTGCTGACTAGACGCCTATGCTAACTACGCGGTTTGCATATGGCTCAGAGCGACGTGAGAGGAATTCATTACAAGTTCATCCAGGCTGACGCAATTCTTGTAATGACAACGTTAACATAATTTGCATACTGATCGCGGCTTCATTGCAAATAACGAAGTAAATATACCACGCGTACTCTACAAAACGTACAGCTACATAAAAAGAATGGGCACGATGTTTCCTTTGAATAATAAAGCTTAACCTCATCAATAACATCCTGGTTTGTTTGTTCTAAAAACAAAATTTCTGTTCCCACCAGATTGCTAAGTTTTTGACTTTACTTCAAACATATCAAAGAGAAATGATGGGAGAGTTGGACGAGTGCCGTCCTCGCATCCATATGACAGGCTCGGTGGACATGATATGATGGGGTAACCATGGTGTGTTGGCCAATTTACAAAAATCTGTTAACAAACTTTTTAATTGTTTATTTTAGCGGTCATCCTGCAGTTTCAGTATTGACAGCAATTCATAATAAACCAGACCAACTAAAGTATATATATATATATTTTTTAATGTCGAAGTTCTGGAGATATTCCTTGATAAAATTTAACGTTTTCTAACCCGATTTGTAAATTGCGCGCAAAAAGACCGCCACGACCCCTGCCCACGAGGACGCTCAGAGGAGCGACGAAGTCGTTTCAGTTCCGTTGTCATTTATGTCGTCAGTGCGCCTACCAAAGATACGCTGGCGAGACAGTTACGGCATGATTGAAACGTCTACAACATTTCTTCGAGTGTCATTGTAAGTAGGTATTGCAGCGCTCATTTTGCGCACAAGCTTAAAATCAAGCTGAAAAACTTGAAAATTTAATAGTTAATATCTCAAAAAACTACTCTATTTTCACAAATTCTCTCAATTGGTGTGGCCTCTGGTGCCAATTGACATCTATACTGAAACTGAAACGTGACCTATAAAATCAATATTTAAAAAGTTATTTAACATATTTTACTTAATTAGCCAACTTACCATGCCGATTAGTAACTCATCTAATGTCTGCCTAGCCTGATAAATACCTGGTGTTGACAGCACTCGTTTAACTCTCGCGTACTTAAAAAAAAAATTGTATAATTTCGAAGTAGCATCTAAGTGCCTTGAACTACGTTCGCACACAAAATAGTGTTTTTCTTCATAAATAGCTAGTTTACATTCTCCGAAAATGCTATTCCCGTCATCGAAGCGAAAGGGCACGACCCACTACCCGAATGCATGTTGAGGAATTAATTGTCACGAGCCAAAATCGAGTGCCTAGGCAGTCTTCGTGTCCACAGTGTCAGCAGCAATTAAATATCGTCACAGCGGAGATTGCAAAGATTGATGACGCACTCCCGGGAATCGCATTCTCGGCACTGTCCCCACAGTCATCAAGTTTTGCGAAGGAGAGACTGAAAGAAAAGGTGCGCTTTTATTCTTAGAATTACAGCGCGACGAAGGCGCTTCTTGCGTTCGAGTATTCTTGGGTCCCACTCCCACTAGTGCCACTAAACTGGTGTAAAGTGAGAAAAGTGCCTACCCAATATCGTTACACAACCCCTTTAAAGATAGGAAGTGTAGCATCATTGTCTGGTGAAGAAAATTACTGTTACTAAAGAAATTGCACTTTTACGATGATAATAAAGGCACATACTAATCGGTGCGACGCCAATAAAAAAAGTGATGTGTGTCATTAAAAAAAAATGCACACGCGTTTTTTTATATATATATATATAGATAAAACCGCACAAAAGCATAAAAAAGTGTTTGCTCTTTTTTTTTAATTTGCATCCGGGAAGTCTCAACGACAATAGCGCCAGTTGAACCTCTAGGGTACATTGTAATACCTCCATGGGCACGCACTCCAAGTTCGGGTTTGACGTCATTTCTTCTCGATAATAGTTTTAGGGGACGTTCCAGTTTTTATACTGTAGATGGGTTCGGCATTCAGTGGAGTAAAATTCTTTGGATATTGTGTCGAGTATCAGACAGAATATTGGTAGAAAAAACAACAACTAGGACAATAAAAAAGAGGCTTAAGATGCACTGCTTACGTCTAGGAATGCGAAATCATTATAGACCGGCGGGGACATCACGCTCCCTCACTCCGCAGGCGCGGCGCCCCCGCCGGCTTCACGGCTTCCGTGACGAAGCATCTGTTGAATAATTATCGCAAAAAGAAGTAACGAGAGATTTGAACTATAGACGACGACGACGAGAACGGAGGAATCGATGGTGACTCCGGCAGCAACAGGAACGAACATGTAAATATTGTACATAAACCCTTCCTTCTTAACGAACTCGCTATATTTACTCCTCTTAAAGAAGAAACGTAAAAAAATTGGTGCCGAAGCCCGGGAGTAGCTGAGTCAAGGAAAGGCAAGAAAAACTTGGAACATCCATTGTAAAACCCAACGCTCACCCGAGTGGACTTACCTCAACGAAAATGGATCCACTAACGCCAGCCGCCATCGAACAACTTAAAAGAAGAAGAACCATGGTTCGATCAGCGACCACCAGGATTATTTACGAAATCATCACTCTTCTGGGCATGGAACCAACATCCATCGGGGAGCTGGAAGAAAAGCTTAACATCTTGACACTCAAAGAATCTGCGTTAAAAGAAATCGAGGATCAGATTGAGAGAGCCATCATCGATGACACGCTCGAACAGGAGATGGTAAGCGCAGAAGGCTACGCCGAAAAATTAGCTCGACGAAAACAAAGGTCCTACGGAAACTAAAAGAGCATGATCGAATGACCAACATGACGTTGGACACCTCAATGCCAGGCGCAAGTTCAAGACCACCACGGCACATCAGTTAAGAACACGCAACGGTCAAACTTCCAAAGCTGGAAATTGAAAAATTTACGGGTGACATACGGTCATGGCAAGGTTTCTGGGACCAGTTTGAAGCTACAATCAACCAAAACGTCTCTCTGTCTGAAATCGACAAGTTTAAATATCTGAAGAATTACCTTACAGCTAAAGCTTCTACAGCAATTGAGGGCCTACAACTGACATCTGAAAACTACACCGTTGCACTGGACATCCTGAAAACAAGATTCGGGAGAAAAGAGCTGATCATAGAAGAACCACATGTCACGGTATGGCAGTAGAACAGTCAGCAACTCTCACAACGTGGAGAAGCTCAGGTTGTGTCTGACGAACTTGAGACAGGAGTCCGAAGCCTTGAGGCGCTTGGTGTCTCTTCAAACACATACGGGACACTGTTAATAAAAGTCTGCGAAAGGATGTGCCGTCAGACTCGAACTAGAATATCATCAAAAACAACACCGGAAGCGCAAACGAAGGCAACGAACTAAAACAGTTCTGAAAAAGAACAATCGTTGCTTTCGATGCACTAAACCTAACCATTGTGCAAAAAATTGCAAAAGCGCAAGGTGGCTCAAGTGTGCTAATTGTTCCAGAAGACATGCAACATCAATGTGCGACCCGAACTACAATGCATTGGAAAAGCAAACTCTGAACGAGCCCTTAATAGCAAGTAACGAAGCAGTCCCTAACGGAACTGTGCTCCAGTCCTCTCTAAAGGCAACTGATAAGGAAAACAGAGGACCTTGCCAAGTGCTTCTACAAACAGCGAAAGCGTGGGCAGAAGGAGAAAGAGACCGTGCGTTCGTTCGGCTCCTGATTGATGGTGGAAGTCAACGCACTTTTGTCAGAAGGGACATCGCGGAGAAACTTCACCTGAAGGTTCTACAGCAATTGAGGGCCTACAACTGACATCTGAAAACTACACCGTTGCACTGGACATCCTGAAAACAAGATTCGGGAGAAAAGAGCTGATCATAGAAGAACACATGTCACGGTTACTGGCAGTAAGAACAGTCAGCAACTCTCACAACGTGGAGAAGCTCAGGTTGTTGTATGACGAACTTGAGACAGGAGTCCGAAGCCTTGAGGCGCTTGGTGTCTCTTCAAACACATACGGGACACTGTTACTAACAGTTCTGCGAAAGGATGTGCCGTCAGACCTCGAACTAGAATATCATCAAAAAACAACACCGGAAGCGACAAACGAAGGCAACGAACTAAAACAGTTTTTGAACTTCTTGAACAGTGAAATCGAAAGTCGAGAGCGGACTCAGCATGGAAACCAAAGAGTCCAGCAAACTGCCAATCTGGCCAGTTCTTCAACTGGGAGAAACGAACGACCTAGACGATATCCACATTCGACAGCTATGCTCGCGACAGGATCGAACACCAACGAAAAACAGTGCCTGTTTTGCAAATCAGCTGACCACATAGCTGCCAACTGTTCGGTGCGTATACCACTGGACCGAAAAAAAGAAGTTCTGAAAAAGAACAATCGTTGCTTTCGATGCACTAAACATAACCATTGTGCAAAGAATTGCATAAGCGCAAGGTGGCTAAAGTGTGCTAATTGTTCCAGAAGACATGCAACAACAATGTGCGACCCAAACTACAATGCATTGGAAAAGCAAACTCTGAAAGAGCCCTTAATAGCAAGTAACAAAGCAGTCCCTACCGGAACTGTGCTTCAGTCCTCTCTAAAGGCAACTGATAAGGAAAACGGAGGACCTTGCGAAGTGCTTCTTCAAACAGCAGAAGCGTAGGCAGAAGGAGAAAGAGACCGTGCGTTCGTTCGGCTCCTGATTGATGGTGGAAGTCAACGCACTTTTGTCAGAAGGGACATCGCAGAGAAACTTCACCTGAAGGTTCTTAGACAGGAAGACTTGACCATCTTTACCTTTGGAGAAGGCGCAGCAACAGCTGCAAGAAAATGTCGAAGAGTGGAACTATGGCTGCGCAATCAGTACAGCAGAAAGGACGTACGCATTGAAGCTTTAGAGGTCCCACAGATTTGTGCCGACATCATGGCCGCACCACCAGAGCTAGCGCTGAGCATACCTGAAGACATGCTCATTGCGGATACCGCTTTCAGCATCAACGAATGTGAGAAAGGTATCAGCCTTCTAGTCGGAGCTGACTATTACCGGGAAGTAGTAAGTGGAAGTGTAAAGCGCTTGGAAAAAGGGCTGATGGCCGTCGACACTATCTTTGGTTGGACTCTACAAGGTCCCATGTCCTCAACGTCGTCTACTGCTATATACTCATCGATTACAGGAGTATTGAAAGTGACTACAGCTGACATAACTGACATATCTGCACAGCTGCGGTCATTCTGGGAACTGGAACACATTGGGATAACTGCAAAAGAGTCACCGACCAAAGAAAATCTACTGTTCGAAGAATTTCAGAGCAAAGTAAAACATAAAGATGGACGGTATGAAGTTTCCCTGCCATGGAATGATCAAGTTGAAGAGCTGAACGACAACAAGGAGAATGCAGAAAGAAGACTCAGGTCGCTAACCACACGCCTCATAAAAAAACAGAGCGTTTATGATGGACTACGACACCACAATACGGGAATACTTTGTAAATGGCTCCGCAGAAAAGGTCGTAAATGCGGAGGAAGCCGAAAATCTCGTATATTACATGACACATCAAGCGGTTGTGCGACAGGACCGACAAACAACAAAGTTACGGGTTGTATTTGACGCGTCTTCTAGCACCACTGGGGAACTTTCTCTGAACGACGTTTTGTCCAGCGGAACAAACTTAAACCCTGACTTGATCGATCTACTGATCGCGTTTCGTACGCACAACATCGCAGTAACAGCTGACATCGAGAAGGCATTTTTGCAAGTCACCTTGGCGGAGCAAGACAGAGACGCATTACGTTTCTTGTGGTATGACAGTACACCCAAACAAGGACATCAACTACCGCAAGTGGCAACGTGGAGAATGACCAGAGTTCTCTTTGGAGCAACATCAAGTCCGTTTCTCCTGGCAGCCACGGTGAGACATCATTTAGACCTAATGAAAAAAGAATTTCCTCAAACCGCGATGATTTTAAAGGACCACCTGTATGTTGATGTCCTGATAACGGGCGCGGAAAATTTGAAAGAAGCAGGAGTCCTCTGCAGAGAAGCAAGGGAGATAATGAAGAGGGCAGGAATGAATCTTCGGAAGTGGAAGTCAAATAGTCCAAGATTATTAGAGGAATTGAGGAAAGAAAGTTCCGCCCAAGAGGCACGAATCGAACTGGTTGGTCCAACGAAAGTTTTAGGTGTTGGTTGGGAAGCACGGACAGACTTGATCAAATTCGATCTCACTTCTCTTATCAACTTTCTGTGCTCAAGAGAGGACAGCAAACGCTTTGTGTTGCAAGCATCATCTCGCATTTTCGATCCAATGGGACTACTGGCTCCTGCAATAATCACTGTAAAAATTCTGTTTCAGCAGCTATGGGAGCGAGGAGTTGATTGGGATGAGGCACTACCTTCTGACCTTTACGAAGAGTGGGACGCATGGTGTAAAGACCTCACTGCATTGAAAAACATCACGGTCCCAAGACTCATTGCTCTCGACTTCTCCAAAGACGAAACAGAAAAGGCGTACCTTCTGCCACGCAAGTACAAGAGCATACGGAGCTGTAGCATAGCTGACATCAAAAACACAAAATGGGAAGAGGGTTGCTCTAATAAGGGCAAAATCGAGAGTGGCACCCCTCAAGCGGTTGACTCTTCCGTGACGGGAACTCATGGGGGCATTAATAGGCGCTCGACTGACGCAGTTCCTCACGAGCAAGTTGAAACTGGAAGGGCTTCCAATATATCTGTGGACGGACTCTACGATTGTCTTGTATTGGATTCGTGGTTCAACAACCCGGTGGAAGCTATTCGTAGCAAATCGAGTCACGGAAATCCAAGCTCTGACGGAACCAAGGGACTGGAGGCATTGCCCTGGTACAGAAAATCCAGCAGACCTCCTAACACGTAGACATATGCCAAAGTTTTTAGTACAGAGCAAGACATGGTGGAATGGACCCATCTGGTTGCAACGCTCCGAAACATCATGGCCGAGTCAAATTCAGGGTAAACCCGAATGCAGTGAACACCTCGCGGAAGAAAATAAAGAGACTATTATACAACTCACGGTACCGCAAGATAATCAACTGGTGAGCTTGGGAGACTACAGTTCATTTATCAAGTTGATTCGCGTCACGGCGTGGACAAAACGTTTCGCAAACAACGTAAAACAACAAGCTTGCCAACGATGTGGTCTCCTAATGAGCGAGGAAATTATAGAAGCTGAAAAATTCTGGATAAAAACAACACAGAATGAGGCCTTCTCAATGGAAATCAAACTTTTGCAAGATCAACGACAAGTTCACAAGACTTCAAAAATCAAGATGCTTAACCCAATTATAGACTGTGACGGGATCGTAAGAGTTGGTGGCCGATTGCAATTTAGCGACAACGAAGAAGAAGTGAAACATCCAATTATTTTACCTGCAGACCACCGATTCACCTTCCTTCTCATCGCTGAAGAACATCGTCGGCTACTGCACGCCGGAGTTCAAGACACGTTGACGCAAATACGTGAAGCTTATTTGGTTCTAAAGGGAAGGCAAGCCGTAAGAAAGGTCATACGTCGCTGTATAACTTGCCAAAGGCAAACTTGTGCACCAGCCTCCGAGCCTGTAGCTCCACTACCAGCAGACCGAGTTTTAAGGTGCGAACCGTTTGAAAAAACAGGGGTGGATTTTGCTGGGCCGCTTATCTGTCGACGTGATTGCGGAAGCTCAAGGTTTACATCGTCCTGTTTACCTGTGCCGTGACACGTGCTGTGCACCTCGAACTGGCGAGCGACCTAACGACAACAGCCTTTTTATTGGCATTCACAAGATTCGTGGCACGCAGAGGTATCCCGAAAACGATTTATTCCGACAATGCCTCAACGTTCAAAAGAGCAGCCAAAGACATCCAGAGATTGTTTGAATCGATAAAAGGGAAGGAAGTGCAAGCGTACTTTGCAAACCACAGAATTAGATGGAAAACGATCGTAGCGAGAGCTGCCTGGTGGGGCGGATTTTGGGAGAGGCTAGTGAGGTCAGTCAAGGTTTCGCTGCGTAAGGTTCTAGGCCGCAGTAGTCTGAATTTCAAAGAACTGACAACTGTCCTCACGGAGGTAGAAGCAGTAGTCAACTCCCGTCCGGTGACGTTCATTTCCGCCGATGCAAACAAACGAGAGGCTCTCACTCCAGCACACTTTCTGGTGGGACACAAATTGACCAACCTCCCCTCCCATCAAATGCCAGAAGAAGATTAAGCAAGCCCCGAAAACTTGGCGCAAGGTTGGAAATATCGAAACACCATTATGAATCAATTTTGGAGAAGATGGAGATCAGAATATTTGCTATAACTGAGGTCAGCCCACATCGCTAAACCTAGCAATTCAAGCTGTATACAAACCGGTGACCTAGTCCTTCTCAAGGAAATAGACTACCGCGACACATGTGGAAACTCTGCAGGGTCAACGAGACATTCCAAGGAAGGGACGGCAAGGTGCGGTCTTGCAGAATAATTACACCCAGTGGTCGTGAACTTTGCCAGCCGATACAGTTATTATATCCCCTGGAACTGTAAGAATGAGCTTTCGCTCATTTTCGGGGGAGTTTGTTGAATAATTATTGCAAAAAGAAGAAGTAACGAGAGATTTGAACTATAGACGACGACGACAAGAACGGAGGAATCGATGGTGACTCCGGCAGCAACTGGAACGAACATGTAAATATTGTACATAAACCCTTCCTTCTTAACGAACTCGCTACAATTAATCCTCTTAACGAAGAAACGTAACAGCATCTGCGTTGCTGTGCTTTTCTTTGTGTTTTATTTCTGAGGCACGTCCGCTTTGACCTTGAGCGGCGCGTGCTTGATGACGTATTTTTATGGCCATCTTTCGGGGACAACGTCGACGTCTTTTCCCGTTATGGGACATATTAGGCTTTCACCTTGATATATTTTAGACGGCTTAGATGGGACACATATTTTTTTCTTTTCCACGCAAAAAAACGTTTGAGCCTTATTTACGCCTTTGGACGCAGTTTAGGGAGGGGGGAGAGGGGGGCTGGCCCTGCTCTAGGCCCTGCCCATAAGAAAAGGTGCTTAGCTAGATAAGCGCTGCTTCTCCGCTCTCTTTGGTTGGTGAGATGATTGACGTGTGAAATGTTCGTTGCCAAGTTGCTTTTTCGTGCCATAATAGTATTTTAAGCGACGATATTTTTATGCTTGAGAAGCAAATAATCTAGGTAGGGTCATTGCCGTTTTCAAAAAAATATCCCGATATTGCCTTTTCCGTTTTCATTACAAAAGATAACGAACATGGTTGCCGTCATTTTCAGCGTACTCAACGAACGCAGCTCGCTGAGCACGTTTATTTTTATGAGTCCCATTCGTTTTGCGTTCGCCGAGGTGTCTAGAGGAACATCTCCTCAACCGACCTAGTTTGCAGCCAACAACTGACACGAAGCGCTGTGCGGGTGCTCCTTTTGGTAGTTGGACTGGCCTAAGTTTAGCATCCCACGTCAACCATATTGCTCCATCTGGTTTGATTTGTTCGTTTATGAGTATTGATGCTGAATAAAGATGTTTGTTGTTGTAAAAGCGTCGTCGCAGCTCTGCGAATTGTGCAACCGTCGTGATTGCAACCATGCTTTCAATACAAAGAAGATACCTCCACAGGTAAGAATTTTCGAGTCATTTGGCTGGATGCCCGCTTGGAAAGGCACGTAGCTCTCAAATTTTACAATGCCCCTAGCCTTCCAAGGCGAATATTTTTAGGTCTCGTGTTAATTATGCGTCATGAAGCCTACCCACCTTGCTCGCGGATGTCATGATGAATAAACAAGAATACAAAATGTAAAAGGACTGCGTATTTATTTTTGTTAATGTTTGTAGCCCTCTCGGTCGCTTCTTACTGCAGAGAGACTGATGCTGACGAACACCTCTATTGGACCGTTGCTCGTGCATGATGGAAGGTCAGAACGCAGCTTTCATGGCCGCGTCTTACGGGCGTTGCAGACGACGATAGACGGTTGTGGAATAGCAGACGATGCCGGAGGCCACCACACGTCTGATCGCACAACTAGCAGGCGTTGTCAGACGTTAGACTAGACGCACCGGATGTCGAGAAAGGGAGACACTAGGCTTGCCAGCATGTTCGGCCTACAAGCCAGGCCAATCCAGTAGTAATGGGCGGAACCACTGATCTGGGGGCAGGGCTTAGAGCCTCGCCCACAGATACTCCAATTAAATTGCGTCTAACGGCGAAAATATTGCGCGAAGAAATGCGTTGCCAGGGCGACGCAGATAAGAAGCTGCGCAGGTGAAGCTGATGGCGTCTCAAAGAGTATGCCTGAGGGTACGCACAGTTCGTCGACAGACAATAGCGAGTTTTATAATAGGGGGCCCCACAGCTTTGGGTACACCAAACAGCTTGCGGCGTCCCACAGCGCATGCGCAGAACTTCTGCGCATGCTCATTGCGATGCCCCGAGCTGTTTGGGGCACCCAAAACTTTGAGGCGCCCTATTCTAAAACTCGCTAATGATTCGCGCGCGATCTGAAGTCGCGTGCATCGTGTGTTTCAGGGGTAGGATAAACCCCGAGAAGTCCGAACCAGTGCAAGCCGAGTACGACATGATCAAGGTTCTGGATCTCACACCTAGATGATCTGCTCGAAGGCCTACGCTAAGGGTTTGAAACTTTCTAAGTAGGCAGTTTCATGTTAGCAGTTTGATCAAATTTATTATTATGTGTATTTTGCTCGCCTCAACACTATCATGGTACGAGAACGAAATTGTTTGTGTGTGTGTGTGTTTCATGATAAAGCTTTCTAAATGACGGCCATTGCGAGTAAATTTGAATCTTCGTTGTGTCAGTGAGTGATGCACGTTTACAGGTAAAACAGCGCCAACAAGGAAAGAGGACAGAGAAGATGTACACAGACGGAGCGCTGACTGTCAACTGTTCATTTTTAAAGAAACGCTCAACGGCGTGGTCACACCAAGCAATAATTATATCGGCACATGACAGTCACATGATCGCCACAAGTTAAAGCCCCTCAAGAATGCCAACTCACAATCATAAAGATCTATCGAAGGCGCGCTGTCACAGTGGTCTTTGAACTTGGAAATGTAAAAGGCCTCAGTTATCTCTCTAGTTCGTCGGTGACTGTGTCTTCCCAGGACCGTAGTATCTCCCAAAACCAGAGAGCCAACCACATCTGTCGCAGTGAACCGCCAGATTCCCTGCCGGAGATGCCCTAATTGAAGAAGCGTGCTCACGTAATCTATCATTAATGCAACGACCAGTCTGGCCGATGTAAACCTTTTTTACAAGTCAGGGAGATACTTTAGACCACTCCCCCATGCAACGGACGAACTTGATTTTATGCTGCGTATCACATGCGGCCCTGACAACTAATCCCCTCTCCACCCTTACACATAAACGACCCAGCTTGGCCGGTGCTGAGAAAAAGACAGGGACATCATCAAGTTGCGCTACTTTCTTTAACCTATGTGTCACCTTATGGATATAGGGCACCACCACCTGGTTTCTGCGTAGACTTTCTACCCATAACTTCCTCCGAATTTCTCACCCTCCTCAAGAGGCACTCGGCCATACCTACCAGGAGATTGCCAGGATAGCCGCCCTCCAAAGTTTGTTAGCCTGGCTACGAAAACTCGTCGTCATTTGGTGAGGACATGACCTGACAAGCGACCCCCAGAGACTACTGGATATGATCCCCCTTTAGACTATTTTTGAATGACTCGAGTTGAACGGAAGCACATCTTTCTTCGACCTAGGACAGCAACACCAACACATTTGGGAGTCCGAGAAAGTTAGCTTATACCCTTGTTACACCGGCACACTTAACTGCAGTTACGCTAAGCCACAGTTATACCCTTGTTACACGGGCACACTTAACTGCAGTTACGCAAAGCCACAGTTAGCGCACAATACTTGCCGACAACATTCTGCGGCTATGCAGTCAAAGCTATGGGCGAACGTGCGCTTGAGCATCTTGACCATCCATCGAAGCAGTGCACGCGCGCTCTTCACTTCATATAGAATAGCTGTCCAAGAGTATAGTGCGGTATCTGTGGTGCCGCGTAACAGCAGTTATGCTGAGTAACCGCGTTTAAGCGTGCCCGTGTAACAGGGGTATTAATGTCTAAAAACTGTAGAACACCCCCAACACGGTCTTCCCTAGTAAAGTTCAACCCACTGGCATGACCCTTGAACGCGTCCAACATGTCTGCAACCACAACCTCTCTGTTCCGGCCAGAACCAGTTCGGAACAACACCAAAAAGACATCTACGTACCTAAAAACACATATGACGTCACTCCCTAAATCTCCGGCTATATTAAGCGAACTTTAATGGACTACAACGTGTGTTGGTGTTACTGTCCTAGGTCGAAGAAAGATGTGCTTCCGTTCAACTCGAGTCATTCAAAAATAGTCTAAAGGGGGATCATATCCAGTAGTCTCTGGGGGTTGCTTGTCAGGTCATGTCCTCACCAAATGACGACGAGTTTTCGTAGCCAGGCTAACAAACTTTTGGAGGGCGGCTATCCTGGCAATCTCCTGGTAGGTGTGGCCGAGTGCCTCTTGAGGAGGGTGAAACATTCGGAGGTAGTTATGTGTAGGAAGTCTAAACAGAAACCGGTGGTGGTGCTCTATATCCATAAGGTGGCACATAGGTTAAAGAAAGTTGCGTAATACCATGATGTCCCTGTCGTTTTCTCAGCACCGGCCTAGCTGCGGACGTTTATGTGCGAGGGTGGAGAGGGGATCGGCTGTTAGGGACGCATGTGATAAGAAGCATAAAAACAGGTTTGTCCCTTGCGTGGGGGGAGTGGTCTACAGTATCCCCCTGACTTGTAAAAACGTTTACGTCGGCCAGACTGGTCGCTGCATTAATGATAAATTACGTGAACACGCGTGTTCGATTAGGGCATTTCCGGCAGGGAATCTGGCGGTTTACTGCGTTAGATGTGGTTGCTCTTCGGTTTTGAGAGATACTACAGTCCTGGGAAGACACAGTCACCAACGGACTAGGGAGATAACTGAGGCCTTTTACATTTCCAAGTTAAAACACAGCTGTGTCAGCGCGCCCTCGATAGATCTTTATGATTGTGAGATGGCATTTTTGAGGGGCTTTAACTTGTGACGATCATGTGACGGTCATGTGTCGATGTAATTTTTGTTTGGTGTGACCACGCCGTTGGGCATTATTTAAAAATAAACAGTTGACAGTCAGCGCTCCGTCTGTATACATATTCTCTGTCCTGTGGTCTTGTTCGCGCTGTTTTACCCGTAAACATGCTTCACCATTAATTAGCCCAAATTTCAATGAGTGATGCACGACGCGCTAGATCTTTTGAGCGATAGAAAGTGTGGATCTCTCATTCCCCAATACTTTGGAGCAATGTCCGATTTGTTCTCTTGTCATTGGTTTTCCGGTAGGTACGCTGAATTGAATAGTCAACCTAAGCTACTGTTGTAGTCTTTTCAGAGTAAGAACTTTCGGCGTTGGAATATTTATATATACCATAACAGTTTAATCTTGCTAATGTTGTATTATGAGCTATAAGTGGTGTTTTCTTTTTATATCGGATCATGCTTGGTGTGAATATTTTTTTGAAGCGTTTGGTGAAAATTCTCAACTATGTTGAGAATACACCATCGACACTTCGTATTTTGTGCGTAAAAAATGTTTTTTTTTTTCAATTCGATACGATTTTTAAAGGATATTATTAGAAGAGAAAGAGAGGACAGAGAAGTGCACGTGAATTAGTTACCAGGAGGAGGGTCACCCCGGAACAGCCAACATCCGGCAGCCAGGACTGGGCGCTTGGGACACTCCCCAAACAAGGGCTGGGCTGCCAAGTCACATGGACGCCGTCTTATCTACTCTACCCGAAGACTGTTGTCTGGAGTCAATTGGTCGTCATGATACAGAACCTCCCTTTGGTTCAGGAACAAGTGGAATCCAGAAACGCTCTGACCCCCATATCACAGCACAATGCAACTTCCCTCGTCAGTTGACCCGGATCCAAACTCAGAGCATCCTTGACTGACCCGGACAAAACAAAACCCGATAGGTCTTTGGGAATATTCCGATTGCTAGTTTAATTTATATTCTCCATATCTAGTTTGTTTCGTTTTTCATAATACAAATTGCCGACATTCCAGGTCTTGTGCCTTGGACCTCTTCACATCTTTATTGTCTCGAAGCCTCTTCATAACACTTCCCACATTATATTCCTTAAAGGGATACTAAACTAAACACTGCAGTGTCTATAAGTGACGCACGATCTTTACAGGAACCAGCAGCCGCCTGTGTGCGCGAGCACACGCAACGAAATTCACGTCATAGTTCTGCATTCACGCTCAAGAGGACAGTGAAATGTATTGGCTCCGGTAAAAGGAGAGTAAATACAGGCTTTTCATCTCTACAAGTGAAAGCTACGTGATTGCTAGACCGATTTATCGCTTACTTTTACACCAGACTCTACTGTGGCGGTGTTTTTATTTTACATTTCACAGGAGCCTACACATTTCACTGTCATCTTAAGCGTGGACGGGGGCTATGACGTCAATTTCGTTCCGTTTGCTCGCGCACACCGGCGACTGATGGCTCGTGGAAAGATCCTAAGCCACTTAATATGGAATCTGGTATGTTTGGTTCAGCATCCCTTTAACGCTTTTTGTGGATCAGTAGCGCGCTTCTTGGTGATACTTAGATTCATGTTATGCGGGCCAAGCTCTCCTTTAAACCTTCTCTGCGCGAGCTTGCGAAAATGAGACGACCGCGGAGGGCTGCCGAACAAAGGAAAGGCAGCCAGGTGTATTCCCTTCTCGACGCTCGGCGCAGAACTCTGCTGGGCCTTGTGGGGAAAAGGAAGCAGGGGTGAAAGAACTGCTTCACAGGTTGGCGGCAGCTCGTGAGGTCGGAAAAATGGCCACCTTACTTTTCAGTCATGGTGGCGGAAATCTCAATTTCATGCCCGCGAATGGGGGAACGCCCCATTCCGTAAGCGCATATTATGGGACTTCGGTGGCTGAGTAAATAAGAAGTTAACAAAACGAGTCTCAGAAGTGTACGAGTCTTCAATAGTCAATTATTGATGTTCATAATATATATGTTAAAGTCAAGCTACTGTCTTCTTGCGCACGTGCTTCTATAAATCATCGAAACAAATTGAGATGAATTCACGTCCTCCCACAAGCGGTCAGGCGAGGCGGTAGGAAATATTGGATTTATAAAGCGGAGAAACCAAAGCTACGATCGACTCATACAGACGTTCTGCGGATGGAGATCCCCAGGGTTCAAACCCTCCACTCTGCGCTCCGGATGTCGAAATAGGAGCTCCACTCCACGCAGTCGCAGATTCGTGACAGCAGCAGTGCTCCTTTCACCCTGTCCCCAGAGGCCACGGTTAGCGATACCTATGCCCTAGAGCGCGCCCTGCGCTTTCGACTTATTCGAGTTCATTCAATGCGCTGCAACATACCTACTGAACTCGATCACCGATACGACCACGAAGCTGTTCTCATTTCACACGCATGAGTCGCATCCATCTTGGATATTTGACATCCTTGTCATACGCAACACTCTCTTAGCGGGGATAACCCATAGCTGATGAAGCGAAATATGACACAGTATCAAATTAAGACGCTTTTGGAGGTCTTAACTTAAAACTCCTTTATAAAATATTTCGTAATTAGTTAGTCAAATGAATAGGTAAACGGAATCATAAGAACAAAGAACGTCAAGCGAAAGCCATTTACGTTTTAAGACATCCATGTGGTATTGCACACGACAAGCTTAAAAACAAAGTACGATATCCTTTTCTGTTCCTCGCTTGCCAAATAATGCTCTTTAATACTGACTAAGCGAAAGTATTTAGTTATAGCGCTGAAGGCGGATCTGTTGATTATTGATACAACTCAGTGCCAGTTGTGACATGAACAGATTCACTATCTAAAAAAGAAGCTTCGAATCCCAACCAAAGCTCCTGTTTCTTCGCTCCTCTCGAAAGTCACGAGCGACGGCTACTTTCAGCTCGGTTTCTTTGTTTTCTCGCTGCCACAGCCCAAACGGGAGAGGCTTCCCGTGGATTCTGTGTCAACTCGAAGGCCGCCTCAGTGATCAGGCCCATTATGCAACTGCCGGACTTTGGCAGACGTCTAAATTGCTGGGGTCCCGACGGATCGATATCTGAGCTTTCCTCAACGGCAGGCCCGTATAATGGGTGGTGATAGGAAAAGCCCACTTTCCAAACTAGGATCTGGTGACGCTTATTCTTTCTGACTCCTGATAAGCGTAGGCGAGGAAAGACGGTTGCCAGAGCATCTGGCCACTTCGTCGTCAAGCGGGACGTCGCTCTGAGACATTCCAGTGTGCCAAGCACAGTCTGTCAATTCAGGACGGCACAATAGCGATCTTTGGCGAACATGTTTTTTTTTTTCTATATGCCATCAAATGAACTTTAGTCTTACTCTGTTGTGTGTGCGTTTGGGCTTTATTCACAGACGGAAAGGCTAAAGAATCAAATACTGTATGGTATTTAAGTTTTCTTGCAGGTGCCAAATATTAGTGAAAATTCAAACTGCTCTTTTTTATGTGCATACGGTACTCTAGATAACTTAGGAGGGTGGTGGTCACTTTGTAGATATTTATTTATTCACAAAACTCCAAAAGCCTCTTCGGGAGAAGCAACTACAACATAGAAGGTGTGTCTTTTTTTTTTATATAGAATAGAGATTTAAAAAAAAAAAGGTATGAAAGCTAGAAAATTGCGGCCTGTGCTAGTGGGTAATACGACCAGGTGGACATTACGTTCGAGAGAGAGTGCAACTATGATTTGAATAATTAACGAAAAGTCACTAATTATTTTTTTTAATTAGACATTTTAGGGAACATGGTTGTATCGAAGAAATGGAGGCAATCAACGCTGAAGGCTAGCCCAGTTTATTTTTTTGTTTTTTTAATCCTAGCTCGTGCACGTCGTCGCAGTTATTCATTGTCAAATTTTGTTCTGGAAATCTGTGGATACCGAAAACAAACTCACGATGCCCGCCGGAAGGACAAGCTTCGTTTGACGACGGAATGTCACGTGTTAATGACGAAATGTGCGGCACTATTTTACGTCACAGCGCGCCGGAGCTGATTGCAACCGGTATTCCGTGGGTGGCGAACTAAAGCTATAAACCACCTTAGTGTCCTAGCGGCCGCGACAAGCAAAACAACTTGTCGCGGCCGCTAAGGTGACTTATAAGCTATAGTTGGCCACCTACGGAATACCGACTGCAGTCAGCTCCGGCGCGCTGTGAAGCAAGATAGCGGCGCAGATTTCGCCATTAACAAGGGACACTCCGGCGGGCAAACGAGGCTTGTCCTTCCGGCGGGCATCGTGCGTTTGTTTTTGGTAACCACAGATTTCCAGAACAAAATTTGACAACGAATAACTGCGACGGCGTGCTCAATCTAGGAATTTTTAAAAACTGGGCTAGACTTCAACATTGATTGCCTCCATTTCTTCGGTACAACCTGTGGGAGACGACGGGGCGGAGGGTACGTGACAGGCGGTCAGCCGAAGAGACACGAGCTGGCGCGAGACAGAGCCTGCTGCGCGAGGCTGGGGCCGGGTAGGAACGACGGAGCCGGTCTGGCTGGCCTGGCCTATGGCGATCCCCGGAGCGGTCCACCAGCGAGGTTTGGAACAGGACCGGTGGGAACGGCGAGCCCTGGCCCTCCCGGCCTGCGCCATGACGATCCCCGGGTGGTTCCGCAGCGAGACTCGGGCTATGATAGCCCGGGACAGCTAGCCTACGCTGCGCTGGCGAGGGAAGGACGATCCGCAGGCCTGGGGTCCTATGTTGCGCTTTTTGGACTCCCAGGACGACCAGGGAGAGGGAAGTTATGTCAACAACGCTCTTTGGATGTTGAATGGTGGAGTCGCTAATGACGAATTTCTGCGATGTCGTCACGGCGTCAGGACTCAGAAGGTGAGCTTCCGCGATGCGTGGTGTTGCTAAGATACGTTCATTCATTCGTGACGTCACTTCCTTTTTTCTAGTCGCCGTGGGAGTCCAGAACGCGCAACATAGGCCCCTGGACACGGATCGCGACTGCAAGCTCTGAACGGTGGGTGAAAACCGGGCACCGGTGGTCCCGCAGTGCCGGCTCTCGGGGACGGGCAACCCGGAAGTGCAGTAAACCCATTCGCTCTCTTCTCGGTGTGTTGTGTCACTCCCTGGGAGACGAGCGAACCACAGACCGATCGGATGGAGATTATTAAAAGCGACCCCACAAACCATGTGTCCTAAAGTGTCTAATTAAATAAGTTATTAGTGAATTTTAATTATTTTTTTATATTTTATTTGTAGTCTCTCTCTCGAACATAATGTCCGCCTGGCCATATATTTCACTTGCACAGGGCGCATTTGTGTAACTTTCACGACTGTTTTTTTTAAATCTCTTTTTGATTTTTTTTTAGGTCGGAAGGAGCCTTGTATATTTCAAGTAAAATGCAACAGTGAACAGAAAACGCACTCCAAAAAAGCATAAATTTAGCAAAATAAGAAATACGAAGCACACACTGTGTTTCCAAAGACAATCCCCTCAACCTGTAAAATGGGTAGGCTAGGCCATCTTCTTGAAGTTGTTCTCCCGGAATAAAGAAAGTAATTCGAAGGAAGCCCAGTATGCTGGGAGGTTCTGCGAAGGCTTTCAAACTTCCCTGAAAATAGGGAGTTCGAGGAAAAAACACTTCCTTTCGAAGCAAACTTCCAGCTTCGGCGAACGTCATGGGATTGCAAAACGCTCACTAATTAGCAAAAGAAATACCTAAAATGGACGAGAGTGATAAGAATACTATCCTGGCTTACGCATGCCGGCCTTGCAGCTGCTGCACGAGTAATAACTTCAGCCCATCCCCATCCTTCCCACCTGCTTTAAATCTTCCCAAAATTGACCTATTTATGGGATTGCCAATGACGCTCAGCAAGTTTCTATTCGAAAACATACATTAATTTTTCCTAGTTCAATATTAATTGGTCAGCGTTCGGTAGTATATTCCTAATTAGTTTGTTTTTTTCCAATTCGTGACGTACGCCGCGGCTGACAGTTTGTTTCTGGAAAAACTTCTTTTATTCTCGAATAAAATTTATTAAATAAAACTTCGCAGAAGACTCCTGTCAGTTTAGTACACTCGACAAAGGGTCTAAATTTAAAAGCATTTCGATTTGAAGTACCTGCATTATAGTATGCGTTCTTTATTTCCATTAAATCCATAATTATGTTCAGTCGTGTAGCCTCAAAATATTATGCCTTATAAATGGTATGCCTCACAGAAATACGGTTAAGATTTCACATCTTCCTCGGACGTAGCTGCGATCCGTTCTTTGCCAACCCGTCAAGTATTTGCCCCACTACAACAAGTATAACGCCGGCATGATCAAAGGTACTTCTTGCGCTATAAAAGTATTTATTCTTAAAGGTACCGAGCCCAATGGCAAATTATTCGAATCTTCACGCCACCAATTCACTCTGTAGGAACGACACCCAAATTTTGAGAATGTACGTTCGCAGGAATGAGAGTTTTGAGGCTTCTTCGGGCTTCATCCTGTCTATGGTGCCTGGAACGCGTCTCCGACTGGTGTGTTTACCGCGGCCAAAAAAGTGGTCCCTCGATTTCCGCCTGATGACGTCATAGAAGTGTCATGTTGTCGCCGGTCGTGAACCTGGCGGTGTCCCAAAAGTTGTGGTATATGTGGCAGACGCCTGTTTTGCTGCAGGTCGCTCTCCACTGTGACAGTCCACGGAAGCTACAGCAGCCGGAAGTTGGGACGCCTGGGACGCCGTGATGACAGCGACACTCGCGTTCGCTCGTGCTTTTCGCCAGCAATTCTACGGCCAACCGCCAGGATCGCGACAATCAACAACATGACACTCCGGCTTCTGTGACGTCATTTCTTGCCACTTGGGGACCACTTTTGATGTATGGGCAGCATAGGACGCTAAACACACCAGTCGGAGACGCGATCCAGGCACCATAATCCTGTCTTAGATGAGCTAAATTAGCAGTTAATAACGACTCGAGTAGTAGACACTGCAGCTTACATGCTGCTGAGGCCAAGGAAAAACAAATCTGAGTTATTATCTCGTCGTAGCGGCAGTTGAAAGTGGCATTTGCTCGTTGCCTCGTAGCTACGCGGCAAAACTCGAAGATTTCGCAAGTAGACGTTTTTGGCCCGAAGTTCTGCCCGAATGTTAGCAAATAAAGTCTACCGTGAAAAAAAAAAAGAAAAAAAAGCGTCCTCAACCTAAAAACGCACGAGGGAAAATAATATTTCTCCCCTCTCGGCACTCTCCATTGGCTTGACTCCCAGCGGTGTCTTCCGCACAATTTGCGGCTTGGCCGAACCGTGCTCCTCGGTTGATATCCCAGCGGGCCCAGGCCGCCCGCAGTCAGTCGGCGGACTGCGTCAAACACCAGCGGGTCCCGAGGCGACCGACCGATCAAGCGGCCGACACTCTAACGATAGCGTCCGACGACCGGAAGTGTGTCCGTGGAGGGAAGCACCATCTCGAGGAAAAAAAGGCTGGACGCGGTCTAGACATGATACCGGGTGAAAAAAAAAAATGATATTTTGCGGTACGGTTCGGCAACCCAATCCCCGGGGCTATTTCAAAGCGGCTCAGGCCAGAACTAAAAATCTTAGCGCCGCTCGCACCGAATGTTGCTGGAAAAGACATCCGAATGTATTTCTTAAGACTGAGCAAGAAGGCACGAACTCGGTGGTCCCGGTTTCTCGGCGTGTTCTGCAAATGGACTGCGGCGACAGCCGAGGCGCTGCACGCAGCCGCACTGCCGAGTCGACATTTAACGGAATCACGTCCAGCTAAATTTAGCGGACGGTCTTTGCTTTACACTGTGACGTTGTGTAAAACGACATCACGTGTCATTGTGAAGTCACGTGGTACCATAATTTCGAGTAACACAAAACTCCCGCTACATTTTGACGAAACTTTCTGTCTAGTTCTAGCGAAAACCTTTTCCCGCCGAAAATATTCGCCGAAAACACTTAAGACAGCTTACGTGTTGGAATGCGAAAGCATTTAGGTCCCGGGGGTATAATATTTTTCAAGTTTTCTTCTTTTTTTACGTATTAAAGTTATTCTGTCAGTATTGTATGCGGTGTGTATGTGTGTGTCTTCCGTTTGCTTCACGTGTCGTCCGGCGTTGATATCACGCTCCCCCACTGTGCAGGCGCGGCGTCCTTGCCGGCCAGACGGCTTTCATGACGAAGCATTCGCGTTGCTGTGCTTTTCTTTGTGTTTTATTTATTTGGCGCGGCCTCTTTGACCGTGAGCGTCCCGCTGGCTTCCATGACGAAGCATCTGCGTTGCTGCGCTTTTCCTTGTGTTTTATTCCTGATAACTTGCTTGATGACGTTTCTCTTTTTGTTTTATTTTTATCTTTGGGCACGACGCCTACGGCTTTTCGCCTAATGGAGCAAGAAAGGCTTTCGCCTTAAAGGGATACTTCAACGAAATTTGAAATATTCCCGTCGTGTTCAAAAATAGGTTGAACATGATCCACAATATCCGTAAATGACAATCGCACGTTTGTATTTTGATCCTGGTGGCTGTATTTTTCGTTATAAACGGCCCACTCTGGCAAGCGCTCGGAGAAGGCCCAGCTTAGAGCACGTGACATCCAACGCAATCGTGACGTAGGTCGTCTCGAGACGAGCAAAGCTACGGCGAGGCTGACGCCGAGAGGATGGCCTAGTCGTTCCAGCCACCGAAGCGGCTGATTTTGTACAAATTTTGAGTGACGGGTTAATCTTCTATAATCTTGTAGGGGGACAATAGCGACTTCTGCGACACACAAAAGGGATTCTCGGGAAGAGGGGAGTTCCTCCTTCCCCCCTTCTCTCGTCGTGGCCGGAGGCGAGACAACCTCCATCACTAGCTGTCAAGGTTCCTAGACGAGCATTACAAACGAGGCGTTAGCGACATCCACCAGGTGCTCTTTGATAATCGTTTAATTCGATTTTAAAATTCCTTTTCGTGACTTTTTAAACAAGATATTGGTATGTTCCATGTGATACTGCTCTTTTGAACAGATATAGACCAAAAATGAGCGCCGAAATTTCGTTGTAGTATCCCTTTAAAACTTCCGGCTCAAAATAACGGAAAGTTTTCCAGCTCTTTACGCGACATCATGTGACACGAGCGTCGCGTAACCCTGTGCTTTCCAGCGAATTTTAGCGGTGAAATACTCCACACAAGTTTAGCATGCTGTGACTTACGTACACTAAAGACATTCGCTTCGAAACGTCACGTGCAATGACTGTCGCCGTGAAAGAGGCCTGCTTGATGAGGTGCAGTGAAGTGGTTAGTTGGGCGAGTTGGTAGTTAGTGAGGTGCGCTATGTTTATGGAAAAGCCGATGAGTCTCATTCCCTACAGTCCCTGTACGGGCAGCTGAGAAGATCACGGGTCAAAGGGGCTCATATCTGGACGACGATTCATCGGCATATGTTGAAAGCACCCTGAGGAGGTTTCTGAGATTGCCTAAATATGGCGATAACTCACTCTGCGGGTTTTAAGCATCTTAGAAATCCCGAAATCATGTAAAGCATCTAGCGGAGTGCAACATTTGGTTTCCTTGATTGATCGGAGGAGGATTGCAACCAGAACATTTGATCAGTTTGGACGTGTCATAAACAGTACCATTAGCATCCCATCTGCAGGAAACTATACGTGTTCCCTCAATCGTCTTGGACAAACAAGCAAGAACCATTTAGCGAGAATATTTTTTTTTATTATTTTACGAAAAAGAAAGAGGGGTATATAAGGCAATACAGACGACACAGGCTTGTGTCATCTGTATTGTCTATTATGAAGCTATTTCTTTTCCACGATGTTTACACCAAGACGTTCAACCATCAAAACAAACTTTTTTCTTTTTGTTGGTGTGCATGTGTGCTTTGTTTGCGACGAGAAGAATTTGAGTGCTCAGTTTCTGTACATTCAAGGTCACTTGCATGGTCCAAACCTTTATCTCGTAATGGTTGCTCAAGGGCAGTGTTTTTGTTGTTTCCCAGCAAGAACGTCATAGGTTTGACCCTTAAGGGGGCTTCGAAGTTGACCGAGGTGTCTTCTCTATATGAAAGGGTTCGGTCTTGAATAAACTTAGCCGCTTACTAAGACATTGTATGCTGTTCCTCTCTTTTGTGTTCTGTTTTCCTTGCCTTTCTGAGGTTAAGTTACCTCAATCTTGCGTCGCCGTAAATCACTTGGCGACGGTGTATCTCTCGCCTGCGGTAAAGAAGAGGCGCACTCTTTTGATGCGCGCCACAGTTTTAAGTTTGCCTCTTCCGCATCTCAACGCCCATGACGCCCCCCCCCCCCCCCCCCCCCCCCCTTTTCCGGGGCAGGTGGGCATTATTCTTCCGAAGACGCAGCTGCGCTCGTTCGCGCTGGTATCGTGGAACTGTTGTGTCAGCGGTAGGGACTGTTAAGATGAGAGGGGGAATGTGGCCATCAGAGGTACAGAGCTCCGTTGTAGACCCTTTGGGCAGCGTGCTGAATCAGCCAAGTGCATTATGCGCTGCAGCATATCGCTTAGCCAGCAGGCCAGTGTGAACTTATTCAAAGCACCAGGTTTTAGAGATGGTGAGAGAAGAAATTTAGGAAAGGTAAAAATGATGACCCCTTGACTGTTTCCCCAGTGGTTGAAATTGGGAGATCACGTTTTTATTCTCTTTTTGGAAACCCGAGGCATATATGGTGTATGCAACTTGTTGAATACAGGCCTATTTGGGTAAATTATTTTGGACATTTAATTTAATTACAATTACAACCCCTTTGTTCTAAAAGTAGTTAAATTACAATTCGAATTACTAGGACAGCGAGGCAATAAATTATAAATATGCATTACTTTGAAAGAGAAATTAAGATTCTTTGCGTTTACTTTCTTTGGAGGGCTACGCAGCGTAAATAATGTGTGTGTGCGCGTGTGTATGTGTGTGTGTCTGTGTGTATGTGTGTATGTGTGTGTGCTAAATGCTTTCTGCAGTGAGATGTATTTGTTCATGCATGCGGGAGCGCTATATTTTACGGGATTTTACATTTATCATTTCTTGTACCTTTTTTACCTACTCCAAAAATGGCACGATATAATGCTGGGTGTTGAGTATGGTACGAATCAGTTTTCTTTTGTTTTTTATTTAAAACGCCAACAAGTTTGATAGCGTTAATTTTTCATGGCAGTTTGAAGTAAACGTGATCATGTTCGCAGAAGGTGGCAAAACAGCTTGAACAAGAAAAATACATTAAGACATAGACAGGACAAACACATAGCCAACTACCAACCATTCTTTACTTTTTTCATCTTCTTCAACCCTCGGTATAGGAATGAAATAGTCTCTCGACCATTGCATGCCTACGAAAATAAATTATTTGCTTAACATTTGGAAAGTTCAGAGATACGAAGAAATAACTTAAAATAAAAAAAATTAATAAAAAATAAAAACTGAAAATATGAGAATGAGGCAATAATATTATTTTAATATAAGCACATATCAGCCATACATGTTAACTACTAGTCACTACAGCACATCGCAGATACAGGCAAGCGTGATCGAAGCAATGTCAGCACAATTTTGTGGCCAGAGCTCACTGGAGATATTAATTTTCTTTGTCATGAAGCGTGATTGCAGGGACAGCTAACACGATCATCCGCATTTTCCTCAATAGCTAATGCCTGGATCATCTCTCGTGCGTGTTGATTTCTGTTCCTTGCAAGAATTCTGACGTTGGTAAGGGCCGGACTGCACTCACAACTCCTTCAGTGGGCTAAAAGGTGTCCTGCTGATGTGTTCTTTACTGCCGGTGCGTGCTCTCGAGTTCTGTCCTAATACATCGGCCTGTTTGGCCGATATAGCACTTGCCGCGAGATTGAAGAATGCGGTAGACCGCTCCAGTTTGGCACGGGGTATATCGTGTCCTATGAGCAGTGTTTCACTTTTTCCCCTGGCTGGCTCTCTTATTTACTCGGCGGCACATGGAGTAGGCCTTGTTTGGGGCAGAACAAACCACCTGCCCGTTCTCTCTTCCAGTGATCTTTTTTAAGCACTTTCTTAATCGTTTAAATCTCTTTTTAATATCTCCCATTTCTACGCACTCTTCTTGACCTCACCGACTTCTACCTCCTCTACAAATCTCCACCCATACTTTCCTTCCCATCAACCCCCTCCTTCCTTGCCCCGCGTTGAAAGGGAATTTCCAATTGGTGCTCATGTCTCAAACAAATGTGCGCGCCTCTAGTGGCGCGAGCTTTTGCCCTCACCTTATCGCGCATGACAAGGTGTGGGTAAAAGCTCGTGCCGCTAGAGGTGTGCGCAAAAGTTCGCGTTTTTTTTTTCATTGTTTTATTAATGCTAGTGCTTCTCCGACAAAGTGCAGCGGAAAAGGTTTATTACAACGGAAACGTACAAGAGGCACACACCTCTTCCACCCACAACTTGTATGTCGAAGGAACACACAACACTTGAAATGTATAGCAGGCTTATCGTACTCTCCGCGTGTTTTCCGTTTCTGTCATTTAGTAGGTACCTTGAAATCTACAAACCAACATTATATTATAAACAAACGTTTAGTATCTGTTTTCGTAATGCGAAGAGATCAATGTGTTAATGTCAGGGTCAATTGGAGAAATTCTAAGATGTTTTGACCGAGCATTTGTCTTATATTCTGCCATTGACATCCTGCGGACAATCACATACAAAACAGTTTTGTAATACATTGTTTTAAAAAATTGTAGCAAATATCGATGCAGAAGAAAATTGTTAAAACTTTAGCTTCAAGGATGCCCCTCGCGACGATTTGTATCCAGTGACTTATTTGTTGGTTAAGAAAATATCCTGTAATTGTTTAAAATAATATAGATCATGCTTCTTTTATTCATATGCATGAGCCTCCCAACCAGGTATACAGAGAATGAAAAACATATCACGTAATGTTTCATGAAACAAATGTGTTTCGAAATAAGTACATTAGCCGTCATTGCACTGTATTCAACTATTTTTTTTTTATTTCGATCCAAACACATTTAGGGTATCTGTTCAGCCCTGCACGATCATAAGGTGCTTACCAGCCACGCTTGTAGCGTATACAAGCGTTTGTCCAAGCTTGCTAACATAGCGTACAAGATTACAATAACAAAACTCGCGCCTTCAGATTCATTACAGGCCCTTCGTCTCCTGATATCTACTTATAAGTTCAACACGTGCAGGCGTCTGCAGCCTCAGAACTGTTCGAAAGTCAAAATCTATTTTGCTTTCATACAGTTCTATTTTATTTTTATTATTTACTTTTAACTACTTATACAGAAGAGGTGACAGAGTAAAATGTACGAACTTAACGTTTTTGAGAAAACCTTGGTCTTTGGCTGGTGTAAATAAATTACGCCTAGCGGGAAGCTGAAACTCTTTGTGAATGTGACGCCAGCAGTTTTAAAAGAGCGCGAACGTTTGAAAGCATGGCTTAAACTGGATCAAGATATAAAAAAGAAAGTGGGAAGATACCTAACCACTTCTTATGAGTTGGGAATGCTAAAGCATGAATGTCCAATGAAAGGCCGCGGAGTGATCCGGGGAGTTTTGTGGCTCGAGTAATGTTTTCGAGTTGTGGCAGAAGCACAGGCGACGATGTGGATGCTAGAGGCGGCGCCATGTTCGTCGGCAGCGAGATCAAGCAGAAGGACCGCCGACGATGTGGATGATGGAATCGACGGCATGTTGTTCGGCGGCGAGACGAGCAGAAGCCTCTGAGCACGCACCAACGTGTCCGTTTTAACCGGCGCGGGGCCCATAGTGGCATGGGGTTGCTGCGGTTAGTTTTATCTCCGCGCTGGCTGGATGGATGGATGGATGGATGAATACGGCTGAGCCCTTTGGATCGGGCAGTAGCTTACGCCACCTAGCCATTTTGTCTTACCCTTTAAGCTTAGAATATTTAAATGTGAAAACTATATTCACTCCGTACTGAAAAAAAAAAGTGAGGCTATAAATCCCCCTTGCCATCAGTTAATAAGAAAATGCCTAGTTTTCTCTCGCTTTCTGCCACCATTCACTTAATCTTTGCTTGGTAATCTCTACTGTCTTGAAATCCACTTTTCCTTCGCTGTCTCTAAAACCCAATGACCTTATAAAATCTATGTTGTCTTCGGTATGCATAGGGTGAAGCCCTTTACAGTAGAGTATCAAGTGCTCAGCCGTCTCGTCCTCCTCTCCACAAGCAGCGCACACTGTGTCCATTTCCTGGTACTTCGCTCTGTATGTTCTGGTTCGCAAAACACCTGTCCTTGCCTCAAACAACAATGAGCTTCCCCTAGAATTGTCATAAATGCTTTCTTTGGCAATAACTGTTTTGTTTAATCTATAGCCTTCCAGAGCCTTCTTTGTCTGCATTCGCTCTAGCCACCGATCTCTTTCTGTGGCCTTAACTTTCTTCTTAACTGAGACCTGCTCTTCCGTAACCCCACTATAGCCTAAAAACTTTCCTCTTAATTTCCTAGTGCGCTGTCTCCATTTTGTGTCTATACTCCTCATGTATAAATAGCTGAAAATCTTTCGTGCCCATTGCTCCCCACCCATTTGCCTCAACCGATCCTCAAATTCTATCTTGCTCACAGCTTCCCTGCCCTCAAATGACGCCCATCCCATGTCTCCTTGTACTCCCTGGTTTGGTGTTTTGCAATGTGCCCCCAAAGCCAGCCTACCTACTCCACGCTGTTTTATTTCTAGTCTTGCATGCACTTCGGATTTCATGCATAGCACTGCGTTTCCAAAAGTCAAGCCAGGCACCATGACCCCTTTCCAAATCTCTCTCACCACCTCATACCTGTTGTAATTCCAAAGTGCTCTATTTTTCATTACAGCCGCATTTCTGTTGCCCTTACCTATTATATACTTTTCATGCTCACTGAGATATTCTGCACCACCACATATCCATACTCCTAGATACTTGTATTTACTAGCTCTCTCAACTGTAATATTCTGTATCTTCAGTCTCTCAACATCATCATTGTTAAAAATCATGACTGCTGATTTTTCACTACTGAATTCTAAACCTAATTCCTCTCCTTCCCTACCACAGATGCTCATTAATTCCTGCAAATCTATCCTGTTGTTAGCCATTAGTACTATATCATCCGCATATATCAGTCCCGGTAAGGATTGCTGAATTGTTTGTCCTAGCTTACTGTACGAAAGGTCAAATCCAAGCCCACTCTTCTCTAGTCTATCCTCCAATCCTCTCAGATACAACATAAACAGCAAAGGCGATAATGGGCACCCCTGCCTAAGGCCTCGTCCTATTTCTATTTTCCCTGTTGCCTTTCTTTCCCGTGTTATAATCAGCTTATTATCTTTGTAAATGTTCCTTAATATTGCTGTTAGTCCTTCATCTGGGTTTAAGCTCTCCACTATGTCCCACAGAGTTTTTTGGTTCACATTGTCATAGGCACCCTTGATATCCAGAAATGCCACAGCTTGCTACAAAGGTCAAACTTTGAAAGGGTCTATTTAGCTTGCAAGAAGCACTGTTCGTAGCTTGAGCATTACATTCTACTCCTGTTTTATGCTTTGCACTCTATTACCTTGAAGGAATATTTTCCTGGGCGTCCACTTCCGCTACCAAATAAGATGAAATGAGCAAGTAAGGAGAAGCACGGAAATTCCTCCCAGTGGATGAGGGAAAAGGGACACAAATGGTTATTGTTTATTATGCCCTAGTTACCCAGAGCGAAAAATCGACACTGATAAGCAATAAAATCCGCCCCTGCTCGTTTCGATCTGTATGAGCATCGTACCGGCGTGCGGTCGTGTATCACTATGACGTGGTGCACATTAAAGAAACCAGGCTAGCGGTTGTACTGCACTGGCTATATTGTTCGTCTGCCGCTGAGCGACAAGTCGCCAGTTGAGGCACACTAACGTTGGGCTGTATAAACATACACCCAAGCAGAAATGAAGCACTCACATAAAGGTATTTGTGATAGGCTTGCTGTCTCTCAGTGTTTTTGAAGTAAACATGAGCAATTGGAAGCCTGCCAAAGATATATTCGCGTGCATGTTTCATTTGCTTGAGGCTTGTCTGTGTTGATTGGCTCTATTGATCACACTGGTTCGGCTTGGGCATGAGTTCATCTATCCCGCAACACCCAGAGCCGCAGTGCAACCGGGAGCTCGCGCTGTTACTTCGAAGCATGCTCTTCAACGCGTACCAGGACCAGTACACCGTGGCCGCCGTAGCCAGCGGTAACGCTCTTCTAAAGGTCCACTCCCTACGCACATTTGCGTTTGAGAGTGTTTAAGTGAGTTTGACTGTGTTGCGTCAAGAAACGAAAGCGAGTGACCGGCACATTTGCGCTTCGTTTGAATCGTGGAATCCAATTCAAGGAATAGCTTGGCACGCAACATGAGAATCAAGGGTGTTCTGGTTTCTCGCAGCCTCGACGCAGTCAAACGCACTCATACGCAACTGTGCGTAAGGGACTTTGGCCCATAAACTTAGTTGCGTTTAGAGCGTTTGGGTGTGCTTGACTGCGATGTGGCTACTTAAAACCAGATCTGCCGGTGACTCGCTTCCGTTTCTCGGCGCAGCCCAGTCAAACGCACTAAAACGCAACTGTGTGTATGGGCATTTAAACACCCTTTTATGCCTGGGATTTATTCTAACTGATTGTCAAATCTGGTTTCGGCAGCACTTGCAAACATCGATCTTTTTCCCGTGTAATCAGGGAACACGGCCCATTTTACTGATGTAACGCATAAAACCAATATTTTCGTATGCAGGACAGGTATGTATTTGTTTGTGATCGTATGTGCAGGCGCAACAAACAAGCATGCAGTCCGTACAATTAATGCCTGTGAGTTCCATCTAGGGGGTGATAACGATCATACAATGCGATATAACGTGGGGCAGTGATAATGTACAGCGAAGCATCAAGAAGAATGGGTCTAAGTTGATTGTACGTTTGTGGAAGCTTTGCGACAAAGTCGCTGAACCTCGGGTTGGTCGCTAATGGGCAAGTTAGTTATTTTATAATAATAATAATAATAATAATAATAATAATAATAATAATAATAATAATAATAATAATAATAATAATAATGATAATAATAATAATATTAATATCTTTATTTGGCTCTGGAGAGCGGCATTCAAAAACGTTTGCAACATTCAAGAAGTGCCGACCAACGTAGCCATCAATTGTAATTCTGTTGTGTGTATGTTTACGCATCGGGAAGTTAGTAAGCCCCCAAAGGCGTCTGTTGAATATTTCGGAGATAAAAGCCAGTGCAGTGTACCGCTGCTAGTCTGACGGCTTTAACTTGCATCACGCAATAGTGATACACCACCGCACGCCGGTACGATACTCATCCACATTGAAACGGGCAGGGGCGGGGTATTGATTCCACGGTTACAGTGGCCTAGAATGTAGGGGCAGTGTAAAAAGCGTCGGCGGCGCCCCATCGGCCGTGTGAAGCCAGAAGTGCAGACTGCCGCGAGTGGCGCTGTTGTCGAAATCCGGAGGACATGGCTACTGTAACATGGGATATGGCGTCGCGTACGTTCTCAGATGGTTTCTCTGGTGTCTATGGTCATTTTCGCAATTTGTTTTCGTGAATTTTAAGTGATTGGCATTGTGATTACATAGGTTCGAGTCGTGTCGCTAAGCAATGAAAACGAAGAGAAAGAAAACGGATGCGCACCTCTACGCGCCAGCATGCCGGACTTACCCCGGTTTTCACTATATTTGCCCAAGTAAGCTTTAAACATTAATTTATAGACGTCGAAACACTCATAAAGCATACATAGGCCACAGTAATGAACAGCTAAAATCAAAAACAACTACGCTTGGCGCGAACTTCGCTGGCAGGAGTGCTCCGGAATCGAACACCAGCGCTACCTGGAAGGTTCTACGCGAAGCGCTTCACCTGGAGGCGTGCTATTTTTCCACTACTCGAAATCTAGTTCAATGTACCACGATTAGTGGGCTTTGCATTGCTAGCTTTTGCTATACGTGCTACCGATCACCGAGCCCTCAGCCATCGCGGTAGATTGCGAGCTCGAGAAAAAAATAACAAAATATCAGGTTTGAGGCAATTAGTACTAGTGTCGCAATCTTGTTTAGCACGTTGAAAATAAAATGAACAGGGCCAGTTTATTTACACAAAGTCGGAAGTACAAAAATATTTAGTTTTGTCGTCATGGTATAAAACTTAAGACTGGGGGCACCTGTTGTACGCACGGCCAAACATTTTCTCACATTTCTCTTCTAAGTGAATTTATTTTTAACCCCAAAACAGTCAACAAGGTCATATTTCTGGATTTTAAACAAAATTTCCAGCACCCTCAAGGAAAATTCCAAGGGCTATACGACCCTCATCACGTCTTCATAATTGATCTCCTAAAGAATGAATACTCTTGTGCATTCCTGAAACTCAGGAGCGGGTGAAAGTGTGAAACCCCCAGCGCATGGCGGTTAGGTCATTTTTTGAGTGTTCATAACACTTTTTATGTATCCTGCAGTTATAAAGTTAATGCGAAATTAAAGAACTATTTTTCAAATATACCTTAATGTCTCAATATTACAATTATTTGCAGCTGTTAGGTTATTATTCAGATTTTATTGAAGCAGTCTCTAATATTGAAAAAAAAAGGATTTCTCGAATTATAACCTTCCATCGTCCACGATAATTTACGTAAACGGTTGGTTCAATATAATGTATTAAAATGTAAGCAAGGAACTGTAGAGATAATGTATATTTTAAAATAAAAAATAAAGTTTAAGCTGCTGTTATTTCATCGTGTTATAGAAACGGAATCACGTCAACTAATCAAAATTGCGAGACATTAAATTACGAAGCGTCTTTCGCTATTTGATTTTTCAGAGCTCCCATATCAATATATCACACCTGAAGAATGTTATGACCCCAAACACTTCTAGTTCAGTTACGGCAAGTTGTAGGTTCTTAATATAAAAAAGCGGAGGGCGGCACTTGTTGAAGAATAGCTTGATGGGAATTTGCAGTCCTGTGCTAAAGTCATTGAATCCTGGGAAAGTAACGCCAAGCTTCCAATATGGTTGCCATCTTGGTCCGTGAAACGATCAATTTCTCCGTGACCCCTCCGTTCTTAGTGAGGCAATCTAAATTCGCTGGTGACGGGTAGCTTTATGGAGAAGTTTCTTGTATACCGGTATTTTGCTATCCACACACTGGTGAAACAAGCGTACATCTTTGTACCACCACCACATGCTGTGTTGGTGCTTGGAAGCACTGAAAAATATTTTAACTGTTTTGAAATACGCAAGAAGAACTATATAATTCTAAGAGATCCGTGAAGATGGGAACGATATATTGTCACGAATGACGAGGTGACAAAAGAACGGAATAACTGAGAAAACTGAAACGTTTAATGGGGCGAACTTGTGCCGAGAAATAAAAGGAAAAAGAAAAAAACGAAAGAGCGTCGCGGGCGTCGAAAGCGGCGAAGCAGCAGGATCGAACGCTGAGGCGAAACTGACTCCAGCTTGCCACGCGGAGCCGCTTTTGTACACGCGCGGGCTTCTGGAGCATTCGGCGTAGAAGGTTCGGTGCCTAGAACATTCTAACCACGAATCAGCAAGACGGTTCTCGAATTTACCAGAACGTCAAATTACAGTGTCAACAAAAATGCGTAGCCGCGGCCAGGAATCGAACCCTGGCTTTTCGCGTAGGAGACAAGCGCGATAACCGTTCGGCCACGCACGCGCTGCCTACTTGGCAAGCTGCACGCGCGGCATTACTCCCCCCTTTAAAAAGTGCATCGCCCCGATGCAGAACAAAACAAAGCAAACAAAAAGAACGGTAAGCTAAAGAGTCATTTAGAACACATAAGGTCCACAGTCCTATCGAGCGTAGTTTGGCTTCATGCGCACGACGTGGACGACTTCAGGTCGTGGAGGGCGGCGTGATGAAGTCCGTGTTCCGTCGGGCATCACCTCGTAGTTAAGATCTACAAGTCGACGAAGTACCTTGTAGGGTCCAAAGTACCGTTTTAGGAGTTTCTCGCTGAGACCGCGTCGTCGTATCGGGGTCGAAACCCACACACGGTCTCCGGGCATGAAGCGAACGTCGATCCGGCGAAGGTTGTACCGGGTAGCGTCGACACGTTGTTGATGTTGAATTCGGAGTCGGGCGAGTTGGCGAACTTCTTCGGCTCGTTGAGCAACCACCTGGGCGTCGGGTATTTCTGCCACTTTTCTGCCATGCACCAGCTGAAATGGTGTTACTCCTGTGGTCTCTTGCACGGCCGTGTTCTAGGCAAATGTGACGTACGGCAACACCTCGTCCCATGTCTTGTGCTCCACGTCGACGTACATGGAGATCATGTCGGCGATGGTCTTGTTGAGTCTTTCCGTCAGCCCGTTGGTCTGCGGGTGGTAGGCCGTGGTGCGACGATGGCTGGTGGGGCTGAGACGAAGGACTTCCTGTGTCAGCTGGGCCATGAACGAGGATCCACGGTCTGAGATCAAGACTTCGGAGGCGCCGTGCCGGAGGACAATGGACTCGATGAAAAACTTGGCGACTTCAACAGCCGTTCCTGATGGAAGGGCTTTTGTCTCGGCGTATCGTGTGAGATAATCGGTTGCGACGATTATCCATCGGTTTCCTTGCGTCGAGGGTGGGAATGGGCCAAGTAAAGGCCGGTTCTCACATGAAGCGAAGCGCTGATGTAGCGCTCCTCACGTGCCGTCAGCTACTTATCGCCTGCCACGAGCAACAGTTTTGGCGGTGCGATACAAAGCTGGTGAACGCTCCGGTCAGCACGCGCTTAGCGCGAGGTTAGCGCTATGCTTGTAGCGCTCCGCTGCATGTGTGAACAGGCCTTAAGTCCATTCCGATTTGCTGGAATGGGGCAGATGGTGGCGCAATAGGCTGAAGAAGTCCTGCCGGTCTCGTCGGTGGTTTTTTTCGTCGTTGACACTCGTGGCAAGATCGGGTGTAGTGGTGCACTGTCTTCGCAAGCTTGGGCCAGTAGTATTTTTCGCGTATCCTGGCAAGAGTTCTGCTGTAGCCAAGGTGTCCCGCCGTCGGGTCATCGTGGCAGGCTTAAAAAATGTCTTCTCGAAGACTGGAAGGGACCACCAACAGCCATGCAGTGTTGTTGTCGCTGAAGTTCTCCTTGTAGAGCACACCTCATCGGAGGGAGAAGGTTGGCAGTGTTCGTACAAAACCGCGGGGAACGGCGCTTCCTTGTCCCTCTAGGTGCTCGATGAGTGCTCGCAGCTCAGGGTCGTCTCGTTGGAGTGCTGCTATGTCGCTGACATCCAGAGCGCCGAGGAAACACTCATCGTCGTCCTCTTTGGTGCAGGCAGGAGCGGCCTTGACTGGAGCCCTTGACAGACAGTCGGCGTCATTGTGCTTCCGGCCTGACTTGTACACCACGGTCATGTCGAACTCCTGCAGTCGTAGGCTCCACCGGGCGAGGTGTCCGGAAGGGTCCTTCAGATTCGCCAGCCAGCAGAGCGAGTGGTGGTCTGTGACCACGCGAAAAGGACTTCCATACAAATATGGGCGAAACTTTGTTATTGCCCAGACGACAGCGAGGCACTCCTTTTCAGTAGTTGAATAGTTCCTCTCCGCGTTAGACAGCGTCCAACTTGCGTATGCGATGACTCGCTCTGCGCCGTCCTGCATTTGGACTAGTACCGCACCCAGTCCGGTGTTACTGGAGTCGGTGTGGATCTCGGTTTCAGCAAACTGGTCGTAGTGGCCAAGAATCGGGGGCGTCTGGAGTCTTCGTTTGAGCTCGTCGAATGATCTCTGGTGCTCTTCTGTCCACTCGAACTTTACGGCGTCCTTCGTGAGGTGTGTCAGCGGTGCGGACAGCTTGGCGAAGTCTCGAACAATGCGCCTGTAGTAGGCACAGAGTCCGAGAAATCTTCACACGGCCTTCTTGTCAGACGGCGGCGTAAATGAAGCTACGGCGCGGGTCTTCTCGGGGTCAGGTAGAACACCTTCGTTGTTCACGACGTGGCCAAGGAACTTTAGTTCCCCATAGGCGAACCGACACTTTGTTGGCTTGAGGGACAGGCCGGCGGTCTTGATGGCTTGAAGCACGTCTCGATGTCGTCTGAGGTGTTCGTCGAAATCTCGTGAGAATACCACTACATCGTCCAGGTAGACGAGGCAGCTCTGCCATTTCAGACCTCCCAGCACGGTGTCCATGACGCGCTGGAAGGTGGCTGGTGCAGTACAAAGTCCGAACGGCATCACTTTGAATTCCTACAGTCCGTCGGGAGTGACGAAGGCAGTTTTCTCCCGGTCACGTTCGTCAACTTCAATCTGCCAGTAACCACTCTTCAGGTCCATCGACGAAAAATATCGAGTTCGGCGCAGTCGGTCTAACGTATCGTCGATGCGGGGGAGCGGATAAACGTCCTTCTTCGTCACAGCGTTCAGTCGACGATAGTCCACGCAGAACAGCAGGGTTCCGTCCTTCTTCTTTACAAGCACGACTGGGGACGCCCATGGACTTCTTGAGGGTTGAATGATGTCGTCGTCGAGCATCTCCTGAACTTGATCTGGAATCACTCTCCTTTCCTTTAAGGAGACTCGATACGGCGACTGGTGAACAGGGAGTGCGTCGTCGTCGGTAATAATGCGATGTTTCGCCATTGGTGTTCGGCGAACTTTCGATGTCGCGGCAAAACAGTCACTGTATTCGGCGAGGAGATCAACCAGTTGCCGGCGCTTCGAAGCTGGGAGCTCGGGGTCGATGTCGAGCGGCGGCGGCGTCGTGCTCTTCTGCTGTGGCGACGAGGTTTCCTCTGAGACTGCGGTGACCACGGCTGGCGTCTGAAGCTCCTCGACGTAGCCCATGGTGGTACCCTTCGTTAGGTGCTGCGGTTCCTCTCGAAAGTTTGTCACGAGAACAGTTGTTCGTCCTTCTTGAAGATCCGTTACGCCTCGTGCGACGCCAATTCCTTTTTCAAGGAGCAGTTGAACGCTGCCTTCCAGAAGAGCTTCACCGTGCATGGCTGCGTCGGTTATGACGGTGACGAAAACACTCGACCGCGGCGGCAGATTCACTTGGTCGGCTATAACTCGGATCGCGGATGACGTCGTGTTGGCCTCCACCGGGGGCAGGACAGGCTTTCGCAGCGTCAACTGGTTTGCCCCGAGGTCGATGACGGCGCCATACTCGCAAAGAAAGTCCATTCCGAGGATAACGTCCCTCGAACAGTCTTGCAGAACGACGAACTTGACAGGGCACGTCTCACCGTGGATCTCGACGCGAGCAGTGCATCTCCCGACTGGTGTGATGAGGTGTCCTCCGGCGGTTCTTATTTGTGGTCCATCCCACGGCGTCATGACTTTTCGAAGGCGGCGGGAGAGCCTCCCACTCAAGACTGAGTAGTCTGCTCCGGTGTCCACGAGTGCTGATGCGTCGTGGCCGTCGATGACGACGTTTAGGTTATTGGACACCGTTGCAGGGGCGTCGTTTCGGTCTCTGGTAGCGTTCGAGTGGGGGCCCTCCGACGTTCGTGGAGGATCTTGACGTCGGTCGTCTTCGGCAACTCCACCTCCAGGGGTTGCCGCGCCTAGTTTCCCCGGCGAGGAGCGAGGGGTGACAGGCTTTCACGTCGGGGTCGGTGCATCGGCGAAGCTGGACGTCGCGGCGACGGCGACCGGAACTCTCGGCGGGACGCAGGCTCGGGGGTCTGAGGTCGTCGCAAGTACTCGTCGATCTCCCGAGGTCGTTCACCATAACGGGGGCGCGGGTCGTTCGGGTGGAACCCGCGCAGCCCAAGTCGTCGGTATGGGCATCGGAGGTAGGTATGGTCTGCTTCCCCGCAATGGAAGCACAGAGGGCGTCGGTCGGGCGTTCGCCACACGTCGGTTTTCCGGGGTGCGCGAGGCTCCGGGCGGGCGTACTGCACCGGGTCGTCGTGGCGTCTGTCGGGTTGCGGCGCAGGAGATTCACGTCGGGGCGGCGCGACATAGGTGCGAGGAGGAGGCGGTGGCCGTCGGGCCACTGCGGCGTAAGTCAACGTGGGCTCCTCGGTGGCTGCCACGACGACGGGAGCCTCTGGTTGGATGGCTCTCTGGACTTCTTCCCGCACAACCTCGGCGATGGAAAGCGAGGCCGGGCGTGCGGCAGCGGGCAGCAGCATCCTCAATTCCTCCTTGACGACTTCACGGATAATGTCACGGATGCCGGGGAGGGTGGTGCCCAGGTCGGATCCAGATGTCGCCAGAGAAGTTACGCCAGGGTGTCGTTGGTAGTGTCTGGCGCGGGCTAGCAGGGCCCGTTCCATATTTGTCGCCTCCGTGACGAACTCGTCGACTGTTGTCGGGGGATTCCGGATGAGACCGCCGAAAATCTCGCTTTTCACACCCCTCATCAGGTGGTGCAGCTTCTTCTCCTCGGTAGCCTGAGGATCGGCGCGGCGCTCAGGCGGAGAACATCCTCGACGAAGCTGGTGATGCTCTCATTTAGGCCTTGGGTTCTTGTTCGCAGGAGATCTTCGGCCCTCTCACGTCGGTGTTGGCAGGCGAACGTCTTCTTCAGTTCTTGCTTGCACAGCTCCCACGACGTCAAAGAAGCCTCGTGGTTTTCCAGCCAGTGCCTCGCAGTTCCTTCCAGCGAAAAGTAAAGGTTCTGCAAGGAGTGCTCAGCTGACCACCCGTTATGTCGGGCCACACGTTCATACTGTTGCAGCCAGTCCTCGATGTCCTCGTGGGCGTCTCCGTGGAAAGGCGTCGGAGTTTTGGGTGCGACGGGCAGGTATACGACGGTGGCGGTGGACGGGTTCTGCGACGACTGGCTTTCCATCGTTGGCCTCGTTGGCTGCTTAGTCTTGGGCGGCAGAGGTCCAAATTCCGGGTGTAGGCCTTGGGTACGACAACTGAACCGGATCTCGGAAGTGCTTTCGTTGGTTCTTCGTGGGCTTGGCGTCGGACTTGCACTGCGGGCCCTCGGAGGGGTACGCGGCAGGGGCATGCGGTACCCCGCACCTCCACCAAAATGTCACGAATGACGAGGTGACAAAAGAACGGAATAACTGAGAAAACTGAAACGTTTAATGGGGCGAACTTGTGCCGAGAAATAAAAGGAAAAAGAAAATAACAACAGAGCGTCGCGGGCGTCGAAAGCGGCGAAGCAGCAGGATCGAACGCTGAGGCGAAACTTACTCCAGCTTGCCACGCGGAGCCGCTTTTGTACATGCGTGGGCTTCTGGAGCATTCGGCGTAGAAGGTTCGGTGCCTAGAACATTCTAACCACGAATCAGCAAGACGGTTCTCGAATTTACCAGCACGTCAAATTACAGTGTCAACAAAAATGCGTAGCCGCGGCCAGGAGTCGAACCCTGGCTCTTCGCGTAGGAGACAAGCGCGATAACCGTTCGGCCAAGCACGCGCTGCCTACTTGGCAAGCTGCGCGCGCGGCAATATACGTTGATTGCAAACACTGTGTCAAAGATGTTTATATTGGCGAGGAACGCTTCCAGTACGAGGATGCTTTATGGTGATCTTGGCGCGACTGATTTAGAACGACCCTCTGGAAGCTTCGAAGACTTGAATGGACCAAGATGGCGATTTCCATGGCAACGCTGACAGATTATATCTGTCCTCGGTCCAACGTTTTTTTCGTCTACAACCCCAACCGGACGTCTCTGTCCGGGGTTGCTTCAGGTGCGTCATGCACCCGGTGTCTCCCCCTCAGCCAACGAAGGCTCTGACCCTCGACGTCTCCTGCCCGCCGGGCGCGTCTGTGGATTCCATCTTCGACGCGGCCACGGGCATTGTCGGCACTGCCGAATTGTTTTCTTTACAACACCTGGGAGCAAGCAACTTCCAATTGTCCGTCACCTCGTCGTCGGCCATGAGACGCATCGTCAACGCCGGAGCCCTGAGCATTGGTGGAACCCTCGTTCCAATCATCCCCGTCGGGTCGCAAGTCACAGCCATGACATGCCTCTTCTTGCCGGTCTACGTCAAGAGCGAAGCACTCGCCGCTGCCCTGGCACCTTACGGGAAGGTCCTGGACATCCGATTTGGGGTGTACCAAGACCACCCTACCCTGCGGACGGGCACGCGCTACATACGCATGGAGATGAAAGAGTCGACGCCTGTTATGAATTTCCTCCGCGTCTCCGGCCATCGGGAACCTTTGACTACCGCGGCCTCCGACGCGTATGCCGACAGTGCCAGTGGGAGGGCCACATCAAGGCGGCCTGCAATGTGTCCTACTGCACCCGCTGCGCCGCTTTTGGCCGCGACTCCGCCGGATGTGCGGCCGGTTGCAGACGTTGCGGGGCGGCCCACGTGACGGTGGACTCGTCCGTGGCCGGCCAAAGTCTACTCCTCCGTCCTACTTGTCCGTGGCCGGCCAAAGCCTGGACGAGTTCCCAGCCCTGGCATTGACCCCTCGGGATGGACCCCCTGCCACCCCTTCACCTGCAGCGTCGAAAAAACCCGCCCCGACAGCCGCCGTCGGCCCCACCGAGTCTACCGTGCCCTCCCCGTCCGAGTCCACCGAGACAACCTCGCCTGCTACCGCCATGGCCGCTACCGCCATGGCCATAGGCCCGTAGCTCTCAAGTAGAGTGCCTTCATACACACGCGCACTTTTGCTTGAGTGGTGACATCTCAGCCATTTTCACGCCCAATCGTTTTTTTTTTATGCATTTTGAAGTGCGTACAATACGGTGTTACTCAGCTCGAGCGCGCAGCTTTGGCTAATGCATAGACGCCATTTTATCGCCCAAGTCACGCACCGAGTGCGCGAGAGCGTCACGCGCTGGCACATTCAGTCCAACAATGGATGTCTTCACCCTGAGACAGACAGACATGTAGGCACCCTACTCTCAAGTTTTGAGCAGCGCTCCAGGCGAGAAGAATAGAATATTTGGCTCGCGTTTTGAACATGCGTCGATACGCTTCCCCACCACAATGTTTTATGCTCTGTTCCATTCTAAGTGTCAGCGAGGCTACAAGAGCGAGCTGCGAGCTTTCAGCGTCCCTGCCAAGCACGCGCGCTCGTGCAGTGCGAGCATCGTTCAGGAGGACGTGCTTTAGCGAGTAGCTTCGGCTTCGCTATCACGTACCGTGAAACATACGTGCTCGCGGAAGCTATGAAAGAAAGCAAAAATGAAAGGAATGTTTAATGGGACGCTGCGGCTGCGAGCTGCATAATTTTTTATTTATTTTTTTGTTTTTTTAGACGTTTTGTTACCGCGCATCTACAGATGCTGACAGATCGCTTGCAATCGAACGAGGGACGTGCAAAATCGAACGTTAAAGAGCCAGCTGGATGGTGTAGCCAGCATAACATAGGCCTCCTGCGCTGAAGCTTTGAACAAACTGTAGCGCCCTCATTTTGGGTAGTACAAGCTCACTTGATTGAGCCTCGCACTACTTATGGCACGTTGGTTGAGCTTTTTTAATTCTGTCTTGTCCTGAAGAACGAAAAAACACTTTTGGACGCCAGAAATTGGCCAGACTCAACGCCGCAAGACAACCAGAAGTGCCAAATTCATGACACCACCGCTAGGGAACGCGTCTCTTATCTCTGAGTGGTGACGTCAAAACACCTGTGAAGCGACGCTTTAGTTTTTTTTTTCTTTGTCATGTCTAATTTGGAACGCGCGGAACGGCTGTTCTTGGCTCACGCGCTTAGCGTCTCAGCTTTGACGGCGTTCGAATTTTTGTTGCTTCTTTGTATTTTCATCGTGATCTCGCGCTCGGCACCAGAGCTGGCACGCTTCTGCATGCGTGACAGTTTGAGACGCTGAAGTTTGTACTACCCAAAACAAGGCCTAACAAGTCCCTTTTCGCAGCACCCCCTGGGGAACGCAGGAGGCCCCTCTTCCGGACGCGCTCGCGCCCCCTGCCCCAGAGCAACGGGTCTATAGGCAAGTAGCTCTCAAGTTTTGAGCAGCGCTCCAGGCGAGCAAAATATATTTGGCTCGCGTTTCCATACGTAGGGTGCCTTCATGTACGCTTTGCTTAGGGTGGTGGCATATCGCCATTTTGTCCCACACGTATATTTTTATGTTTTGTTCAGAAGCGCGTGAAAGAGCGGGTCCCTGCACGCGCTCGTGGCGCTGACTGTGCTACGGCGACATTTTGTTTCCGTCGATTTCTTTGTATTTTACCCGTGAGCGCGTGCTGTCAGCATCGGGTACTACAAAGGGTGGCATCACCTAGGGTGCCTCAATGTCCTTCTGTTTAGGGTGATGCCACCCTTTGTAGTACCCGATGCCGACAGCACGCGCTCACGGGTAAAATACAAAGAAATCGACGAAAACAAAATGTCGCCATAGCACAGTCAGCGCCACAAGCGCGTGCAGGGACACGCTCTTTCACGCGCTTCTGAACAAAAAAGGAAAATAAAAGTGTGGGATAAAATGGCCGGCATCACCCTAAACAGAAAGACATTGAGGCGCCCTATCCATACGCTTCCCCACTACAGTTCTTTATACTCCGTTTCATTCTAAGTGCCAGCGTAGCAGAGGCTACAGGAGCGAGCTGCGACCTTTCAGCCTCCCTGCCAAGCACGCGGGCTCGTGCAGTGTGAGCATCGTTCAGGAGTACGTGCGTTTGCGAGTAGCTTCGGCTTTGCTATCACGTAAAGTGAAATATACGTGCTCGCGGAAGCTATGAAAGAATGCAAAGATGAAAGGAATGTTTAATAGAACGCTGCGGCAGCGAGCTGCATAATTTTTCATTAATTTAATTAGTTTTTTTAGACGTTTAGTTACCGCGCATCTACAGATGCTGACAGATGCTTGTATTCGAACGTGATACGGGCAAAATCGAACGTTACAGAGCCACCTGGATGGTGCAGCTAGCATAATATGGTCGCGTTTTGGGTAAGTATTGCGGACGCACTCGCGCCCCCTTCCTCAGAGCAACGGGTCTATAGGCCCGTAGCTCTCAAGTTTTGAGCAACGCTCCAGGCGAGAAAAATAGAATATTTGGCTCGCGTTTCGAACATACGTCAGTACGCTTCCCCACTACAGTTTTTTCTACTCCGTTCCATTGTAAGTGCCAGCGTAGCAGAGGCTACAAGTGCGAGCCCCGAGCTTTCAGTGTCCCTGCCAAGCACGCGCGCTCGTGCAGTGCGAGCATCGTTCAGGGGAACATGCTTTAGTGAGTAGCTTCAGCTTCACTGTCACGTAAAGTGAAACATACCGGCTCATGGAAGCTATGAAAGAACGCAATAAAACAAAGCTGAATGGGACGCTGAGGCCACGAGCTGCATAATTTTTCTTTTTTCTTTTAGTTTTTCTTTTTTTAGACGTTCTGTTATTGTGTGTCTACAGATGCTGACAGATGCTTGCATTCGAACGTGGCACGTGCAAAATCGAACGTTACAGCGCCGCCTGGATGGTGCTGCCAGCATAACATGATCGCGTCTTGCGGACGCGCTCGCGCCCCCTGCCCGAGAGCAACGGGTCTATTAGCCCCGAGAGCGAACACAAGCGTCGCTGTGGTCGGCCTTCCACGATTGGCCGAACGCTGACTATGACGTCGGAAAGGGGATTTAGCATTGACGAAATAAGAGGAGTGAAAGAACTTTAATTTTGACGGTGTTGGCAGTGTTCCTTTAAGAGTACAACGATTTCAAGCTTCCACCATGCTATTTACAAACACCATCGAACTTGTTGTTTGCAAGGAAATGACGTCACAAAGGGGAACCATAGGAGGGCGCCACCAAAACTTCTCGCCGCTGGTGAAGATTCGAACGCGCCAGCAGCCATGCTTTCGAACACGCCGGCAACCACATTTTTGACCGACGCTAAGCCCAGCGTTCCACTCCCCTCAAGCTCCCGCTCCAATGAAGTGCCGATACAACTCGAGCCCTCACTGCGCCGGAATCTCAGTCTAGCAGAAGGGTTTCGATTTGGGCTAGTTGGTTGAACATGTTTAGGGGTTAAAAGCGCTAAAAACGACGGACGAGTAAGAGAGACACACACCACAGAGCGCAACTTGCAGCTGGTTTAATGTTGGAAAAATACACGTACCGCAAAACAAACAAGACACACATCCGATTCAGCGGCGGTTGGAAATGAATCGGATGTGTGTCTTGTTGGTTTTCCGGTACGTGTGTTTTTCCAACATTAAACCAGTTGCAAGTTGCGCTCTGTGGTTTGTGTCTCTCTTACTCGTCCGTCGTTTTTAGCGCTTTTAACCCCTAAACATCTCAGTCTAGCCCGAGTCTCAACTGGAGCGACCTCACGAAGGGCTTGGACGAGGAACGCCTCGTCATCCACGAAAGCGCCGGGGACGGCGCCAAAGGAGTGGAAACCCGCTCAAGACCCCGTCACCGAGAACGACGCCACAACGCAAGCCTGGGACCGCGGAGACTTCGCAACAAGGCGGTAAGTTGGGCGAGTTGGTTGAACATCTTCAAACGTGAAAATAGCGCAAAGATTTGACAAAGGACGAGTGAAAGAAGAGCACGGACAAAGCACTGAGTATCAGCTAAAGTTTATTTTCAAGCGAACCAGAAAATAAACACAGGGCGCAGAGAGGAAAGAACCTATCAAGGCACAAAAATACAACCCAACCAACAAGATTTCTACTACGCCATCACTCTCACACGTGCCTGCCATTCTCCTTGATAAAAAAATACTTCATCATCCCCCAAGTGCACCGACGGTGCGCTCACACATTCCAATTCCCCTCCTGATAAAATGAAAAATGCCTCTTCAATCTCTTTGGCGGTCTTACTTTTATTACGCGCCAAGATCGTCAAGTCATTAAATATAGGTACGCAGCCGAACCTACTGCAATGTACCACTAAGTTGCCAGCGGGGGAGGAACGGAGATAAAAGGAAAGCTCCCTTGCCCTCACGTTCACGCACCTCCCCGTTTGTCCAATGTACACTCTACTACATATGAAGGGGATCTGACACAGCACCCCTAGTGCGCATGGTACAAAAGGAGTGCGGTGGTTGACATCACATTGCAAATCACTAGTACTCCCTCGGTTAACAGCAGAGCACAGTCGTGACCGCTTTAGGGGTGCTGAAAACACCACTGGCACGTTATACTTGTGCGACCCTCTCTTAACCTGATGGGAGAGGGCGTGGACATAAGGCACCAGCACCGCTCTTGTTGTCTTTTTTTTCTAACGACAGGACTGCGTCCGCCCCTAAATACCTTTATGAGGGACTCTGCTACACCCACTATCAACGTCAGAGGGTATCCCGCCGATCTTAGCTTAGATACCTGAAACAATAGACTGTTCTCACAGCTATGGTGGCATGTCTTCAGCAGAGAAGCCCTCATACACGCCGCAGTAACCGCCCTCTTCACAAGCTTAGAAGGCGCTCAACCGAATGGAAGAGCCCCCTTCTTTGAACGTGGCTCATAGGACCAACATGTATGCGACGGCTGCATAGTAAGCCTCTGGTCCAAAAACTGTAGTAAAAATCTTGTCTGTTGGGTTGTATTTTTGTGTCTTGATAGGTTCTTTCCTCTCTGCTCCCTGTGTTTATTTTCTGGTTTGCTTGAAAATTAAACTTTAGTTGATAGTCAGCGCTTTGTCCGTGCCCTTCTTTCACTTGTCCTTTGTAAAACTTTTGCGCTGTTTTTACGTTTGGAGACTTCGTAGCCGCAGTTGCAGCCGACACGGTGGTGCTGAGGAGGGGAAGCGTGTCCTTTACAGCAGCGACGAGTTTGCGACCCCGCAAGGCATCCCACCCGCCGCAGCTCGCCTCAAGCATTTGCGGAACGACTTCTCTACGCCCACTGGAAGCCCCAGCAGCCAGCCATCGTCCGAAACAGCCTCGGATTAACGAAGAGCCGGTGACTCCGTTTCCTCCTCTTCGCGCGGCTACGGGTCCCCACCCTGAATGTCCAGGGGTTCCGCAGTGCGACCAAACAGGTTGAGGTACTCCAGCTTGGCCGGACCGTCGGTTGCGACCTCTTCTTTCTCCAGGAGACAAATTTCGTTAGGCAACGCGACGTCACACTTACATATTGAGGTATTTAGCGCACAAGGTAGAAAGAAGAAGGACAGGACAGAAAAGAGCGCTAAAACCTTGTGCGCTAAATACCTCAATATGTTAGACTACCAACTAGCCCAAATGTCAACTTTACGACGTCACACTCTTCAAGCAACGTTATGCAGTGGATTGGTTTTTTCTCTTTTGCTACTACCCGGAGCTCGGGGATAGGAATTATTATTTTTTGTCGCGCGCTCATGCGGCAAAGTTCGTGCTGCTTTGACCCCGATGGCCGATTCATCACATTCGATTTTTTTCCTGGACGCCACCCGTTTTTGCACCGTGTGTGTTTACGCCCCGGCACATCCCTCGCACTCCACGGCATTCTACAAGACCTTGGATGTTCACTTCCTCGACGTGCGCCACTGCCTGGTACTCGGCAATTTCAACTGCTTCGTCAACTCCCGGGGCGACGTCAGGGGACCTGGGGGGCTATGTTGCGCTTTTTGGACTCCCAGGAGACTAGGGAGAGGGAAGTGACGTCAACAACGCAGCAAATGCAGATTGGATGTTGATTTTGTTTTCTTCTGTCAACATCCAATCTGCGTTTCTCTAGTCGTTGACGTCACTTCCCTCTTCCAAGTCTCCTGGGAGTCCAAAAAGCGCAACATAGCACCCCAGGGTATGGCCACAGTACCTGGAATGCCCGCGAATTGAGACGGCTGAGTGGACATTTCGACTTGGTGGACTGCTGGACCCTTCTCCACGGCGCCACATTCGAGCACACCTGGCAACGTGGTAGGTCAAGCAGCCGCCTGGACAGGGTCTACGTCACCGAGACCCTGGCCTCGGCCGTTCAAGCTTGTGGGGCTGTGGACTTCCCAACCGCCATCGGTCACGTCTCAGACCACCGGCCAGTGCTCGCGGAGCTCTGTCTGGCTCCCTTGACCGGGCACCAACGCTTCTGGCGTTTGGACTCCCGCGTCCTGCGGGACCCGAGGAGCCGCGACCACCTGAAAGACGTTTTGCTCCGGTCTATCCTTGGAGTGAAGCCAGATCCAGCGAACTGGGATCACCTTCTGGAAACCTGGCGAGTGGCATGTGTGGTGGAAGGCCGTGCCTCGCGCCATCTGCAAGTTGAAGAGCTCCGCGACACCTCGCTGTGAATCCGCATCGCACGTCGCGGGGGCGCTGGCACTCCCCTTATGAGGGGGCTACCTGTCGCAACCCCTCTACCGGTATCAACGCCTACTACTTGCGTCGACGACAGCAGCGACAGTTCTTCAGGAAAGGGGCGGACCCTCCTTCCACCCCGAAGTGCTTCACTACACACACCGCACACAGGTGAAGTAGAAGAGAGTCCCGCCCTTTCCAGTTCCTCCATCGACGCCTCCGCCTGGCAGACCTTCTGTTCCAAGCTTTAGCTCCCACTTTGAGGCCCTGGCGACTTTGGAGTCAACGATAGACCGCGCGACCCTGGCAAAGCACCCTTTCTTGCACGACCTCCCCGAAGTTCCACCCACCACTGGCGATCATCTGTTCAAGCCTCCCAATGCAGAGGAGGTTCACAACGCCCTCCTGAAAATGAAGACTGGATCTGCGCCAGGTCCGGAGGGATTCCCGACCGAGTTTTACCGCACATTCTGTGATGTTCTGGGGAAGCATGTCTGTGCAGGTTTCCGCACCTTCTTCACGGAGCTCCGCCTGTCGGAGTCCTTCCGGCAGGGCAGGATAATCCTGTTGCCCATGCCCAAGGAGGAAGGAGACCCCAGCGACCCAGGGGCGTGGCGACCCATCACTTTGCTCAACGCAAGTTACAAGCTGCGTACGCCGACGACATCACACTGTACCTACGCGACGCTGACGACCTTGGCGCGGCGCTTCAGATCTTCACGACGTACGGCTCGCTCTCGGGCGCACGCCTCAACGAGCAAAAGAGCAAAGCGTTATGGGTCAACCAGCCCACCAGACCCAGCCTCCCCGCTCCCGGCGACTGCCGTGGTGAAGATCCTAGGCGTAACGTACAACGCGATGGGAATCTCGCCCGAGATGTGGACCCGCCTTGCGCGCGACATCACGGCAAGTGTGGATCGTGCCCGCGACTACGCTCTCCCCATGGACGAGCGCCGGTACCTGGCCCACTCGGTGTTCTTCTGGCACGATCCACACGAATCAGACAAGTGCGAAGTTCTCGTTCAGATTCTTCTGGGTGGAGAAGATTGAGCTCGTCACCCGTCAAGGGCTCTCCCTCCGGCGCGAGAAGGGAGGATGGGACTTCCCCTGCGTGGATGGCACGCCCGCGCTACTCCAGCTCAAGACCATGCTTATGATCCTACACGAAGCTGAGAACCCGGCCAGATCTCTCGCTCTCTACTTCGTTGGGCACTCCCGCCGAGACCTGGGTGTCGACCTGACCGGCCCGTTGGGTGCTTGTTCTGAGACACCGCCCCCTTTTTACTGGAAAGCGCTTCAATTGCACCGCCGCCTCGTGGAGCAGGCGCCACAATTGGACATCACGACAACACCAGCGTTACGCCTCGCCCAAACCCTGTTGGAACCACAGCTCACTCCCGTGCAGATCGGACTCTCGGATTCGTTCCCATGGGTCCGCCTCACCTCCTCTAACCTTCCAGGACAGCTGCGAGACTTCGAGTGGCAGCGCGGCTGGGGAGTGATTCCCACACGAGACCGGCCTTCGGTGGGGCGTGTGTCGCAACGATCAATGCCCGAACTGCGACGACCGAGAGACGAACGTGCACGTTGTGTCGGAGTGTGTGGTGACGCGCCCGTTTTGGCGGGTGGTTCGAGCTAGTTTCTGGGGGCTGGGTGTGGCACTGTACCTCTTACGCGGACGCTGCTCTTCGGGACTCTTCGCGTTCCTTCTGCTCGCCGCGAGCGAGTACGTCCTGTGGCGAAACCGGTGCTGCGCCGTGGGACACGGACGGAGGTTGCGCGCGCTCTGGCCGCTTTTGTTCAGGCTACGGCGGGAGCTCGTATCGCACCTCGAGGCGCAACTGTTCCTTCTCGGAGAGCAGGAGTTCCTGCGGCGCTGGTCCTGCCGATACCTCCACGTGCACAACTCTCGTATCGAACTGCGATTTCAATACGCCGATCATATCTAGATCGCGTTAGGCGAAGAAAGGGAGAACGGGACGCGATGCGGCCCTCTGTAGACTCCTTCGTGGCGTTGCAGGGGCGAGACGTGCGAGCGGCGGTACCGGTCGGTGTCTCTTTCCGCGAGTGATCGTGTGGACGGGTGCGCGCCCGCGCTTCTGGCGCGGGGTTCGTTTGTGGACTGTAGAGCCTGTATACACTGTACATAACGCGTTTTAGGTTTTTGGTTTTGCTCTAGTCATGACACCACTGTTGTAAATAAAAGTTTCTTTCCAGAATGGCCAATAGCCTTGCGAGGTCTTCGTCGTCATGTATGTTAGTATTCGTTTGTGTCCGGCTAGCAGGTAGGAAAGGCAATGGCGCTACTTTCTCAGGATCCACTGACTTTATCCTGTGCCGCTTGGAACGCCACGTGAAAGACAGAAAAGCGCCAGGTGTCAGGGTGTCAGATGCCTGGATACCCGCAGTGAGCGAGCCAGAGATGTCAGAACAAGCGCGGGGCTGCGGGGTAACGTTGGCTGCGGGTGCACCACAGCTGCTTTTGTGCGCGTTCCAATGTGGGTCGGTACACATGCCTGACGCAATCCAAATGAAATGGGGGTGCCGTGAAAGCGATTGCGCCAGTTGGGATCCAGCCACGTATGCCAAAAACAATTGAATATTTTTATAAATTGCAGAAATCATTTTCTGAATAGAACTATGCTTGTCGGAATGGCTTGACTGTATTTTGTATCACAAACACCTCCGTGTTTTTAACTGGAAATGATATTAAAACAAAACAATAAACATAAAAAATGTCTCAGTGGCTTTGTGCCAACATGCTGGCCTAAGAATCTCTATTTGTCGGGTTTGAATAGCGGCCTAGGTGCCCGCAATCTGACGGAGTCCAATCTAAGATTTCAGTTTCTCGTCAAAAGATCTACAGCTGGTCAAAATAAACCCGCGAATTCTCTATTTTTTTTCTGGGGCGTGCCAGATGATTTTCGTTGGTTTAGCTTATGAATCCCTAAGATGTGAACACTTGCTACGTTTTATCTTAGTTCAGAGCGCAGCCAACGCTACGTACTGATGAAGCCGCAAAAGCAGCGCCAACAGCGCAAGGTTATGCAGTTTGTTCTATTTCTGTGCCTGTGCAGTCGGGCTATACTAGAGCCACTAAATAAGCTACGCTTCAGAGTAATGACACTTACCCATCTCGTTGCTTAAAGCCATAGCTGTCCGTTATCTGAAGCTTTAGCTGAAATCATAGGAATCGCTTTTCCGTCGTCCACAAATGTTTAAACAGTTCGCGACCAAGCAAAGCAATATATTACATGAGCTTCCCAACACCGAAACTATTGTTGAGGAAGTAGCACTTTTCAATCATGACGATCGGCAGTCGCGCCTGCTTTGTACTAAGCACAAAGGTGGCGGCGCCCACAATAATGTCGGGGAAAAGAGTGCCGAAATTCTAAGCGTAGTTCATATAGTGGCTCTAGGCTGAACCAACTCCGGTGGAGGATTGCTGGCCTACAGTTTACTGGAATACAGGGTAGTGTTGGGACCGAAGCGGCTCGCGTGAGGCGTGTGGAATGTTTGCCATAGGTGTCGACACCGGCGCATCGGCAGTACAGAGCTCTATGTAGAGAGTTTGGCCATTCATTGGGAAGTATAAGAGACAAATCAGGAGGCGCAATTGGCCGGAAGCGGGCAGGGCGTGTTCCAGGGCGTCTTGAAAAATTCGAATGTGGCCAACCAGAAGCCGGAAATTATACCCTGGCGGTGGCCGTGAAAAACAAACTTAATAAGTGCATCGGAGTAACTCTCGGTGATTGAAAAATATGGTGCACGTGATGTTTCAATCACGGTCATCCAAAATCATGGTGGAAAAGTGCGACTAGCGGAATGATCGACATAATCCGTACGCCAAGTGCCGAGGGCCGGGAATCTGCTGTCCGAGCGGTCACACTCTGTCCGAGCAAAACAGAGTTCGAGTGGCACATTCGTTTCTTACATCTCTCTGCATGATCATGATCGAACCCACACGTGCACCCTATTTTAACCATGAAGAGTTACTACATTTAACTCTTACGTGCTTATTAAAACCATATACCTATGATTAAAACTGTTTCTCGCTACCACCGCTAGGGAATTCTTTTCGGTTTCTGGTTGGCCAAGAGGGCATGTCAAGCCCTTTTCTGCGTCTGCTGCACGCCCTGGCTCTGCCCGCGCCTCCCATTGACCATACCCTCTCTATACACGGCTCTGCGGCAGTAGGATCAGTCCTGGGAAAGGTGGCGCCATTCATTGTTGTGGAAATGCTCGAGACACGTGCCGCGCACCAAATCTGGGATAAACATGGCGTCTGAAATCTAGCTCAGTGCTGCGCTGTGCCGCCATGATCTTCCCAAGGGCTGCACGTTGCTCGTGCCTCGTGAATCGACGCCCCTTGCGCTACTTTTGAAACATGAAGGGGCTTTAGGATCAGTATGGTGGTGGTTGTGCGCGTGCACTACGTTCACGTACATGTGTGGCGGCATGTGCGGACTGCAGCAACTTTCTGCAGCATGTCGACTGCAGCGCCGTGATTGTTGTCCACACGCGCAGCTTCACAAGTTCCCATTGTCGAGTCGCCGGTCAAAACACTACCCCGCATTCTAGCACACTGTAGTTGGCCGAGTGTGTTGGCGCACCGCAGGTCAGAGCACTTGGAGAAATGCTCGAGCGGGAGCTCCGTTCAAAGTACAGAGCTCATGCTGCAGAACCTGCAGGGACCCCGGGTTCAATCGCCAATCTTCATCGTACCGGCGTGTGACAATGTATCTGCATGATGCGCGTTAAAGACTTCGAGTTAACAGTCGTACTGCACTGGCTAAATTTATAATCTACAATAGGTAACAATGTCGCCATACGTAACTCCTGCTGTCTAAAAAACTATCGACTAATTTTGAATGCGCCGTGACATTGCATTTTTAATCTGTGTTCGCGTGTTCGCGTTCTTCTTTTGTTTGTCTACACCTTTGAATATGCGGTTCTTACCTATGATGAAACCGACTATAGTTGTCGGGCTCCTGGAAAACGTGTATATAACTTAGGAAATTGCACATTAACGCAAAAAACAAAGAAAAAACATGGGCTCACTTAAGAAAAAAAGGAAATAATAGAAAGTATTATACTTGTCTTCTACATACGATAGCACTTCACACTTAAATCAAATAAAGTTTGAGCGTACCAATATCTATAAACGCGAGCTACACACTTTGAGCGCCTCTACCGAGCACGTGCGCTTGTCCTTTCGAAGAGTAATTCAGGGCAGCGTCCTCGCGCTTCTTGGTTCCGCTTCGCTCGCACGTTCAAACTAAATACTTTAGTGGTAAAGTATTTGGTGAAACAAAGGTTACATTCTCCATATGCGCAATGTCTTAGTTTTCACGTGACTACACACTTGTTTATCATTACTGTTTTCATTCCCCGCTGCGATTCAGCTCGTGCGCTTTTGTGTGCGAAATGCATTAGAGACCAAGGTAACCCAGGATCACAGTATTATGCTACTTGCCACATGTACCACAATCAAGACTGAATATTCTAAACTTCAGATGTGGTCGCTTGCGTGTGTAAACATAGTTGTTTGTCAAGAACAACTGCGATCGTATGAAATCAAGCGTGGAAAAAAACACGTCCGCACGCGACCCTTGGCATGCAGAGAATACTCATAATCGGCACCGAGATTATTGCTAGCTGTCAGCAGGTGGAGTTTTTCTATTAACCCAGAGTTAGAATATTTCCTTCTTTCTGTTGTAAGAAATCAGGACGAAATCTAGATTTAATAAAGTACTATGAACGATTTCAGCGTGAGAACTCAAGCCATACACAGTCACCTACAGCGAGTAAAAAAAAAATGTTCTTTACCTTTCTAGGGCGTGCGATCCTATGTTTACGTTTTGTGTATGTCGATGTAAGGTCTCCAGTGGACGTAACGCACGTTTTATACGTTTTCTAAACTTCGTGTATACCTTCCATATTCAACCAAGCCTACGAATATTGCTTCGATTTGACGTTCAACGAATTCTCTTAACGATGTGTCATGTTATTTCTCGGAAACCATATTGAATTAACCTGAGACTGGTGTTCAAGTTTGAGGGTGGATAGATGTTGCCTTATCCCGTCGACCTGTAAAGGTTGTCAACGTTTTTGCATTGTGTGATGAGGACTGTGACGCTTGAACTGTATACACTTCGTCCTTTTGTGTTTTGTGTTGGTGGAGATGACCTTGAGATTGAGACTATATAAGGAGGTGGACTAAATAAACCGGTTAGTTGAGTTTGAGACGTCGTCCTGTCTATTTCCTGTCCCTTCTACGTTTTGATGTTTCTTCTCTATCCCAGTCTCAAGTTAATTCAACATGATTAATATTCACCAGCTCGCCTGCACCCTTACGATTTTTTCTATTTCTAGGTCTTTGAAACGATGACATGACGTTATCGGGCGACCTCCCTTTCAAGTTAGACGTGTGCTCGACGTTTTTATGGTCATTGAATGGGACGTTTGTCAACGTTGTTATCAAGTTATCACTTCACTTCCCGTCCAACTCAGGCGTGCACTCGGCGTTTTATGGCGGTTAAGAAGGTTGTTCTGTCGACGTAAAATCTACTTTTTTTTCCAGACATTAGCTTTCCCTTTTGTATCAAAGCGACTTGACGTCCAGACTTTCGACGTTTTTTCTACATGTGGTCATTGACATTAACAGCATTCTTTCGACGTCTTTTCAATGCCTCTGTGCTGTCTGAGTACGCGGACTATTTCTCTAGACGGCAATAAAATCTCGCAGTTCTCCGGCAACACCGATCTCGGCTGCGCCATGTGACATACAAAAAGCGTATGCAGCGTGCCGTTCTCTCGACACCAATTACAAGAGAATTAGAGGGCGACTAGCCGAGTTTATAATCACACATATGATGAAATAAGAGCATAATTAAGGTAGCTCATAAAAAATCATTGTGCCTGAGACTAACCACCATAGCATTGTTATTCTGTTGAACCCGGATCAATGCTGAACATTTCAGTTCTGTCAGCTTGTTGCGAAGCTTCTCCACAATAAATACTCATTACTGCCGAACACCAAAAAATAAATGGGCTTAATAATTATGGGAAAATACGGGAAACCCATTATTACTAATATATACTAAAATTATCGCTGACGAAAAAGTAAAAAAACACGTTAAACGTAGCGTCTAACTGCTCAAATTTCTAGTGTTTTCTTATACAATACTTTTAGCAAGTAAGTTACAAAAGCAATTTTTCTAATATTTGTTTTTCGAAAGGTTTTGTATTGCTTAACAGCGTTGTCTGTACAAATGTGACACTTTCAATCTTTTGAGATTAGCTGGGAAGTTGAGAGAATTCGTAGTTTTTTTTTTTTGTTTTTTTTAACTGTCGCCATTAGGAAAAAAGGATAATATTTATGATGCTTAGGTGTTTTAGGAGGATTGCGAATTAACTTTTCAGATGATCCTGGAAAATCGTAATTTGTGGTATAGCAAGGCGAAGCTTGATATCCCAGGGGTGGCAGTGGCCTTAGAGCCGTCAGCAACGCTCTCACAATGAAGACAAATCTGCGGCCGCCGGCACGTTCTCTCCTCCGAGACAAGAACAAAAAAAATAAAGTATAGTGGTTCGCTTTTTCCTTTAACCTTGTTTATTTATTGCTCTACTTACGTCCGACAGCTATAATTACGTGCTATAAGAAACCAAAAAAGACAGCCTAAAATTTATAATTTTACGTGCATCCCACAGAAGTTACAACCGAGTCAGTGTTAACCTTTTTGCGAACTGCATCAGTCTTGTTTAATGCTTCAGTCGCGAAAAAAAGAAACTCGACAAGATTTTTCATTGTTTTTTTTTTGTTCTGATGTATTTGCTATATTTATGAGGATCGCTTGAATGACTGAAATGAGAAATGGCGGCGCACACAATGTGTGAAAGGTGTTCCTGTTCAAACTACTTGTCGTCGAAATTTGACCGACGGCTGTCCAACATGCTCCTTAAACACAGGCAATGCAGTAACTGTTACGAAACATGGTATTAACCCCCAGGCTGAGATGAGAAAAAAATCTGAACGCCCAAAAAATTGAACAAGATGCGAGTTTTTTTTTTTTTTTTTTTTAACGCGGGAAAATACGTATTGAGGAAAAAGGAAACGTGCGCAAATAAAATAAATCTCGAACAAGGTGCTCACAGATTTGTGGAACCCCACAACGTACAACAACAAATCACACAAACGACAAAAAGCTCAGCAAGATGCCACTGAAAATCGCTCAAGCCTCTGACATATTATTAAATAGCAAAGGTTCACAAACCGCAGACAATGAAACCAGACGAAGGAAGGAACATGATGAAATCAAGAAACTACATGGTACCGCCAATCACTCTAATTTCGATAACAAAATCAATACTCACTCATGCGAACACCGCTGGAAAACTTAAGTGATAAAGTAATAACCCAAGTAGCACGCTAGACCAACCCCTAACTCGGCGCAAAACTGGAAACCTAGGGCCTATCTTGGGCCTATCTGCGGTATTACTCCAGCAGTGAAACCTAACTCTGTCGCTTGTTCGGCGATTTAAACCCAAAGCTGTCAAGTGGTGGCGGCACTACCAGTAGTGAAGCTAAAATTGACACTCAGTTTTAGTAGTAAGATTCCTGTTTTGCCAAATTTATTTGTTTTAATTTTTAATAGTTTCCCACACTTCTTGATTACCTAGTGAAGTAGAAGATATGTTTAGATGCTGTTATGATGACAGATTTTTTTTTCCATTACAGAAATACACTGAGTGACAAGAAACATTTGCTTCACTTAAATGCGCGAATTTTAAGGAAAAACGAGAAGCGTGTGAAAATATTCCTAGCAGGCTAGACCATGATATAGATTTTTTTGTCTTTTACAAGACCTTGGTTTTCAAATGACTACGATATTGTTCAGTTCGCGGGATAGCTGTCCCACCGGCATTCCGAGACACTATGTGAGGTGGAGGTGTAGCACTGAATGATAAAGAACACTTAAATGTCAACACCATTTAAAATATACTACCATATTAGTCCGCATTATGAATCTTTCATGATAAAGTGTACAGGTGCCATATTTGTTGTGTGTATAAGCCACATTCCAGTATAGTAACCATGCTTTTAGAATTCCTTGAAATTATGCTGGAATGGTCCGCACAAATCGGTATACATTATATTATCTATTAGGATTTTATTTCAAATATCTTATCTGCAGATTGAATCGAGCAAATCATGCTTAAAATTTGTTTTAATATTTTGTTTATAAATATGTCATTTGTGTCCCGAATCGGGTAACCGATGTGCCTCGAACGTTTCTTGACTTGTTCTTCACTGACAACCAAATGAACCAAATGGAGGCAGGCAGATGTCCATATAGCCCTGAGTGACCACTTTCTAATTTTTTGTTTACACTGTATACTACCTTTTTGTATATTTTCTTGACTTTGAAAAGGCTTTCGACTCAATAAAACACGATATACTGTTTCATAAACTCCTTTTTTATGGAATCCGAGATGGGGCGCTAGAATTCATTCGTGCCTATCTGTCGAATAGAATGTACTATACTTGTCTAAATGGCTACCGATTCATGCCTGAGCTAATCACGTATCGGGTCCCGCAGGAATCTATTCTGGGACCATTTTTTTCTTGTTATCTATATTAATGACATTTTAAATATCCCACCAACTACAGATGTAATTTTTTTATGCGGACGGTACGAGCTTGTTCTTTTCTGGTAATAATTTGCGTGATTGTGAAACTGCAGCTAACATGTGGCTAAGAGAGCTATGTTCCTGGCTGGGATCAAATCAGCTACAGTTATACGTGAGCGGAACCAAAACGAAATTTTCAAGCCACGAAATAAAGTTGATTACTGTAATATTATCATAAAATTTAAAACAGTGTGATTGAACGAGTCTCCACTTTGAATTTTTTAGGTGTTCTTTTTAAAGAAATCTTATCATGGACCCCCCCTCCCCCCCCCCCCCCCCCATATAATTAGGATTCATAAGAACAACTCTCGATCCATTGCCATCTTATACACAGTTAGATCTATGGTTCCAAGTTGGTTAAGGCTACAATTGTATTACTCTTTAGTGCATTCTCATCTTCATTACTGTTTATTAGTCTGGGGTTCGACAAATGAGACAAACCTCGAAATGCTTTTTATCATGCAAAAAGGGGAATACGCTGCATTGGAAATTTAAATTTCATGAACTATACTGCCCCGCGCTTTCTAAAGCACAATTTGCCTAACGTTAGCCAAATTTTTCATCTACAAATTTTAATTTCCATACGGAACGACATGATTAACGACCAAACGACTTTTTTTTAAGTATTTCTTCGGAATAATACTCAATATATTTTACGACATGATTCCTATAGGATACCTTAGTTATAAACAACCTATGAAGACAAGAAATTAGCATGCTAGATACCTCAATTCCTAAACAGACATCCAGATTGAATGGCCTTGCGAACTTATCGGGACACTTTTTCTTTATATTTCACTAGAATCTTAGCACCATGCAGAACTGGTGAGCATGAGCAACGACTACAATGGACGGCGAGATTACCAGAAGGGGCTTGCTTTCACGGCTGCCTCATGTTCGTGTGCACGGTGGGGACTCAGCCACTGGGGACTCCGCCAGGCAGCTTTGTGGGGTTTCCAACAAAGCTGCTTAGCTGAAGTTGCGGAAGGATTCTTAAAAAAAAAGTGAGTCGTTTACAACTCCCTGTAACGCCGAATCGGAGCGCAGCTCTTGAGGAGGAGGGAAGGGTACTCAGGGGAGGGTATACCCCTCCTCCTCCTCCTCCTCCCCGCATTCTTTAATCTCCTCCGGGGGGGGGGCGGGTCACGTGACCTCGGGGGGGGGGGGGGGGGGGATTCACGTGACCTCGAGGGAGGGGGGGTCACGCGATCTCGGGGGGGGTCACGTGACCTGGGAATCACATGACCCCCCCCCCCCCCCCGAGGTCACGTGACCCCGGGGGGGGGGGGGGGGCTCGCGCGGTGCATTATAGAACATTTCCCATAATGCACCGCGCGGTTGCGCCGACGGCGACGCCTACGGCGACACCGCTCAAGCCGGAAACGGGCGCCTAAGAGCTGCATTCTAAAATTCAAAGGGTCAAACCAACAGGCTTGAGAAAAGCCTAAAACGAGACCGGAAATTATTTATTCCTTGCATGCCTGTATGTTCCTAACGAGCGTGTTGGTGAAGTATACGTCCTATGTCCCATGTTTAATAATTTAAAGAAAGTTGCACAACGTCTAGAGTTCATATGCTATTCTCTGCCTCTAAAAATGTACGTTTGTGCCGCAGAATCAATAGTTCCCAGTCAACTAAAGAGCAGTGCAACATAAAACAGCGGACCAAATATGCTGAGCATGCCATGGGAGTGCTCAGGGGTTTCCCCAGGAATTGAAATCAGGGGGGTGTCTAAATTTTTTTTGGGGGGGTTAAAGGGGGGGGGGGGGGGCATTGCGAATATAGGAGTCGTTGTGAATTAAGGGGGTGCCTTCGGAAAAACGAGGGGAGTCTAAACCCCCCCTAGGGGGGGTCTGGGGAAATCCCAGGGAGTGCTGTACGAGATACCATTGACTTGCGGTTTCATGTACATTGGTCAGAAGGGAAGGCGTGTCAATGACCGTGCATGCGACCATGCGGCAGCCATGAGAGCAAGCCCTTCTGGTAATCTTGCCAACCATTGTAGTCGTTGCCCATGCTCACCAGCTTTGCATGGTGCTAAGATTCTAGAAAAATATAAAGCAAAAATGTTCCGAGAAGTTCCCGAGGCGTTTGAGATTAGGGCAAAATAAAAAAGAGTGCGCCAGCGAACCCTCCTCTGCCGTCTCAGGGAAAGAGTTTGATTTTATCAGGGAGTTACATCAATTTTCATTAACTGAAGAGCGTGTTGGTAACATTCACTGGCAACAAAAAGAATAAAACAAACTAGGGACAAGGGTTTCTTTTATTCTTTCTGTTGCCAGTACATCAATTGTGACAAAAAAAGTGTTATATTATGTTTTTTTTTTTTTGTAAGTTCATTTGCGAGGGCGCCTTGTATTGTTCCAGCTCTTTCTCCCTGTCGTTTTTGGCACTTTTAGATATTTGAATATACAAGGTGTTCGGTTTTAATTCAAATATATTTTTAAAGAGGATGATAGCTATACGAGTGCCGTTTTCACCATGTGTTCTTCATGCTAGACGAACATTTGACGAGGGACTAATCATTATGCAAAGTTCACGAATTAACTAATAGTTGTTAATTACTATATTAATCATTGGATTTAGGGGTCATGTTAAAATTACAGTATTGACGTAAATTAAATTCGAGGAAAGACCAATTTAAAAAGTTTGTAAAAGGGTAATGTTTTGTTTCAGGTATTAATCGATTAATTTTCGCGTTTTTTCGCGCGATCTAAAACTTGCGCCCTAAAAGAGCTCATCAAGCTTTGCCGACAATGATGCTTGGAAGAATGACGTAGTCGTGTAGGTCACGTCTTCACTTGTGTCGTCGGCGCATCCACCGAAGACACGCTGCCTACATAGTGACATGATAGAAACCACGACGTCACTATTCTAAGCATCGTTGTTGGCATTGCTTGCGACGTTCTTTTCGAGCGTAATTTTGAAATCGGGCGAAAAAATGCGAACATCTATCGATTAATATCTAAAGATTCATAGCCGTTTCGTAAATTGTTTAACTTGAAAGGTAATAGCGCCAAAAACATAGACAAGGGCGTAGACGAAGGGAACAAACACAAGGCGCACTCGCAACTGTTGTTTATTCACAAAATACATTCATGATATAGGCCCACCCCAACGTCTCATTTATCATCGTTGTCGATGCAATGCTTGTCTTATATATTCAAACTCTTTATTCGATAGGGCAAAGGACGCTTCACTTATACAATCTGTACCCTTCTACCCGGATTTAAAACACATCATGCAGCCCTCTGTCGTGGTATCGAGCCAAAATTGTAATGCCATGTAGAACAAACGTACATGGGCATCTGTTGCAATGAATGGCAAAATGATGGGACGGGCTGGCTTGCATGGCAGCCGCATGCTCGCGAGCGCGGCTATTCACGCATTTCCCTGTCTGGCCAATATATACAGCGCCGCACGACAGAGGTATTTCATAAACACCTGAGACGCAGTCATCAAATTTAGTTTCGTTTTTTGCTTTTTGCTGCAAGGATCAGGCTCTTGCCCGGTGTTCATTTTGTGGCAACGTCGAACCATCAGATTTGGAGCTGAGAAAACCAGAGGAACGTTGAAACTTTGGGCCATTTTTTTTAAGTTACGTGATACTACGTGTCAGTATGGAATAACCGCCGGCCTCACATTAGAAATCTCTCCAGCGTTTTTTTTTTTTTTTATTCCTCTGAGGCTTTTAACAATTTAGACTCCTTCACGCACACACAGGTACACTCGCAATGCACGCATGACATATTTACATGCCATATACTCACTACACTCACCGTACAGACACAGTAGAAACACACCGCACACAAACACAAAAGCTTGAAAGGTGAAACATATGAACGCCAATGCACTCGAACACAGAGTGGCACACTAAGCTCTAGCACGTTATTTCCTATGTAGTTTATACGTTTCATACGCACGTGCACGCCGAAGTACGTAAGTTGGAAAGTTTTAAAAATCTACCATGATCACTGATTTTGCCCGAAATAGGCAAAAAAGTAGCACGTCCTTTTTCGTTTTTTTTTTGTATTTTCGACAAAGAACAATCCGCCGGAGTCGAACGTGTTCGGTACAAAATTACAACACGGAGGTGCATCCTCGTACAAGCAGTCCCTACTGAGTAAAAGCAGGAAGTTGTAAAAATAACAAAAACATAAACATAAAGGCCGCTGGCGTGACGTCTTCGTCCCCGGAAATTTCTGGCGGTTTTCATCCGCGTCTATGATATAAAACCGAAACCCGAAAAAGTTAGCAGAGGGAAAGAAAAGAAAAGCGTCTCCCGTGACATCACGGTTGCCATGGCAATGACGCCCGGGGAGTTCCCTTAGCAAAGTAAGTAGCAGAGGGGTAAAAAAAGGAGAGCAGTTTCGGGCGTGCTGCTGAAAGGGGAAAATTCGGCACGTAGGCCGTTCTAGCCAAATTAGAAAAGGGAATCTAAACCCGACGTTATGTTTGTTTTTAGCTACTTTTTAAATATTGGACTGCGATGTCTTAGCTTTCGATCTTGCGCATGTCGTTCTTTCTTTCCGTTCGGATAGTTTTCTGGTGATCACAATTCGCTGCCGCGGAATTCCCCTTAGACTAGTGTTCCAAGAAGGCTGCATATTTTGTCATTTCGAGTTAGAATGAGAAGACATCATTATTCAGAAGAGGAGATGTGCTCACACTCTTTTATTCAGATCGGTTTTGATGGCGAAGATTCGAGCAACGAAAATTCGGTGGCGATCGAGCCCCCCCCCCCCCCCCCCCCCTCCCTCCTACGTCTTTGTAACATTCAACAACCGTCGCTACTATGTATTCTCGACTTATTCACCGCCTTATATATGTTATTCCACTTAATAAAGACAAGAAAATCATGTTATAATCCTTATAAAATCATGATCGGTCATATTATTGATAAAAGAAGGGTAAATATTCAAAAACTTTAGAGACGAAAACTAGAAGAAAGCGCAGAGGGAAATCAGGGTTTCTCGCACAACAATTTAAATGCAAAACTTTACACTTATGCAAATTATATCAATTTAGTTGAACCGCCTGTTCAGTGAGTTTTATATAACAAATTTGCTAATTGAGATGACAAAATGCGAGGCACAGCTCTCGTCTGGTAGGCGAAAGTAGTTACTTGCTTTTGTGAGAGAACGTTTAAACAACTATCACTCTTGACGATCATACGCTTGAAATAAAAACTATTTTTTGAATGTGCCTAGCGTCGTGTGTCGTTAACGGCTGAGAACCTAGTTCTGGTGGCTATGTGATCAGTGCTATCTCGTTCATTATGGATCAGATTATAAATTGCATCAATATGATGGGATTATTTCTGGTGAATAAACTGGACAGAATGTGTTCAGTTAAGTTTATATTGTATTACCTTTAAGTTTTTCCGAGCTATACTTAGTCTAGTAACCGTACTCCGTTTTTTATTGTGGACTTTTCTACGTTCCCGACCAATCGCCTCCAAATGGACTGTTTATTGCTCATTTCTCACGTTCCCTCGAAGGCTCGAGTCGCAGTCGTTCAGCTGATGTCAGGTGCCAGGTTGGTGCGCTCCCTCTCGTCCACGTGGTCGGGTGATCTGCGGCAAGCACGGTCAGCGGCGGGCAACGCCGGCAGCCATGTGGGCGGCCTAGGGTGCCTACATGTTTCCGCTCCGCTTTAGGGTGGCGCCAACTTCTTGTTACCCTTTCCCAGATCCTCTCCCACCGCCATTTTTTCCCACTTCTTATTTCGCTAAACGTACACAACGTTGTAGTCTCGACACACCTGGCAACACTGTGATGGCACTTCCGTTTCCGTTCATAAGAGGAGTCGGAGGCTCAGCGGGATGGCGGTATTCGTGGCTGTCGCTCTCTTTATTCGGGCGTTTCGTATTTTGAAGTTGCGAGCAGGAAGTGTGCGTTGCTTTTATCGAAACGCGAGTTTCCGCGACAAAAAGGAACGCCGAAACCTCGCCGTCGGAACGAGAGCGGTGAGCGCTTCCTAGCCCTAACGAGGATTAGCGGCGTAGTCCGAGCGCACGACCGGCGACTCGGCGAGTGTGACAAAATGGTCGACGAAAACAGCGGAGGTTGCCATGGTAACGAGGTAGGCAACACTGGTTTGTCGGCAACAGGTATCACAAACGTTGTCGCCACCCTAAACAGCGGAGCGGCGGAAACATGTAGGCACCCTAGGGCGGCCCAATGCCGACGTCTCCCTTGCTTTGCGATAGCAGGGTCCTTCTGGTCCGGTGGTCCGGTTAACAGAAAGTCAGCAGCGGTCGCCAGTTTTGCGACATAATAGAGCTGTCAAATCGACAACCAGATGTCGCAAATAGCCCATTCGTAGGCAGAGTAATACAAAATAGCCAAATAGCCCAATAACGAAAACAATACCTTTTTATGGCAATATTCAATTTCATGGCAATATGCTTATTGCACTCTCATCACTCATATGATGCCCTGCCTTTTGCAAATGAACTATCGCTGGATAAATTGGTGACAGATTTGTCGTTTGTGCTCCGAAGGAGCAGCTGTAGCTTTTGTCATTCCCCAGATCATTGATATGCTGACATGTTCAAACGCTGCATTGACCATGGGCAGTGCTAACACATCAATGGTACTCACACAACGTAAGAAACATTAAAATTTCCGTGCTATTTATTTTATCACAGACATTTATTATAATATCAATAATATTAATTATACTAATAATAGCAATGTTTATTTGTCGTCAAAAACACGTTTTAAGGAGGGAGACCGAGGAAAAAAGCTGCATCAGTGCAGCTTGACGGGCCCTCGGCCTCCTCCTTATTAAAGGAATAATTTGGAAAGAAAAGGAATGAATTTCAATTTGAATTTGAATCTCGAGAGAAAAGACGTATAGTACGTGTCCTGACCTATCGACATTGCATCTGCTGCGTCTTGGGTTGTTCCAAACTCGAAGTTAAACTGGTCTAGAACGGTTGGTAAGAACACTAACGTTTTATTTAGTTCAGATAGGGCGAAAACGAGGCGCACTTTTCATAGTGTGGTGGCATTATGATGTAAATTCGCCCTGTGCAGTCTCCATGGTGATCTCGCGCCCTATTCTTTGATACCCTCGTGCGTAGTGTAACCTCGCGGTGGCGTGAACTCTTGAAATTGCGAGGCAATAGGGAAACCAGATGAGAGAGCAGTATCCGCTGTGCGATAGGGAGCTATGGGGATATTATCCATTATTATGCAACCTGGATATTGCGCGATCCTGATGCAAGCGTGTGGCAAGTTCCGCTGACGGAGTAGCACCTGAATTGGGTATCGTAATCTGAGGCCAGATTCACGAAGAGCTTCTTAGTTTACGACAACTTAGCTAAGAAGTTCGTAAGTTAAGAACATCGTAAGAAGAGAGAAATCGGTATTCACGAACGCGTTCTTAAGTGAGAGGAGGAAAGCAACGCTCTCGTACGGAAAAACTAGAACATACCGCCCATACAAAAATGGTCTATGGTTGGCTATAGAAAATCCTTTGTATAGCCGGCTATAGCAAATTGGCCCAATTAGCTATAGCCGCTTCTATGGCTGTCTAAAGCTTTTCCTATGGCCTCCCCTATGGTTGTCTATAGCTTTTTCAATAGAAATTTCGCCATCAAATTTTGTATGGTTTAGTCTATGGGTCTCTTTAGAAACGATGCTATATCCGCCTATGGCTTTTCTTTTGGTTCCTTTGGCCGTCTATAGCTTCTTGTAAGGTCTGCTATAGAGATCTCTATGGCTTACTTTATGGATCTTTTTGGACACCGTGCTATAGCTGCCTATGGCTTTTCCTATGGTTTCTTTAGCCGCCTATCGCTCTTTGTATAGACCGCTATAGCTCATTCTATAGCTCGTACTATGGTTCTCTATACCCATCGGGCTATAGCTGCCTATGGCATTTCCTATGGTTCCTTTAGCCGCCTATAGCTTTTTGTATGGTCTGCGATAGAGATCTCTATGGCTCACTCTATGGATCTTTTTAGACACCGTGCTATAGCTGCCTATGGCTTTTCCTATGGTTTCTTTAGCCGCCTATTGCACTTTGTATGGTCCACTATAGCTCATTCTATAGTTGGTCCTATGGTTCTCTATACCAATCGTGCTACAGCTGCCTATGGAATTTCCTATGGTTCCTTTAGCCGCCTATAGCTTCTTGTATGGTCTGCTATAGAGATCTCTAGGACTTACTCTATGGATCTTTTTAGACACCGTGCTATAGCAGCCTATTGCTTTTCCTATGGTTTCTTTAGCCGCCTATTGCTCTTTGTATGGTCCGCTATAGCTCATTCTATAGTTCGTCCTATGGTTCTCTATACCCATCCTGCTACAGGTGCCTATGGAATTTCCTATGGCTCCTTTAGCCGTCCGTAGCTTCTTGTATGGTCTGCTACAGGTATCTCTATGGCTCACTCTATGCATCTTTTTAGACACCGTGCTATAGCAGCCTATGGCTTTTTCTATGGTTTCTTTAGCGTCTATTGCTCTCTGTATGGTTTGCTATAGCTTCTTCTAGAGCTCGTCTTATGGGTCTCTTTACCATCGTGCTATAGCTGCCTGTTTTTCTTGTTACCGCAATCGCATGAAATGTGAAAAAAATTATTTGTTGTCACTGTACATCTTTAAACAAAAAACCTTGTAAGACATGTCGAACTTCATAACCCCATTTAAAACAGAGAGCTAACATTTCAAAAAAAAAAGCAAATGCACTCACCCAGGTGTTTGCAAAAGCACAGGTAAACAGACACAAGGAATTGTTTTCAAATCTTCTAGAAGTTTATTACACACAGCCCATCCTGTAGACAAGCACAAACAAAGCAATCTGTAATATGTAAAGAGGTATTACTAAGCTGTTATACAACTGAGAATATTGCAAAGCAAACAAGCACCGAAGGCAATTCCTGGGTAGTGTCCAGTACGTCTCCCGGCAGCCGGCCGAATTCTCCCCCCCCCCCCCCCCCCCCTCCCGAAATTCTACTGCCAGTCGCCACTCATTGTCGCTGCCATCAGTTCATCGAACGACGTTTCATCGACAGATCGTTTCATCAACACGTGATGTTTATAAACAACTCAAAATATCTTTTTTTTTGGTAATGAGTTGCTGCAGACACGCCAAGAAGTGGCGTGAACGGGTGGGCTGAATCGGTGAGCACGCGCCTCAGGAAAACAGGCGCGACAAAATGTCCCTGCAGCGTGCAATTCGCGTAACGATTGTCGACTAAACGTGTGTTCAGGAAACGTGTATCCACGAAAAGGTGTCCATGAAACGTGGTTTCACAAAACGCAGGGAGAATAAGAAAGTCAGTATTCTAACTGTAATTTTCACATGAATTCAGACAGCTAAAGGCAGGCGACTGCGGTAGAATTTCGGGGAAATTATATTCTCCCAGCTGTCAGAAGATAGGCACTGCCAGGAGATAGACACTACAGAACGGTCAATTGTCGGCGAGTAGGTTGCAGCGCACTTACGTTGAAAATACCAAACTTGAAAGATGTAATCCGAGATTGACGACACGGGCACAGCAGAAAAACCACTCAAACACAAAACCGAGAAGGAAGGGGTCCGTGAAGATTCACCACAATGTAGCACAAGCTGTCATTTGCCTAACCGAACACTGAACGTATCACAAGAATGTCTTGGGCTTCCTTGAAGAAATCACTTGTTGCCGACATACGGGTAGCACATTTCGACCGAGATACCCTTTACTATAGAAGCGAAATTCACCGCAGCCCCGCGGGCCGCACGACACGGGAAACTAGGTCCGCAAGCAGGCATTCCGGGATCGGCAACGGCTAATGCGTCATCCGTCAAACCACGTGATCACGCTCCTTCCGTTACACGCGCACAGAGAGCGGAGTTAAGCGGTGAAAAGTCGATCGTTTATTGGTCCGCCGAGTGCGCACCTTCTACAATGCTTTCAGCTTAGGGAGAAAGAGAAAACAGAGGAGTTGAAAAGCAGAGCTCCTTCAAGGCCAGAACGGGGGTGCGACCACAAAGACTAATCTTCAGGGCCCAGGGGCATACCAACAATGAACACAACGAGAGAATGTGTCACTTATATCCTGTTGATAGTTCGACCCAAGGTTGATAGTGCAGTGGATGCTATGTGTGGCCTTTCGCTTAAGGCAGGTGCCGTGTTCAGCGTTATCACCAGCTTCGAGACTGTTGTCACGTGACCCTAACCGGAGACTCGATTGGCCTCAACCACGCATAGCGTCTACTCTGCTGTCACTACCGAGTGAACAGAACAGCTCCACGAAGGCCAGCTTTTGGATTTCCAAAGCTGCAAAGCTGAAGTGACCCAAAACGGGGCAGGTTTGAAGAAACCATATTTTACGCCGTGTAACCCACATTATAATTTAAAATGAAGAATTAATGGCGAATGCTTTTTTTGCGCAGGATGTCCACAAATAAATAAATAAATATATATATATATATTTTTTTTTTTCACTGTCCTGTTTGCATCTTTGAACTTCAATTTTGGGAATCTTTGCATCGTTGTGGCATTTCTGATTGCATGGTTTAAAAAAAAAAACATTTGCCGTAATACGTTCTTCATCCGTGAGTTCAGTCTATAGCACTGTCATCAATTACAATCTCTGCGCACCACGATGACAAATGGTGGGGCTGTGTGCTCCAAGAAGCTCCAACGACTTTAATGTCTCATAATTTAAAGAAAAAGAAGAAAAATTAGCCACAGCGCTTGCTGATTTGTGGAATTCGCAGAACAAAGAGATAATAGGACGCACCTAAGGTAGCGCGTGCCTAACGATATTAATTTTTTTTTTCGGCTGTTAACTTGTGTCTTTGTGTATATTTCGCCGTTCTCGACACGGGCGTCGACGGACATTGCACCGCTGCTTACGCCCCTGCCGGGGTGAGCTTTTCTGTTTTCATGACACTCTATCACGCTATAGACGCGTCTATTTAACGCTCATGAAGTCTCGAGAGAACTGTGTCAATCAGCTATCGCGAAGCGAGAGACGACTGCGCCTTGATTTGGCTGTCCACGTTCGCTCTGATAAAATTTGAGCGTCGGACTATCGAGCAGCGTTAGCTTGCTGATGATGCAGGACGCTGCTTTGTCATTGAGAATCTTTGCCCTGCGAGCGCCGGCGAAAACGTTCCAGTGCTCGGCGTACCTATAGGCAGCAGCGCCTGTCAGCGACCGCCCGCGCAGCATCGCAATCTTTCTGGAGCAGGCTATTGGCAATCTGCGAGCGCCGACGATTTATCGTCGCGACTTGAATGGGAGCATTTTATGCACCCCCGCGAACATGAACTCCCGCGAACATGATCCCCGCGACGACGAACCGCCGGCGCTCGCAGACGGAAGGTTCCGATGCTGTGCGAATGGTTGTTGGGATGACGCTGCGTAGGCTACGCCGGGAGCTGGAACGGCTTCGCAGCCATTCGAAGGGCAGAGGATTCGCGACGACAAAGTAGCGTCTTGCATCTTCAGTAAGCTAACGCTGCTCGAGAGTCCCAAGCTTACATTTCCACAGAGCGAGCGCGGCCGGCCAGATCGAGGCGCAGTCGGCTGTCGCGTCGCGATTTCACCGTCGTTGCTCTATTACACTGATGACATGTGCACCGGCATTCGAAACAGCCCTCTCGAGACTTTATTCGAGTCCAATAGACGACTTTATAGCGCGATAGACCGTCGTGACAAGAGTAGAGCTCACCTCTGTAGTGGCGTAAGCAGCGGGTTTATGTTCGTTGACGCCGCGTCGAGAACGACGAAATATACACAAAAAACATAAAATATATTTAATACAGCAGGCAGAAAGAAATACAAACATGGCAGGGACACGGACAAAGTAAAAGGCGCGCTACGAAATATATATACTTACAAAATACACTGGAAAAGACAAATAATTAGAGCTAAAAAAACCGGAACATTGACATGACGTCGACGCCGAAATAAGGCAATGCGCAGGGAAAGCAGACGGCAAAACTGCAAGTCCTATAGGCAGCTAAGGACGCTATTGTGATCGCCGGCGTATAGCCGCGGCGACGTACGGCCCGTTAACCTGGCTTAAGAAAATTCTCGCCCCGATCGAGTGCATGAATGACTGTCTTCCACTTTCCTACATCTGCAGTAAAAGAGAAAAGGTCGCGGGCCTATAGCCTAAGCAATATAAAACACCATTGAGCCGGCTAAAAAAAATTGGATGGTCACGAGTCTATAGCTCCGGAGACATACATCCCTCTATAGCCGGCTAAAGCACATTGAAAGGTTGGAGGCTATGGCTTTGGTGACATAGACCACTATTGAGTCGGCTAAAGAAAATTCAATGGTCGCAATTCTATAGGTTCAGGGACATACACCACTCTATAGGCGGCTAAAGCACATTAAAAGGTCGGAGGCCTATAGCTTTGGTGACATAAAACACTATAGAGACGGCTAAAGAAACTTCAATGGTCGCGAGTCTATACATTTAGGGACATACACCACTCTATAGGCGGCTAAAGCACATTGAAAGGTCGGAGGCCTATAGCTTTGGTGACATAAAACACTATAGAGACGGCTAAAGAAAATTCAATGGTCGCGAGTCTATAGGTCTAGGGACATACACCACTCTATAGCCGTCTAAAGCACATTGAAAGGTCGGAGGCCTATAGCTTTGGTGACATAAAACGCTATAGATTCGGCTAAAGAAAATTCAATGGTCGCGAATCTATAGATTTAAGGACATACACCACTCTATAGCCGGCTAAAGCACGTTCAATAGTCGCGAATCTATAGCATTAAGGACATACATATTTCTATAGCTCGCTAAAGGATATTGAATAGTCGCGAGTCTATAGCTGCATAGCCATAAATTATTCTTTAGCCAGCTATAGAAATCAGAATGGTCAAGATTCTATAGCTTTGAAGACATAGATTTTTCTATAGGCGTCTATAGCGTGTTTTATGGTTTCTTATGGCTGACCATAGAGGGCTATAGAAGGTGATAGCTCACCATAGGATTTTCCATAAACGTCCATAGACCATTTTCGTATGGGCGGTGCTGTTGCTATGGCGACGCGTCTTCGGCAGCTCGAACAACCAATCAGAGAGCTCGGCATGGTTCGGAGCCGTTCGGAGCACGTGGATTTTTAATAACAAACACAGGCGGCCTTCCGGCCTTCCTGCCACCGCTTGTCTGGGGTTCGTGTCCGTGCAGTGATATGCCGACGCTAACATGATTTAAACGCGCCCGAATGCCGAGGCCGGGATGCGTAACCGCCTCCGTTGACTGCTACGAAGTCGATCACTACAAAGTCAACACAACTGTCATCGTTGGTAAAAGACGGCCCGTGTCAGTCGTTTGCAAAGCGACGTAGATGGAAACAAATTAACGCGGCGTTTTTCGCGGCCTCAGAGATGCAGGAGCGAGCCGGCGTTAAAAAAGATACTTTTGAACTACGAGAGCGTCAGCAAGAGCCACGTAATACCTGTTCACACTCGGAGCGGACGCGCACGTTTGATCGAAGTGCTGGATTCGCGCTGTTGAAACGCGAATTGATAAGCGCTTCGGGACCGATCCTTTACGATTGCAACTCGATGCTGACGTGACACCAGGCAAAGAAACGTTGGACCGGCATTGCGACCCACGCACTGTTATAGCGATCGACTGAGGTGCAGTCGTGTCAGAATAAAAATGGAATACTAATAACAAAGTGTACATACCGTGTTGCGAAGGTAATCCATACGGCGTTTATTTGAGCTCTATATCACACAAAACAAGGAGATAGAATCGATGAGAGCCCCTTTTCAACGTCAGCGTTCGTCACCGCTGCCTCGGAAAACTAGAAGATGACAAGAGGAAGAGATTGACCTCATAATCTAAAATTGAGGTCAGCGATACGGGAAGGTTTCACAAGGGTCGCGCGGGCATATTCCATTCAGCACGCCAGCCGGTCGTGGGCAGACGGTCTTGGCCAAGGAAGCACCGCTGCGCCGAGAGTGCCTGCTAGCCCTATCTGCCGAGCTCGCTTGATCAGCTTTTCCCGGGTGTTTGTGGATCCAGCGTTCTTGTTCGTCGTGGTCTGTTTCAAGTAATTTTACTTTTTTCTTGCTGCTTGAAGTCGGGACGCGTGAGAAGCGCACGTAGAAAAATAAACGTCCGTTGGTCGTCGCGACCGCGACGCTGTCGGCCATGCTGATTTGATCGTAAGAAGTGCGTAAGACAGCTTCGGAGCTGTCGTAGGATTTCGTCGTAACCTGCGCAAAACTTACGAAAATTTCGTTTCGTGAATACGAATTTGTTCTTAAGTTTTGTCTTACGCATATTTTTGGCGTAAGATCGTTTCGTGAATCTGGCCTCTGATGCTCTTACGAGCCAATCGAGTCGAGCGGAGAAATGTTCTCTCGGGAGCCACTGTATGTTGGCGCGTGCGTGACCACAGCGCTCTCTCCCCAGAGAGTAGGCTAACTTCTGTAGAATGCTGCTATCTGAGCCTAGGCTTTCGTCTCGCCGCGGGCGAGCCAGTGAGGAGTGTAGCAGGTGTCGGAGGAGATGCAATGTCCAGGCGCTGTGGACAATGCACGTGGCGGCCGGAGCGTGTCTGTATTTCCGCTTTATGTGCGTTAGGGGCATAACATTCTGGGGACGACGACCAGAAAGGCTGATGCGGAAAGGGTTCGAAGATGAGTAGCGCTAACTTAATTTTCTACGAGAGCGCCGACCGTGGGTGGCGCCGGTCGGTAGGAAAGGTGGTTCCTATTCCAAAAAGTGGAGAGAAACATTCTCCCGACAACTACCGTCCCATCTCATTAACCAGCATCCCAGGTAAACGTCTAGACCACATTATCTATTCCCACCTCCTGAGCTCCTTAAAGAAGATTAATTTCTTCACCACAGCACAACACTGATTTCGTATATCATTGTCATGTGAAACTCAGCCTCTTTCTTTCACTCTATCGTTGACAGTGCCTTTCAGGTAGACTGCATTTTCCTAGACTTCGCCAAGGCATGTCACAAGATTTTGCTACTAAAGCTGGGTAAACTCAACGTCGACCCTCGGTTCTTGCATGGATCTAATCTTTTTGGAGTAACCGTTTGCGATTTGTTACAGTCAATATTAGCATGTCTCCACTTGTGTCCCATAATTCTGGCATTCCTCAGGGGCCTGTCTTTGGCCCCTTACAATTTTTAATTTATAGTAACGAATTTCTTGTCAATGTATCTTCGTCTGCCCCTCTCTTTGGCCGATGATTGTGTAATTTACAGTGAAATTGAATATAGTCCTGATTTGTATGCACTCCAAACCGACTTTAACTATGCCTGTCGTTGGCATGAGTCATGGCAAATGAAGCTAAACACTAATAAATGCGAACACATAAGAGTGTCCCATTAACCTAATGACAAATCCTTGTTATTACCATGATGGAAACTTTTTAGAGAAAGTATCATCTTACAAATATGTTGGTGTTCACTTAAATTCAAAACGTTCATGGGAACCCCACATTCAGCATATTACTTCTCGAGCTGACTGCATGTTGGGCTACATAAAACGTAACTTTTCATTGGCACCCGTTTCACCTAAATTAAGTTTATATAAAACATTAATCAGACCAAAGCTGGAATATGCAGCCTCTATCTGGGATCCTGGGTCACGATACCCTCCGTCATTCTACTAGAATCTATCCAAACTCGCTCAACTCGTTTCGTTTTAGTCGCACTATCATCGCACTGCTATTGCCACATGGATGAAAAAAAATGTTTTATTTAGTTTTGCGGATTTTATCCATCCGCAGAGGGGCCAGAGATTAAGGCATGATGCCTGACAGCGACTCTGCTACCTGCAGTTCATACAGCGGAATAACATTAGAAGCAAGTCACACTGAGAATAAATAACAAGAGAGCCATTGTCATAAAAAAAAATAGAAACAGTCATAATAGCAATATTCGAAAAGCACATAAAATATAATGACTCAACTCAAACAACTACACAAGCGGCGCAGCTTGAAAAATATGGGTTGATATGATTTCCATAACCCATAAGTAAAATAAAATTAAAATAAATATAAAAATAGACTGTTGAAAAACAGCGCGTGACTGGGACGAGGACAAAAAACGAAGAGACACAAGACAAGCGCTGACTATAAAGCTCAAACGAAGTAACAAGGTTCTTAATAGAGTATGGTAACAACAACCTTAACGTGTTTTAAATCGACATCAAAGACCTCTACTACTCGCTGCCACAAGACCCTCTTTTACAGTGCATTGAAGAGAGCAAAGACTCCTTTGTTACCATCGCCTTCCAGAACGCTGCGGGTATCGCCCAAGACAAGTTCATCGACTTAATTTCCCTGTATCTGCAATCCACTTTTGCCACGTGGGAAGGAAAAACATACCCGCGAAAAAGGGCGTAGGCATAGGGTCGTGTATCGCCCCGATACTCAGCGACCTTTATCTGGCCTACCACGATAGATTGCTGCAAAGACGCTTAGACACCTCAAACATAGTGAAAATATTTCGATACGTAGGTGATTATTTGATCTTCCTAGCAGTGGAGACGTGCAAGTTCCCAACGACGTTGGACAACGTTCTATCAAAATTCAAAGGCGGCATGAATCCTTTGAAGCTTACCACGAGCTTCCAGACAAGAAATCCATAAGATTCCTGAATTTAAGACTATTTTTATCGAGTGATCACGTATGCTGGTCATATGAACCGCACGGAAAAAAGGCCGCTACTTCACTTCAACTCTGCTCACTCAGAACTGGTCAAAAGAGGCATCGTGAATCTATGTCTCAAAAACTTCCTTAACAAATAATGCGAACCTTTGATCAAAACAGGCTTCGATGCGCAAATCTCTCGGTTTACAGAAGCAGGATACCCCAGTGTCTTATTAACGTCAATTGCAGAAAACCTCCTCAAACATATAAAACGACGGGAGGTCACTCAACCTCCACCAAGAGACAGGTCAACGATGCCCATTGTTGTGTCTTATATTCACATCTTCTCCCATGGACTGAAAAAAGTAGCGAAAAAAGTCAATGCTCAGGTGGTATTCTCAGCTCCAAACAAGCTGTCCAGCCTGTGCAAAAAAGTGAACGCTTCTTCGAACCGATCAGAGAGCTGCACTAAGAAGCACAAAACCAGTTTTGTCCAGTGCACCGAAAAGGTCGTTTACTCTGTGGCGACAAACATATAAGCCACGGCAGCGGATGAAGAAAAAGACGCCAAGGGCGCTCGGGCACTTCTGCTCGGGTGATCAGCAGGGCAGCCATGTCGTACTTCAACAACAGTCCATAGAATCAACGTGTAAATAATGTAAATAAACAGTTAGCATATAAAGCAACGCACGACTTGTTACAAGTGGTGACCCGGACGAGGAACATCGCAGCCACACGCACCGAGATGGCAACAAATGTACCTGCCCCTGTCGATCCACCGCAGGTAGCAGCCCTTGCGATCCGACTGCCACCATTCTGGCCGGCAGATCCACAATTATGGTTTGCTCAGGTTGAATCGCAGTTCGTATTAAGGCGAATCACCAACCAGAACACAAAGTTTCATCACGTGGTGAGCGCACAAGCATCCACAGATGCGGCTGAGGTCCGCGATATCAGCATCGCTCCTCCTCCAGTGACCCCTTACGACGTCCTTAAGGACGAGCTCGTCCGTCGTACAGGCATCTCGGAGCAACGAAGACTTCAGCGGCTGCTTACTGCAGAGGAGTTAGGAGATAAAACACCATCAAAGCTTCTCCGCCGGATGAAACAGTTGCTCGCTAACGCCACAATCGACGACACATTATTCCGTCATCTATTCCTCCAACGTCTTGGCGAAGTTGGCCGATCGAGTTATCGAAGTTTCACATCCTTCAGGTGTTAACCAAGTAACACAACAAGAGAAAATCTCTGCTGATTTGTGCACCAGCATTCAACGTCGCGTGGACGAGCTCACAGAGATAGTCTCTGCCCTTCGATCTTCGCGTTCACCTTTCCGACGGGCAAGTCCCTACCCGACTCGCCGATTTAGTGAGTCTCATAGCCCTTCCACACAACAGTGCTGGTACCAACGCAACTTCGGCGCTGACGCACTCAAATGTACCTGCCAGAAGAAGGGAAACAATCCAGCCGGTTACTAGGGACGACGAGTGATGCTGGCCAGTTACACAGTCGTCCATGTCCCTTCTTTCTTACCGATAAAGGCTCAAAAACTCGTTTTCTGGTCGACACTGGTGCTGAAGTTTCGGTGGTACCACCATCCCTTCAAGACCATGGTAACCGACAACCTTCGAAAATCTAAAGGCGGCAAACGGCACCACCATCCCTACATATGGGCTGCGAACCATCATCATCAACCTCGGATTGCATCGCATCTTCCGTTGGGTATTCATCGTTGCAGACACGCGATACCCCATTTTCGGAACAAACTTTCTGCAGAAATTCAATCTCCTAGTCGATGTGCGCGGCCGCCGTCGTTTTGATGGCACAACTCATCTGACAGTATCTGGAGTTCGGACGAAACTGCAGTCGATAGCACTTGCTCCTCTCCTCTCCGTTTCCGACTCTCCTACGCCGAAGTTATGCGAGAGTTTCCATCCCTGGTTCGTCCCTGCACCTTTACCACCTACGTGCAGCATAACATCCAGCACCATATTGAAACCACCGGCCCTCCAGTTCACGCTCAACCCCGGAGGCTCCCTCCCGACAGGTGCTGTACTGCCAAACAGGCCTTTGACCACATGCTAAAGCTGGGAATCATACGCTCCTCCTCTAGCCCGTGGGCATCACCGCTCCACATGGTGCCAGAATCAACACCAGGTGACTGGCGTCCTTGCGGGGTGCTATAGAGCTCTTAATAAAGCCACCGTACCCGACCGATACCCAGTACCCCACATACACGACGCCACAGCAATTCTTGTACCAAGCGGTATTTTTTTCCCCCGTCGACCTTGTTCGTGCTTACCACCAAATTCCCATGGCTCCAGAGGACATTCCCAAGACAGCAATAACAACACCATTCAGTCTCTTCGAATTTCTTCGAACGCCATTAGGCCTGAGGAACGCTGCGCAGACATTTCAACGATTTCTCGACCAAGTCCTAAGAGGAATGACTTTCGTATATGCCTATATAGACGACATTCTCGTCACAAGTCGCACCGTACAAGAACACCAAGACCACCTACGATGTCTCCTTCGAAAATTGGATGAGCACGGCTTAATGATCAACCCAAAAACGTCCCCCTAAGGTGTGTTCAGCGTTTCATTGTTAGGCTACCAAATCGATCGTCCCGGCCTTCGTCCACTCTCTTCAAAAGTAAAGGCTATTAAAGAGTACCCCCAGCCCCAAACAGCGCGTGACCTACGGGGTTTCCTCGGGCTTGTGAAGTTCTATCGCCGCTTTGTCCCTGGATGCGCGAAGCTTTTTCAGTCTCTTCTAGAGATATTACCAACCGTAAAAACAGCACCGTTAAACTGGAAAGATGCCGCAAATGAAGCGTTCAGCATCAAACAACACATTTCGCGTGCCACCTTGCTTCATCATCCAAAAACGGGAGCACCAATATGTCTTGTCACCGACGCCTCCGACATCGCCCGTGGAGCGGTACTCCAGCAGTTCCACAAGGGTGTATGGCAACTGCTGTCTTTCTTCTCTCGCAAGTTAACCAATACGGAACGCCGATACAGAACTTTCGGTCGTGAGCTCCTGGCTGTTTATTCCGCTATCCGTCATTTCCGTTATTTTCTGGAAGCTCGGCAATTTCACATCTTTACGGATCACAAGCCCTTGGCAGGCGCCATACAATCTCACAAGCCAGACAGTGGAACTTTCTCTGCACGGGAACTGCGACAAATGTCATTCATTTCTGAGTTCACCACAGACATTCGGCACATATAGGGGTATTCACACGAGGGAGAAATCCCGGAAATTTCTCCCCGGCACGCGCGCCTCACGAGATGAAAACGAGAGGCTTTTGCACATCGCAAAGCCTGACGTTTTCGTCATGGGATGCGCGTGCCGGGGAGAAATCCCCGGGATTTCTCCCTCGTGTGAATACCCCTTAAAGGGGACTGATAACATTGTTGCCGACACCTTGTCTCCAGCCGTTATCACCAAAATATCAGATAATCGAAACCTCACTCCTGCTACACTTTTGGCACACCAGCAGACTGACGCAGAACTAACAAGGCTCAGACAACACCTGGTGCATTAGTGCTTTGAGAGATCACAATACCTCCACTCTCCCACCCTTTGGTGTGTGATATGTCAACTGGTGCCCCTCGACCCTTCGTTCCAATCGCTTTACGACGACGAGTCTTTGACTCCTTCCATGCGCTGTCACATCCCGGTATCCGTGCTTCACAGAAGCAAATAACCGCGCGTTACGTGTGGCCTAGCATCAACGTTGACGTTCGAAACTGGGCTCGCAGCTGCCTTCCTTGCCAACGTGCGAAGGTTCACCGGCACACGCACACTGCACCAGGTGGTTTTCCTATTCCGAGTACACCTTTCGAGCATGTGCACCTAGACATCGTCGGCTCACTACCAGAATCACGAGGCAACAAATATATACTAACCGCCATTGACCGCTTCACCAGATGGCCAGAGGCCCTCCCCATTAGCAGCATTACAGCTCAAGCAGTTGCTCAAGGATTTATGCAAATCTGGATTTCACGGCTTGGCGTGCCGGCCACTCTCATGACAGTTCGCGGTCGGCACTTTAAGTCTGTACTTTTCAGCGAATTCACCTTTCTTCTTGGCACCAGTCGACTAAGAATGACGGCTTACCATCCACAAGCTAACGGTCTCGTTGAAAGATTTCATCGCCAGCAAAAAAACGTCAATCATGGCGCGTCAAGATAACCCTTATTGGACAGAATCGCTCCCACTAGTACTTCTGGGCCTGCTAACGACATTCAAGGAAGAACGTTTATGCACTCCTGCGGAGCTCGTATACGGAATGTCCCTGCGTCTTCCACAAGATTTTTTCACCCCTATGGACCCAGCGGTTCCTCCGGACCCAACCAACTATGCTCATCAGCTCAAAGGACCATGTCGAAACTGCGACCAACATCCCCACGATGGCGATCGCCACGGCCAGTTTTATTAGTAAGGATCTTAACAAGACAAGCCACGTTTTTGTAAGAGACGATACTGCACGGCGTACGCCGAAGCCTTCAACCTCCTTATCATGGACCGTACTTAATCACGAAGAAGACCCCGAAATATTTCGAAGTGTTGATCAACAGCAAGCAACAAACCATATCGATTGAAAGACTCAAGCCTGCCCACATGGAGTCCACCCAACTGTCCACAACTACTATGACTCACTTCCACAGCAACTCTTCGCGACGCAAGGTCCATTTCTTTCTTCCACAAACGTCCTACAGACTGAAGGGGGCGTAGTGTGGCGACCACATATAAGCCACCGCAGCGGATGAAGAAGAAGGCGCCAAGGGCGCTCTAGTACTTCTGCTCGGGTGATCAGCAGGGCAGCCATGTCGTACTTCGACAGGCCATAGAACCAACGAGTAAATAATGTAAATAAATAGTTAGCATATAAAGCAACGCACGACTCGTTACAACTCCATTCCTCTCTCCTGTGGGAAACACTACATCGGCCAGACTGGACGGTGCCTGAACGATTGACTTCGCGAACACCAGAATAACATTACTAGAGCCAACTCAGGACATTTAAATCTGCACTGCCGGGTTTGCGGGTGTTCGGCACAACTACGTAGTTGCACCGTGCTTGACCGAAGGAACAACCAGCTGACAAGAGAAATAATTGAAGCGGAGCATATATTGCCAGGCTTGACAATGGATGCGTGAGCAGGCCATCTCTCACCTTATCGGGAAAATAATTGACTTACCTCACCTTAAGATGACAATCGCGGACGATTTTACGAATTCGTTTTAATAGGTGGAGAGAAAAAAATAAGGACAAAACAATTTCCAGATTTTGTTATAACACTAAGTAGAAGAAAACGAAGACGAAATACAAAGAGCTGTGAGTCAGCGCTGTGTGTATGTTTTTGCGTCTGTAATTGAGTGAGCGCCTGCTATTGTGAGACGTTTATGCGCTGTGAAGTACAAATTAGAGAATAATACAACGTCATTTTAAGCCAAGTTGGTATCAAATTTTGCATTTCGTATATAATAGCAATCCCTCGAGACAGCTGTGCCTTCAGTTTGTTTACATGGGTGGACCATGTGAGCTGTTCGAATAAACCAGACGCCCAAGAACTTTTGGTCGGCAACTTGTTCTAAAACGGTGTTTTCAAATGTTGTCTCGTGTCTCGCGTACTAACAGGTTTGAAGATTATGCATTTTTTCTTACTTGTCTTTAGCTTCAATCTACTTACTCGTAACCAATTTGATAACTATATGAAGTAGGCATTGCAAATATTTTTTAGGTACTCTTTAGTGACACAAGTAAATATTTATCATGTCTTTCACTGCGCCGTAAAATTTGACAATTTGATTTCACTCCCCTTTTACATTTCGTCCCGTGTTGATCATCAGCATAAAGCTGGAGTCCCAAACTCAACGGCATCTCACTCATCATTTCTTACTCGCACAGCAGCAAGAATGGAACCACGTCCCCATTTAATTGCTACCATCACTGACCCTAATCTATTCTGAAATGCTATCACTAACCATTATTTACAGGTAATTGTTTGATTGTTTGTTCGTTATAGTATTACTATGGCTAATTTGTTACAGTTTTGACTCCCATCTTTTCTCGCATGTTCTCCCCCTCTGTAATGCCTTCGGGCCGTCAGGGTATGTTCGATAAATAAACAAATGAAAACCGTTCCTTTTCGCGGTCGAGTCTGAAGGAAGTCAACGTTTTCCCGCGGGCACTCTTCTCCAACCTTTACTTTGGTCTCCCGCGCCCCCCTGCTCTCTGTCCTCCGAACTCCTGGCAGGCTGTGGCGCCAGACTCTCCACGTTGCCTGCAAGCGGTCAGCACGGCGGACTGACTGACCGCGAGTGTCGTGAGTCGTGACAGCGTTCGGCTGTGACTTGGATTCGTGAGATTCTAGGACACGCTAGTCCCGTGCCCCATCTGTATTGGGCGCTAGGCGGGTGCCGTCGGTAGCCCAGCACTACGCCCTTTTTGTCTAGAAGGATTACGTTACGGACACGAAAGTAGCGGATGCGCCAGTAAGGCGCGAGGCCTTTTAATAAATTCACCCGAAGAGGAAGGGGCCCAGGTTCCCGCAAGCTAGCAACAGTCGCGTCATATTTAATTATATCGATCATTAATTGGCTATTTTATATCATCCTGAAATTACGATAAGTCAATGTAAGCTACTGTCGTTGCATCACATTGGAGTTGCATCACATTACCTTGCGGTGTTCACGCCTGTTGCTAGTACCTGGGAGTAACCGTGCAAACGTCCGGAAGTAAATTACGAAAGTAGGCCTATGGCATCAACAACTTATCATAAACAAAAATGTTACTAGTAGTCAGCGACATTTCTGTGCGCTGAAGAAGGAAGCACGGAGCAGAGTCGTCCGGAGCACGAAACCTCCATTAGGGACTAATGCGCTGTGCCAGGTCGCCCAAAAACTCTGGCGGTCCTTCACACACTGCAGTCGCACTAGCCGTGCGAATGGCGCTTACACGCCCGAGTAAAAGCCTCGCCTGTTCCGCGCCCGACATTAGAAAACTCGAATCGGCGACTCTGGCAAACTGGGATGAAACGACTGGGCCGCAGCTCTAGAGAGAGACCGGGAGGGCGGCTCTATAGTGTTGCCTCCGCAAATTTGAAGCCCAGGCGGCCCCGCAGTTCCCGCTCGAGCGAAACGCTCGTCTGCCGAATGGACCCGGGTCTGGGACCACGCAAAAGCCAAGCCACACGCTCACCAGACCGAAGGAACAAAGACGCTTGTACGTAAAAGGACGCGGTTAAAAAGGAAAATAACAGAAGGAGGAGGAGGAAAGAAAGCGGGGTAAAACTATTGTGCGCACACGCGTGCGTCGGCCAGAGTCGAAGGATACGTGGTTGGCGGGCTCTCCGGTCGATTGCCAGTTCACGCTCGTGGCGTGGCGTTGGTCTCGACTGCGCGCGAGCTGGGATCGAAGCCGTGGACGCAAAATGCGGGCCCTGTGTCGGGGCACGTGTTATTCGATGGCGTAGACATTCTTGCCGACCAAACTCGGCGCTGCAGCAGCACCGCCGGAAAGAAAGCGGTAAATTTGTTTCGATGCATCCCATCTCCAATCACCTCGCTCCACACAGAAACTGACGTAGTATAAGTATGAATACATCAACGTGTATATTTAAAGCAATACGAGAAAGAAACATCTAGCACTTATTTTCTTTCTTAATGCGAATTCACCGCCACATGTAAGGTGTTTCATTAGGTGTTCCTTGACTAGCATCAAACAATGTGTGTACGCTGAAAGCTGAGGCTTGCGGTATCCAGCACCTTAAAAACCGAAGAAGCAGGTCACCGGATGTTCCGAAATACGCCCCGCTGGTCGCCAGCCTCGTTGCTTTGCGAGCACTCGACAGTCTGGAACCCCGTTTCTAGTCGTCGCGGACGACTTTTCTTTCTTTTCCAGTACCCAATCCCCGCTTTAAAAGCAGTCATAAAACAATGAACTTAAATATTGTCATGAGCGACAAATGATGAGGCGCCGAATAACTGGACAAAGTAAACATTTAATGGGGACAAACTTGTGCCCAAAACAAAATAAAAGAAGGTTAGCGTCGCATGCGATGATGGCGGCGTAACAGCAGGATCGAACACTGGGGCGAGACTGACTCCGGCTCGCCACGTGGAGCACATTTAATACCCGCGTGGGTTTCTGAAAAATTCGGCGTAGAACATTCGGTGCGTTGAACATTCGTAACTCGATCAGACGAATAGGCTGTCGAACTTACGAGATTACTAAGTTGAAAGAATAAATAAAAGAACATTCCGCTCCCTGGATTCGAACCTGGAGCCTCCGCGCGACACACATGACCGGTAACCAATTGGCCACGAAGACGCTCGCTTTTTTTTTTCTTTATTCAGTGCTTAAAAACAGACTACCCAGATCTTTTGGGAAGCTGAAGAGTTAAATCCTTCATACACAACAGCACATGCAACAGTCTTGCCCAGTCAGGCGTTGCGTCCGTACACTCAAATACACTCTTCACCTGAGTAACAAGTCCAGTGAAATACTGTGAAGAAGATTTTGATTTTTCTACTGCATGGCGGACTTCCATACGAGATTTCCACAGAGCAAACAAACCTAACACCATGATCATATCGATCGGGACACTCTCTTGTTTGTTAACAGGAAGGAACCGAATAGAATGTGTTGTTATAACTATGTTCTTTTTATAGTGCGCTTTAGGACGTCCCAGAACATGATTGCGTCCCAGCAGTCTATGAGTACGTGCTCAACTGTCTCAGGCTGCTTGCACAGTAGGCAGTTAGCACCCCTAGGTAAAAACATACCTCTCTCAGCCATCCATACTTTAACTGGCAGTGTGGCACTATGCAGCCGGAAAAAGAAGGATTTCGCCGCTGGGGGGATCCACATCTTCTTTACGCGAACCAAGACATCATCCCCAGGCATGTTAATGAACAAAGTTCTGCACAACGGAGCGGGGAAGAGACTATCAATTAGATCTTTGGTCAAATTTTTTCTGGTGACAGTGAACAAATACTCCCGCGAGTAACGCGCCATTGAGAATTCTAAAGCATTCACCACCTCCTTCACAAAACCGACCTTCCTAGCGGGGGGGCCAATGGTAGAAGAAGCCAGAACGGAAGGCAAGTGAGGAGTTATTCTTGTCTGAAACATAACTTGCAAAAGGGGATGTTTTTGGTTTCTGAAGAAAAGAAAACGTTAAACAATTTGTCGGACAAATAGGTGGGACAGACAGAGTCCTCCTTTCGACACTGCACGACAGAGGTTATTGCGTCTAATTGGTTCCCCCGTGCTTTTTCATATGAAAACAGCAAACACTCTATGCTTTTTTTTATACTAGTTCGTGCACAGTGTGGGACTTGTAGTACATACGATAACTTGGCGATTAGAAAAACATTGCAGACAGTGGCCCTAGTGAATATCAACATGTCGCGGCCACACCATTTGGTTGCCCGGTCTCTTAAATCCTCAACCACGTCCGCCCAATATTCTGAATTAGTTTGCATATATTGTAGCGGGGTTCCAAGGTATTTGCTCGGAACGCAGCTCCATTTAACACCTCTGAAATATTGAGGCGTGGTATCCCACTCGCCGTACCAGGTACCATTACATTTGTCAACATTAACAACGGCACGGGTTGCTTTGCAAAATTGTGTACAGAGTTCTAAAACACTAGCAACACTCTCTTTGTTACTACAGAACACAGCAATGTCATCTGCATACGCTAGAACCTTAGTTTCTACGTCACCCATCCGAAAACCTTGAACTTGTTTCGACCGAATAATACTTAAACACAATGGTTCCAAATAAAGAGAAAACAATAAAGGCGACATTGGGCAGCCCTCGCGAACCGAGGAAAACACATTTATAGCGGGAGACAGTGAATTGTTTATAATTAGTTTCGTCGTGCACCCCCTATAAGCCATTTTAACACCTTCGATTATAATCTTTCCCACATTAGCCCGGTCCAAAACCTCCCAAAGAACGTCGTGATACACCTTGTCGAATGCCTTTGCTAAATCAATTTGCAGCATTGCAATTGAACTTCTTTCAGCTGAAGAGCTTTCCAAAATAGTCCGCGCCACGCGAATGTTTGTCTGGCTAGACCTGCCTTTAATTCCACAGGTCTGGTGTGTTCCGACCAGCCCGCGAATCACGTGCTGAATTCGTCCAGCTAGAATTCTCGCAAAAATTTTATAGTCCGCATTAGAAAGTGCTATAGGTCCATAACCAGTTACACGCTGTCGCACGCTTATATCATCTGATTTAGGGATTAGCACTGTGTGTGACCGAAGGAACGATGGAGGCAAAGTTTGAAAATCATACGCTGCATGTACTACTCTAAGAATAAATGGAGACAGTTCGTTCTTAAATTTCTTGTAAAACTCTCCTCCAAAACCATCCGGGCCAGGTGTCTTGTGTGACGCTAAGCCGTCAATGGCGCTTTCTACTTCACCCAACGTGATAGGTTCCTCGAGCCACTCTTTTTCCTCGTTTGATAGCTCGGGCGCTTCCAGAAGCATCGTCCTAATATCTGTCATATTCGTCGGCATATCGTGGCCTCCAAAAAGCTGCTCGTAATACTTGACGAAAGCGAGTTCAATTATATCTTTGTCATTGCTGATAACACCGTGATGCTCAACGGCGGTGATTTCTTTATCTAAAGCGTACTTCCTTTCATCCGCCAAGGCGCGGCTAGTGGGCCGTTCCGCCAAAAAGAAATTTGCGTGCTCTTGCCCGGAATATCGCACCGCGAGAGCATTCTGGGTGAAAGCCGTCAAGCCTTGCTTGTGCTTCTTTGATCGACGAGTAATGCAAACCGGGATGTTTTTGTTCGTCCTGCAGTAGGTTACACAAATATTTGCTCATCATTCTTTCTTCATTTTTGGCGTGAAACTTTAAAACATACGACCTTTCTATAGCCCGTGATTTAACTTCTTGCTTAAAGTATTCCCACATTTCCATGCAACTCATGGTATTATCTGCGAGCACCGCCTCAAAAGCTTATTTTACTCCTTTACAAAAAGTCTCGTCATTCAACAAATTGACATTTAATTTCCATATTCCCATTTGAACTTTGGTGCCCTCTTCCTTCCACACCCCAATGTAACCGTGATAAGAGAGTGATCACTAAAAAAGAGTGGTTTCACGTGATTGTCTGAGACGACATTGCATATCTCTGCCGAAACATAAATTCTATCCAAACGCGCGTGGGACGACTGCTGGAAATGGGTGAAACGAAATTCTTTCCCCGAATCCTCGAGATGGGCTACGTTTTCTAATTTATATTCATTTATCAGGTCATTAAAAACTGTAGCACTCCGTTCGAATGTTTTCTTTGCACATACCCTGTCCTTGTTGCTACATACAGAATTAGAATCCCCCAAAAACACAATAACCTTGTCGCACTGTAGATACTGCTCCAAAAACTGAAAAAGTAAGACTCTTTCGCTGACATTATTAGGCGCGTACAAACATATTACACGCACTCCTCGGTTTAAAAACTTCAATCACAGATAATGAGTCTGCCTTGATCATATGTGATAACGCTGGAAACGATGAGCTGTTTGGACTTTTTAAGAAATAAGAAACACCCAACGGACGCTCCAACAGAGTGACTTACGCAAACCTCGTAGCAGCGAAGGAAAGGTTTTAGGGCTTGTTCAATGTGGTCGCTATTTTTCATTTTTGTTTCCTGCAATGCCAGGATATCTAGCTCTTGCTCCCATACTAGACGCTGCAGTTGGTACTGTTTCTTTTTCGAGTTAAGTCCACTCACATTTAAAGTCGCAAAACGGAGAGGCTCAAGAGGTGCAAACATACTCTTACGCGTTTGTTTTTGAACTAATAGGCAAGCGTTTCCTTCTACAAGGGTCAACAGCCGTTGCACTTTCTCATGAGCAATTCGCTTCGCGCCACTCACTGTGAGTTTTTCTTACTGCGATCGTCTGAGGCATCCGAGGTTTGAACACAAGGCGAGCTTTCTTAGGTCCTTGAGTTGTCCATGACGTTGAACTTTGCTCCTCTTCGCCAGGCGCGTCCGGGACGGGAGGTCGGTCCAGCTGACTTTCCCTTGTCGGGCCGGTCTCGTTCATAGGCTCATGTTGTCCGGTGCTTGGATAGAACTGCTGCCGCTGGTCGCCCTCGACCGCGATGTCTTTTCTGCGTGAGGGTATTCACGAATGTCGTTGTTCTCATTCCGGTGCTTTGTGAACTCGGAGATTCCGTCGTGAGACGCCTCTGCTCCATCGTCGTTCCCCGCTCCAGTGTCCGGTCTTTTTGGCGTGTCGTCTGGCGCCTCCGGTGCAGCGGTCTCTACAGCTTCCTCTGCCTCGGTTGTGTCTATGAACATCTCTGACTCATCCCGGGCTATGCCGGGCGATGGAAGCATACGTGGTCACGCATTCCTACGTCGCATGTCCAAAACGGTTGCAGTCGGTGCATCGGGGAGTGCGACATTCTTGCCGGGTGTGCCCGGCTCGTCTGCAGCGCAGGCACAGAGGTGCTCTCCCTGGCACCAGGACCAGGACTCTGCATCCCTCCAGTCGCACTTCTTGGGGAATTTTGTCCACCGTCATACCCTCATGGAGAGTCATTTGCACGAGACGCGTGTTTGACTCGCCATTTTCAAAACCTTGTTCTCTGAAGCGCTCCCTGGTTATACTGTGCACCTTCCCAAACGTTTCCAGCTCCTTTTGCACTTTAAAGTTTGGTACTTCATATGGCGCCCAGTGAAGTTTTAGCTTGACTTCATTGCTCGCCGGGTCTAGCACGAGGCACCGCCCTCTTTTCACCACGAGTTCTTTCGCGTTCACCAGCTTTTGCTTCGCAGCTAAGGAATGCAGTCTCAACATCCACACATGGTTCATCAGATACGCACCTGCTCATGCCAAGTCTTTCATGATGTCCAGCTTCTCCAGCGCGTGTCGGAAGTCCTGTATGCAGTAGGGACGTTTCTTCACATCGCAGTATAAAAACACCGCGTTCGTCGCGATGTATCCAGCGGCCAGGAATGGCAGCATAACCTGATAATCTTTTACATTTTACTTCGCGTGAACTGCAGCAGAAGTACCACGGCCAGAAACGGCCGATGTAACCGCCCCTGCGGAGCGCATGACTCGACGTCCGTCTGCTATCGCTGCCGGAAGAAGAATCACGCACACGCTCGCTCGGCGGCGCGCGTTGCATTACTCCCCCCTCTTTAAAGCGCATCCTCTTGATGCGACGTGCCGGAAAACAAAACAACAAAATGAGCGAAAAGAATGACAAACTTCGTAGGCTTGTAAAACTGTGTCCCATCGAGCGTAGTGCGGAAACACAGATCACAGTCCTATCGAGTGTAGTACCGCTTGATGCGCACGACGTGGACGACTTCCGGTACCGGACTGCGACGTGATGAAGTCCGTGTTCCATCGAGTATCAGCTCGTAGTTCAGGTCCCCGAGTCGACGAACCAGCTTCTAGAGTCCAGAGTAACGTTTTAATAGGTTCTCCCTGAGACCGGGACGGCGAATAGGTATCGACACCCACATTTTGTTTCCGGGCTGAAAATGGACGTCGCGACGACAAGGGTTGTAGCGGCCAGCGTCGACACGTTGATGGTCTTGAATCCAAACTCGGGCGAGCTGGCGGACTTCTGCTCATTGCGCAACCACCTGGGCGTCGTCACTTTTGTCGTCAGATAGCATCGCGGTCACTGCGACCATGCACCAAATGGAATGGTGTAACACCGGTGGTCTCTTGAATCGATGTGTTGTTGGCGAACGTGACATACGGAATCTTTTTACATCACATTTTCTTGGTGCCGAATTAAAATTATAGGAGGCTCGCTCAAAAAGTAATCCACACTTCTTTTTCTGACCCCAAAAAACATGAAAATTTACAAGCTGTATGATTAATGCTTCCTGCCTATCAGTGGATTAATTTCACTGTCATCACTTTAAGGACACAATTGGAATAGTCCCTTAAAGTAGCGTCTGTGCCTCATATGCACCAGAAGCCAGGAGCTGTAATTGAGTTCCTATAGGCCAAGAAACAACTGTGGGAAAAAGTCCTAACTGTTTTTGTGCTGTGTATGGAAGTTGCGCAATTGGTAGGAACACGTTTGGACGGTGGGTGAAAAGTATTTGGGCAGCAAAAAATAGAGAGACGGAGCTGCAAAACCGGCCGCAGTCAACGCGTCCTGCAACCACAACCAACCCAGACATGTTACAGCGCGTCTATGATACTACCGTATTCGCTCGAGTAATTGTCGCACTTCTTACGTACAAGGCCTGTGGGTCTGCTTTCCCTCTGAGGACGGGGATCGCGAATTACCGCAATCGACGAAAAAGTGGCAGCAATTTATAGGACAGAGATAACGTCTTCACGCGAAATTCTTATCTGCTCGGATCGCATTTTTACGCCAAATCGTGTCCTCGACTGTATTAATTTCACAGTTTTTTCGTGCAAAACGCGTTGTTTGACTGTGTGTAATGCAGGATAGTGGACACAAGGGCCTTCCTTGCTAATAAGACGTCCGACCATTACTCGAGCAAATACGGTATTTTCGCAAATCTGCACCACAAAAAAAAAATCGATGTTTATCCCTAGAGCTTTCAGTCAGCAAAGGAAGCGTAATGACAATTATTGATGTTACCGGCGTGTCCGGCAGAAAAGACATTCATTAGATATTTATTCTCCAGCAACTCCCAAAAGTTTCAAAACCCAGGAGGCAATCGCCAACTTTTATTTGACTCCTCCGTCACCACTATTGTCCTGATTTCGCACAGTCCGATATTCATCTTATTGGACCACGAATGGCTGCACTGCGCTGAACAACGTTTCAAAACAACAATACCATAATTGGTGGACTGAGAACATGGCTATGTTAACAAAAAACAAGATGGTACAGGGGAGGCACTCATGCGTTAACTTTACGTTAGCGCAAAACTGTGAACTGAGCGGAGAAAAAGATTAATGTGCCTCCCGCTATTCTTTTGTGCACTGTGCACTGTATAATGTGCACTAATTTACTGTATAACGTTCATCTATTTTATATTAAAAGATACAAAACCTCTGAGGCCTCTATTTATGAGAAGCCCTCTTGGAAAGTTTGTATAACATGTACCGCAAAACGCAGGGATAAATACGGGGTTGCGGTGGTTGCACGGCTCAGCCGCCGCTTTTGGTATTTTGGAGACGGTCCTCCTTTTGGCCAAACTCTTTCGGTATTCGGCTCTGCTCCAACAGCCGTCACATTACCCCCGATAAGCATGGTAGACTAACGATTATATATTTACCACAATATCGTACCACAATTATTATCGCCTGCGTCTGACGTGTAAAATGTCCTTGTCCCGCTCCTTGTGTACCGGTCTCCCGCATTTCGACCGCCGTCTCTTGAGTTCTTTCCTTCTAAGATTCATTAAAAAATTATAGTTTCCAGTGGTGAGAGTCGACGATTGAGTGTTTTTAAACGCGTTATCATTTATTGCACCGTTGCATGCAGCCGTCTTTGGTTTCTGACTGGACTGGTTTCGTGAGGCCGCGGCGCGGTTCCGGCCATGCTCTTTCGCTCCGTTCGTTCGCTCCTTAGGTCCACTTTCCGTCTTACATAAGGGGGAAAGAGTCTTCTCACACGCTTCCAATGATGCGCCGCTGTTGAAGTGCACTGCTCTTAGAAAGGCAGTGGAACGTAGGCACATATGGTTCCGCTTCCCCAGTATGCAGAACGTACACGACAACGTAAAGCCGAGGTGCAGTCACGACGCCGTCTGCGCGAAACCGCCGACACACTTGAGGAAACATTGGTTCTTGGATGACAACAGCATGCGGACCGTAGACGGAGATTGAGGGAAGCTGTGGTGGCTGCGTCCGAAATCGCCCAAGCCTGGGAGAAGAGACCAGCTCTCCAAAGACAAGGAACCCACGTGATAAATGCTAACGTATTTCACCGAGAATCACCGTAACGACAGCAGCAATTTCGGGATCATTTCTAAAAGCAAGTCTTGCATCTACTTGTGATGATGTGAGGGAACCAAGGATGATAAAACGACGCATGTGAAAACTGTTACGGCGAATTCGAGTGGTCAATCACCGGTGAGACGGAGCCGGCGGAACCGGCAACCAGAAACGCGCCGGCAGCACACCACGTGATCCTCAGCACCCGAACACGAAACGCCAGACGGTGGCAGCTTACTTCGCCTCTTGTCCGCGCGATACCGCTAGCGAGAGGCTGTCGTCGCCGTCACCCATATCACAACAACTTGGATTGACTCGAGTAGTGGCTGCTGAAGTGACTTCACATCAGTTTCGTTATTTCGTTCCGTTTTTTCTCACTGACCTTCTCTCCCACTTCGGAAGGGACGATACTAGACACAGACTGTCGCCTACTCGCCCGGCCGTTTGGAGCTCGGGCGGAAAAAGCGCCGGAAGGTTGTCGCTGCTTGAGGAACAACCACCACCCCAACGGTGCGCGCCGGCCGGAAACTGACCACGAGAACACTATTACCGGTTTTCCGGCAAAATAAGTTGCCGACGATTGACCACCCGAATTCGCCATTAGTTGGACTGAGCAAAGGACGAGGAAGAAGACGCAGTAAACGTGGTGAAGATGCGAATAACTAGAAGACGAAGACTGCCAGGCAAGAGCAAGAGATAGAAATAAAGAAAAACGAAGACGACGACGTGACGAGGGGAAGATGACACGGGCGCGTGACACGTGAGAGAAGGGCAGGCGCAATACGGAACCCGGCTCGACAGCGATGGTCCCGACAGCTAATGAAGAGCCCGGACCGACGAGTCCAGTCCCGTGGGGCTTTTAACCAATCTTGCCTGGAAACATCCGCCTGTGGCAAGAGAGCCTGCCAGGCATTTCCGGGAGAGGACTAACTCCATGCCAACGCCGACGTGCGACACCATGACGTAAGCGGATTCGCCGAGCTGAACTTTGTATTTATATATATATCAATATATATAACTCCACCGTTTTATTCCTGACTTCTTTTTGTTAAGAGCGTAAATAATATCTTCCTTCTTATATTCACCGCTCTGGAATTCCGAGTCGCTATATTTATTTTTTCCCATCATACTACTCTGAGGTAAATCCGTGTTAGTTCCGACATTTTGAGAGGGCATGTTGGAGCGGATGCCGCTCCTAAATACCGGGTCGCTTTCTAGCGCAGCTTTCGAAATGTTTAAAGTCATACAAAAAGATTCACTTGCTGCTTCTGCTGTGCTCGTTAGCTTCAGTCCGGTGTCATCCATGCGAATTGCAGCCGGGTTGCCAGAAATTCGCTTAGAGTTTCTGTTTCCAGTATTTTCCAAAGCCGTTTCTAAGCCGGTCTCTTTTATGCATGCGTATACGCAGCATTTCGTCCAAAAAAAAAAAAAAAACGTATAACCTATATTTGAGTTTTTGCCGACTATGTTTTAGGTGAACTATATTTAACGGGACACGCGGAAGCAATTTTCGAAGCGAGGGATTGTAGCTGCTAGAACCGCTGGCTAAACGGCGTATCCTTAGATTGATGTTATCGCACTTTCAAAACCTGCGCCTAAATTGGGTATATTTAGTGTTGCCTCACGCTAACTTGTCACACCAGTATTATTTTAATGTATATAAGAAACTAATAAAAGCACAAAGAAAACAAATCTCTTTAGAAGATATACTATTTTTCTAGTCGGGAAATTTTCAATTATCTGTGTCCACGTGATCCTACCGATGTTCCTCAATTCGAGTGGCTGCTTGAACTGCGTAACTTATTAAATACGCGCAGACTGTTTTCGTTGTAACTATTTGTTCAAACTGACATTTAGTAGAGACTGTGTCATCTAAAACCCTCAGCAAACTGCTATTTGCGTTGTACCAGGGGTAAGATATACTCTTAAGGGTATGGACTCTGCCCGACACGGAGTGACCAGATAGAGTCCTCTCACGAGCGCATCCGCGCGCCCAACAGCCCGCGGCGAACTGGCGCCGCTCGCGGGCGAAACCACGGAAATGTAAAAAAAAAACACAAATCAGATATCTAGTAGCCATAGCATCTCTCGTGCAGCCGTCGCACATCCTTGAGCGAGGAGTTCGGGCTCGTCTGATACCATGCTAACAAGGTATTTTGTGTATGTTTTTCCACAGTTTCGTCGTTTCACCAGAGAGCGACGCTAAATGACCACGGGGTGTTGGGCGCGCGCATGCGCTCGTGAGAGGACCTTAAATAGTCGATCGCGTCTCATCGTTCCTCGCGCCAGTGTCCTCACCTAAAGAGTATACTTCTTACACCGTGCCTCGTACCCTCATGCCACACGTGCATTTTACAGATGGCACAAACTCTTCCGTCTCGGCCACGGTCTCGGCAACGCGAGCCATGCACATACAAAAAGTTCTCCAAAATGTTAATTACCAATTAGGTCGAATGTTATAGTGAAATTATTAGTTTCTAGAGAAGGGGCTGGGGTGTCTGTACGTGTCCTAACCTTCCATATACCTAGTTTTGCTTCACTTTGAACGCCTTGTTTTACTTTGCGTTCTGCCGCACAAACTGTCCGCCGATGCCTGGGGGAACCTTTCTGTAACAATGAGGTTCAACCTTCGTGCGTTCGTGAAACGTAGGCTCCTATCAAAGCAGCGCAGACGTATTCTTTCCATCTGATTCAAGATGGCGCAAGCATGAAGGCTATACGGGTGGTAAATAAAGGTCTTTCAAGTATGCGCAATGGTTTGAAGACGTGCCAATAATAATAATAGTAATAATATTTTTATTTGCTCTGGGGAGCCGCAGCACCGCGGAAAGGCAACAGCCCGTACCATGGAGGCCCGCGGTGCCGCGTCTAATAGACACCATAATTTGTTGAGCCTATATATGCGAGACAATGACGAGATGGATCGCTGTTATTGCGGAGGATGGCAGTCCTATTTGCAGATGTCCAGGTTTCGCTGAGGCGGGTCAGCAGCGAGCCACGGGGATCTGGCACGCCGTTCGATCGGTGCATTCAAAGAGCCCCAGGGGCATGGTCCTGTTGCTCCCTAGAGTCGAAGCATGAGGCTCCAAGGAACTTGTAGCTTAGTCAAAGTAGGAAGCTGCCGCCTCCGAGGTACCGAGGCTCAAGGCTCATATTGAAGCACCGCCGTCACCCGGTGTACTCTACGCGTCAGTGAAATTATACTTCGAGAATTCGACAGTCTTTTGAAGGTTCCGACAGCCTGGCAAACACGGATTAGATTCTAGCAACAAGAAAAGTGTATGCGAAACCCGCCATATTGTGTTTGGATTTCCAACAGACTCAGAATTAGCCACACCTAAATTACGCTGCCGTGTCCTCGCACTGAAAGTTTGTCTCATAAATGTAAACATCTTTGGATCGGTGCACGCGATCAATTGCTTACGCTTTTTTTGTTTCTGAAATATTCTCCTAAAATTTAATCGCATTCTATTTTTGAGTTTGCATAAAAATAAATTTCCGTGGCAATAACTCACCGTCGTGAGTGGCGGCATCAAGTGGAGGCACTGAGAACACACGTGCTCAACTGACTGACTCTTTTTCGCTTTCTTCGAAAACAAACGAGCAAAGCCTTATTAGTTTGTTTATTTCGTTATAGATTTATAAAGAGTGAGCTTTGCTTGGAGACTGGGATCAATTACAGGCGCAAAACAGAAAGTCGCTATACGAGAAACAGATTCAAGTACCTATCTCTCATTGCGATTTTGTATTACCGAACCAGAACACCGCCTTTCTCCCCAACTTCTATGATCGCAATGTCGGTTTTTTTCAGCTAGTTACAAGCGCGGGAAGGGAGGGGGGGGGGGGGGGGGGGTTAGATTCGAGCATTGGCCAAACTCTTGCAGTACAGACGGCTCTGGGTGAGACAGCCCTATGTGCTTTCCCTGCCTTGCAGAACTCGCTTCGCGAGACTCCCGCGTCTAGCTGTTCCCTTCAACTGATAGATTCAGTCTTAACTACTTTCCTGTTATTCCGAATTTAGCAAACAAAAAAGAAAACAGATTCACGTGAAAATGATGGAGACAAATAATGTAAGTATACCTTTATTTATTTTTTTTTTTTTTGCTACGTTAAAATGAACTCGGAGCAGCACAAGTACCAATTTTATATTGCGTGTGAATCTCTCAGAAAATAATATGACGATAATATCTGATCTTATGACTGTTATTTGTTCGCGTTCATCCACCGTGGAAGACCAAAAAGATTAGCATATTTACCCGAATTCTGAGCAGCTACTCGCAATTGCTGTTTTCCAATCCAATTCCAGCATTTTGTAGTGTGAGACAGCGTGATAATAACTCACGCGCTGAACAGAGAGTGCACATCTCAAACCGTGGGGAGCGTTTGCAGTTCAATGGCGGACGGCTCGTGCAGAGATAGGTCGCCAGTGCGCATGCGCCGCGTTTTGGCCTGGCGAGGAGGAAAGCTTGCGGAAAGCCGGAAACGTTTGCAGACGGCCAGCGCCAATTTCGTCACCTCCGCCCAGCCCGTGTTGCACAGGCGGCTCATTAGCCACGTCACCCCGATCGAGCAGCTGGAAACTCTCTCTAATACAGGCTCTCTAGAAAGATCTATTGGCGGGGATGAACCGTAGCGTCCGCTGCGCTCCATCTTAAGGTGAAACTAGGACGGTTAAGACGGGATCCGAATGCGGAAAATTGTAAGCGCTCACATCGGTGGTCCCGAAATCAATAACGAGAAAGAGAGCAATGTGGAAGTGTGTAAAGCAAAAGCAGACAATATTTGGGCGTGTCCCTTTTGCCGTGACGACATAAAGTTGCTCGTGCAACTGTCAATTTTATTTTTTTTATGCAAGTTGAAACGCCTGTGCTTTCTACCTAGTAAGTGCAAAAGAAAAAAGCTAAAAAAAAACAATGGGCACAGACCTCACGAGTTTTGTTCTCCTATAGAGAGGCGTCGCAAGTGGCATGGGCCCGTCGGGACCCCCAATGGGGCTCTACTGATGTACGCGTCCCCGCCATTCCGAAGGGGCCGCAATGCACGGGGCCTTTCCCTTAGGTGATTCTATTAACTGTAGGGGTGAAGCGGCGCGTAAAACGATGAAGACAGCCTTCAGAGGCGAGCTGTCATGCGAGACGCAATGGGGATATCCACCTCGGCGTTTTCTTCGCTGCTTCCGAGAAGCGTCGTCTGCTCGTCCCTCGCTTCGACCCGCGCAGAAACCCCGCAGAGCCCATCGGCGATTGTCCGGCCGTCCTCAACCCTTTGCCAGCCTCGCTGTTTCCAGGGTCGGGCAAAGGGTACTGGAAAGACAACTCGAAAAATGCGAACAATTTGGGGGAAAACGTTTTTTCTCGTTAGTTCTCTTGACATAAAAAGTGGTAAAAAAAACGACACCCAATTTATTTCAAATATTGACGAGCATTAAGCCGAATCCTGCAGCCTATGTCAAATTGACATTAATCACCACGTCAGAGAAAGGTAATCATATCGCACGTCATTTCGTCGAAAGTACAATTAGAGGATTAAACACACTACCTACAGCTAATATTACATTTATAAGTCCGTAAAATTTATAAACAAAAGAACCGTGCGATGACGCAGCAAGGAAGAAAATGGAAAAAAAAAACGAGAGGTTGCGATTTTCAGATGCCTCCATCTGTCTTTAAACTATTTGTATTTCCCTAAAAGTACACACCGAATGAGCATTGTTCTATTGCCCAGTATGAATTGTGCGGCATTTTGTCGATTAATATTAGAATATATAAAAATTAAGTTTCGAAAAGATTTATAAAAGGTGTTATAACATCGAGCTGCCTGATGTTTGTTCGTATATTGTTTCCATGCATGTGAAGAAGCAAATTTTGCGTCATTTATAACACATTTTCGTGTTAATACATTTTCAAGTCCTTACTGAACGAATAGCATGCGATTTGTATAAGACGCAACCGAGCCTCCGATACACCACCACCATTTGTACAAAATTTTGTGGAATATAACATCATAATTGATGAACGTTGGCTGCAAGTTAACCGTTACAATGAACCCAATGCAGCGTTTAGTATGATGAAGAGTGTCTTGTTATTGCTATGTGCCTAGTCAAAAATCTGCTAAATTGACAAAGATCTTGTTTACATCTGAAAATAACGCAGGATAATAGTACTAACACCGAAAATTACAAAAAGCGCCCTTGACGTTTTTGATCTGTGTCGGTATCTTTAAAAAGAATGCGGTATTAGTTATTCTGAAACAAGTCTTCAGACGTTTCCGAAATATCCAGAAAAAAAAAAGTTGTTTCTTTCATTGATTTCTTTCGGCCTTCAATATTTCCGGAAACATTGCATTCCTAGCCACGGGCTGCAGCGCCCCGGGCACGATCCCGTCGTTGAGCGTCTCTCCTTCCCCGTCTTTCTTATTTTCCCTTCCCGGGTTTGAACAGACGGCGTGCGCTAACAAGCTGGCCCGAGGACTCGAGCTCGACCGGTATCGACTGGCGGAGGAATGGATGTGCGCGAATCAAACGGAGACGGAATAACCTAGTGCAATGCAAACACGACTAAAGATACCCAGACACAAGACAAGACGACGAAACGCAAAAAGGCGAGGAGAACTCTCGAAATATAAATAAACGGACCAAGTGCAGCGACTCTTCAGTGGCGAGTGAGAAATAAACTCCACTTCATGTCCTTGTCCGTCCGCTCGCGCTTTATATTTTCAATACGCTTCCTCGCTTGGCGTTCTTTTTTTCCGAGCTGGCGCAAGTTGATTGTGTGTGCACTGCATTCAATTCGAGGCTTTAGACGCAATTATAATTTATGCGTCCTAGATTTTTAGCAGCTTTAAATAACACAATTATTGCACGAAATCGACGCCAGAAACGTCACTCGTGAAAAAGAATAAAGAATAATAAATGTTTTTTTCGTCACGTCCGAAAAAATTGTTATACGCAGGATAAGTTTCGGGGTCGGTTAGTGAAAGTACAGTCGTTTATAAGGTAAGGCATAGATACAATGGCGTTCAACGAGGAGGCCGTTGGTTGTCACTGTGGTCACACGATTGCATACACCAACCAATGGGAGTGAAGCGGCACCTGTGAGGGGGCCTGCAGCTGTGGTGACATTGTAGCAATGGTAAATAAACTTCTGAGGCTGCAGTCACACTGGCGTTCTAAACGGTGCGAAGCGGAATGCTCTAGATTTAATCATTAACTGCGCGTGAACTGGTATGGCATCTCCGCGTTCGCAGCCACTTTGCGGATGCGGTTGAATCCCCAGTGTAAATGCAGCGTAAATGCGCGAATTCAAAGAAATTTGTTTTTGGAGGAAGACATGACCCGCTCTATTGAACAGACAACAGGCGCGTAAATATATGCGCGACGTATTGGGATAACATTTGTTTTTGTAATCTTTTTTTGCAACGTAAGAAATTTGTTCAAGCATCTGACAGCCTAAGGTACACAGGGCGTAGCTTATAGTGTTCACGCTCCTGGCTTCTTTCTTCTTGTCGGCACTTACGGGTTCTGGAGCGATATCCAGATACAAAGGGCACTTCCTGCGGTTCTTAAGCAGGGGCTCTCCTCGGGAATCGAGGAAGAAAATATGTTACAACACTTGCAGTTGGAGTGAACGCGACCCACGTAAAGGGGCTCAAAAAGGAACCGCCTATACACTTTTGCAGCGGCAGTCTATAACCAGGCGATTTACGGCACTGGTCCCTGGTTTTGAGAGTGTATGTCAGTGTTGTCCGATCGCCCTCGGCTCTGGACTTTTCTCATATGTGGGCTGTGGCAGCTTGCGAAAGCGCAATTCCGGGTAATGGTAGCGGCTAAATTGCTGCCTTTTATTTGTTTTTTTGCATGTTTTATGGCAAATAAAAAAGCATTCTACCATGTTTAGAAACAGAAACAAACAACAATATGCTATTTTTGGTAGTTTGTGCGTGATAGAACAATTGCCACTAGAATATTTGTTGCATTTTTCGCAGCTCTTTCACACCGCCAAACAGTCAACCATGTCAATCTGCAAAGCGGTTTACAGTCGGTAATATTTGACCACACAAGGTAGCCGAAAGGCGTGGGTATTCAAAGCTCAAAACATGAAATTCAACGAGACTGTTTAATCTTGTTTTTACAGCGCACATCGAGATACACACAACTCTTTCAGGAATACAAAAAGAGAAACTGCGTGAGCGAATCCCGTTTTGTGGCCGCTACAAACTGTGTTTGCTTTTGTCCGCTGTAACATCGGTTGCATTCCAACTTTAACAAATTGACCGGAGATTATTTGACCAAGATCTCAAAGAGCACAGCATATATCATCTACAGTGTCGACAACGGTCACTTCACTACGATTGGACAGAATCTGAACGTGTTTTAAAGTACGTTTTGAAGCTAGCTTGATTTCTTCAGAGCAGCGAAGCAAAGGAAAGAACGCGTCTGTTTCGTTCCCTGCCCAGTTTCCATTCAACCCCTTTTCGAGCAGATCAGGAAGGCTTTCCGAAAACTATCTCGGCGGTGAAAATCCCCGAAAAACGTCGAACGGGCCGCGTAACGGGCTGCTTCAGGTTCGCTAACTTCGTTTGTTTCTCGCAAAGGCCTAGCAGTCTAGCCTTATAGTGTTCACGCAAGGGAAAGTGAACACTATAAGCCTCGCCCTGTGTATCTTAGGGTGTCAGATGCTTCAACGACTTTCTAGCGTTACAAAAAAGGTTACAAAATATTCTTGGTAAAAAGAATTTGTTTTATTCATTTCGTGGTATTCTTTTTTTTTGCGGGTGTTTTTTATTTTTTTATTTATCTCCTCCACTTTTAGAAGTTGGGAGGTATTGAAGGGGACATCAGTAAAAGTTCGTTGACAGTTGAGTGAACTGTCTGTCCTTGTCCCTAGGTGTTTCTATTTTTCTTTGATCCTTGAAGCTCTGGTATTCCTTTTTTCTCACCGTAGAAGATAACAGACAAAAAGGTAAGCATCCTGAATATTCAAACAAAGTAAAACATTTTAAGAAAGACAGGCGTACTCTGAAAGCTCAACGCAGGTGCAGGGTTGCGCTGACCGGTTTTTCGCAGTTCAGGCGGGTGCCAGAGATTGCTGGCTGAGAGGGGTCGTGATAGTCGCAAAATGGCGGTGGCCGGGGAGCTTTTTTTGGAAAAGTTTGTACAGGCTGAACTCCGTGAAAGATATACGGTGATCAACCAACAACCTTTGACCGGAGACATGTTCGCTTTGCTCGAGGAGCGGCAGTCACTGCGTAACGCCACACGCGCACAGCAAACACCGCCAGACGATGGAGTCTCGCTTGAAGACTAAGACCGACAGCCGACGTTTCACTAAGAACCTTAGCTTCTTCTGTTCCCAGAACTTTGCCGAAAGCCTCAGTCTGAAGAACCTTTTCAACCCTTGCCGTAGAGGACGTTGCGATGAGGCCGTTGAAAAAGGTCTTAGCCAGAGCACCGAACCGCTTTGTGACGCCGATGTAGCCTTTATTCTTTCTTCTAGTCCCTTCCGCCCAGTACCCAGAATGGGCGAAAAGCCAGTCGCGAGGTCAAGGAAACATTCGAGCACCCTTGGGCTCCTGTCGCCGACCGCAATCTCGGCTCCCGGAGTTACTCCACATTTTGTTCGCCCCTACATTGACAGTGCAGAGGAAGCTACGTGCTCGCAGGGTCAATCAGCCACCTCCCTTTAATCACCACACTTCACCCTCTACACCTGGGTATAAGCGGGAGCACGACCACGTGATGAAGAACATACATATGGACGGTGCTACGAACACCCAGCTTCCACCGCCCTCGCGGTCCCTCGGGAGGGGCGGCTGCATTGGTCCTCGTCACGCTAAAGCCCGGTAAATTCTGTCGCGGAGCGTCGTGGCCCAAGTCGTCAGGGGCTCCCGAGTGCACGGCGCGTTTCTCCCGAAATCCCTTCCCGTACCTAATAGGAGGCTTCCTGCCCAGCCCCATTATCGAGAGGGGGGAGCAGAGCCGGTGCGCCGCGCTCAGTCCGTGACCGGAATTGGGACCGGATATTTGGACGCAATGACGGAACCCCGGTCGGCTTCCCGAGTACCTCGGAGAGCCGTCGGAAGGGAGCCAAGTCTCCCTTCATTGGGCGTGGCAGCGGCCACCGGATGTTAGGCCTACAGGCGAAACAGCGCAAGATCCCCGAGCCTTCTCGGTAGGAAGCACAAGAAACTAGAAGTTTACTAATTCCAAGTTATCGATAACGAAGTAATAACGCGTAGCCCAATATACTCCGTTCAGTCGCGCGTTCGATTTTACTGGTGCATTTCAACGCGATTCAGACATTTCGTACACTGAAAAAATTGCGCTCTTAGGCATTTTCAGGTATCTCCTCAGATCCGAGGATTTCTAGAACTTTACTTTAAGGAAGTATATTTTGGTGCCTGCTTGCTTGTAACGTGATATTCTTCCAATGGCACGTGGGGACAAAATGACTGCAACCGCTAAAGTGCGTGAGTATTCGGACTCTCAAGGTTCAGAAAGCGCTGAGACAACTGACGAGATCGTAAATGTTTCTCGTAACGGCGCGCTGTACTGCAAAGCAAGCGCCGTAACGACAAACGCGATCCACCGGTGTGGGCATCTGCTTGACAATGATCCACAGTACGTTGTTTTCTATTTTAATGTTTTTCAGAGGTCATATGCCTTTCAGGAAGGGGTAAAAGATTAGCTTAAAACTGCAAAAATTAGAATAACACGCGATAGCCTTTTCGGTTTCAGGATGAGAAGATTCACTGAAAAGTAAATCTCGGAACATGAATGTATCGAAATGTCGGAATACAGCCATCAGGTGCCTTTACAAGAAATTAATTATTTAAAGACTGTCGGCAGCGAAAACAAAATGTGACGTAATCGAATCATCTTGATGTCGGTTAGGACGTTCACAATTGCTTGAAGAGCACTTAATGTAGCACAAGCGTTAAACACGAGCAATCTTGGCAAATTCCTGCTAATATAGATGGCAATAGGTAAGTAAACAATTATGGTCAGGAGGGTGATCTTTTGCCATTTGCTCTCTGGTTTATAAAGATCAAAAGGGTTTTGCGACACAATCTTCTCTCCGATCAACCCTATATTTTACGGTCCCATTTTTTAAGATGCACTGACTGTGTATCAGCCATATGAAAACACCTTGTGGCAAAAAGGTTGCGCAATTCAAAATTGAATAACTTATCACTGACATAGTCGAAAAGGTGATCGTTTTGCCGTGGGTGTGCGTGCTACAATCTACGGAGATTCGCAGAATCTTTTTTACATTTTATGTTTGCACACATATTGCAAATAAATACGTCTTACCAACATATGGTCTCTAAAACGTTATTGTGTAAAGAAGAATATCTGCGCAGAAGTTCGAAATTATTTCCATAAAATATCCTTTGAGAGGTTCCGCTATCATCCTTTGAATTTTAAACGGCTCTATGACCGAAAAACGCACTCATATGCAAAACGTTTGTTGTACTTCGCACTAGTTAGAGAAAATGAAAAGGCAGTCCCTGAATACTTTACACTTTTTGCATGAAGCAGCATAACTTCAAATATCTAAGTAGGTATTTATTCGGTATCCGGATGCGAGCGAACTCGAGACATCTGTTGCAGCAGAGATCGTTCAGTAGCCCCTTCGATCAATGCGCTTCTGCCCTCATCGTACACAATGAAACGCTTTTTAACAAAGCAAAGCGTCAACTGCGAATTTCAATTTAAGAAACAGAGGTAGGATGTAAATGTAATCGTTCGGAACGTCCGGACGAAAGCGATGAAGTAGATTTGCTTCGCATAAACACAAAAACCGCGATTGAGGCCACACGTCACTCCCCAGAAAACTTTTGTAAAGGTCTTAGGCAGTAATCCCTAGAGAAAACATATTTCAGAGCCTATTTTTACCCATTAGTACTGGATTGACTTCGCTGGCATTCGTAAGACGCAACCATAAAAACAGCGCTCAAACGTCCCATCACGCAGAAGCTATGGTCCAATATTAGCGTCTGTCAGCAACTCTCAAGGCGCACTAAGAAGTGTCTAAAAGAAGTAAGAAGTCATTTCAGACGTCTGCGTGTGAACGGACTATCTCCGTCGTGCAGTGCGCCTTGAAACACTTAGCCGGTGCTATTGCAAGGCAACCATTTTCTCCGAGTAGAGTCACCTCTCTTTTACAAAACAAATTGTGTACTCTTCTCGTCTGCTTATTACTTTTCTGGACGGCTGCGGCCTTTGAATGTCCACACAACGGTCCCTCGTTACAGCTTGCGTTTCGCAGTAAACCGCATCCACTGCCGTTAGGAGGAAGAACCCAACATAAAATGTTTCTTTTCTTCTTTGCGTTGGAAAGAACACATTGATATCTATGCATGACTAGTTTTGAATTCATAAATAAAAAGTCAATATTGTACGTGAAAGTTTGAACGAAATGGGTCTGCTTTGAGGAACAGTACAAAAAATATACCCAAGCTCTAATTCTCGGAGACTAAAACTTTTTGGACGTACTTGGCCTCTTCTTCTGGAGTGGCCATGGCTACGACCGCTGAGAAGCAATATTTCTTGTCTGTTTCTTTATCAAGTGCGGTGTCTTTTTCAGTGTGTTGTAGATATACGTATTTAGCGAAGCCTGTTCCGTATGCGGATGGCAAAGTGCCGAAGGGCCTAGTGATGTTTCCTGGCGTGGTTTGAATACACCAGTATTATAAGATAACTCTTTGTGAGGCTTCGTCTCAACAGTGATGCAGGTGAAGACACAGGTGTGATCCGTGACGTCGTAGTATTCAGCGACTGCGCTGCGCTTGTGATCAATATTGAAAACTTTTTTATGCTATCGTATTTCGTCCTAAATTGTGTATCTTCGCCTATCTATGCGGCTGGTTACTGAGGATGGTTGTATAAAAATCTAGAAAGCGTAAAGTTTGTACAGCGAAAAGGTGAGCACGGCGAAGCTACGATCACTCCTAGCATTCCGCTCTTGTTTCTGTGCAGCTGCTAATCGTGGCGAATGATATTTTCATACTTCCACTCGACAACGACCAGAGCTAAGGCGTGGACACCAGAGGATATTCCGCTCATCCTTCTTTCTGACACGCTTAGCTACGACAACATCGGCCATAGGAAGAGTCTATTGATTTGGCCGTTGGTAAGGCAAGACACGCGAGCCCCGCAAGCATCGACATCGAGCCTATAGTCTTCAGAAGCCTCCACCCGTGACTACAATACGAGGGGGAGCGCCGAAAAGGCCCTGACGATGACGCCTAACATCCCTCTGCCTGTTTACTGCACCGGTTATCGGGCAATAGATTTCCTACTCTAAGTAACGTTTTTCTTCTTGTATTGCCATGCCCACAGCTCTTTTGGAAGCGTTTTAGAGCGCAGCCCTTAGGCGCCCGTTTCCGGCTTGAGCGGCGTCGCCGTCGCTGTCGGCGTAACCGCGCGGTGCATTACGGGACGCGTGACGTCACTGATGACGTCATCAGTGACAAGGATGATCACGATGCCGATGCCGTCATCAGTGACGTCACTGATGACGTCATCAGTGACGATGACGAGGATGACGTCATCAGTGACGATGCCGATGCCGTCATCAGTGACGTCACTGGTGACGTCGCCGAGGACGTCATCACGATGACGATGAGGTCATCGTCATCGTCACGCGACTTCACAGGGGTCACGTGACCCCCATAAGGTCACGTGACCCCGGTGACGTCACGTGACCCCGTGAGGTCACGTGACCCTCGTGAGGCGACGGCGACGCCGCTCGGAGGGAAGAGTAGCAGAGAGGATGAGGAGGAGGGAGGAAGGGTATACTTCCCCTCAGTGCCCTTCCCTCCTCCTCCTCAAGAGCTGCGCTCTAATTCGGCGTTACAGGGAGTTGTAAACGGCTTTCATTTTTTTTACTTATTGTTGCTCCTTAGTGGAAACGTGGAACTTAAGACTGGCCCTATGTCTAAGGTGGAGGTTAAATCACTGGCAAACATGGAATCAATGGTTCGCCAATTACATGCTGGCCAGTTCAACGTGTTAGGTCAGCAGAAAGACATCAACGATGGACAAAAACGTGCAATGGTCTCGATAACCCCTCTGACAGCGCATGTTATAATTATGGATAATAAGGTTGCAAGTCGTGAATACAAAATAAACTCAACTGATGAACTAGAGTTAAAGTTCGAATCTGTTGTTTCCGAAATATATCTTCTTAAGCGACGTTCTGATTACACAGAATGTCGTTCTCGCCGACCAAACCGTCTGTCCTTTGACCTAAAAGTTTCGGCTCGGAAAACGTGGGCCGAATTCCAGAAGCTGGTTTTAGACGTGTGCTCGGAAAACCTTGTGTGCAAATAGTGAAGACTACCCAAAAAATTTTCATTTCACCCGGAAGAAGCACTTCGAATTGGACCGTACTCAAGCGAGTCTTTAAATGTTTTGTCTCGATAAGCTGTACGTCAGCAAAAACATTTTTTTTTTATCATGACACGAGCCAAATTGATGAAGCCGCCTCCTAACTAATCAGAGATAGAGCAAATAAATCTGCAGCGTCAAAGGGAAAACAAAAAACAAGTAAATGATCGCGTACGTCGCCGTCCATTCTAAATTATATTTCATTACTTTTTACTAATATAAGCGTAGTTCAAAACCGCGATCACCTGTAATCAGTTATTGACGTGTCATCGGGTGATATGTTTGTTTTGACTGAAACGTGACTCTCAAGTTTTACATTACATTTTTTCTACTGTTATCAGCTACAAATGTTGCCACTTTGACTGAGTATGTAAGCGTAGGGAGGGGCGGGGAGTTTAATGGTAGTAAATGAAGGCATGCGATGTTATCACGTGAATTCTGTACCCCTTCAGAACTGGTTTTCATACGAGTGCACTGTGCATATAAAAATATTATTCAATGCCCTCGCTACCGTCCCCTACAACGCCTCTGCTAGTTTTCGCAGAGATTTGCATGATGCTTTAAACACCATTTCTTCTAGGTTTCCGATTACTCCTATGTTTCAGATAAGTGGTTTCAATATTTCTCTTACTGATTCTTCAGGAGTATACCCCCCTACTTCTTGTAGTTCTGATTAAGCGGGTATTAGCGACCATGTCAGCCTGCACTTCAAGGTACATACTTCAGCATGTTCTTTATATCAAACTGTGAAACATTTTCTAGACTATAGCAAGGCAAATTTTTATGAAATAAATAGTGACGTCGCTGGCTTCCTTGGTGAGTTTCTACTTGCGTTTTCAGATCATTCAGTTGAAGATAATTCGGTTATGTTTAAAAACAAAATAAGCTTTCTAAGTTCCTTGTTTGTTCCCTGTGGGAATATTATTTCTAACCACTTGTCTCCCTGGCTTAATGTAACACTCAAACGCTTTTTTAAGAAATATAATCGTATCTTCCGTGCCGCGATGTCGTCAGGCTTTGCTTCGCGTTGGGAAGGTCATAAATAGGCTGCAGATGCTTATGAATATCAAGGAGGCCAAACTATATTTCTTTAATGTAACCCTACTTTTTATTTATTTATGTATTTTACCTCCAGGGCCAGAGGCATTACAGAGGGGAGTGGTGAGAAACAAAACAAAACAACAATGAAAAATACAAAATAGTTAAACAACAGGGAATACATGATTTTGAACATTTGAACAAGAAAGAACACAACCAACAATTAATGTAAGCGATGCTTAGTACTTTTTGACTGATATCGAAAAGAACTAAATAATTTTTGAATGTTCTCAACGAACCCAAAATAATTTATCTTTCACTCACAGGTGTTGATGGTAACGACGTTCCAAAAGAGTACTGCCTATTCGATTTAAGCAATAATTTTGCTAAGCTGTTTGTTAATAATACTAACTCTTATTATCCACTGTATCCGGATCATTACTTATTTTTTTCTATGGATGCGCTTGTTTTTGTTTTTGACAGAAGTGTTAAACTGATTGATAATTTGGAAATATATTTTGTTTCTGGTGTTCATAATATTACCTCCAAATTTATGAAATATACAAAAAAATTACGTCTCAGCTTTTCTTTCCAAAATATTGAAGCAGTCACTAACCTGGGTGTCTTACCAGTGGATTGGAGAATAGGAAAGATTATTCCATTTGACGAAACAGTAAGTAAACAGACAAGCTGGTTGATGTTACAGATATTTGTTACACATATACGAGGAATTCGTTCTCTATCAAGTTATTTCTAAGAGACCACAGGCGTATGTGCCACTTAGGGTGGTTGTAAATGAAAATGGTACTTGGCAGAAAGTTGTATCAAGATTCCTCCAAAACTGCCTGTCATCAATCAGATGACCAGTCCAATCATTCTCAGAAAATCGGAAGAAGTGGTAAGCTGTTTAACGTCTTTCCACCAGAAAAAGTGCGTTGCCATGTCAATTGACATTAAAGACATATATTATTCTCTCCGTCAACCATTACTACTTTCAAGGTTAAGGGACTTGTTAGAGGTAAATTCGGTTCAGTTCTAGTTGCAGTCCGGGATAGACGTAAGACGTTTTGTGAATCTACTGTATCTGAAATCCACAGCGGTCGAATTCGAGGGGGCAAATTTGCACAAAAGGAAGGAGTCTGCATCGGTTCGTCCCTGGCGCCGGGGCTGTCCGATGTATATTTGACTCCGTTGGACGTGGCCTTGGGGCAAGCGGTACAATCGTTTCCAGAAAGATCGGTTTGATTAGGAGGTACGTTGATGACTTTTTGATATATTCGGTTGTCACAGAGACACTAGAGAAGATCAAAAAGGTCATACTAGAGGCGGCGCCGGAATAGAGTAGTATAGTTTTATTTCCAATACATACATTTTAAAAAAGAACAATGATGAGCCGGTGTAAGCCTCAAGGGCTTGTGTACCTGGCTCGGCACAATGGGTGGCAAATTCACTATGTGTAACATGAGTATAAAATGCTCATTCACCATCAAAATCCCATATTCAAGGAAAAAAAACAATTTTAAGCAGGGATTAAGAAAAAAAGAACGAAAGACGACATCACACTGCCGAACAATACGCAATGTCCTGAGAAAAAAGAATCAGAGGGAATAGAGTAACCACCATTTAGCATTATCTCCAGACCTACGTGTTCCGCATGCGTCATTGTTATCGCGATATTAGTTGTGAACCAACTACTTTATTTAGTACACGCATATTCCTCTCCCCTTCCCGACCCTCTCGTATAGGCAAAACAACTATAACCGGTAATAGAAAAGAGAGTTATCATATCCTCAGTAGCATTTATTTCCGTAAGAATAAAAGCACCGATGACAGTGTTCAAATCTCGAACAATAATCATGAAGTGGTCCCAGTACTTTCGGATACTCCTAATATTAACGTGAAAAAAACCTAAACGAAAACTTTGACGGCTCTTCGAAATTATTTTTTAAGTAACGAACAGTTCGGAAACCGAAAAAAAAAAATCCATGGCTTCCACTTAAACAACTGCGCCCAAGTCTGCGACACGGTTAATGCGCAGCACTGGCGAGTTCTCGCTCTTCTTCACAAAAATCTTCCCAGTTCTTCACCCACGTGAACTTATATTGCTTTTGCTTTGCTCGTTCTCTGACCATCAGAACAGCTCTTTGTTTTGCCTCGTGAGATTGTCGTTGAAAAAGAATGTTGGTACGTCTGCTGTTTGCGCAAGATCACACAGTTTGCTACGGACGTGGAGCCAGCAATCCTTTAGTTCAGGTGAGCTGAACTTAACCAGAACTATTGAGATTGACCCCGGCTTAGCAGGAAGGCGGTGGGCTTAGCAGGAAGACGGTGAACTTTAGCAGTGAGGAGCCTCATGAAGGTGTGCTGCAGTATTTGCATCTGAGGTTGAACACGCTAGACGGGTTATGCTGGAAGTATGAAAATCTCGCGGCAAAACCGTTGTTTCCATACAAAGTTTGTCATTTGAAATTGTTCAAACGAGGTGTAGTGTGACGTCTTTGCTGGATAACGCTCTAAATAAGTCTTCCCGGCACAAAGTAGTGGAAGCTATTAAAAGGCAACTGGTGCGGGTAAAGGAAGCGTGGTATAAGAGTAACATCGTGGAGGGGCCACAGGGAATTGCTTGGAGAGATTCGGAGGAATGGTGAGGAAAGAAAGGAAGAAACCAGACAGGGTGGTGAGCATTCCATTTTTCTACAATTATTCGCACAGCCTGTTGGCGGTAGCCTGGAATTTCCAGGTTGGGGTGGTTTAATCTTCCGACTTTAAGTTGACAACCCTGGGCGGAGCACAGAGTTGTCAAAAATGGCACAGGGAAGCCACCGTTGATTGCTAGATTGGATAGTGTATGATATCACACTGGCCTATGGGTTTTCGTACGTGGGACAGACGAAAAGGTGCCTAAATGACAGACTTCTTGAGCACGTAAGGGCGGTAAAAAACAGATCTCCGAATTCTGATATAGCTAAACATGTGCATTAATGCAATAATTGCTTGCCTGATTGGGGGTAAACTATGGTGTTAAGCAAAGAAAAAGATTGTGCAAAAATTGTCTCGAAGGACACAATCAGGATTGCGTCCATACGAAATCGTATCAGTCAAACGTCGATAACACTAGATGGAGCAACCCGAACGTTTTTGTTGTTGTAATAGTTATTTTATCTTTTGGTGATGGGTTTGTGGTTTGCCTTATCAGGTGGCAGCTTGGGACCTGTGAATTCATGCCTCCTGGTGAGCTTTGGGGTGGTTGCTTTGTTCTGGATTGCTGCCTGTATCATTGTCTTGTACGAAAGGAGATCTCTTTTGCGGTTGAAGGCACAAAGACGTGTGCTAATTTCGGGAGAGTTGTGTGTTTCGTTGCGTGGGACATGAGGTTGTTCTTTGAATTGAGGTCACGACGTGTTGTACCGTGGAAAAAGGTCACAAAGACGTGTGCAAATTCCGGCAGACGTGTGTGTGAGAGATGGCATAGATACGGTTATGTCAATAAAGTTTAGTAGCTGTGTTTGAGACGTTTTGTGTTAGTCCCCTTCTTTGTCCGTCGTCTCCGTTTTTTTTTTCAAATATATGGTTCCATTTCACAAATCAGGTCACAAACGTAGTCCTCTTAAGTACCGTCCCATTTTTCACCAGTAAGTCCTGCAAATTTTTAGAACACGTCATTTACATTTATCCTTTTTTAATTTTAGACTACAATTCTTTTCTTTCGACTTCACAACATGATCTTCGCAAACATTTGTCCTGCGAAACTTAACTTCTCGCTGTTACCCATTATCTACTTTTCAATCTGTCGGAAAGAGGCTTGCGCAGGCAACGTATTTAATTTGAGTTACGGTTTCGATACATCTGCTGTGCACTCACACGTCAGTCAGCGAACCTCCGTCGTCGTCCGTGTTTCATGCGCGAGGACCACTATCGTGCTTTCGCTCACTTTGTCGTATTCTGCCTTGTCGCGACCTCTCGATATGGTGCCTCTCAAGACAACCCCCTTTCTTTGAAGACTCCCAGCACGTACAGGTTGAGGTGACTTGGAGGTTTAGAGAGTCGTCTACTTCTCGTGGCGGTCTCTTCAGGCTGCAGAGGTTGCGGAAGTCTGCTGGAGCGATGGGTGATGCCGCTGGCTGTTTTCACCAAATACGACCGTGGAGACTGGGTTGCTTGCAGATCTGTACTATATGTGGCTGCTCCTGAGAAAGTTTTCACAATTTTTTTTTAGGGTATAGGATATCGCTCCTTAACCCTATGGCGGACGTCGTAGTGTGCACTCAACTTGTCCTTGTATACTCGATTTCTTTTCCGAAGAGACGCTCTGTTTCTCTGAGGTTGAAACTGTTTGGACACGGCAGGTATCTTTGACGGTATACGTCTTCACATGAGGAGTTCCACAGCGGAGAACCCTTCAGCTGCAGGTGTATCCCGATGAGCAAGCAGCGCATTTTGATTGTCTCGCAAGCTCTTGAGCATGTGCTTTGCGGTCTTTACGGTCCTTTCCACAGCCCTGTAGATAATATGGGCAACTTGTGACGTAGTTTCATCCCCACTCCTTCGCTAACCTTTTGAATTCGGCGTTAGAATCCAAAAGGATTTGATAATGGAGCACCTGCAATTTATTGATGGCGTGTGCTCCGAAACAGGCAACATCCCACTGAGTGCTCGCGTGATGTTTTGGGATATTGTCTTCTTTAATTTCCCCAGTTCAAATAACCCTGAGAAATAGTCTACCACCACAATTCCTCTGTAGATAATATGGGCTACTTGTGACGTGGTTAAATCCCCACTCCTTTGCTAAACTTTTGAATTCGACGTAAGCCGAATTCAACAGGATCTAAGGATCAAGCATCCGCAATTTAACGATGGCGTGTGCTCCGAAACGGGCAACATCACACTGAGTGCTCGAGTGATGTCTCGGGTTGTTGTCCTCTTTAGTTTCTCCAGTTCAAATAACCTTGAGAAATAGTCTACCATCACGACACAATTATTTCTATTTTCGTAAAAGAAGTCCACGCTCATCACTTTTCATAGGTAATTGGGAAGCTATGTGTGTAGCAGGGGCTCAGTGCTGGTGTTTTGGTCTGTCAGTCACACTGGACACCTTAAGACGTAGTCTTCGACTCTTTGACTGATTCTTGTCCACCAAACGGATTGTCCATCTGGAGCTCAAGAACAACCTACACCTTGATGACATGTGTGCACGCTTTCCAGCACCTTGTTCAGCAGGCTTGAAGGGATGATGATGCGACTTGCTTTGAGGAGAAGTCCCTCGAACACAGTGAGCTCCTGGGACAAGTCAGCATATTTTTTTACTGCATGTGGCAGTACCTCAACCTTGGCCCACGTCGTAGAACCGTCACGATGGTTGGATCTTGCCTCCGTGAGTCTCTAATCGTCTCCAGCACGTCGCTGGAGGCCAGTAGAAGTTCTACGCTGAGCAGCTCGTATTCTTTCATGGCTACCTCCAGACTTCTCGGACTTCAGCTGTCCATTATTGTTTGCTGTTTCCGCGAGAGTACGTCCACTGTGTGCATCTCCTTTCCTGGAATATGGAGACTGAGTAGTCAAATTTCAGCAGTCTAATTAGCAGACCCTTCAATCATGGGCTTAGCTCGTCTATGCGTTTTGACGACAGCAGAGTTACGAGTGGCTTGTGTTCGGTTTCTACGCGGAATTGCAGACCGACTAAATACTGGCGGAAAGGCTCGCATGCCCACGTGGTTTTCAACGCCCACTTTTTTTATCTGTGCGTAGTGTTGTTCCGTTTCTCAAAGTGACTGCGATGCGTAGGCGTCAGGGAGTTGTCGTCCGGACATCTCCTGGAGGAGGACAGCCCCAAGGCCGTGTGAGGATACATCTGCCGATACTATGAGATGACCCAAAGAATAGGAGTGTTCCAGCACGGGTGTGGTAGGCAGTGCTTTTTTGGCGAAATCGAATCTTTTTTTGCTGCGGCTCTCCCCGGCAATAGTTAGCGTCGTGATTAAGCAAATCAAGAAGCGGCTTTGTGAGTTCAGAGTCCAAGAAGAAACTTGGCCTGGGGGATTGTCATATTCAGGAACGACCTAACCTTTGACACATTTTCTGGCGGAGCCAGTTGAGTGAAGTTGAGTGAATGCCTTCATCTTCACTGGATCCGCACTAACACCGTTGACCGAGACGAATCTCCGAGGAATATAACAGACTGTTTTCGGAGCACGAATTTATCCTTTTTGAGAGTTACGCCCGCATCTTGTTGACGTTTGAGTAGTTGGTGAAAGCGTAAGTTATGTTCTTCTCTTGTCTTCCCGAACACGATGACGTCGTATTGAAGGCAGGTTTGGCCCTCGAGACCTTCGAGTACCCTCAGCATCTCACGCTGGAAAAACCCGGGTGCAGTGGAGATAGAAACAGATAGTTGGAGAAACTGAAATCTACGACATGGTGTCAAGAAGGTTGTGTATTCTCGTGATTCGGCTGCCAGTGGGACTTAGCAGTATCCCGCTCTGGTCTTGAGCTTGCTGAACCACGTTGCTCCAGCCGATTTTCCTAGGCATTCGTCGACAGTTTGCATCAAGACTCGTTCCTTTAGGATGCAGCTGTTGAGGCCAGTGGAATTGACACAGATGCGCAGTTCTCCATTTTTTTTTCTTTCTGGCGACAACCATCGGTGCACATAACTCTCTTGCTTGGTCGATATTGGTGATGACTCCGAGGCCCACCATCCGCTTCAGCTTCTGCTTGACACTCGGAAGCATCTGAAGTCCGAGGAATAATTGAGCAATCACTATACTTATTAATAATCGTTCATTACAACCCAAATTATAACATTTTATGTGTGCGGGTATAGTATTTACATAGAGCGCCATTTCATCAATTGTCGTGTCAGTTATTAAGCCTGCTTTTTATCGAAAGCTCTCTTTTGTGAACAACGTGTTTGGAATCTCTTGACAGCAATCGATGGGTTTTCTTTTTAGCGGGCTTAAAAACGTTTACCCTTGCCGAAAAGAACGTTCCGAAAAGCTCCTTTCAAAAACGGGCGTTCCAGCACCCTCCGAGCGTGGGATCGCGAGCTAATTTGCCGAATCTTTATGGGAGATCTTTATAAAGGTATTTAACTTTTCCGCATGACATTGATCCTACTGCCGTTTTTACAAGCTTTGAATTTCATTCTGTAAGTACTATTGGATCAGTAAAAAAATAAAGAATACGCTGGATACGTTGTTTCCTATCAATTTTATTTTCTAAAACGTTTAGGCTTGAACTAAGCGAGTTCCTATTCTTTATTCCCTATGTAGCAAAATAGAACAGGACGTGACGTTCTAAAAACCTACGTCCGCTTGAAATGCATAATCAAAAGTAAGACAAAATGCGAACTAAAAAAAAGCTTAGCCTAGATTTTAGATATTTTTTCAAACAATTTAGAGTTTTGCTGCAATAATGCTGACCAAAGTTTTCTCAGGACAATTTCGTAACAAAGTGGTTAGCTGCTTGCAACGGTTTGGCGTGAGCGTACAAGTGTGTGATGCTCATTTTATGCAAGACAGCCTATTCAGGGAAAAGAGGATGTAACAGAAGTAATAGATTCTTGGGCGAAATTCCTAAAACAAAAAGTCCGTGGATTCTTTTATTCTCGCATTCTCACATTTGGTCCTTACACACGCACAGACGCACAGGCGCATGGATTAGTTCGGGCACGTTATGTGCAGTCGGCACTGAAAAGGTTATCACAAACGTGTGATTTCCTGTCCGGCAAACGGCGACACGTGAAGGTGCATTCACGCAAACGTAAGGGGAAAATATTTGCGTGGCGAGTTTTTATCGCACGAAGGAGCTGGGCAGGCAGCAGCTGTTCCCAACGCACGCTTTCGAATGACCACTGTTCGTCCTCGGGCTTTCGCCCCTCGCGCGTGACTGTGCACCAGGGGTCTTTCGTTTTTCTTTCTTGCTCTATGAGAGCAGCGAGATCTTTCCTTATTCACTATTTGAACGCCATTGGCTGTTCAATACGCTGATCTCGTAATAATAATTAATGCTATTATCTATTTAGTTTTGTTTTTCTACCAGCGAGAATTGTCTGGCGAACACCACCGATATTGGAAGGTGCTGCCACCTTCCAACATCGGTGGTGCTCTTTAAGCCAGGGCACTCTCGCTCTCGGTGTATTTACGAAAAGACGACGCCACGTGGGGTGATTTTACCGCTCCAGCAGTGGATCACTTCTGTTAATCTTTCTTTAATGACGACTGCGCTTAGCAAATACAAGGTTGTTCGAGGTACTGCAGAGATATTGCAATCTGAGTACAAAAAAGCCGTCGGATTAGACCCTACGTCTCTTCGATTTGGCGGTGTATAAGTGGCATTCGATGAAACCGCATCCAATACAATATCCGGGCTTCCTCACTGTAGATATTTTTGATCAATTAATGTGTGCATTTTGTGAATCAACAGTGGATAATTAATCACACGCTCTCAAAGAGGGGGATTGTGCTTCAGTAAATGTGCACTGCGCGCCACTGTCAGCGCCCAGACGACATCGGCGATTTTCACATTTTATTTCTCAAGGTTACTGGCGGGCAACAAAATTTAACACTTAGGTTACCACCTCAACGGCGAATTTTTTTTATGATTATAGTAGTTTTAATTAGAGTACTTCAATAATAAAACAAAATGAGAAAAATCGGTTATGGCTCGTTTGCACTAGCAGTGACGCGGTGCACACTTCTTCGTTTGTTTTCTATATAGTATGGATTTCTATATAGTATCTGTATTTCTATTTTAATTCAATCTGCACATTTATTATTGGTGTCGCAATATTTTTTTTAATGTATTTAGGTAAGAAAATATATCGTTTAAATGCATTTCGGTATGAAAACACTGACTGCTCCCCTATTTGAGTTTCTACACGCTTTCCCCAGCATTTCTGCCCCCTTTTTTTTTTCCTTGCGCTCTTTTTCTTACGTTTTATGTGAACCTTTAGTTAGAGTTGTCGGGATTTCATTAAAAAAAGCTACGCCAGCTTTTTTTTTTTTTTTGCACCTGCTTTTGAAGTTGAAACATTCAAGCGGTGTCTGTTTGTCTGTCTTTGCTTTTGCTTATTCTATGTGTTTATATCTTTTTTTTTTTTGTGCCGAGGTGCTTTTACTTCCAAGGTGAGACATCGCATTTCTCTGCCAAGTGTTCCGGGAAAGGCCACATTTCGGGAAAAAAAGGTATGCCGCCGGAGGCGCCCAATTCCAGAGTCGTTTGAGCCCTTATCAGCTCCACTCGCAGACGCCCAGCGCTCCGAGAGGGAGCCCGGAGAAAGACGGACGCAACGCTATCATGACCGCCCGCTCGGTTCGGCCGAGGCACAAAGGCAGCGTCTTCCGGACGAGCCGGCAGTGGGGCTTTGTCACCAAGACAGCTCCATTGTGCCACATGCCGGTTCCTTTCGCCGAGACGGTGCGCCGACCGGCTGAAACATAACAAAAACGCCGCCCCACCCAGGTCTCGAGGCTCGGGTCGACGAAGGGACTTTCTTCGGGTTCGGCTCAAGACATACATCCGAACGCCAGCCACCTTCAGCCGCTTTCTAATGCGCATTGTGCTAGCCATTTCCCAAATAAAATTGGGAAAACCCCGTTCAAACTCGGCTCTTCTAACTGTACCCATCTGTAGGGATGCCGCAAATTGCCCCCTCGTTAGACCAAACAGTTCGTCAAGTCTATCCGACTTGAGCTATCCGTGAGGGGCGCCACAACAGTTGTTCCCTTCCTCACCCGGGGCAGGGGTCTCCGGACACACAAATCAACGCGGCCTCTCGGGGCACCTAAGGGCTGCTGTCAACACCTGTCGCGCCATTTCAAAAGCCTCGGCCGCGTCCCGGGCTCGAGCGACTTCGTCGAGGTCCTTGCGCCGGTTCCCGGCGATGCGTGGCGTTGGCTGGGGCGGGGGGCCCCGGGCGCGGCTCGTGTGGACGCGCCGGCGGGGACTCCGGGGCCGTGGGAGTCTCCGTGAAACGGCTTCCCCAGTCGCACAAATGGGTCCGGCGCGCCTTTGGTGTCCTTGGAGACCTCTGCCGACGCTCGGTGACGAGGGAGCGGTTTCCGGGTATGCACGGGTCGGTGGTTTACGACGAGGCCGAAAGCCAGTGAATATTTTTAATTAGAGTATAAACAGGTCAGGGCTTAGACTCCCGACCGCAGTACCCGAACCTAATGACCCCCTCGGCAACAGTAATGGCCTCTGTTGCGATTGGTCGAGAGGGTGTCGGGGCCCATACCCAATGGGATTCGAATTCTACCCTCATTGGACAGGGCGGGTCCCGGCGCACTGTCTTAAGCCCTGACCGAGCGTGTGAGCGTCGAGTTTGAACGGGCTTGCGAGCCCCTGACTGTCCTCCTCCCGCGGTGCGCCGCGTTACTTCTGTCGTGCGCGACAGCCCCTGTTCTGCGGCTTAGCCGCCATCCTCACCGTGCGCAGGAGGACACTTGTCGCCGAGGCGTCCGTCTTTGTAACTGCTTAAAAAACTAAGCCGTGCGCGGCAGTTAGTTGCTGTGTGTCGTATTCTTTTGTGTAACTGTATTTGGGTTGGAGTAAAGTTAATTGTTATCAGTTGTACTCAATACAACTTCGCCTCCAAGTCTATTGACTCTCCGCCGTCGGCCAAAACAAGAAGAGGCAAGAAGTCTTCAACTCCAAGCAGCATCCGGACCACACCTTCCGCGATCTCTCTTCCCGGTTTCCGACGGTAGCTTAAGGAGCACCATCGAGGTCCGGACGAAACAAAACACCTGATCCTTACTCCGTCCATGACCCCGTCTAACTTAAACTTGAAAAACGGCCAAGGCTACGATCCCAGTCAGTCAATCAGAGCGTCGGAGGGGCACGAGGCGTGACTATACTCTCACTGGTTGCGCGCAGTGCTGTCAAAGCCAAGGGCGGGAGAGAGAGGAAAATTGCTTTAGTACGAATATTAATGTGACAGGCCAATATTTTAGGGGGACAAAAGCGACGCTGGGAAAGAAAACAATATCCGTTAGGAGGGTGTTCCTCCTTCCTTTCATTTTCTACTGCTGTCACATGCTTCGCCTCCGTCGCTCTATTGGCTCGAGGAATCTGTAGCGGTTGCTATTTGCCAAGTTACGCTGAATCAAAGTAGAGTATTTGACGGATCGGTGAGCGAGTGTGCTGACGCCCGGCAGCGAGAATTCGCTGCAAAATAATCAAGAAGTCATCCCCTTCCGCCGGCAACGCCGCCTAAAGGTGATACGAGCCTTCGGGCTGTGGGCACACGCGACCATTGGCTACTCCGGAGGAGGCGACGCCGCGCAGCGGAGAAGACGTAAAAGAGAAGCAAGAACCACCGCCTATCCAAGTATGCGGTGCAAATTGACGCGGTTTGGTGACCGAAATGTGAACCAGAGAAAAAAGGACTGAATGGCCGACGTTGCAGCCGCGTAATTTCAATTTGCAGATATTCGATTAAAAGTGGCGTTTGTGTTGCGACCGACCATTTTGATTCGGTGGGTTCCCGAGTTTAAACTTGATACTTGGGTAGTAACGTGAAAAGTCCGAAATAAGACGCGTGCTCAGTCTTACGGCTACTACAGAAAAATATCGGTTGCGCGTGTTCACATTTTTTTTAGCACAGACACGCGGAACATACGAATATGCTATACCGTGAGATGTCCATCGTCCTTCGCGGAATTCGAAGGATGCTAAACTAATCATCTGAAATTCTCGTTTGTCCCGCAAAATGCGAGTGGACAACACTATATAAGCACCGCCGTTTTCGAAGCAAACGCACGCGTAGGAATGAAAGAAACGTACGCGTGACATATTAACGAATTTCAGGAAAATATATTCTAAAGCCCTATATTGCTTCGGGAATGCGCATATATGACACGCTTTGAACTGGTGGTAGGAAACTTCAACACAAATATCGTGCTCCCAATACACTATTCGCTGATTTTCCGCCTTACTATTTACCTACGGTGTTAGTACGACTATATTCCGCACGAAGAAAACTAGATCGTTTTGTTATGGAAGCATTTTCCAACGCACCCCGCATTGTCTGTGAAACGTAGTTCGTTGACAACCGACTCAGATTATCGGCGTCTGAATCGCTGTCACGTACGCGTTACTTTTCAAACTCAATTTAGTCGACATTGTTATACCTCCCGGTAACATGAAATCAACGCACGCCGAAGTTGCATTATGTGACTCAAATTGTTTTTTTTAAGGCGCTACGATTTCCTTTAGAGTCAGGACAGAGGTAGTTTTCCACGTTTAATTAATTGATGTTCTGGCGATTTTATGGCATACTTTTTCTGCGGTGTAATCCGCTCGTTTTTATGCTGGTGTAAACTGAGGGAGAGGAGGAGACAAGAAACGTCAGAGCAGCGAGCTCTGCCTGGAAGGATTTTTGGTGGACGCGAGGCTAACTGCCTTTGTCACGCTCGAACGCCGAACGCCGGCGTCCTGCGTTTCAAGTTGGCGTTCAAACGCGTTCCAACACTGAGTAAAGACAAAGGCAGCTAGCTAGCTCTGCGTCTAATCCTTCCAGTCAGAGCTCGGCGCTGAAACGTCCTCTCCCACCTCCTCCTTTCCCGCACCAGCATAGAGACTCATTACTAGGATGATGGTAGCATCTACGCGCGATTTCCTCACTCCGGGTTGGGTTGCCCCGGCTTCCAAGCTGCTGATGCTGATGACTCAAGTAGCGCCAGCCTCTCAATGAACAACTGCAGATCTCTGACGCCTGACGAGGATGTGAGCTCAATAGTCACTCCGGTAGGCCTAACTTGGCTCGAATAAAGCCAGACCTGATTGTGCCACGGGGACTCACCGTTTTCCGGGGCCGAGTGTTTAGCTGCGGCGACTATCCATTCGAAGCGGCTGGTTTCCTTTGACGTGGCCACGACAGCATCGAGTCTGTAATGGTCGGAAAGATCCTAAGTTACTCGCGGAGCACAGCTCACTAAACACACGGACACACTCTAAGGCTTATAATGTGATAACGTGGCACGGAGTCAGGAAGGCGTGCAGGTGCTCAAAGGCGACTAAAGAACGAAGCTGTTCGCGACTGCGGCGCTGAAGACAACGAATGCGATGCTCTTGCCCAGCGTTGGGTGAAAAAACGTTCCTTTTTATTTCGGCTCCATTCATAACAAACATAGTTACCCTGTATTTTTTTATTGCCATTTGCACTAGATGTGCGTAAACAGAGAAGGGGACCACCGCTCCCTCTCCTGTAAGGTGCACATCCGGCACGGTCTCCGTCGCAGCCGATATCGGAGTTTGTAATAAAGTAATTTCAATCCCTTTTAAATTTGGGAGGCCGATACTTGGTGAAGTAAGGAAGACTTAGTCGTTCATTTTCGTGCAGCAGCTAGGGCAATGTTCCGCGCTTCGCTTATTTTTATGCGCCAGCGACGGGCATGGCGCGCTATCTCGCAGCCACGTCCCTCGCGCATAAAGATCAGCTAAGTACAAAACATTGCCCTTGCTGCTACACAAAACAAACAGCTAACTCTTCCTCGTGTCATCAACTATATCCCTCTCGAAGTTTACGATAATTTGGAGCTTTTTCAAACTGTGAAATCTGCCGCGACAAAGACCCTACATACGCATGCACTGTATTTGATCGGGACCTGACGTCGTAAAGAGAGTGAGGCCAGTCAAAGCCGAAACTTGGTGGCCAACCTTGGTGGTCGAAACTTGGTGGCCGAAACTTAGGCATCGGCACCGCGTTCACGCACGATGGGGTGCGTGAACAAAAATGTGGAAAACAAAAACAGGCAACTAACCATTTTTTTCCCAACGCTTGTTTTTTTGTTCTCCTTTGTTCCGGAGCGCGTGAAAGTGCATCTCCCGGCCGGGGTGCCGAGCCGGAGCCGAACCGTTAATTTTAGCTGAAGAGAAACTGAACCGAACTGAAATCTTCGCCGCAAACTTGGAACTGAACCGGAACTGAACCGGAAAAAATGTAACGGTAACCGATTCGAAAGGGTTCAAGATAAATGTTTCGCGTATTTCTTATCACAAAATAGAGATTTAGAAATAAAAAAATTCACAGCTTTAATTTTTATGTTTTGATAAAATAGTCATATACAGAATTGCAATACATAATAAAATGTGTGCTTTCGTAACGCTTTTTATTGGCACTATGATTAATCATGTGCCACGTGGTCACATGACGTCATGGTGTCAAAACATGCTGTCAAGTAATGTCACGTCACGTGACCCCGCTGATTGATTGATCAATTTTGGGTTTTAATTTCGCAGCGGCTGCTAAGGCCATAGTGCGCCAAAACAGTGGTAGAAGAAAAACCTGCGGTGCTATTTAGTTAAAGGTAAGGTATGATATGAGAGTTTAAAATGTTTCATGAAATGCAGACAATAAAAAGAAAAGCCAAACTTAAATGTGCTGTAATAGGCCAATGCTGTTTAGAAAGTTAAAAACCTGGGTATGAGGAACAAGAGGCTCCTCTCCCAGCAAAAGGGCAGGGTGGAATGGGATCTGTGCCCTAAGAAACCGTGAGAAGTCGGTGCGACACTTCTCATGATATTTCGGACATTGAATGAGAATGTGCAAGACGGAGAGTGTTTCATCACATTCTTCACACATTGAAGCATCCTCTGCTCGCAGAAGGAAGCCATGTGTGAGGTGAGTGTGACCAACTCTCAGGCGACAAAGAACAACTTCATAAAAACGTTCTTTATGTCGGCAACTGGCCCATTCAGTAAGAACAGGTTTCACGCAATGGAGTTTAATATGGACTTCAGTATCCCATTTCTCCTGCCATTTCGTTTGAATCAACCTTTTCAATAATGACCTGTAATCCAGGTATGGGCTGCAGGTAACTTCTGTGTCCATGTCTTGACATGTTCTAGCGGATTTATCGGCCTCCTCATTTCCAGCTATGCCAACATGGCTAGGCATCCAACAAAAGTGTATGGTGATGTTGGAGTTTGTGGCCGCTTGTATTTCCAAATAGAGGCATTTTTGACCTATCTAGGGATGCAAGAGCACGGAGTGCACTGAGAGAGTCTGAAAAATTACGGGGCCTTGATATTTCTTTTGATAATAGTGTCCACAGCTACCAGTAGGGCATTTGACTCTGCAGAGAGGATAGTGGCTTGAGTGCTGAGCCGCTTAACAATCCTGCATGATTGCCCGACTACAGCACATCCAACACTACTGCTGCACTTCGTTCCGTCTGTGTAAAACTGTGCAAGGTTTTTGTAGTTTTCGGCGATTTGGAAGAACTCTTGACTAAGATTTACAGCTGGTACATTGTTCTTGTCATACTTGGAGAGAAAAAAATTGATCGGAATTAATTTCATGTCCCAGGGTGGAACTGGGAAGGGCAGCACTGCTACCGGACTCGATATATCTATTGCAAAAGTATTGACATCAGATTTAAGTCGCAGGGAAAAAAGAGGTATAACAGAAGGTTTGTTCTGGTACGTCCTTTCGTACCGCGTGTCCAGAAACACTTCGAGTGCAGGATGTCGAGGCACGGAGCGAACTCTTAAGTGAAATTGAAGGCTTAAGAACAGACGTCTTTTTTCAAAAGAGTATTCATTAGATTTAGCGTGAAGACTGGGAACTGGAGAGGTCCGGGAAGCCCCCGTTGCAGGTCGAAGTCCCAGGTGGTGGACAGGATCTAAGATCCGAAGAAGAGACGGCTGTGCCGAGCCGTACATCATGCAAACGTAATCTAACTTCGATCGAACAAGGCACTGATACAAACAAAGCAGGCACCTTCTGTCACTACCCCAGGACTTGTGAGAAAGAACTTTTAAAATATTCAATGCTAGCAGGCATTTCTTTTTAGTTGCAAGATGTGACTACGGAAGCTAAGTTTCTTATCAAAAATAACCCCTAAAAGTTTATGCTCAGGACGTACGTTTAGAGTCTGACCTCCTAAAATTAGAGCGGGTTCTGTAATGATACCCCTTTGAAGAGAAAACAGAACACAGACTGTTTTCTCGGCTGAGAAACGAAAACCATTCTTATCTGCCCAACGTGTCATTCCATTAATGCCTAGTTGGACTTGGCGTTCACAAATAGCTAAATTACACGAAGAGCAGGAAATTTGTACATCATCAACATAAAGGGCATAGGAGAGAGATCGGGGAAGAACCTGTCTAAGAGAGTTCATTTGGATCAGAAACAAAATAACACTCAGCACCGACCCTTGGGGAACACCATTCTCCTGGACAAACGTTTCAGAAAGTGTCGTGCCCAGCCTCACTTTGAACGAGCGCTCATCAAGGAAGCTCTTAATAAGAGCTAGCATTTTCCCACGAATTCCAGCTGAAACTAAATCACTTAAACTTCCGTACCGCCATGTGGTATCATATGCCTTCTCAATGTCGAAAAACACCGATAAACACTGTTGTCTGTTAACAAAGGCATCCCTGACTGTTTTTTCTAGGCAAACAAGGTGATCAAAAGTTGATCGCCCCGTCTGATACCCACATTGAAATTTGTCGAAGAAGTTTTTCTGCTCTAAGAAATACACCAATCTAGAGGTCACCATTCGTTCAAACGTTTTTCCAAGGGAACTGGTTAGTACAATGTGTCTGTAGCTGGAAGGTAATGATGGACCCTTTCCAGGTTTTAGCAAAGGAATCACAATTGCCCTTTTCCAGAGGATGGGATAAGCTCCACTGCTCCATACACAATTAAAAAAAATGTTAAAATGGTATCTATTGTTGCAGGATGTAAATGCTGAAGCATACTGGAATGAATAAGGTCTGGACCAGGGGACGAACTCTTTCCCTTGCCAAGGGCGATCATTAGTTGCACAGGGGTAAAAGATTGATTATAAGCCTCTTTAGAATCTCCAGTACATGTTATTGGTGCTTTCTCTTTGGCAGCCTTTTATTTGCGAATGGTGTCTGAATAATGGTCCGATCCCGAGACAGACTGAAAGTGTTGACCAAGAATATTTGCCTGCTGTTCTAGTGTGGAACACTACTGCCATCTAATGTAAAGAGAGGGATGGTAAAGGCACGGTAATCCCCTCTAATTCTATGGAGCCTGTCCCATACGACTTTTACACCTGTGGAACTGTTGACTGAGGAAGCATACGACATCCAGGTGTTTTTGTTTTTTTTTATTGGCGTCTTACACAGCGGGCTTTAGCACGTAACGTTTTTAAGATTAATGACATTTTCAACTGTTGGGTAACGGCGCACTATTGTCCATGAACAGTTTTGCCGCTTACGAGCTAGGCTACACTCTTCATTCCACCAAGGCTTTGGTTTTGATGGTAAGCGTCCTGACGTTTTTGGAATAGAGCGCGGTACTGCTTGGACAATTACATAAGTCAGGACCTCAGAGGCTTCATTAACATCTAAGCTAGCTAGTGTATCTGGATGCAACTCTGACTCCTTTTTAAAAGTGGCCCAGTCAGCCTTTTCCAACTTCCAACGCGGAGTACGAGTTTGTAATGATTTAAAAGAGACTGTGCTTTATAAAGCAATGGGAAAGTGATCGCTACAATAAAGATTCTGATCTACACTCCATGAAACTTCAGGCAGCAACGAGGCACTACCAATGGAGAGGTCGATGGAGGTCGATGATAAGGATGAGGCGCTAAAATAAGTTGAAGTACCAGTATTAAAAAGATAAAGGCTTCGAGAAGTTAAAACTGATTCCATTATTTTCCCATGAACATCAGTTCGATTCCCACCTCAAAGGGTGTTGTGGGCATTAAAATTCCCCATCAAAATAAAGGGCTTTGGAAGTTGATCTAAAAGAGAGTGAAGTTTTGCACTTGTTATAGCTTGTGAGGGGGATAAATATAGCGAACGAACAGAAATGGCTTTATGTACTAAAACACGCACTGCCACTGCTTCTAAAGGAGTGTGTAAGGGTATGGCCGTACAAGCAGCTAGCCTTGGAACTACTGTCGCTACTCCTCCAGATGAAATGGAAGCATTCAGGCGGTCCTTCCGGAAGAGAGTAAAATTTCGGAGAAAGTTTGTGCGTGTGGCATTTAAATGTGTTTCTTGTAAACACAGGGCTGCAGGTTTGTGTTCCTGCAGAAGAAACTCAACGTCGTCAAGGTTAGTAAGCAATCCCCTGCAATACCATTGAATAAATGTTGCAGCCATGTGTTGGAGATTGTTACTTCGGGGGTGTTATTTGTTTTTTACCTTTTATGGCGGGCCTTGGGAGTCTGCCACTCCATGTCTTCTGTGTCAGACGCATGAGAGGAGGCCTGGGTACTCTCATTCATAGGTTCCGACTCCGGTGGCGAGACCTTTCCAGAAGGTGTGGAAAGACTCTGGCCACGAGGCGCCAGGCCTCGGCCACTACCACCTCCAGCCAAAGAGGCGGCAGAGGTGCCAGGCAGGGAGGCGCCGGAGACTTCCTGTTCCTGCCCTTTGGGTGCTGGAGTGGCACAGGAACCATGCCGCTCCTTGGATGCGGATGTCCTCTCCTGAGAGCGTGGGCCCCTCTCCTTTGAAGGGGATCACGGGCTACGGACAAGCTTGGCCGCTGCCGACCCATCCCGTGAGGCGGATGCCGTCTGTGCTCTCTCGCCACTACCTGGGACAGACTGCTGCCCTGTGATAGCGGGAGGGGTGGTCGTCTGGCTGGAGGAGGCAGTAGATCCCCCAGCCGATACTGCACGCCCGGGCAGATGAATTTTCAGCTTGGGCGTGGGGGACTGCTGTAGCTTCCGATAGTCCAGAAAGGACGTCTGGGTAGCCACGGCAACCTTCAGTGGTGCATGTCCCCGCTGCACCACCTGCGCATAGCCGCCCTTCCGCAAGAATGCGAAACGGCGACGTGCCTCTTGGCATGTCAAGTTTTCTTTTACTTTTAGTGTTAAAACTTCTTTTTCGTCTTTCCATACCCTACATGATCTGGAGTACGCTGGGTGGGCCTCATTGCAGTTTGCGCACTGTGCACTGTTTGTGCAGGAATCTGTCTTGTGGTCGGGTTTGCTGCATTTTGTACATGTGGCTTTCCCGCGGCAATTCTGGGAGCCATGTTCATATTTCTGACACTGAAAACATCTCCGGCGGTTAGAGGTATATGGTCGAATCCTACACTCGAGTTATCCAGCCTTGGCGGCTTCAGGAAGTGTGGTGGCTTCAAACGTTAGAACGATGCGTTTTGTTCTTAATTCCTGCCCGTCTCGTCGCATGCAGATACGCCTTGCGGCCACGACTCCTTGGTCAGAAAGACCTTCAGCAATTTCGTTGTCTGTTGTATCTAAAAGGTCCTCCTCAGAGATGAATCCCTGGATCGTATTCAGTGTGCGATGTGGCGTGACTGACACCTTATGATCGGACACTGTACTCAGTGCGAGGAGCGCCGCACTCTGCTCGCTGGTCTCAATTTCCACCAGAAGGTCGCCAGTAAACATTTTTTTGGCTTTGAAGCTTTTACCCACAACACTTTCAAGTACTTTCGCTACGAGGAAGGGCGATACTTTTGACAGCTGTTTGTCACTTTCGAAACGAATGATCAAAAACTTTGGGCATTTGGATTGGTTACCTGGAGTCTTGTCTAAGATTAAAACTTCGTTGCGGACTCTTTTGGGAGGCTGATCAAGTTGGTCTTGCTTGGAACCCATAAAGATGGGGTGGTTTTCAGAAACCGTGGCGCACCGCCCACCACCGAGCCAAACAAGGGGGTAGGTAGCACCCCATTCAAGTATGGCTTGGCTGGGTATGCTACTCTACCAGTGCTACCCAGTAACTATAACCAAGTGTGGTTCAAGAAAGGTATCTGTCGCCACCCAAGGTTAGCCCTTGCCGCCTAAGGTGAAAAAGGAAGGAAGAGAGTGTAGTGGAAAAGAAAAAAAAAGGAGGTGGAAGGAAAAGTGAAAGAAGGAAGAACAGGGTAAAAAAGACGACTGACTGAATCATCCTGGTCGGGCCAAGCCAGGACACCCGTCTACGAGAAGCAGAGGCCGAAGCGGTGTATTGCCTCACCCGGGGGGCCCCGAAGGGTCCAAACGTACCCCGGGCTCAGCTCAACCGCAAGGATCCCCTTTTCCCTGGACACGGGTTAAGCCACGCACAGCCAGACGTGGGTGGGTGAACCCACATGGCTCGGGGTTCGTAGTGACGCCACTCACCAAGCACCTACTCAAGTAGGTGCCCCCTGCGTGCGGGTATGGTGGCCCACGTGGCTGGGGTCCGTGGTGACGCTACTCACCAAGCACCTAAGGTGCAGGCGCCCCCGGCGGGGCTCAAGGTCCGTGGAGACGCCACTCTCCAAACACCTGCCTTCACAGGTGCCCCCAGCGGGGACGTGACCCCGCGACGTCACGTTCTTCATTGCGTTCAGTGAATTAAATTTGAGAAAGTCACGAGTTTTATTAACCTTGTTGACTCCGTGATATAACATGACAGGACGATTTCGCACCGAGAGTCACGTGACACCGTGACGTATGCGAATTTCATGACTCCCAGTCGAGTGCTAGCGGGTTCATGACAATCAGTCTCGCCAAACATTCGGGTAACGGTTCGTGTTCAATTAAAAATTATGTTAGCCCAACTCTAACAATATCTGAAGCTCAGCCCATGCTCTATGCTTTCCCAAACATATGATTAACTCTGACGGTATGCAATTAGCGTCACATAATCTCGCCGCTTCTCCTGATTGCGAGTTCAGGATAGGAGATCTGTTTATTACAATTATTTTCTATGCGTCTGCCATTTCGCGAAGGGGGAAACTAACGGACGTTTTTGCAACCTATCAACGACAGGGATTACTTTCTACCGGTATTTACTGAAAGTAAATAAAATGTTGCACGACCAATTTACATCATTGAGGCACCCAAATATGTTTTCGCTGCTGCTAAACTGCCTTGAAAACTTGTCCCCGAGAATAGAAGTTTTAAAAACACTAAATGTGACTTTTTAATCCTACGTTACATAGAACTACATCTCTGTATGGGAGGGATACCTGAAAATAAAGATCCTAGTGGTCTCAGAAAGACAGCCGAACGTTAGTCTCACAAGAGAGTCGTTCTCAAGCTCTTCCCCAAATTTCGACCACCTCTGTATCTTGTTTAAACTTCACAGTTGGTTGCAAAATGAATGCAACGGAGGGTTACTGTTAACAAGTGACAAATATAATTGTCTAATTAACATCACCAAGCGGAGTAGGCGGTCACTCAGGAATAAAAAGGATTGTCTGGAGGAGCAACGAGAAAATAAGAAAAGAAGGAAAAAAGGGGGGGGGGGGGGAGGGGTTCAAAAACATACTGTGTCGTAAAGGTTCCTCTGCTCAGCATCTTCGGTGCAGACCAGATAGCGAGGCCCCGGACACTACTTTCTCTGCCAAAACACTCTTGCCAGAAAGCGCGTAGTCATCGTGCCAGACGCTCGCGCCGTTCCTCACGACGATGCACTAATAATAATTTGTGACTCTCAAATACTTGAATTGCACTGAGCGCGAACCTCCTGCAGCATGCATTTTGCACCTTCGTATTTGATTTCCTCAGCAAGGACAATTTGCGATTACTGGCAGCGTATAGTGTGATGACGTCACGTGCATACCATGTTAAACAGTTCAGCTTTCTGGTGAAATGCGATGTTCGCAACACTAGCAATAGATGTCAAAATTGCAAAGTTGTGCAGTATTTATAGAAGTCTCCTGGTAATATACGGCAGCCCAATGAAATGTTAGAGCATGACCCATGCCGACGCCTGGACGGTCCCGCGCTCGAGAACAAACTACGGAAATCAGATGGTTAATACTAGCTAGCCAAAATGTTAAACAATTTATTATCGCGGAATATTACGATTGAAAACTGTTCCAACAAACCCATACTAACTTTACTAGTTTCGTCGGAACTCTGATTGTGCACTCTTGAGAGCGGTTTCTGTTTTGAGTGCCTCTTCTGCTGTTGCTGGTGGGGGAGGAGAGGGCATTGTCAAGCAGTTTTGTACTTCTTTTTTTCCTCCTCCCTCTCTTGTTTTATGAAGAGGAATAAAGAAACTTTAAACTTGATAAAGCACATAGCTGTAAAGTTAGGGCCCAAATCAGCCTCGCGAAGCAGTATTTCGCGAAGTTCCGAGCTGATGCAAGCTGGTGAAATGTGATTCATACTAGGATTCTAGAGATCTACGTCTGCCCTTTGAGCTATTGATGTATAATTAGGAACATCATAGCATGCATTTTTATGCATTCCTTTTTGCAGTAAGGCGTTATGTAAGCGATTATTTTGAAAAAATACCATTAATTATTTCTCTCTTTTTGCACATTTCGTGTATTTGCCTCCCAATCTTAACAGAATTTAACGGAATTTCATTTTTTTGGTACCTGAAATATACGGTTCGAAACAATCGTAGCAACGGATTCGGTCCTAGACGGAGAATGCTGCAACTATTTTAGAAGATGTACTTCATTCCTTAAAGATGGAGGTTATCGCAACGGAGAGAGGTGGAGCGATGCTTCTTCACGATGGGTTTTCGCATACGCGCAACGGTAGGAACAATGCACCGTTTTATTGAATCAGTCACAAAGTATCTGAACCCGAAGGAAAAATACCAACTTATTTGGCTGCCATTTGGACTATCGCAAGTTCGAGTAACCATTCCCTCGTGGGCAACCCCATTGAGATCAGCATGCACACAAGTGGACTAAAAAACAGGTGTGTGCCAAGACTTTTATTTATGTTTAGTCAGCATAAGCATTCTTTAAAGAATGCATATGCTGGCGTTTAGTGCTTCGTGCGAGAAGTAGTTGCCAATTTGTTGTTTTTATATCTTGAGGTTCTGGATATACAAAAATATAAATCTTTAAGATGGGCTACTTTAGTGCGGCGCTCCAAAGTCGGTACTGATTTTTCACTTGCACCAGAATTCTCCCCCTTTGCCCACCTATCCATTTTACAATAATTTTCTTCCCTTAGATCTTATCTCGTCTACTGATTTTGCCTCATCACTAGGTAGCGTACATTTAACGTCTTGACAGGAATTCCTTTGCAGTCGGGTGATCCCTATATTTGGCCATCAGTGGTACCTATTAATGTAAGTAATAGCGTATAGTATTCATTATTTCTCATCCCTGCACAGTGTTTTGTGACTGTGTGACTTGTAATTGTTTTTCTGGTTTAATTTGTTTTTTGACGGTGCGCCTTTGCTTGTTTTTTTCTTGATTTTTTCAGTATCGGCTTTCTTTCAGTGTTGGTGAGCATTTGAATTTTCTCTATGATCTGTGCAGTGATGATGCACACTTGTACATGCTTCTGTCACTTTCTGACAAAAATAGTTTTCTTCAATTTACTTGTTATGGAATGTACGCTTGTTCTATAAATTGGTATATTTGTTGTATTGTCTCTTTTTGACTTCCTGACGGGACTATTCATTTGATCTGCAGTGTGCAATAAATAAATAAAATAAATAAAATATGGAACCGTGTCAAGTTGTGTTTTGGGAATTAATTTTCTGGCTAGAGTAAGCGTTATTGATCGAAATTCTCACCGTCTCGACATGCTCGGTTGTTATAAGAAAAAAAATAGTAGACAAAATTGCGGACTTTGAAATCTTTGGCGTAGTCTTCTTAGAGCAAAAATACGTCCGAAGCCAGCCCCAGTAGAAGCTGGAGTGTCAGTTCGAGCTCTGCCAGCTCGGCCTGCAGGATCAAGATGGAATGGCGATTATTTTTGGTTCTGAGGACGCCTCTCGGAGATGTCAGCGTTATCGTCCATGTGGGCTGATAGAACGTAAACGAGTCCGTAAAAACGATCTACCTCGTTTTCCATGGTCGTGAATCTTCCCTCAAACTTCTCTAATTCTGCCTTGGTGACAAAAGGTCTTGTGGGTTTTAAGAGCCTCAGAAGGACGCTACATGCATTGCTGTTTGTGTGCTTTAACTGCAGTGCTGGAAAGCAGAGCGCAGACGTCGATGGCAAGTAGTGTGTGTGTGTGTATGGGAGGGGGGAGGGGGGGGGGCACAAGCCGACCTTTTAAAATGGGGAGCACGGCCGGCCTCCGGGGCCCTGTCGGTTCTAAAATTGTATCTCAGCGCCGTTCTCCTGCTGCGGTCGCGAACCGTGTTACTGCTGCCACGGCCGAGCTGAATTAGTGCTCGCTGTATACCAGCCTCTCCAACGAGACATGACAGAACCTAGGGTTGCAATGCGGCACCACCACATAGTTGACTGAAACGGTCACTGGACGGCCGGCAGATAAGACACAGCACGGCCATATGAGGTGTTATTACTAAACTCGCGGAGATCTATCGGTAGCTATGCAGTCAAGGGTACGGGAGAGCGTGCTTAAGAGCTGTTTGGTTTATCTTGCTCGGTCTGTTTCCAATTTCTTTGGGGAGCCAACACATCTGCCTTTCGCATTTTGCTTTCCGGTTCAGGTGCCGACTGCTTCAGAACGTGTTTTCTTTTTGATTTCATGATTGCAGGGCTTAGGTTTTTCAAAGACGTCCATCGAATATCATGGCCATGGTTACAGAGACCAGGTTTTCTATCCGGCATCCCGGTACATAATCCTTCGGTTTCAAGTACCCGCTGCACACGCACAGACATTGATGGAGATTTATTGTTCATAGCAAGGTCTTCCTTTGATACCTCCTTCTTCCACGTAGTGCTTAGCGACTCCTCGTTGGGGAGCTGGCGGACAAGCAAGTAAGAAGTCACCCGATTTCGATTTGCAGTTTTGGCGCAAAACAGTAAGTCATTGGGCCAAGCGAAACATAACCCATTGAGCGGCAAGGTGAAACAGCAAGAATAGTAGTGTCACAAAGCCCCCACGCAGAATTATGCGTATGCCTTCTCCTGCGACGGAAAGGGCCGTATGAAAAAGCGTAAAACTGGTAAGGCGGTCTTACTCAAGATTTCCGACGGAAATCTTGTGTAGAGGACAGTCATTGCTCGTCGCAACGTGAGCGCCGCGACAGTTGATGCATTTCGGTTAGAGCTCACATCCAACGGCGGAGTCGTGTTCGTAGCCGCTGTCACCAAATCTGACGGCGACTTGCTGGCAGACGTCCGCTTCTGGCTGAGCTTGTGGCAGTTGTGTAAGACGAGTGGCCTGGGTCTGTACGAGGACACATTGAAAGACTCGCAGGCATAGCGCACGTATTTCAGAAGGGTCTGACTCTCGAAAGTAATGAGCACGGTCCTTCCGGACTGGCCGATGATTCTGGTTGTGGAAATTTTGTGAAGTCTGCATTCTAGCTCCTTCATCAATGATTCCGAAGTTTCGTCGTTATTGTCACCCTGAGGTAGATGGCCCCTTCGTTTTGGTACTTGGCGGGGCGACGTAGGGGTCTATTTTGAGAACCTTGCCTTTTTACTCCATATTTGTTTATCAATAAGGGGTTTATCGACCGTCTGCAGGATCCTGGTTGTAATGGCAATTGTATATGTTTTCGACTTGACATGACCTGAACATGATTTTTCGACGACGCTTGTGCGAGTGACGGCGTCCCTTGTGCTTTTAGTAACAACGTTGGAGACGTCTTTCAGAAAGATGTTCTTTAAGACACCTGTGTACGTACGTGGTTTTTGATTATGTAATATTTTGTCTCGTTCATCTCTGACGTCTATCATGCCTGCGTATTTTATCTCATGGTCTCGCCGCACCCTTACTGTCCTTGTCCATTCACACCCCCTCTTGCTGACTCGCTTCGGTGCTGGGAATATCCGAGAGAACTTCGCTAACTGCAGCTTATGAGTTTGTCATCGAGTTTTGGTGCTTGTATTATTGGAGAACAACTCTGTTCTGCATGCAGTCAGTAAGAGACACCCTGTTCTGCTCAAACTCGGCAATAACTTCCCGGTTCTTGCATACACTCGACAATAGAGGCCCGGTTCTGTTGAAATTTAAGAAGAGCTGCTTGTTTTTTTGTATATTCCGTAAGTGCTGGGAATTCTCATATATAGGCTGAGTAAGCTCGCAGTTTTTTGCTGTCGTATAGTGAAAATGCGGCCTGATTTCTTAGCAGTTGTTTCCTCGGGGTTGCTTTCGGGTAGGTATGAGTGCACGGGATTCACCGTGCTCTTTCTTCTGAGGGGTTCTGAACCTTTCCAGGGTGGTCGGCTTGTGACATTCTAAGTTTGTCAATTTTCCCTCCGAAAGCGGGGAAGAACCTCGGCCAGAAAAGGGAAGGTGGCGGTGGTTGCTCAGTCAGCGCATCGAGAAAACGGGAGACGGGGACCGAGAAGCTATGAAAAACGTGCGAGGCCCGAAAGGCGACGACGCTTAACAGCTACAACTTGTAATCGAACGCGACACTGCTCGCCAGTGCCTGCCCATAGCCTCCTCTATACTCACAAAGCCTGGCAGTTCGACGACGGAGCCATAGAGTGCCCGTTCGTAGATTTGGAGCGCGAGGATCTGGTAGCAGAAAGCATTTCTCAGGGAACCTGGTATTCAGCGCACAAATTTTGCAGCGGCGAGGACCCGAAACATGGTTTTAAAACCCAACAATAAAAGAAGCGGTGGCGCGAGGAACGCGAGTAGCACGAACGAACATTCCATCGCTCGGGAGAAGTATGTTTCGGCGTCTCGCCGCAGCGGGGCGCCCGTTACATGACTCTCCTCTCATCCGTTGTCTGCCGCCCTACCTTTTCACTGTCGGCGGCCGCGTCTCGTGGCGATCTGCCAGGGTTTGTCAGTATATAGGAGGCTACGTTATGACCAGGGTTCCGCGTTTTCGGTTTTGTATTTTTCAAAATTCGGCGCAGTTTTTTCGGTGTTTATTTTAAAATTCAATTTTCTTTTTCTTTTCGGTGTATATTTATTCCAAAAAAATTTACCGTTTTTACTCGGTAATATGACAATACACTATCGGACACCGGATCAGACGATCCTTGTAGCTGTGATATTTGTGATCACTCAAAGAATAACGACACATATACATACGTGGTGTGGTCTTCGCTACAACTTCCGTCAGGACACACCTCAAAATCGCGGAATTCGAAGGCATAATCTTCAGCGTGCTTCTTTTTCCTTCCCATTTGACGACGTGACCGTCTAAGGTGATAGCCGTACAGATCCCAGCTGAATTGCAAAAAAAATAAATCCATTGAATTTATGTTTTCAACCGCAGGGAAGTTTGAGACAGGGTGTTAAGAAAGGCATTAACGGCTTTCCTTGATATCCTTTGACGTGCATGAAGCGAAAACCCTTATACTAGTCCACATCCGAACATTTTTTTTTTTTTTTTTAGCACCGGGAACCTGACACATTAAGCCCGATCACAGAAAGGACACAGATGTCACGCGACGGCCAATAGACCGATCTCACTAGGCGTTCGGCGCATGCGTGTCGCCGCCATAACTTTAGTTCACAGGAGGCAGACGGCCGTGCATGTTGGGGCTCGTGCCGTTTCGTGCTCCACACTCGCAGAGCTTCAGCGGTGTTGTCGCACGTGCAGAAAGACTAATGGTATATTCGGCTGGTCGCTTTTCAGCCTCTTGGAGCGCTCTGAAAAGCCGGTGTGCATTCGGCTGGTCGATGCCAGGCGCTCCAAGTATATTCGGCTTGTTCTTTCGGAGCGCTCTCGAAGCTCCGACTCTCGCCGTCCTCCGAATCGGAGCGGTTTGAGGCGCTCTGACTTGGAAGTGGGAGCGCCCGAGTGATCTTGCTGCCGACCGGTCACGTGACTCCAGCCATTCCGCCATTTTGCTTTTGTGTTGGAAGCGGACGGTGAGAACGCGGCTACTTAGCAGAAAGAGGGCTGCAAAAAACAGCCGTCAGTCTCGACGCCGTCACCGTTGTGTTCTGCTCCCCGAATTGAGGTGAAATGTCGTTGAAACGAAGACGTTTAATGTTAGGGGTGGCACCGTCAGTGCTGCTGGCGAAGCTAGCAGACAGCGACAACACCAGCACCTCGGACGACGACGACGAGGGTCGTGTTTACGAAGCGAAGTTTGCCGAGTTGTTTGATGCACTTTGTACGGTGCCCAATGTCAAGGCTTATGTTTCTATAGTGCGAACCTACTCGGACAAAGTGGTAAGAACAAAAATACGAGAGTTTTCAAGTTGTAATGTTGTCTTTTTTTTTTATATAGTTTCGCAGGAACTTCCGCTTGGCACGGCTGGCTTGCGATGACCTTATCAGCGTCCGCGTTGACGGCTGCCATTTTTCAAGGATTAACGGATGGATGGATGACTGAATACTGCTGAACCCTTTGAATCCGAGAAGCAAAAGTTCCGCTAGAGGGCGGCTCGCGCCGTCCACTAGTGGCACAGGCCACCCTCTATCCGCTAGGTTTGCGGCTCTGAAAAGTTGAGGAGCGTTCGGCTGGGCGCGCCGATTCTCTCGCTCCGATGCGGAGGCGCTCCGGGATCTGGTAGCTCCGATTTGGATAATTGGAGCGCTCGAAAGTGACCAGCCGAATATACCATAAAGTTCCCACGATGCATTGCGGCAGCGGTGGCGTAGTCAAACTGGCTGGTGAGATCGGTCTATTCAAGACCTCTTTTGTTGCATGTTGAACCTTCGAAGAGGGCATGCACGAAGACGTCACACAATGTCGAACCTTGCAAAGCCCTCTCTCTCCCCCTCCCCCTCCCTCACCCACCTCGACGCGGCCCTAAAAAACTGACCTTTTTCGGTTAAATCGAATTAAAAAAAAAACAATTTGACGTACATTCATCGGTTTTTATCGGTTTAAACCGAAAACGCCGAACATACAATCTGACCTTTTTCGGTTAAAACCGAATTTCCAAAAATGAATTTGGCAAACGTTTATCGGTTTTTATCGGTTTAAACCGAAAACTCTGAACCCTAGTTATGACGCATCAAGGAGACAGCACGTGTGAGAATACTGGCATGCGATGGCCGCGAATGGGGACTCGCTGCTCGCTTGTCACGAATACGGCAATTTGCTGGGCAATATATTGATAGAAGAAAAGGAAGTGACAGCTGTGCGTCATGATACCGATGCGAATTAAACAGAGTTGTGTTGCGACGGCTAACACCGAGCTCTTACGGAGAGTAATAAACCCCTAGACCCTAACAAGTGGGGACTAATTCTGAATTTGATCTCCGGGTCTTCTAATTAACTGTCATATATGCTAACCGCTGCACAACATTCCCCATCAGAACAGTGGGTAGAAAGGCACAACAACACCGTCACGCAAGCCATAATGGCATGTTGTGACACTCATCGTGTTTAGGACAAGCGACTCCCCGAGGTAAAGTTTGCTAGGAGGACCAGAGGAAGTGTTATGACTGGCTACATGCCAGCGTACCTCTGCTAAGGTCATGGTGAACACCATAGCGCACAAAAACCAAGGACAGAAAAAGGAAACATTCTCGAAGAATGTGCAAGACGCGCGTTTTTTCAACAACGCCTGTGTGTCGTGCTCGTTCCTTTCATTGTACTTGTCTTTTTGTGCGCTCTACTGTTCACGATGTCAGCATACCAACTCTCCCAGCTTACCATATCTCTGCTAAGGTCGGGAGCTCCGTGGGACTCAACATGTACCCAGGACACAGACGCTTTATTCTCTGTTCCAAACGCCATCTCAACCGAGCTTGATCAACGCCTACAAGATGCCCTGACCCTTCCATGGGAGCTTTGCATGTGCAACGGCGATAATACAAGTCCACCCGACTACCAGGCTGCATTCGTGTAGGAGACGTGTGCCCAAAGACCAACACACATTTAGCAACACCAGCAAATACATTGCTAATAAGCTTGCACCCAAGCGATCTGGACCCTTCACAATTACAGCTCCAATCGGCCAGACTGTCTATAAGCTGAGCAACACGATCACAGCTAATGCCTTTGAACTGCTGGCCTTCCCCAAGGTGACCCTTCACCTTTTATGTAGGGGATGTTGTGGGTGCAGTTTGGGCATGCCTTAAAGGCGGAATGGAACTCGACCTCACGCATCATGAACACAGCAGAGGGTTCAGTGTTGAGCATACGTACTGCCCCACAGCGGTGCTAAGAGGCAGTGCATAGAGATGCAACCAAGAAAAAAAGTAAGACCTGAAAACCATACTGGCGGTGAGAATAAAACCGTACTGTGTTGTTAACGCTACGACCGAGGTCTCACGGAGTGTTGTAAACAGATACTAACGCACAAATTTAATAAAATCTTCCTAATTAATTCCGATCTCCAACTTTTCACACGCCACCTGAACAAAAAGCCTACAGTGTTACGCAGCATGATAACTGCAGAAGCGTTTCCACCACCACATTCCTATTGATAAGTTACATCACTAGTACTAGCCCTTAAAGTTTTTATGCAAGAAAAGACGGAAGCGCAACTCGGAGCCCATTTTCCTAATGTCCACGTCTACTTCAATACTGTGATCCCCACTGCAACACGCATTGCAACGCAAGCAAGAAATAAAAAAATAAGTCACTTCTTTTTAATATTTTTTTTGCTTTTAAGCTACCAAGCAAGACTGTTCAAAACTCATGACCTAAAGGATATTTGATTAAACGTTTTGACAAGTTAGCTTGCCTCCATACGCTCCTCTTTGCGACAGGGTGTCAGTGAAAAACAGCTGTACAATTTTCACGATTAAGCCACATGCACAAAAAGAAACACGCTCAGTAAAGTGGAGTTGGAAGTCAAGGTGTGCATCGGTCTCACAAGAGTGCCACCGTCGCGAGGGGAAGAAATAGTGGCACTTCCCGGATGTCGGGGAGAGAGCCCAGCTCTGCGCCCATGGCAAGCACTCGGCTCCTCCACGGAGAGCACCCGAGATGAAAGGGGAGGCCCGCGGGCGCCGACAGCCCGATGCAATATTCAGGGCGGACTCCTGGATGCGCGCGGGCCCACGCCAGGCGCGTCTTAGGAAGGAGCCGCCGGGGACCCCGGCAGGACCGACCCGGTCTTCGTGCAAGTCGGGCAAAGGGCGACGGCTGCACGCGAAACGACAACCAACTCTAACTAAAAATAATCCACGTGTTTCAGGTCGAGCTCAAGGTGCGCCTGTATCAAGAGTGGCTGTTACGCGTGCAATTTTGAGTGTTGCAAATACTGTCATGTCTTTTTTTTTTTCCAATATTAGGTCACTATTTTCTGTAACCAGTGTATCTATTCCCGTGATTTGTTTTTACATACTCGCTCATGGAATACGTCCGCAGGATGACCTTAAAATAAATAAATTAAATCAAATTAAAAACGATTCAGGTGAAATGGTGATAAGCAGCGCTGCTTCTTGCAAGCAGATGTGCATATACCGAGATCGCAGCTAGAAATCAATTATTTAATTGCATCTGAACTCTTGAGCGCTGCAACTCAAATTATTTGAAAATCTAGTTTTGTATCGTAATTATTTATTTTATGGCGAATATTTTAACAAACGTACCTACGTGTTTAACATATGTTGTAATCGTGCGATCGAGCAAATCGTAACTATGCAAAACTTGTTTATAAAGGATAAATTTACTTCGAAGCAAAACGGAAGAAACAGGTGTACGCACAAGAAACATTAGTAGAATTCACCGTGAGGACAAGATAGGGGGTAGACAAAGTGACATATCTCTGCAAACCAATGCGGTAAAACATATTCAGCGGCGCAAACTGGCCGGATATTACAGAATTAAAAACATCTCAACCTTGTTTGAACAACACCTTAGCTGTTTTCCGCTGTGCACAATGCTCGACACTCTTAGAATAAACGGGATATCGGAGATTTTTAAATTTGAAATTGTATTGCCAGGCACGAAATTTTCTACTTAGATAAGGGCACTATACACTCTTTCAGAAATGGGTGCGTAAAAAAAAAAACGACTTCGTCTATCTCCACAACCACTGCGCCCTCGACGAACAGCTAGATTTACCAGAAGTAGTAACTCGAGCTGTTCGTCCTCCGTACAGATGGTCCATCTCGCTGGATTTACTCCCCTGTCAACTATGGCAGCCGCAAGCTTTCGATTAAGCATCACTCGAGTTGCAACTTTTGAAAGATGAGTTGACGAAACAAAGTTCCCGGAAGTTTGTGCCAGCTGCCAGTTCTCAGAAGAGCCCTCAATGATCCGCGGGCGGTAGGCTAGCGAACGACCTGCGGCGCGACGATCAAGGAGCGCGGGGCGAGACACGTGCACGCTTAATTACGGCGGGGCGTCGACACGCGTCCGATTGATCCGGGCTCGCCTCCCGCTCTGTCTCGCATCCGCGGCGGTTGAGCCCGGTACCAGTTGAGGGGAGGCTCCCGCGGGACGTGTGGGAAAGATCGTCGTACGTAACGGCGTCCGGCGGGCATCTCTTTTAGGGCGACAGTGAATCCAGTCGGGGACAGGTTGAGAACACGGTTCGCCTTTAGCAGGCGCTCGTTCCCTTCCGCCGGCCTTTGGCTGCTCCAGAGACTTAAGGCTGGTTCACACACTTGCAACGATTACGTTCGCATGCAACCGAAACGACCGTAACGACAAAAACACCGCAACAACCGTGGCTCATGGATTGCTTCGCGAAGCTTCCCCTTGCATCACTTGCCATGCTGTGTTCGGCGAACGCTTGTCCCGGTGACTTTGTCGTTACGGTCGTTTCGGTTGCATGCGAACGCAACCAACGCAGATGTGTGAACCAGCCTTTAGTGTTATCGAGGGCAGAAACCTCGCGCCCCAGCCAGTACCTCTCACCGCTACTGCGTCCTGCCACGAGCATGCCGAGCCATGCACCTGCGCTCGTGCCAATTGAAGCATGTGTCGAGGCCAACATGCCCGTGCTTACGCGGACCATTACAGAAAAGACCAGCACAATAGACCTTTTGCCAAATTACCCAAGCATCAACGAGAATGCATGGATTGATGTCCCATGCGACGCACGTGCAGGTCTCAGCAGTACATTTTCTAAAGCAAATGCCTAAAAAAAATTGCATCTGGCACGCGCGTTCGTCAACGCTTTATTTTGGTCATTTACTTCGAATCTTATATATGGGGAAGGCCTGCGCGTGTGGCGCCTGGAACACTATTTCCTGCATTATCCTTGATGCTTGAGTAATTTAGCGATAGGTCTATTGCCAACGAGGGATCTGGCCGTCGCTATATTCCCGCTCATGTGAGCGAGCACGTGCAACTTCGAGCGTGCCAAAGTTACGTTCACGCGCACGCGGCACGACGAGCTCGCACGTATGAGGCGCCAGTCGTGTCGCCACCTTTGCAAACATCTATAGACTACTTGCCCAAATCCCTACACGCTACACTGCGCGCGTTGCATTATGGGACCACGTTGGCCATGAAGGGGGAGTGATAAAGTTTCGGTTTCGATTGCCCCCTTGACCAAGAAGTTCAGCTCAGCGGAGCGTGAAAATAATAATAATAATAATGATAATAAGTTTATTTCGACATGGAGGCTGCGGCAAAAGAAGACGCGTAGTCCTCTGGCGTGGCCACCAGCCCCCATTACAGCACTCGGCACGTACCTCTAAGTATACCGAAAAAAAATGAGCATCAATTACCTAAGTCACATCAAAATAAGTCCACGGATGAAAACATTTGAAGAGTCACAAAGTTGAGTAAAAAAGAACAAACACTGTTACATATAATATAATGGATCACATTTGCACATTTGAACTAATGGCACAAGTGGCAGGTGCATATTATTCGATTGAAAGAAAATACAATTTGATCATTTTCCTAAACATCTGGAGATAGCTACAGTTGTGTACCGTTTGAACTATATCTGCGTGATTATTTAGTAAGTGAGCAATTTGATAATGAAGTGTTTGAGTACCATAGTTTGTTCTAACGTTTTGTTTGGTGTAAAAGGTGTGTCTAAGAGTGTAATCGGCAGGCTTATGAAGGTAGGCGTTGAAGAAAGAGGTCTCATCCCGCTTTATCTCGTCAAATATAATGTTCGCTAATTTAATAGAAAAAACATGTCCGATCGGTAATAGCTTGTATTTTTCGAATGTGGGTGATGTATGCTGAATATAACCTAAATTATCTATGAACCTAACGGCCTTCTTTTGTAAAAGAAAAACTTTTTCAATGTTTGTTTTCGTCGTGGTTCCCCAAACTAAAAGACAATACTGTAGGCGGGAATACACAAGAGGGTAGTAACGCTGCAGTTTAAGCCAGTTTGGTAACAAGTGTCTGATTTTATTCAGTAGACCAATTGAACGTGATATATCACATCTAATTTTATTTACATGGTTCGTCCAACTTCAAGACTCCTCAAACCAAACCCCAGGGAACTTATGAGCCGAAGTGATTTCTATCGTAGAGTTTAAAATTGTAACATTCAACTTACGCTGAACAGGTTTATTTCTGGACCTGAATATAACATATTTTGTCTTCGCTGTGTTTAACTCTAGCAGGTTAGACCGCAACCACTGAGATAGCTCATTAAGCCAGAAATTTGCACACTGTTCAATTTCATCGAGATTTGTCCCGGAAAAGAAAACGTTGGTGTCGTCCGCGTACAGGATAATATCGGGGGTTCGCGGTATATTAACTATGTCGTTTATATATGCCAAAAATAACAAAGGTTCGAGGATGGAACCCTGAGGAACGCCGTACTTTATCAGGGAAGTATGTGATTTAAAACCGTTTAGAGATGTGAATTGTCTTCGAGCTGATAACTAATTCTTGATAAGTTTGAGAACTAATCCCCTTATACCATATCGTTGAAGTTTTCCAAGAAGAATATTATGCTTTATAGAGTCAAAAGCTTTCCGAAAATCTAGGAATATACCGAGTGTGTAAAGTCGATTTTCTATGTTACTTATGATTTTGTTTTTTATGCATAGCAAAGCTGTTTTTGTAGATTTTCCTTTCTGAAACCCATACTGACAAGATGTTATAATATTATTGTGAAGAAAATATTTAGAAAACCTAGTGTTTATTACCTTTTCTGCGATTTTTGAAAATAATGGAAGCACTGATATGGGCCTGTAGTTGTTTAGGTTAGTTAATGTACCGCCTTTGTGTATAATACAAACTCTAGCTAGTTTCGTTTTATTAGGAAATATACCAGTTTCAAGAATTCTATTGAATATATGAGCTAGAGGAGAACAAATCCAGTCTTTTACTGCTTTGATGGGGGCTACCTTCAATTCATCATATCCAGAGGCGCTACTGCACTTGAACGAGGATATTATATCATTAATTTCTGTTTCATTGGTGGGAGTCAAAAATATAGAGTTAGCTACGTTCATGGTTATGTACGTTTCATAGTTGCTGTAGTCCATTAATGTGGGAACACTGCCACCTGAAGTCAAAAAATGCAAGTTGAACCTCTCGGCCAGTGACGCGTGAGAATATGTCTGATCATCTATTTGAGTTCATTTGGTATGACATTAGGGACAGGGGATAGTACGTCTTTAACAGTCTTCCATACTTTTTCTGGGCTATTTTTTATAGATAAAAATGTATTTGTATAATATCTAACTTTCGCTTTTTTTCAAATCTACAGCCAGTTTATTACGTTGCTTTTTGTATTCAGTCAAAATGTTAAGGTCTCTAGTTTTGATAAATTTATCGAACAGCTTATTCCTTGCTTTTATTCTTTTGTATAACTCTGCAGTAACCCATGGTTTCTTTGATTTGTTGTGCTTTTTATACTGAACCCGAGGAAAAGCTGAGTCATAACATTTTCCTATTCTTTCTACGAACTTATCATACGCTTTATCAGGGTCTAGTTCGGTTAGAACATCGTTCCAGTTGTCGTTTGAAATGAGTATGGTAAACTGTTCAATATTTTTCTGGTTACTAGTATGGAGATAAGTCAGCTTTCCATGTGGGCTAGATTGCTTACTGCCCGAGTTCTTCCAGCAGATAAAACAAAATATAGGAAAATGATCGCTTAGATCAACCGAAAACACGCCTGCTCTTGTGCCATGAGTTTCATAATTGGGTATACAAAGATCAATCAAAGTTTCAGTGTGTTCCGTTATTCTCGTAGGCATGTTAACTAAGTTTGTACTACCAAAAGACTGTATTATTACAAGAAATTCAACTTTCGGCGGTTCATTAGACAGTATGTCTATATTAAAATCGCCTAATAGGACAATCTGAAAATTCAAGGAGGTAACATACTCCAGTAAGCCTGTAATGAAACTAAAAAATATACTCAAGGATCCGTTTGGTGGCCTGTATATCGCAGCAATAACCGTTCTACAACTTTGAACGACTAATGATTCATGATTATAATCAACATCCGTGAAGTCTGGAATAATTTTATATTTCAGACCTTCGCGCAAATAAAGTGACACTCCACCTCCTTTCGGGTTTGTACGATAGATTTGTTCGCTCTTGAAATCTTTGAAGTTAATAACTTCACAATCTCCCGTAAACCACGTCTCCGTGAATGCCAAACTATCAAAGCTATGAGTTAGTGAACTTAAAAATATTTCAATCTCATCACTTTTATTTCTGATGCTTCTCGCATCTAAATGAAACAGAGATATGAGTCGGCGTTTGGTCGTATTGTACTCATTGATCTTCGTGAGAGCCCCCGTTTAAACACGGACCTCCAGGGGCTGTAAGAGACTGCCTAGACGGCCTGGCTACCACTCCACACGGCAGCATGATTCTCCCGGCTCAAGGAGAATTTATGAAGCCTAGGGCAATGAGGAGCCGATCAAAGCTTACGATTTATTTGTATTATGTCATGTTGCTTTTACGGTTCCAGGAAGCGCACCCTCAAATTCTCAAATTTTTTGGACATTACCACCTCGCTAAATGCGCTGAAATGAGGATTTCAACTGAACAACAAACATCGCAATATCTGTTGTTCGTGCAGTCTGTCCCTCTACCTAAGTGTTTTTATCCCTTCTTTGGTTCTTGTATTGCGACGTTTCCCGGAAATATTTTATATAAAAATAACTAAGTATCTGTTAGAAGTGGGGCTAGGCACTTGATCGATTTACCTACAAATTACTCAATTAATGTTTTAATTGCAATTAATATTTTCAATCGGTTAATCGGTTAAACCTTTCACAAACAACAAAAAGGTAACAAATTTAACGCTTTCACCACGCAGACCTGGACAAGTTGAGTTGTATAAAGCAGTGTTTTGCCCGTTACCGAAAAAAAGTAACGAAATAGCGTTACTCGTTAGTTTGGTAAAAATTAACGCGTTATTGAGCTACGTTACTCCTTTATAAACGTAACGCGATACCGTTACCGTTACTTTTCAAAAATAACGAACGTTACTTTTACGTTACTTTTACGTTACTTTTGTGTTCGAGTACATATGTTTGGCAGAGATGTGTTCGCTTACAAACATGCCTTCGGTCTCGTGAAAGAGAAAACTATTCAATATTAGCCCACCTGCTTAATATATTAGATTATGACCATGGTCGACATGTTTCCGGAATGCGCGTTAATGAACTTATTAAGAAGTTCTGGGAGCGCTAGCACTGGCATAAAGCAAGGAGGTCAGTGAAACATCAGCAAGTTCTAAAAAATACCCGTGATCTGTGAACATTGTGAAAAGCGGGCTGAAGAGAAATTATAATCGAGAAACGTACTCGCATTGATGTGTTTTTTTAAGTTAGAACTAGACGTCTTTGATGCGCGAAGCAGCTTAATTTTCGGCATGCAGAGTAGGCGTTGAAACTGTAAATTATCTGATTCCGTCTCCTTTAGTTGATATATTTCCTTCAATCCTGGCCATAGCGACGGAGTTTCGTTATTCATGTTCATCTCACACGTAGAATGAGTCGCAGATGGTAGTCAATCGGCTTTTTAAACTACGGCATGCGAACGGGGACTGCTAGAACACAACCAGCCAACCAACACCCCTCATCTTTACGCCGGTTTTAGTAACAGTCCGGTTCATACTATTACCAGAGACTGATTTACTTCACTATGTGGAACAGGACACCGGTTACCATCACACTGGTTATAATCACTTGCAGCCTCTTACCAGCAGTAGCTCTTAGTTTTTCTGTGAAAAAAAAATAAAATAAAAGGTTTCGTGTTTCTAAGTTTTCTTTCCAGGTTTAAAACTTTTTTTAATCTTTTTATTATGACTTTAGTGAAGTAAAGACTAATCAAGCGAAATATTCTTTTGTGTACAAAAGTGGGTCAGGAACTTTCAGGCAGCGAAGGGGGGAGCGAGGGTAAAATATTCCACAAAGGGTGTTTTTTGTTTTTTTTTTGTAACTAGAGGAACGAGCAAATCGCTTCGCCACTAGTTGTCCACTGTTTTAAACGGATGTCTCACTCTCTCCCCCCCCCCCCCCCCCCTCCGCTGTCCACCTCTGCTGCACAAAGCAGAGGGGGAAGAGGAGGGAGGGGAGTGGGCTGTAACGCAGTCGTTCGTTCAAGCCTTGTGAGTGGTGACTCTATAAAAAAAAAAGGGTGGACGAACGGAATTAGCTGGTAGCAGAAGGTTTGTTTCGCCTTCGAGAAGCGAGATAATGTCACCTTTAACGGATGTCTCTTTTGGTGAGAAAGGTTTTTTTTTAAGTTTATTGTGACGGATGCTGGTTCCGTGCAGCGATAAGCTTGTGCAGGCTTTTGAGATGGGTGGGTGAATAGATGGACTGATAAGCAGAGCAGAGAAGCTAGATCCTCCATTGAGCTTAGTGACCTAAATTTAGTTCCCCTAGCGTCTCCAGTTTTATGCACAAGATTGTTATTCTAAACATTAGATCAGACGTCGTGACCTTTTACAAATACCTAATGTATTTCACCAGCTTTGGTCAAAAGTAACGAGTAACGAGAAACGTAATTCGATAGCCGATACCGTAAAAAGTAACGAAAATACTTTACTCGTTAGTCATTCAGAATACTAACGAGTACGTTACTGCGTTAGCGAGAAATGTAACGCGTTACCAGTAACGTCGTTACTAGTAACGCGTTACCTCCAACACTGGTATAAAGACAAACTTTACCTGAAATTTCGACCTAAAGTAAAACTGTTAGAGCGAGATTTGTTAACTCTAAACAATTGGAGAAGGATATAGCTGTTCCAGTCACTTCAACGCCCTGCCAGTTTCCGGTTAGAACAACAGAGTCTATTGGGAGCAATCAAAGGAGTTCGCATTGCCGATGAATCTCAACGGAGCTCCTTGTCTCTGCCGCTGAAGTAATATATTGAGAGAGTGAATGCCTTTTGACTGGCCTAAACTACACATGAAGGTTGATTTAATATTGGAAATTCTACATTGCGCCGTTTATCACATATTCATCAAAGACAAAAAAAAATGTTATTGTTGACTTTATAAAAAAAAACTATCATGCATGGCAATAAACGAAACCAATTTATCGATTAGTTAATCGATTAAAAGGTAGCGAATAATGGGGTAAAATTTTTAAATGACACCCAGCCCTAATTAGAAGTTACTGAACTTTGGAAGCGTTTAGCTTTTATTCCACGGCTGTACGGTTGATTTGTATAGAATTCGTACGAGCCTCATTATCAAAATTATCAATTTCTGTGGTTGTTGCTTTTTTTTTTTTTCTTGACAAAAGATGGCAATGCTCCCGACGTCTGTAATGGCCTTGGTATCATAGAACGGAAATTAATTAGAATATCGATATATTTTTAAAATTTATATTCCGCGGAATGTCCGAGAAAGTTGGCCATAAAATTTCTCATACGCTCGCTCCCAGCTAACTTCTTGCACGTGCGGATTTGTGGTATTTCGCATTCGCGAAATTGCGGGAAGTAACTTAATAGGCAATTTTAGTAGATTGTTTCGTTACCTACGATAACAATATGATGCATGCAAGAAGGCATGGGCTTAGTATTGGGTATTGTTATCGGGGTCATAGGAACAATCTCATAGTAGAACAGGCCACGCGGAGCGGTGTTCATATTCATATTTATTGTGATAGTACATATGACGGACCAAAAATGATATTTTTTACTTTTAACTCGGCGATTAAGAGGGGTATCGCCTCGCTGTGTCTTAAATAGTCATTATTCAAGTCCTGTCCACACGTAGTTTGTAATGGTTTCTATCTTCAATAGTTCAACCTGAAAAGGCAGGTTATCCTCCTTCGACGCTAGAATGCTAGAACGGGTAGCGCAATACCTGCTAAATAAGTTGAAAATTTCCTACACTGCACCTAGGAAAAGGCAGTTTCGCACAACCTAAAAAATAGTTACACAATTCAGTGCAGACGTCGTCCTTTGCGTCCTCCTGTAAGTTCTCCGAAGTGTGAGCAGTGGTCAGTTGTCAAATGGAAACGGTTAATAAATCGGCTTGTGTCAAGAACCACGCCAAAAAGTTTGTTCCCTGAGCTACCGAGGTTGTTGATGACATTCCTTTGGGTGGCGGCCGTGTTTACACAGGTCAGACCGGGCGTTCGCTGAATGACAGATTGCGAGAGCACGCGGCATCGCTCGACAACAACTACACTTCGCACTTTCCAGTGCACTGAGAGGCATGTGGCTGTTCTCCCTTAGTAAACAGGGTACAAGCGGTAGGGCCTTGCAGAAAGAAATTAGAAAGTGAGTTGCTTGAGGTGGAGACACTAAATGTACGCGCCAAAAACTCTCGTGTTAGCATCGCCTCCGTACATAAAATGAACAAAGTCTGAAGTTTATTACCGATGCCTTCGTAAGTGTACATGACTCTAGCCATTGGCTGTTGGCGACGCATGCTCGCTTGACTCACGTGTATGCCGCCTTACCAGGTTGCACCTTATCAAAAGAGGTCACTTCCCGCTACGTGTTTACACGGTGCCACGGTTAATTGTGTCTCTTCGCCATAAAACGAAAATGAAAGATAGCGTGTGTATGTATGCGTGAAACAGTTTTTGTAGGGTTGGGATTCCTCAATGAACATTAATTCCCAGCTAGCGCCCGCCTTGTGTGCGTGCGTATTCGACTTTTTGCCGTCCTTCTTTTTGCGCCTTCATTATGTCGATTAAACTACTAGCCAAGCAATGCACTATTTTCCATCGGAGGACATACCGACGACAAATACGACAAAAGTGTTCTCGGCAGCAAAGACTAAACGGAGGCTTGACAATGAATGGGAGCCGAACTTTCCGTTTTCTAAAAGAAAGAAGGCAGTAAATTGAGCGCCTTGGGCGCAAACCGCAGTCATTCCCGGACCTCCCGCGCTCTTGTCAGCCCACCCGGCAGCAGGGCGCGAAACGAGCGGGTTGCGGGACGGGGATCCCCGGCCCGAGCTGCGGAGACCGGTTTGTTTCCATGGTGACGCGCTCAGAAGGAGAGAGCGTCAATCCTTCTCCGGCGAACAATGCTTCGGGGCTGGCTTCCTTCTCGCTTTTTTTTTTTTTTCGCTCTCCATCCCCCAAGTGCTCTAGGGCCTCCGGGGAATTCCGAAGTGCACGCCAGACAAACGACGTCTCCGGCCGACCGAGGCAAATATTGCTGCGGAGGAAGGAAGGATGGGTGCAGCGTAGACGGGGAGAGGGCCTCCTTAGCGAGCGTTGCCGGAACTCGGGAACGTGACTGATGAAATGAAACGGGAAATCTCCCGGAGGGGGCGGCGTCGGTCCTGGCAGGGATCTCCGAGCACCCGATCCGTGCTTCGTCGTTTCAGGTATTCTCGCTTCAAAACGGCACGAAAGCGTATTTTTTTAAGAACGCGTGTAGAGGTTGTTCTTGCTTCGGCCGTATTTGTGAAATCGTTGGCAGATACCCTAGCTTATTCGCCGATGTAGCCGCCATAAACCTTCCAGCGCATCGTCCGCATCCCCATCATCATAAGGCCCACAGGGCGAATCCTACGGCAGGCAAAGGACCCTGCTTCCGGTTGCACGAGGGGCCGTCTGAGGTGAACGCCTCTCCGACGAGGCGAATGCACTTGAATACCAGACAAGCGCGCAACGTTCAGTCTTGCACATCGTGAGATGCAAAAAAAAAAAAAAAAACAATGTTGCGCAGTTTGCTGCCACATTCGGCGCGATTGCTAACATTTGTGTAAGTGGTTAGTCAGGCTTCCCTGAATAGAAAAAAAATGGCTCGTAGTGCCTCTTTTTGAGCCGGTAGCGTACGTTGTGGCCTCGTATCTATCTCGTTGTGACGTGCGTGTAAACAAATAGCCTTTGAGGCCATCGGCATTGATCCATATGACGTAGTTGTTTGTTTTCCTCCACCTTATTGGATGCCTCTCTGGCTTTTAAAGGATCCGCCATACTGAGTCTCCCGAACGCATTGAAATAAGCGCAGTGCAAAAGGACAAGTGCATAGTAGAAGGAGAGGACGGGATAAGCGCTGAACGGGATTGTTAACCAATGCGGTCTGAACGATCTCGCTTGCCGCATTCCTCTAGCCGTTCAGTGACTGTAGTCCAACATTTCGTTTGTGCCTCTAAGATGTCTCTCACTTCAAGCCGGCGCAGAGACCACTGCACTGGCAAAGGTCAAACCGTGCATCACTGTCACCTAACGCATGTTCCTTGCACTATGTTGCGAGGGAGTATTGTATCGAATTCATTAGAAAAAAAAATATCTCACAGCCAATAAATTAAAACTAGAAAAAAGAACATGGGATGAAAGCAATATTTCAAAGGGCTGCGCTTCTGAAAAGTCCTGTTTGCCAGGGTCGTTAAACTCGTCGAACACAAAGGTTATTTGTGCTTTGACATAGTGGGGGGGGAGCAGCCGAAAGGCTGCCGCGAAGTTTCCTTTTCTGACAAATCAGCAAATCCGTTTATCTTCGTGACGGTCTTTTCGTTGTTTTTTTTTTAATTAAAGAGGATGTACAAGCGGGCTCTCAGTGTCGGCTTCCCGACACTAAGCAGCTACAAGGCTGGGGCTAGATAAGAGACGGAAAAATCGCGCGGGCGCCTTAGTTCAGTCGCTCGACTTGTAGCTGCCCCACGCGTGGTAATTTGAGCCCACCAATTCGCTCCTTACGCGCTCACTGTCTTTCTGGAAATTACTCATTTAATGGTTTTCGATCACGCTCAGCAAGTTTTTAAATTGAACTATATGTCTGTTTTCATTAATTAAAAAGGTAATTAACGAATTTTAATTAATTACCCGTCTGATGGTTACGATTAGCCCCCTCTGCTATGTCCCCCTGGCCGTATACCTCACCTGCCTAAACCGCATAAGTGTAACTTTCCCGGCTTTTTTCGAACAAATCTGTTAATTAAGAAAAGAACGGTATATATATATATATATATATATATATATATATATATATATATCGTAAAAAGGAGGTAAATGCTTTAAAACGTATTTATTGGACGACGTTCCGAGCGGGGACCGCTCTTCATTAGGTCCCCGCTCGGAACGTGCGTGTTTGTATATATGGATCGGCGGACATTAGATGGGAATATAACCATCACTAATACCAGACTAATTAACTAAAATTTGTTAATTAACGTTTTAATTCCTGTACTTAGTATTTATGTTTATATTACAAACTTTGAGGCGGTCGTATGCCAGGACTGTTCCATTTTGTAGAATTCACGTAACCATTACGTGTCCCCCGATATTCGTCCCCGAATATTGCAGTTTTATCCGGCTGATGTAGCAAACTTCCGCTATAGTACCCAATTTCGCGGGAATGCCAGATTGAGTGGATAAAAAGTTTGGTTAAGTAGTCAATTCGGGGGCAGATTTCTAGGAACTCGGGCTTGTTGCGCGAATTCTACAAAATGAGATAGTTTTGACATACGACCGCCTCAAAGTTTGTAATGTTAACATAGATTCTAATTAGAATAATTAAAACGTTAATTAACAAAGTTTATTTACTTAGTTTAACAATACCGTTAGTTAAGTAGCCGTCTAATGTCCACCGTGCCAGAAAACATGCAGTGAAAACCGCATCCATAAGACTTTTCCCCCATTCAAAACATTTGGTGCAGCTAAAAAAACACGCTGTATATTTTCTCTATGTTTTTATGCTTCCAGTACCAGAGCATTTCAGATAGGACTTTCAGAGAGTAATATACATAAACCTTTGACTGAAATTACTCAATTTATGAAACTTTTGTTTTAACTGCGAGTTCTTTGATTCAAGGGAATCGCATTGGAAATGAAATTCTTAGAACTTCAGTCAAATAATTGTGGAAGTTGGTCCCTGTCACGTTTAGTGTTATAAACTAGAAACCGATTTGGCTGCGCACGCTAGTTCTTTAAAAACATTTTCAAAGGTTGAAGTTTTTGGCGTTTCTCAACTGTCACCGACTCTTACAACGTCCTGTGAGTCAAGTGCGCAGTGCCATGTGGCTGGGTGCACTGGAGTTACAGAGTTTGCCGGTGGATTTCTCTGTTAAGAGCCTCCAGCGTGCGCGGCCTCTTCGGCTAGCAACCGCGCCGAACTAACGGCGCGGTGGGCAGAGCGGCCGAACGGCAGAAATCGCTGGCCATTCAAACCGCAGCGGGGAATCACGTGACAGTACAAGAAACACTGCGGGAAATCTTGCACATAGGAAGGCGTATTCGCATTTTAAGCAGACGATATGTCAAAAGACGCACAGTCGATCTGTTTTGAGCGTGCGTGCGTGCGCACGTGCGTGCGTTCGTGCATGTGTGTGCGTGTGTGTGCGTGTGCGTGTGCGCGTGTGCGTGTGCGTGTGCATGTGTGTGTGTGTGTGTGTGTGTGTGTGTGTGTGTGTGGATTCCGTAGCGAATAACTCAAATGCCTTTGAGACGACCGGCTTTCACAAAAGCGCCAAGCAAATGCAAACCTAGATCGTTTTTGGTGTTCAATATGTCTACTTGCTTTTAACAACAACATGGTTATTGGAAGTCACTGAACCAATTTTTTTGCGTCCACTTGCTCCGAGGTACTTCGGGCATCACTACGGCGGAAAACACTCGTGGTGTGTAGGTCGTGGTCGACGCACCTGAAACAAAACCTCGCGAACCGCCAGCGCTGAAAGCAGTTCCATGATTAGCACAGTTAGCACGCATATGCTCATATAGCCCTATCAATACGGTAACAAATAATTGGGGTTGGGTGGATATTTATACAGCGAGTCGTTGGTCAGCCATTTTTAATGTTGCGACGAGTCACTCGCTGTAGATGAGCAATTTAGCCAGTGCAGTACAACCACTGGCCTGGGGTCTTTAACGTGCACCACGCAGTAGTGATACACGACCGCACGCCGGTACGATGCTCATCCAGATCGAAACGGGCAGGGGCGGGGATTGAACCCAGGATCCCTGGGTTCTGCAGCGCGAGCTTTCGCTCCACGTGCTTCGAGCTGGTGTGCACTAACCCACTCGGCCACCGATCCCCCCAATACGGTAACCAAGCTTGGCAGTGCATGGAGAATGTTTTTTGTGCACCTCGGGCAGATGGCCCTACAACACTTAGTATACTAAAGTCGTCTCGAGGATACGAGGGTTTTAACGCCTTTATTCATTTCTTTTCTTCCAATGTACCCACCCGGCTTCACGGCGCGGGGTAGTTTTAATGGCTGTGACTCGTAGCTTTAAATTGCGAAATAATCCAGATTTTTTCTTCGCTATTACAAAACGAAATCGCAATATTAAAAAAAAAATAACGAGTTGGGGGGGGGGGGGGAATCTGTTTTTTGAAGATACACGATATAAATATTACGAGCCACAATTTCTTTTTTGTTTTCAAATTTTAAATCGTCGCATCGCTTTTTGTAAAGGTCAGATACAGCCATTTCTTATAGTTATAACGGATCAAACACGCATTCGTTTTTCTTTTGTCTTCTCCGCGCATTAGTAGTTGGGGAAAAAAATAAAGAAAAACTAGCAGCGTTCACCATCTCATCTCGCAGCCAGAACCAGTGGCCACATGTTCGGGTAAGTAATGGGGAATTGGAGAATAGGGGGCCCGGACGCGTTGGGTGTCTCTAACAGCTGCGAACATTGCAGTGAGCATGCGCGGAAGTTCTTGGCACGCTCCATGCCGCTTGGCATGAGGCGTCGCACTGAGCATGGCCCTCCCCCCCTCGCCCCCCGAGCTTCATATCGTTAAACTCTCGAATATGTCGGCCAAGCGCTGGGGTGGGCGAAGTGCAGGGCGTCTCGCAGACGTTGCTAGGGTTTGGCTCTCCTCGTCGTTGCAACTGTTGGACTCGATCCGAATGCTCGTTGAAGCATTCCTCGTCACATGCCCAAGCTGAATGTTCAAAGTGTTATCGTGTACAATCTATGAGCTACATTTCCATGGCATCACCACGAGCACCTCACGTCATCGATGGAACTTACGACTACGTCATATGTACTAACTGAGGAGAGACTGAAGGATTAAGTCCGCTTTTATCCCTTAAATAGACCCTTTTCAAAAGTCGACCGAGCAATATTGGCAGTCGCCATCGCTTGGCCACCAAGCGCTTGATTGAGTCCTCGCCGAAAGCTCACGCAGCGTTCCTTCTCAATACCAGCTGGGCAGAGTTCACGCCGACGCAGGCCTCTTGTCCAACACTTGCAGAGAGTATAGGTGAGCGAGCAATGGCGGGTAGGCGTTGGCGCCAACTTTTCAAGGGACTTAATTCAGAATTTTCTTCGAGCTAGTTGCTTCATGATCACTTTAAAAGTTAAAAGCCCAAAAGAAGACAAGGACACACACGACACAGACAGGCGATAACCTTGCAACTCATGTTTAATCCCAGTCAGTCAAACCAGGGCACATGCGCGAACAGTGTTGCCATTCGTGCCTCCGCTTTGATTAAAAAATACGAAGACAAAATTCTACACACCTGTCCAATTCCTAATAGTCATACACATCCAGACAAAACAGTTCAGAAAAGAAGCCTGTGTGTCATTTAGGACAATAGATAGCGAACTGACGCAGTTGTCACCCGATGCTCAGATGAAAAACGCCTCAGCTATTCCTCTTTCAGTCTCGATGCGGACTCTTATAATAACCTTTGTTCGTTATAAAAGGGGTTCACCCCGGAACAAACGCAGTGAACCGCAAGATGGCCCCAAGACTTATTTCGACCACAAGTCGATGCTCACGCGCCCTTTCACCCACCCTTCCTCTCTGTGTTTTGTCCCTATCGTTCTACCTGACCGTTTTCCTTTTGCATTATGTAACAACTAGCTCAACCTCAGCCTGTTAGACATCAATGATTGTGTCGTGAACCATTCATAAAATAAAGTGTTTACTCAAATTTTGTGCCGTCGTCTTCACAGCAAGCTGCGTCGTGAGTTTTATGACGAATGAAATTGCACTTCATAGACAATTAACAATAAAGGTCTCTGCAGCCAATGTTTTCCCTGCGCAATTTGAAATTAAGTTGCCATTTAAAATAGTCTAACTTCGTTTCACCTTATGTGCGAGCGAAGGCAAAACTGGAAGCGCGAGCACGGAAGCTCCGTGCGTTCAGGCTTTGCTCGAGCGCGCGAGCTGGGGAGAAATGCAAAAAGCGCTGGTCTCGCCCTTCTAGCTTTGGCTTCGCTCACAGATAAAGTGAAACGAAGTATAGTCATGCGATGCAGCGCTCAGTCTCTAGTTCGGCGCTTCATCTCATTCTGTGTTGTCAATGCCTTTTCGACAATAGTAGAAGAAAGGGAAATTTTTGGATCGCGTTTGGTGGCTGTGGGATGAATCCAGTGCCTCACTTCAGATCTGTTTTCTAGGTTCTTGAAATCTTCTCGCATCGTTTTTACACCCATGACTTCCCTCGTAACACCCGTCAAGGCTTGGTTTCTGTTCCAAGCAGTGTTGTACGGAACGGCGTTCCTGGAACGCGTTCCTTTTAGGAGGAACGAAGGAACGCTGCAGTTCCATTTTGCATCGGTGGAACTGCAATGGAAACGCGTTACAATTTTACTGAAACAGAAAATTGAAGGGCGTTCCTTTTTTTTTTTCTTTTTTGTCCAGTGAGGTAATTTTTATTTTTTTTTAAAGGGGGAAACTTGAAAAAAAGTATAAAAACAATATTTTTACGAAGAGCAGGATCTCGTTATCTTTCTGGTTACTTATCCTAGGGTTTATTTTGTGCTGTCCTCGCTTGGTAACAGCCGGGTGCAGGAGAGCTAGCGGACATCGATTCTTTTTTCAGTGCCAGAGACTACCGTACAAAAAGCAAAACTTTTAATGGAAAATGCAAAGAAATAAAAAGGTTTCAAACTCAGCTAATTGATTTGCTTCTACGAATCCTTATACACCAAGAAATCTAAAGCCGACTACAGCCATCACTGAACTTCCGCAAAGAGACCTACAGTTAGCAACAAGCTAACATGTTACAAAACATCGAACGCAACACCCTCGTATCCCCAACATTGGTAACTTAAAAGATACACAAAAATTAATCGTTATTCCTTCTCTCCTCGTCTCCCACCTTCAAACTGAACAAGGAATCCAACCTTCACGAAGAAACTCTTTTAGGTTTCAAGACTGGCCTTCCAAAAGCCCTACCCTCTTCTTCACTCGCTCGTCTTGCGGACAGCAACATCGAAAAGCAACTGTTGTTAAGTTCAAACAAAGGACTTTGTTAGGATGAAACATGTGAGGTTGTTGCAAAACGTTCGTGAAATGTACATTAATGTAACACTACATTTGGCTCGTCTGAAACGCTCACCACAAACACGCATATGGCTAAAAACTGAGATTTTTAAAGGTGAATATATCAACAAATGAAACACTCCTTCCGCTTGTTCTCTTATCCTGGTGCCCTTCCATCACGGCATTCAAATTCGCATGCTCCCATTTGATGGGATAGATACAAATAAAGAAAACTTTCTTCGGTATAACTAAATATAGTAATCAGCAAAATACATATGTAACGTATATCTAAAGATACGTTCCATTTTTTAACTGTAACGGGAACGAGTTCCTTTTTTTATGTGTGACTTGTAACGGGAACGCGTTCCAAAAATCAGAAGGAACGAGGAACGATCTTTCGTTCCTTTTTTTTTTTTTGAGGAACGTGTACAACACTGATTCCAAGCCCAGCGATTGGCCAGTGTACTGCTGACCCTCGACCTTGACGTCTCTCTTGTGTTCCTTTTTGCCCCAGAGTGCGATTCAAGCCTGAAACAAATTACAGGAAGATCTATTGGTGGAATTTTAGAGAATGCCTTAGCATGACCCATGGGAAACGCCACACACGTCCTCCTTTGGGGAATCGCTATCGCTGAACCCTTCACTTTTTTGTTTTGGCTTTCTCTTTTGCTTCCCCTGTTTTTTGCTGCCTCTTTTTGACCTGGTTACAGGGTCAGAGCCGGCGTTTCCCAAATAGGGACGTGTGTGGTTTTTTTCCAAGGATAATGCTAAACATTCCCTAAGAATCCACCAAAGGTTCTTCCTGTAATTTTTTCACCTCATTTGTTTACTTTGGTTGTCAGAATACGTCGAGGCCCTTGGATAGGTCATCCATATCACTCGTGAAAAGAACCACATCCATATCACACGTGGAGAGAACCGCATCCATCGTTTTAACTACACACGCCCATCACCGCCCATGCACCGCTACAACGGAAAAACAAAAGCGAAAAACAACCGGCGACAACAGATCGGCAACAGCACGCTTTCATTCCACCGCGCCGCGGCGCCACCTCCTCTCTGACTCCGCGCCAGCCCTGCGACGCTCCTTTGACGAAAAAAAAGGGCTCATTTTGACGAAAACCAGGCGGTGTCTGTCAGTTTGTTAGCGCCGGAGAGAAAGGGAGAGGTTGATGCGTGCTGTTGTCAGCGTTTTGGACCAATGGAAGCGTCGCACGCGTCAATTCTCTCTCCCCCCTCTGCCTTTTCCCCTGGCGTTGACAAACGAAAGATACCGTTGCTCTGAGATTATGGCGTCACCGACTTTTGCTGGGAGGTCATCGTGGCCATTTTAGTTTGTACCTTCGTGACATGTTCAGGGAGAAATAATAGTTACGTGCTAAATTGCTTCGATGTGCTCGATACATATGCATTTAAAATGTCTTCGTTTGTCTTTTTTCTTTTTTGCAATACTTTTTTGTCTCTATTGTGATTCGGATTTCTCTTCTAACGTGAGCTGCGATTTAGCAGTCTTCGAGTCAACTCGCCCAACTCTATTCTTTTTATATCAACGTAACTCTCCCCCTCCACGAGTGACTTTTGTTCTACCTCCGCCCCTTTCAATTCCTGCATAGAGAAGCGTCGAATCACCGCGCTGTCATCTTTCACTACTAATGGCATAAAAGGGGTATTTGACAGTAATGGCGCATTTACACTGGAAGCGGATCCGCGTTCGCAAAGCGGTTGCGAACGCGGTTGTATAAAGATCCAGTACAATTTCACGCGCATTTGATGACCTTAAATGCGCGTGCAATTGTACTGGATCTTCATACAACCACGTTCGCAACCGCTTTGCGAACGCGGATCCGCTTCCCGTGTAAATGCGCCATAAGCGCTTGACCTGTCCTGTTTTACCACTTGTCCTTTGTTCTTTTTTGATTTTTCTGACCTAAAAGATGCTGCGTGCTGCGCGTTAACTCGTGGTCAACTTTGCTGCGCTGACCACATTGGCATTTATAGAGGAGGCAGCCGACACTTCCCACTTTCTACGCCAAAGTATAAACCTCCGTACAAAATATTTGGCTTTCTTTCTATCTTCTTTGGTTTCATCGGGCATTTCTTGCTTGGAGTGCCCATCGTTTCTGCACGTTCATAAGGAGAGGGCGACTCGCCGCCTGCGATACACGTTCAAGGCCTGTCTACAAGAAAGGAAGTACGTCCTAAATCTTCTGACGCCATGGAGGGCCGGCCGCCCCTGCACAACCCAGTCTTCACTCTTTAACAAGGTACGGGGCTTTCTTCAGCACACTCGAAGAACGGCTGAAAAGAAGACGGCACTTGAGAAAAGTCCGTCCCGGAATTCGCAGAACGGATTTAGCCAGCAATTCGTTTTAACCCGGTCGAGTTTTCTCGTTACACGAGGCAATCTCAAGCGGCGACAGCGGCCGTGGCCGACTGTCCGCAGCGGCACCGGGCGAGCCCCACTCGCAGTCTCGAATTAAGGGCGTCGCAATCAGCCTAATTCGCCACTTCTTTTCCGCTCCCTGTAGAGGGCGCTCTTTATCTGCGGCCTTCAGTTGGTCGTGAGAACCCCGCGCTTCCTGAATTGCTTCCAGACTGTTTTGGTCTGCCCCAATGCGTCGCTTCAAAGCTGCTGCTTCGCGAGCGCCGTTTATTTCAGAAATGCAAATGGGCCACTGATGTTAAGTCTGCATAGTACGGCCAATGCTTCTTACCCTACATTTTAAGTGTAAGTTTTATTTCCAATTATGTTTTGTGTCGTCGTTATCCAGAATACACGCGTTGTTTAAGTTCAACAAAAAAAAAACACGAAGAATTAAGAAAATTCAAGCAGAAGCGTCAGGTGCGAATGTGAAAATTGCTTTCACTGAAACGCTGGAGCTGGCCTATAACTAAAGAAGCCCTTCATTGCAGTTGCTCTTTCCGTTTTTCTAACTGTGCCAGTAATTTCGAAAATTAAATAGGTCGCATTCCTGCAATTTATACAGAAGGAAGAAATGTCCTCAACTGAACAGAAGGAGAATTTCGTAAATATCAGTGCAACTGCATGCTTGCTAGATGTCCCTAGCCCTCAACGCTCGAGCGGTGTTCAAATCTTTACCAGACCTCACTCGTGGATCGTTTTGGGTACCTTGGCATTCGAAAACCTACCAGTGCCCAGAATTACCCTATTTTTGTTATCAAGCGATGTGATCCAGTGTGTGTCGTAAAATGAGGTCCTTTACAACCACTGTTCAATAAAATAACGGCAAAAGTGGGGACAAGTGATGCCTGAATCTGCAGAATGACGCTTTACTCCACGCACTACCAACTCGCGGCGCATTAAAGAAACAACAGAGCTACAACGTCCCCCCCCCCCCCCCCCCCAATAATTTGCAAGGTTTTTTCACCGATAACGAAATCTGGAGGTGGGGAACAAAAGGGACGAAGGACAAACACAAATCTCCAAACACGGCTCGGTGACTGGTGCGCGACTGAAAAACTCTACTTGGTCCTGGTATCGAACCAGGGACCTCTCCATTTCCAGTGGAGCGCTCTACTAACTGAGCCAACCAGGAGTTAGACGTCAGTAAAGCTAACGGGTCTTGACAGTCGCGTACCAGCCACAGAGCTGTGTTTAGAGATTTGTGTTTGTCCTTTGTCCCCCTTGTTTCTTCCTCCAGGGAATATTATCGTTCTTATTCTCCAGCTCGCTCGCACCTTTGCATTTATTGCATCATATTCAAAGTGTTTTGTATGCAAAAAGAAACGACAAATGGCCGATCACTCAACCTCCGCTCAAATGTAGTGGTCTGAACAAGATGGCAAAGTTTTATCATTACCCGTGATCTTACTCAAAATTGTAATTAATTGTATTGCAGTTCACACGGAAAGAATAAAAACACAAAAAATATACGAGGGACAGACACACACCGTTCTTTCAACGAGCAAATACATTTAAATGATGCCCATTACACTATGATGAACCACCTGGTCACAAAGAAAATTAAGTGAAGACGAAAATACTAGACTCTCCTTCCTTTTCTTCTTCTTCTTCTTCCTTTTCAGAAAGTTAAATTCAGCTATCTTTATTTTTATCTTTTTCTAGTATCTTCTAGTATTTTTGTCTTCACTTAATTTTCTCTGTGACCAAAGTGGTTCATCATAGTGTAATGGGCATCATTTAAATGTAGTTGCTCGTTGAAAGAACTGTGTGTGTCTGTCCCTCGTATATTTTCTGTTTTTATTCTTTCCGTGTGAACTGTACTTCATTCAACGCGCTCTGCTACGTGCACCTAATCGTATTGCGATTTTGATAGAAAAATGAAACCGGTTTTTGGCAACTGACGCCATTCAGCTCTAGGAATTTGAGAGCTCCTGAAGCCGTCATTTTCCCCTTTAAAGGGACAATGAAGACGATTTTATTTAATTTTCTTGAATGGTGTTTTTATGCTTCTTGGGAACATAGCTTGGTGCCCAATTTTTTGTAGACATTTGTGACGCGTATTTCTGTGCCTACGGAAGAAGTAAAGAAACCGAAACTGAACAATCTCCATTCTCGTTTCTGGGCCTCCGAAAACGGAGGTGACGTAGGGAGTGACGTCAAGTGTGAATAGTCGGTATCGGTAGTATTTAGGAGATCGAGACTCTGGTAACCGCGGTGGGTTATAGCAGCGCGGTGGCGCGGTCGTTTCGCCGTATCTGTCAACATGGACGGCAATGCCGCTCTCGCGTGCGAGTTCGAGCTTCCGTTCACTGACCGAACACCAACGGAACGGGAGTACGTGTGTGGCGGACCCGACGGAGACCGCCCAGCCGGCAATGAGCGGCCCGCACGCCGAAGGACGGACGCGAGGGAGATGCCGAGGGGAAAGCGGTAGCGATCCGGCCGTTCCGGGATCCGGTTCCTCCGCGGACGTCCTCTTTTCGTCGTCAAAGAACACGAACAGCAACCCACACGTGAAAAACTAGCGTCCCCCAAACGAATACTGGTCTTCAGTCGACCGTTAGAACAGCCATCTACAGCTACCATTTTGCAGAATCCTTCGAGTACCGTGTTCTTTTTTTATTTTATTTTGTTTGCCCATAGTTGCTCGTTGCCCGTTTCGCGTCCAGCGTAGCAAAGAAAAAAAACAATTATGCTGCTTTATTTATGGTTTAGTAATCATTTCCGGTCCGATTTATACTTTTCGTGGTTATTCAAGCGGAAATTAGAACAGTATTCCTAAAAATCGCGAACCAAAACGTGACCGAGGGCACGTTTCTCCTTTCGACCAATCGCTGACGGGTCTCTTGTGACGTCGCGCTTCTTGGCCCCGCATCAGTCACGTGAGCTCCGCTTCTCCTGGCTTCTCCCGCAACTCTCGGGGCGTCGCCCCAGTCGATCCCGGTGCAATTATTACCGCGTCTGTTTAATTGATTTGCGCGGCACACAAGCGCCGTTTTCGGCTGAAATTTGGGCAACGTGGCCTGAGCCGTTCCTGGAACCCAGTTCAATCGCCAAAAAGATGTCCGAAATTGCCTTCATTGTCCCTTTAACATTTCAGACAATCTCATCACTTTTAATAAGATAACGGTTAGTTCTGAAACAGTCATCTAATTCATACCGCTGGTTCTACGATTGGACGGTGGATGAGCGTTCGAAGATGTTCGGGGACTTGACAAGCAGAACAACACAGACGAGGCAAGAGACCGGGCAGCTTATCGCAACATTCGATCGAGGCTATCACCTTGTTTAGTGACGTGTCTGGCTGGTGACGTGCCTGGCGCCCTTTGCGCGAACCATGAGCTAGCATTCGATACTCAAAAGGGCTTCCCTCGTCAACCTTAGAACCACGAGCGGAAGCAACTCTCGTTTATATTGCGCGTGAACCTGCTATGAGCAACCCACGCTGCGAGTTCGAGCGCGGCACGTTTTGCCAATTTTAATAATAAGCAAATGACGCTATCATTTCCTCGCATATGAACAGCAAGATTCGCATTTCTCGCAAATTTTCCGCATCCAACGATGTTTTCCAAAAACTGCCGGGCCCCGAGCAACGGATGTCCGATCTCTTTTTGCAACCCAGCCGCAGATGCGGGGGATCCGCGTGCCCGGGGAACGTCCACCGGCTCCGGGTGACGCAAAAGGGCGCAGCTGCAGTCCCGCCGTCGGGGACGTAGAGGCGCGCGCGAACGCACGGCGAGCCTGGCCAAGCGGCGGTCGCCCGCCCCGTCGATTGCCGAGCCCGCACGCGAGCCTCAATTATGCGCGCGAACGGGGCCGATGGAACCCGGCCGGCGAGCACGTAACGGCATTCCATTAGCGGCTTCCATCCCGACTGCGCGAAGCGGATGTGCTCGCTGTCGACACCTTGCCTCGCCTGCACACCGAGCCCGTGCTGGCCTCCTGACAAGACGAGGCGCTGTTGCCGAGCTTCATCGGTGGCACACGGGCGGTCGCGACGTCCGACGCCATAGTAGAAATGCAAACGCGCTTCGCAGCGGGGCACGAACGCGGAGGAGGCCACGAGGGACGAGTCATGCGACGCATGGCGAACCTTCGACCTTCGTAGGCCACCAAGGGCTCAGGGAGTGAAAACGCATCTCGGGATCCGCTTGAGCCGATCATGTGACCCAGCGGACGCTCTAGCCGATCGAGAACGGTCACCGAATCACGCCACTTTCCCCGCACGCAGCTGCGGTCTCCCGTAGGTCACGTGATGGGGAACTGTCTCGGATGACTCGTGGCGTCTTCTGCGGGGTGGGAGCAAAAAGAGAGCAGTACTCTCTTCGTCCCTCGAAACCTCTTTTGTGCCGTCGTTCGGAGGAGCAGGCACGGAAGTGGGATGCAAATTGCATCGACGGTTTAAAGCGACGTTCCGCTAACTTAGGGATTCGTTTTCGTTCTTGCCCTCAACACATACCTTCGTGGAAAGTACTCGCGAATGAGCTCAACAACCTCGATTATCGTCACCCTCCGACGTGAGGTGAGAGTGTCTGGGTTCCTAAGCCTCGCCATCTCGCGAGCTTTAGGAGGAGCGCTGTGACTTCGGTGAATCTGTGAGATATGTGAGGGGCGTGAGTTTGTGAGCTTCGTAAGTTCCCTAACTCAGGCTTTGATCGATAGTTTTCTCCTACGAGCGTCAAAAAATTAAAGTGAAGGGCCGGAATACTAGGCCCACTTCTTCACTTTGGGCCTGTTAGTTTTCGCAATCTATTTTTTTTTTTGCTTTCTTTATTAGTAGCTTGTGGGTGTGGAACGTAGTCGAAGTATAATTTCTCAAAAACATTAAGCCTCCTTTAACGATGCAGTACTTCCCAAATATAATATAACTCTTTTAGGAGAAAGGCATCGTCTGACTCGTTGTTTATCGTGACACCTAAGATATGTTAGTTCGAATTTATTGAAATGACTCTATGATGTGTTTCGCGCAACTAAATGGCTTCGACTAAAATAACGGGATTCTGGAAGATTAGATAAATTACGTTTCTGTTTTTTTTTTTTCTAGATCTTTTATTCAATTAGGCTGCAGAAAATTTTCACGACATGTTTTGTTCCGCCTTGTTCTTTCTATGCCTCAGCACTCCCCATCTCATGAGAGCAAGTTTGCCTAAAGTTACTCTCCCATCAGACCGAAAATAATCTGCTCCCTTAGAGCATTCACATTTTTCTTTGCGAGTTCTAAAATTACCACGAGTCACAAGAAGAGTCGTTATTGCCAAAAAGAATATGAAATAGGTGAAAGAATAGCGCATAAGCTCAATAGATTTGAAATAAACCTAGACTCATATAAGACCTTCTTTAATACTAAAAACTTTTCGGTCTTAATTTTTCTTTTTCTTTTTTGCAGTATAATACGACGAGCTTATGGTTGTCAGGAGGCTCCTGGTTTGCGCTTTAGTTTGAAATGTCTGAGGCGCTTCGGACTCCCAGTGTATAACCGGGGACAACTTTCTGTGGACAGGCATTCAAAGTTTAGGGAGCGCGTACTTGAGCCCCGATCCAAGCTGTGCGCGAGCACTCCTCCTCCCGTCGAAAATGCTTCAGGAAGTTGTCCCCAGTAGAGTGTGTGAGGACAGCGAGGATGGGTAACATTTGCTACTCACCGTCAGAGGACGTTGTTGCCCAAGAACCGAACTCGATGATCTAGATGCGTGGCTTGGCCTCTGCGCATGGTCGCTCGAGGGGGCAGCCCACCCCGCAGGGCGGACACGCCAGCGCCCTTAGGCGCGCCAGGCGGGTCGGCTCTTCCCACCTGCGGACGGAAAAGGTTACGGAAATAAGACGCCATGGCCTCTGGCTTTGGACGAATGAGCGTTGGGGATTCGCGAGGAGTAAACAGGTTTCTGGCTGCGCCCTTTTCGGCGAGAAGTTGAGTGGCCCACGTGCGAGAGCAGTACGTTTCAAATGATATTTCGAGGATGGAAATCAGTTTAGTGGGCCTTCCACATTGGACGCCTGAAGTACCCCTAGAAACCATTACGCAACGTTTTATCGAGACAAATGCTCAAACAGTCAAACACGTATTATGATGATATTGAAATAATTGGAGCTTAAGACAGCAGAAAGTATACACATGTAGTATAACTTATCCTAAACCGCTATCTGTTGTCTATGCCATACGGAGGTATGCTCCTCTATATCACGGCATGATAGATAACCTAGATATTTAATGTTCTTCAGTCAAAAATCACTGCGCTTTTTTTTTTTCTACTAGAGGCAACATTGATGACTTTTTAGAAAAATGAATACAAATAAAATAAAGAGGTGACGAAGTCTTAAGCTAGGTGGCGCAAGCTGCCGCCCTTTGAGAAGGGTGTAGCCATTATAATCCATCTGTTTTTTCGTTAACTTCATTGTTAACTAGAAATGCCTATCCACGGATGCTGTTAACAGTGAAAATATGTGTGGTTTACTCGCTAACATTTCTAATACTTCAGAGTGTTCCTATTTTTAAGATGCCTATGAATCTGCTCTAGAATAACGGCTGGCATTGCGTTCAAATAAAATAAAATACAATAAAATAAAATAAATCGTCGTCCCAAAATCCCATTTCCGGAGTCAATGAGCTTGCCGTTCCAGCGAGACATTAAAGGGAAACTGCAGCGGTTGACTATTTAAGAAAAAAAATACTTAAATCTTCTTCATTTGGCCACCCGAATCTCGAATATTGAGATTATTTTTCAGTCTGGTGCATAGAGGCTGCAGAAAATCCTTTGAAAGTACCACTGAAGCCCCCCCCCCCCCCCTTTTCCAGGAGCGTGACGTCATAAAAGGAGCTTTCGGAATCTCCGCTCTCAGGCATCTTCAACGGCTATCAAATCTCTGCACGCGCACTCTCGCTATTTTCAGGAAGGTAAGAAAAATGCGACACGACTGGTACTATTGGGCAGGAGATCGAACTATAGGGGGCGCTTTATCGAGCTTGTTGTCCCCACAGCCCGGTGTTTACCAACACAGCATAACAAAGAAATTGAACCTGGCCGAGCACGGTCTGGGCACGAGCGCTTCGCTCTGACCAGTGCTTTGGTCGCACGAGGAGTGGCCTTCGAATCGTCATCTTCGATTTCTCGGATCAAAAACAAACAAGAAAATACGGTTTGTTGTCCCCACAGCTGAAGCGCACCGCTAGAGGCGTGACTGTTCGATCTCTTCCCCAATAGGGAGTATTCACTGGGGGCCATAGCTGTGTGCGGTAATGCTGAGCGCGTGCTGATGGCGAGCTTCCACAGTTCTTTTGCAACGTGCATTTCGCACCATCAAGAGTGCCGGTCTTAGCAGCCTATTGATGTGAGCTCGTTCTGAGCATGCGCTCTAAACAGCACCCACAATTATGGTGTCCAGTGAATACTCCCTATACTCCATTTCACGTTATGTTGTACCACAAAGAAGGCTAGAAGCGCGAGCTCATAGCGTTTGGAGCTGCTCTTAACGTACAAGAGCTTGTGCCGCCGAGGTGTGCCCTAGAGCAAAGAGCTCGCGCTTGTAGCCTTTCCTGCGGTACATCACAATGTGAAACAGAATATACACTTTTCCCGTGTTTAAAAAATCACACTCCAGCGGGGGAACATCCCAGCCCAGCACGCGCATTGTCATGGCTTCAAAAAGCGATCGACACACGCGCAATATGCACGAGCTCCGAAGATGGCACCGACCAGAAGCCCGTTTTTGGAATGGTCTATAGAGCGGGACACTATATTTTTGAGTCCTCAGCCCAGCACGCGTATGTTCGTCGCTTCGAAAAGCGAGCAAATCACGCGCTATACGCACGAACACTGAAAATGGAACCGAATTCAGGAACCCTTTTTCGGAAAGGTCTATACACCATTCTAATGTTTACAAAATCACAGTCCAGCGTGCGAACATAACATTCCAACTCGCGCTTGGTCATCGCTTCGGTACAGTGTTGCTTCGGAATGCGAGCGAAACACGAGCCATACGCACGAGCTCTGAAAATGGCACCGACAAGAAGCCTCTTTTTCGAATGGTCTACAGGCAGCGAGATGTTTTTGGTGGCGCCCTCCCATGGTTCCCTCTCGTGACGTCATTACCTTGAGAACAACATGTTTGATTGTATTTGTAATTGGCACGGTGGAAGCTTGAAATTATTGCGCTCTTAAACGCACACTGCCAACCCCGTCAAAATTGAAGTTCTTCCCTTACTCTTATATCCGTCGATGAGAAATCCTTCGCTGACGTCATAGTCAGCATTAGGCTAATCGTGGAGGGTCGACCACGGCGACGCTTTAGATCGCGCACGTCGCCATCGCGCTGCCCACACGAGCGATACGGGCTCGGCGGCCGAGAGATCGTCTTGTGGTGTAACGGCTGGTCGGATGTTTTTCGAGTTTTCTCGCCTTTAGTTACATCTCCGGGGAAAACGAACTTAATATTCGCATTTTATGAATAAAACTTAGCTATAGAAATAACTTCTCAATAAAAGAAAAGTGTTTCGACTTCTTTTTAAACACCTCTCCTGAAAAAGAAAAATACAACTAACGGAAATACAGCCAAAAGTCAAATTTGGAGAGCCAGACACCCTCTGTGACAAATATTGGCGATAAACTATAAAACCGCAGTCCTACGTACCCTTTATATGGTGCAGCACATGCAAGTACTGCTACCGACCTAACCTGCTTCTCGCACTTCCATCGGTACCCGTCCGTGACTAAAGCTGGAGTCACACTGCTTATACATCATACAAGAGACAGTCTGCATACAGATTCGAATGCGAGTCACCCCGAGATCTGGGCTTCGAATGCTGCACGGGAATGGGTTCGAGTAATACACCTGGCAGGCAGCATTCGGACCAAGGATATTGCGGTGACTCATGTTTGCAGACTGCCTTTTTTATGATGGATGCTAGCAGTGGGACCCCGCCTTTACGCTTTCACCAAGTTGCCCTCGTCACAAAAGCATTCGAAGTGAAAAAATGCCGTCAACGGCCAAGCGGAGAACTTACACAGGAAACCGTAACGATCCACAAATAGAGGTCGGCGAATAAAAACGCCCAAAGTGCTCGCATCTAACACAAACCTAACCAGGTGAGACGTTACGCTCAATGTGACAGCGCAACGTAGCAGGCGTCGTTCGGAACGCGATCCCATCACTCGTCTACGTCATGCACTATATACATCTCGCGATAATTGAATTCTGAGTGCTTCGTATAAAAGTAGATGCGCGGACACACTTTTGAAATTCTCTTTCTTCGAGTATGCCGACGGTCATTCCCTTCCAAAGTCGAGAGCCAGCGATTCCCACGATGCAGTTCTCCGACAATTCAGCGCACGTCGTCTTACTCTGGCAACGCTCGGCAGAAAGGGCGAACAGACGGATCGATAGGCAAATGACCGGACCACGGCAAAGACACTCCTCGCCACGACGTAGTAAACGGGCCTGTGCGTGCGCGAGCGCGACTGGTACCGACACCCAGAATTCCGGCAGGACCGAAATCCAGGGTTTCGGTATTTTATCCGAGTATTTTTTGCGCCCTGCTACCAGTTTGCAATCACGAACCAACTCGCCCGCATCGCTATATTGACAGTACGAGGAGTCCACACCCTAGGTTGTGAGACAAGCGGCCAGGGTCGGACCCTTTCCCCGCAAAGAGCGCCTGGAGGTTACGACCCTCTACTGCGGGGGATGGTCTGCGACGGGACGATCGCTGGAGACGTCACCGGCGTCGAGGTCGATGACTGACTCCGCGCTTTGCCTTGTCCAGTAGAGCCTCTTGACGTATAGGGCGTATTGATTCTTCGCTATATATGTAGAATGTAGGGTCGCATGTTTCCACGTAGTGGGTTTTAGTATTGCTTGTACCAGCGAACGCAAGCACTGTGCGTTTGCGTCAGCCTTGCGTGTTCTACACTGAGAGTGCGCGGAGCCCCAAACTGCGTCTTGGATTGGCGACGATGGACATGCGCGGCGTGGAGCACTCAACGCTAACGCAAGCACACAGCGCTTACCTTTACTACTATAAGCAATACGAAAACTCTAATATTGTGTACTATCCTAATGACATCTCAAGTTCATATCATTCAAAAGAAATATGTACATCCCCTATAAAAGCGCTGTTCGTAACCACTTAAGAAAATAACTTTGAATCTGCTCAAACACAAATAACGACGATGACAACATATACCACGTGACTGCGAAGCTACGTTGTTAGCCCTGGGTATGAAAGCCTTAGGTGCGTAAGCTGTCTAAAACTTTGACTCATCTGTCATCTTGGAGCCAACTCATTTTACCGAATTTAGTGACCGCCCCACCATGCTGTCATTGTTCTACAATCTCGAAAGTCCATCGCGCTGCCCGGAAGGTCCTTTCAGCTCACCGGCTGACGAGCCTGAAACGCCGAAGAACCTCCGATAATCGGGCAGCGGTCTTCGCGACGATCCGAAGACCATGCCGTGCTCGGCTGGTATAAATCAATCGTCGCATAATTACCATCACTATACGCGGGGCGCCGCGGGCCTCCATTACATGGGGAAGCTGCTGCCTCTCTGAGGTGTTGCTGCCCTCCAGAGCCAAAATATATGACCATTCCTGTTCGGACTATGTAGAGAAGTTCTGCTTGAGTTGTGTTTCAAGAAATCAACTCTATATGAGGCTCGTAACGCCCACTCTCAGAACCTCATTGCGCCTAAAGCATTGAGACAACGTCGGCAGGCAAATCCATAATACCGCAATAATTAAGCTTTAAATAATTTTTCAAACCTTCCTCGAACAATATTTCACCATTTGGGGTACCAATCCAATCACTGAGGTTGTCAATCACAGCTCCGAAACAAATTCAATGCAGCATCCAACAAAACGTTTTTGTTTGCTTATTTTAGTCACACATATCTGTTGTAACCACCGACGCAAGGCACACGGTACCGAAGGGCTCCCCAATTGTGATTAGCCCAATATTCTGCGAATTTCGACAGATGGCTATTGTGTAGACTGTACACGTAAAGAAAGCTAAACAAAACACAAATTACGTGATTTTAAATTCTTAGCCCTAGGCGTGGAGCTGTGATTTCATAAAATGTTAGTGGTACCTCGTAAAGGTCACATTTTACACTATTTTCGGAAATGAGCCTACATTTACTATTCCAATTTATGGCTGCAAAGGTTTTCTCAATTCGTATTTCTTGCACTCCACCAAAAATTCAGCCTTGAAATCATGAAAACTAAGATACCCTGCAGTCGTGACATCATAGACGAAAAAAAAAATAAAACTACAAGAGACACCTCAATCCAATTTTACCGTTTCAAACAAGGATCTCCGCATTCGAGTGATTATTTGTTTTAGAAAGTTTCGCAATGTTTGATGTGGGACCTATTTAAGATACCGAGTGTTTCAGAGAAGGCTGACGAAATTCCGAAAAGGAATGTATTTGAGGTAAAAAGATAATTTTTGTGGGACCGCAGTACTCGTGCTGGCGGACACCATAAAATGCGCAGTATTTACTAATTAGTTCTTTAATTATTTAAAAATTGCCCTGCCCGCCACTGGGCAGGGCCAATTTGCCCTGCCATGCGGCGGCTAGGGGGTTCACGTGATCGGGGGTCGCGTGACCTCGGGGGGAAGGGGTGTCACGTGACCTCGGAGTGGGTCTAAGTGACCTGGGGGTCACGTGATCTCGGGGGGTCACGTGACCCCGGCGGGGGGGGGGGGGGGCTCGCGTGGTGCATTATGGGACATTTCCCATAATGCACCGCGCGGTTACGCCGGCGCCGACGCCACTCAAGCCGGAAACGGGCGCCTAAGAGCTGCGCTCTAAAAAGGCACCCTTTCACTTCAAGGTCTCCATTCTGGAAATATATATCATACTGGTATAGATATCAGTTATTGAAACTGTACACCATTTATCAATATCAGTCGTCATATAGAATTGAGACAAAGTTAAAAAAACTGCATGCAAAGCTAAGATTTGCGCCAATTTAGCAATCGTATACCAATACACACGAGTAAATTAGTTATTTATCAGAAAGCAAATTGCACTTTCATCCGTTGATAGAATGATAAAAGAACTAACCTCACAGCAGCCTCCAAGTCCCCGGTGTGAATGAACTCCGCTGACAAAGCACCTGACCACACGATACGAACGAGACCAGCTATCTAGAACTTATGAACTCTATCGACAAAGTCATATCCGGTTTCCAAAATATTCCACAATAGATTACTTCGGTTGCTTTGTGCGACTTCCAGTCTCCCTTTCTACCTCTAGGTTGGTCAGGTCATTTGTGACAGTGACAGGATCGCCCGAATGCCATTAGAATCAAGGGAAAACCCAGTGATAGAGAACCCTTTGGGGACATTTTTCCCTACTTTCCACCTGGGGCCCTTTTTCCCCCGAGGACATATCTTTCGGAGACTTTTTTTCCGTGGACATTTTTGCTGGGGACGTTCTTTCCGGGGACATTTTTTCCGGAACCCTGAAGTTTGGGTTTGACAGCTGTTCGAATGGTTACTGGGGCGAGGGCCCTGCGAGGGGACTCAGAAACGCCTTTGATATAGACTTTTCCAGCGGCAGTCTCGAACGAAGCGATTTGCAGCGCGCGTCGCTGGTTTTGAGAGTGTACGTCAGTGTTGGCCGACTGCGCTGGGGTGTGGGTTTTCTCGTCAGTGGGCCGTGACAGCCTGCGTAGGCGCACTTCCGGAAGCTGGTGGCGGCTATATTTTCGCGTTTTATTTTTTTATTTTTGTGTATTCTCTGGCGAATCGAATGTCTCGATGTTTTTAAGAACGCATTGTACTCTTCTTCAAAACAGAAACGAACAAATAAAAGCTGTTTTGGTGAGTCCGTGCGCGACCAAACAAATGCAACCGCAATGTTTGTTTCATTTTATGTTGATCTTTTTACGGCACCATACGCTCAGCCGTGTCAATCTACAAAGGTAATAACTATCAAAACTATTTGACCACATAGGATAGCCTAACTGCATGGGTATTCCCCGCTCACAACATGAAATTCTACGAGTCTCATCAATCGAAACAACATGTATTGTACGCATCCCACGGTGCGGCGTTATCAAAACATGATTTGAGGAAGGTCTCAAATAACACAGCATATCCAATGTACAATGTCGAGATTGTCGATGGTAGTTACTTCACGACGATCGGACGGTTACGCTTATATCCTAAATGCCTTCTATTGGCGTGGCAAAACAATGTTTTCGCCCATACTGGAAGTGACAACAATTCAAGATAGCGACGCACTTACAAAAAAGGTCTATATAAAAGGCGTTTCTGAGTATATTCGCAGGGCCCTTGGTCCTGTGAACATCCGAACAGCTTTCAAGCCCATCTTAAACTATGTGACTTCGCTTCGAAACAAAAAAACAACTCCCCCCCCCCCCCAAATCCCCGAGTCAAAGTGTGGTATTGTGTCTAAATTGAACTGTCTAGATTGTGACGCATCACATATTGGGGGGGGGGGGGGGGGGTTGCAAACGTTGCACCTGTATGAAGGAACACAAGAGTGACGTGGCGAAAGCCACGCATGCCACTAGGGCGAAGATGGAGCTGGTTGACCGTTGTTGGACAACGGGTCACAGTTTTGACTTCGAGAAGGCGTCAAACTTGGCGCACGAACAAAGTTGGGGTTCACGAAGGTACTTGGAATCATAATGCATCCAGGGCAGTGGCGTACCAACTTGTTTTTTAGTGGAGGGGTGGGCTGAACTTTTGCCGAACTTTTCTAAAGATTCGGCAAAGCTTCGGCAAAAATACACTGTTACCAGACTTAACGCTGATATTTAGTTTTTTTCTCACGGAAAAAAGGTTTATATGTTTTCGTTTCTTAACTTAAATACATCATGTAGTGCCCATTGACACAGTTATTACTAAATAAGGTGATATTCTGCAAAATCATTGTATCGGTGTCGCTTTTGTGTGTTTTCTTGCAATTTTAGCGTCTGCTTCCAGAAAGTGGCGTGACAACGAGGTTGGGTAGTAGCCGGCGCAGTCACGAATCATGCTACTAGAGTGTTGATTTTGAGACTTCATCAGCCCACGCTTGCAAGTGTGTTTACATTGCTAAAATAAAGGCAGTCACTGCGTTGTTACTTTCTCCGGGAGTCGCCGTTTCGTGCGCGAAAACGAATGCAAGGGTTGCTGAGCCTTCCTCAGAAGAGATAATAATATTACTGCAAATATGCATGTTTTCCGATTTGAGTCACTTGACGTCAGCTTTGCATGAAAGTGTGCGTTTGATATTCGCAACGTGCCTTTTTTACCCTTTAAAATTCCGGTTTCTGGTGTTAGGACACACGCGGACGTTTAGAAGAATGGGGAGAGTTGTCGGATGTGCAACGTCGAGCATGATAGTTCTGTGTTTAGTTTTATGCAGATACATGAAAATCGCGAAATAACGCGAAGTAAAAAGCAATATTATTCTGTCTTGGCACAAACTACTTGTGAGCCAAAAATAGGATTGTTATAATAATAATAAAAATAATAATTTTATTTGCACATACTGGCGGGGCTAGGCAGATAGGTAAAAGCCCTTACGCAGAGCGCCTCCCAGCCCGCCACCACATGTGAAAAAAACAAAACCGGTACATAAATGTACAGAATATATACACTTCAGAAAGTGCGTAAAAAGGAAAGAAAAGAAGGGGGAAAACATGTATCATAATATGACGAGGATGCCAGCTGCATCCCATCCATGCTGGCAAGCTCTCGTGACACTGCCCCGTTTGACGGCAGTGGGCTGCCAACACTGAGAGAAATTGTCAGTTGTCAGTCAATGTTTCAACATCAATGGAAAGGTCAAATAAAAATCACGTTATCCAGAAGGCACCGCATCATTTGTCACTTGCGCAGTTGACTGCGTAAATTACTGGTCGATCTTCCGTTCTTGAGGCAGAAAATATTGAAGAGAACCATACTCGCAAAGGCTCACAAACGCGCAGTTACCGTGTCGCCTACTCCACACCTCGCCGTAACCGCTGGTTGTATTAAACTGTACGATGGTAAGCGGCGTCCATTTGCGATTCATGGCCCCGTCGCGTCTGCGCGTGCGCAAACATTTGTCGAATTTTCGCCGAATCTTTGCCGAACTTTTCTTCTAAATTTCGGCATGTGTCGAACTTTTCCGAATTTGAAGTTCGACAGATTCGGTCCATCACTAACTTTTACGGCGCAGATGATAGATACCCTAGCAACGACGCTCACGCCGGATTGGCTGCTCGGCAACGCGCGGGAACTTAAATTTCGAATTCAGACGGCGCGTGCATCACTCGAAGCGCGTTAACCCCCTCCCTCCCCCCCCCCCCCCCCCCGCCTCCGTTCACGCCGCTTCGCGGCGACAGTGTGCGGCTGCTAATTACAAGCTATTAATCCACTTAGCCCCCCCCCCCCCTTCCCCTTCTACCCCCGTACGCCGCTTTGCAGCCGGCAACCCAAGCCCCGCTGTCCCCCATAGACATTCGTAAATAGAGTCCCATACGATTTAGTTCAGCAATGTTTTGTCGACAACATTCGTTTTCTTCAGTGTTAATCGTAAAAAGGAAATGTCGTAAATATCGTCAAATGCCTCGACAAAACAAAATGTTCGAGCAAAAAAAAAAAAAAAGAACTAAGCCCACACCGTGGGAACCCGGGTCTGCTATGTACGAGGCAGACATCTGACAACTAAGTTTCGCTACCGCTTCGAAAACTCGCATTGTAACCACTGCCTATGTTGACGGCGTGAGCGCCGTTGCTAGGGTTTGTATCGCCTGCGCGTTAAAAATATGCCCCCGCGGGTCGGGGGGTGGTGTCCTTGGTATACCTTTGGCGCCGCCGGCCAGTGTTTGCCCTGCCCATTGGCGGCTGTTTCAGGGGGGGCAAAACACATGCTTTGCCCCCCCCCTCTGAGAACTGGGGAGGGCAAGCGCTCCCTCTTGCCCCCCCCCCCCCAGTTGGTACGCCCATGATCCAGGGTGATTCATCTGCTTGTAACTCCAACCGCGGCCCCCTTCCCGAAGTGTACGCGGACCTAATTAAGGCTGCGGTACCACGGCGGCCATCTTGAACAAGACATAAGTTGAACCACCAGGGCGGCGTTGGCTGTCCGTGTGAGGAAATGCTGCGGAACCTGCGCGCCAATTTCGAAACCCTTTTTCCCGTCGCTTGCGACCTTGAGTTCCATTCTACGCTCTTACACCCCTCCTTTCACGTGTTCACCCTCTGGCGCATCGCGCGTCCGTTCATTGTTCAGAGGACAATGTACCGGATAATTCCAAACTGAAGGCCCCCTGCCCAACTTGTCCAGCTGCCAAGTGATCTGAGCGAGATGGGGTTTTGCAGCGGTATGGAAAAGTAGGACCGCCAATTTTGAACTATGCTTTTTCGAAGTTGTACAACTTGTGTGCAGGGCTGGCAAAGGCACGGGCGCGAGTGCGTAACTGTTCACAATGCTTGGGTTGCAGGAGCACTCGCGCGTAGAAATGGTAGAAAGCGTTTTCCAAAACCACGCGCCCCCATTCTCCAGCGTTGCACGCCTATGTGTGAAAAAGGGTACACATTCGATAATGCGTCAACTTCTCCCGATTTTGTGAGAGCAACAGGGTACATATGAGTGCGCCCTGGGTGCCGGCCGTACGAAAGAGACGCCCTGCGCTTCCTGTCACCACTGCCTTTTCTTGTACGCACTGGCCATGGGCGGTTCTTTTATTTTTACCACCGGATAGCTTCATGGGGTTTTTGAAGATACAAACCTGCTCATCGTACTGCTGCACTACAGCTGTGTCAGGCCATTGTGCTGTAGTTTGAGATTGGGACGGTGTGGCTACATTCTTATTTCGTGTGTAATGCCAGCATAATATCTATTTGCTGCGAAAGGGTAAAAAAATGGTAGGATCGGCAGCAAAAGTTCTTTCAATGCCCGAATTACGATGAAACACCAGTAGGAACTAGTGCAAAAGAAGTCACATTGGCACGATAAAAAAAAATTCTACAACAAGATGGTGGCGTCTAACGTTGTGAATTTAGAGTGTTTGTAATAGCTATAACCGTGATAATAATAATAATAACAATAATAATGATAATAACGGAAGCGATGTTGCTCCCTCTGTATAGTAGTAACGTTACATTCAATTTGCCAGATGTGTTGGGACCTCTGATCACGAGTGGCTGTGAGGTATTACTGGGTCCGGACATTTCATCGGAGCTGTTTCATCGAACACCGCCTGGTTGACCAGTATAAATAATAGGCGAGGACAGCAGTGTTATAATACTAATTTTAATTTATTAGACTTCGTTTTTCAACGGAGTAGCGGAACTAATAAGAAAAAAACTTTATTTTTGTTTCCCATTATTTCATTCATTTTCATTTTTTTTTATGTAGCTTCTGAAGGTACGAGACCTAAAAAAACAGAAGACACAAACTTGACATTTCTTGAAAGATCTAATCATCGGGTGCAGCGACGGAGGCGCGTCCCTTAGAGGGCAAATCTTCGTAACCAGTCCCATTTTGCAATAAAGTGATTGTAATTGTAATCGGTTAATATTTTTCAGTAACGCGTACAAGACTGGCTGTATGAGACATCATTTTTGCTTTGGGTTGCGATCTTTTGAGACAACTCCGAAAACACAGTGCATTGTTCCTTCTCACCGTTGCGATTACCTCCATCTTTCAGAACGAAGCCAACTTCTCATCACGAATACTCCTGGGAGAAGCGCAGACTCGTTGCGTACGCACACTATTTACGAGAAATAGCGCACGCTAAAATTGCGCACGCAAAGCGCAAAACCTGGTTGGCGTTCGGAGCATGCGCAGTGGCGACGACGCTATTTGCGCACGCAAAGCTTTAGCGTGCGCTATTCTAAAACTTCCTACTGGCGGATTGCGTGCTCCGACAGGCAATCCATGACAGCTCCATCTAGCCAATTGCTCCCAATGGCGAGTGGAATTCGCCATCATAGTAAAGGTCTTTTCACACCATACTGTTTCACTACTTTTTCGTTTGTTACGTTACGGCACACTGTCCGCAAAGAAGCCGCGCTAGGCTTGCCTGCAGTCCTGGATTCCGTTGCAGGGAGCGTTGCGGGATGGTTCTCGTGCCAGCTTACGAGCTGGCACGAGAACGAAAAGCGAGCTTAGTCAGCGAACGAAAAGAAAAATACAGACATACACTTCATGCCAGGCACACAAACAAAGCAGGGATAGTTACAAGAATGAGAGGGATGCACACACGAAGGCAAGCAGTGTTACAATAAATACACGAAAACTCGCAGCAACCGAAGGACGACGCCGCAAACACGTGTACGCGCACACGCACCAAAAGCACGTGGGTCAAGCGCACGTAATGACACGGAACTGGCAATTTTTCTGGTTTGAAATGTCGATATCGATCGCGTGAACGATTGTATTTAGCAGAGAGTGCACCGGCGGAACCGCGCATAAAAAAAATAATTTGACAATATAAACAGCGACCGTAAAATCCTCCTCAAAGCTATATCAGCAAAAATTACCGTATTATATGTAATAATTAAGCACATTCTACAAGGCCGGGTTTTCTATGTGCTTTTTTTTGGGAGAAACCAAGTGTACAACTAGTTTCCGAAGCTGGCAACCACAGCTGCAAGCAGCGCCATCCTTGATTTATTCCTGAACTTCGCATAGTCACGTTTCGACCGCTTTCACAGAGAGGGCGCAACACGTCATCCAATTTAAAATTCCTGTCTTTTTATGATTTATTTATAATCAGGCACGATCATCGAAAGTGTGAGCTGATAATGAGGATCTGGGACAGTAAACTCTATTTTGTACTAAAAATATATGCCTAAATGTCTGCCAAAAGGGGTCCAAATACTCGTTTTTGACTATCAACAAATTCGTGATTTGGCCTATATTCAAACTTTCTTTATAAACAATCTAATTTGAAATTTAGAAAAAGGGCCTCCGTTTGCAAAGCAGAATATGTTCTTCTTTGCGGGCCTACAGTTTTATGCAACTATGCCAATCCCTAAGTGCTGTACCACTGTACTACCAAGTGAAGTTTCCCAAAATTGACTGTTTTTGTCAATTTTCACGTGAGCATTCCGAAAAACGTTTAGGTCATATTACAATGAAATTTAGCCCAGCTCTTTCGACTGTAAATGCCAACACCTGTAAAAAGTTTCAAATAAAATGACCGGGTAGGCGCCAAACAATTTGCAACTGAATGTGCTTCCGCGAAGTCGGTTTTTCTAAATTAAATATCTGTCAAAATAAACTAAAAAACTAAAAAAGGGCCTCCGTTGACAATGAACGCACTCTTGTTCTATAACATTCTAAGATTTGAAAGAAATTGCTCCAATAGTGAACCCTGCACCACTGTATTACGAAACCATGTTTTGCCGAAAAGGCCAATATTCGCGGGTGCCCACTGAGTTAGCTTTTTGCATTAGGAAAACAAATCATACATCAAAAGAAATATAATGTTGTACACGACAAGATGACATATAACACACAATTTTAGCAAGCTTGAACACGCCACACTCGCATTTCAAAAACGCGCGGAAAGCGTCGTATGTCATGGCCGCCGTGGGACCGCAGCCTTAAATAGGATTTCTGGTTGGCGTATTTTTCATTACTGCCTCTTGGCTTCACTGATGATGTCTCAGGTATGGGAGACGAAACATTTGATTAAATTTCTATTTCTGTTATGTCAAGTCGGTGTATTTGTTTAATCATAATGAGTCCCGGCTTCTGAAACATTTTTTTTTTTTTTTCAAATGGTAGACAGCCAGCAATCTTCTTTAAACCGATCTAAAACAAGGTTATGACATTTTCTCGAAAGTCACATAATAGTTATGTTCGATCCTGGCGACTCACTTGTCACCTACAAGGCTAGTAACTCGACTCTGCCTATGCTGGCTGTTGCCTCTCGCTTAACAAAGACCTTCAAACATTCGACCATTCATTCATTCATTATTATTATTATTATTATTATTATTATTATTATTATTATTATTATTATTATTAATAATAATTATTATTTCAACTATTTTCTTCACGTTCAGCCAATTCAAATGCACGGCGAAAGTGTCCAAAGACACCTAAACTTGTCACACCGCCGTCTCATTCCGCACAATAAAGTACGTTTGCTAAAGTCACATCATTATGCTCACTAAGCTTCTGCTGAACAGATGCACACGGAAATGCAGAGGCTGTAGCCAGCATCAGCCGGTGCCAATTAACGAGTGCCGTTCGATAATGTAATGATTTAAAGAACCACAAGAAAAGGTGGCTTCAGTGTGTGTTCTCTAATTTTGAGGATATGTACCTAAGAGGTAAACGCGTGGTCTTAACTAGTGCGAACAGATGACAGGACCTAAGTATGTCCCGAGTCCTTAAATAAGTTTTTCGGCGTTTAATGTTTTCTCTTTAAAAAAATTATTTTGCAAAATTAAAGCGCTTGTTCAAAAACTTGATGCCACGATTTAAAGTCGTATAGGCCAAGCAGCAGAAAGTGCGCTTCGAAAGGGAAACAAATGTAGGTTCTATATTGTACGCCAGGGAAAGACGCGAATACTGATCTTGACACCATTGTCAGTTCTTTCCGTGCAGCTTAAATTTACTCAACTATGCGGCAGTTTGACGAGACGGCAGGCTTACACTGGTTTCTGCCAAAAGAACACAGCAACGTTTGACCCGACTTGCGTTTCTTGCCCACAGTCCAGACCGCAAGTCGAAGCATTATCGCAGCAGCTTGAAGTAATAAAGGTGAATTGGTGTAATTTTACACTGACGTGAGCAAACTAGAGCTCTCATTCGTGCAACCGAATGATAAGTCGGAAGTAGAGGAACGAAAAAACGACAGGTCATACTTCAGGCCGCGACCATTTGTTCTTTCGGAGGCCTCGCCTTCCCGAAATAGTTGATTGCGGCGCCCGCAGCCCTCGGCCGAGTCGGCACAACGCCCCTTCGCACCGATCGTCTATCCGCCGTGGTTCCAAATTGACGCTGCCCAATGAATCTCGCTGCCTTAATGATTAGAGCAATATAGACAAGCAGTTGGGCGGAGAAAGACCAGAAAGTCCCCGGGTCCCTAATAGGGCCGCGACCTCAGGGAGGGGGGGGGGGGGGGGGGAGCATGCCCTTCTTCATCGCCAGATCCGCTTTTGATTTTTCTCTAGGTTTTTTTCCCTACCTTACTCCCGGCTTTATCTGACTCTGTCGTCCGTGTCGAGAGCCCGCTTTCGAGAGCGCAGATACGGGGATTGGACCCGCGTAAAACCGGGCTCGCCATGGGAGCCTCCGTCGTCCATTGTCTGAGGAGGTATTGCGTCGAGACTCCCCAATCATTGGCGTGGAGATCAATGAGCCAAGTAAGCCAGGCGCACACTTCTTTGTCTACACAAAATTGTAATCTACGGTAAATAAGCTCATGAGAACTTGTTTTTTGGGGGTTGGTATTATTATTCGTCAGTGTCACGTTCTCGCTCATGGTTTATACTGTACATTACTTTAGAAACTACAAACGTCGCACGCTCTAAGAGGCTCATTCCTCTTTACATTCTGCAATGTATGGAGAACACAACTCATTTGTCCTTTGTTATCAGATCAGCGAATAAGAGGGGTGTTTTGTATCAATGCCCCATCGGTCATGCACACTCCGATGCAAAACAGGGTGACGCTTTTCTGCTAGTGAAAACGCTTGTTCCCTGGAGCCCGCAGCGTTCGCTATTATTGCCAAGTCTGGAAACAAAGAAAAATTCAGATGTTTTAAATCTTAATATAATCGTTACTTAAGTCCTCGCCTAACTTACATATCTTTTATTTTATGTTTTGAATCATACCTTTTCCGGAAAGCAACAATTCCAGGAAAACTCTATTTGTAATAATTGTGCTTGCCAGATACAATATATAAAAATCTTAAGGATTTTGCTTTAACTGAAAAGAATAATCAATGACAAATTTTAGTGTCAGGGTGGTAAAAATAAATGAAAGAGTTGAAGTTCTTTTTCCAGTTTGTTTTCTGCGGTTCGATATTAGTGAAGTGCGGCACCAAAGCATCGATCTAGTCGGCTTTCTACTATCGGACAAACACTCACTATGACGTAATTTAAAAGATTAATTTTGTTTTCATCGACAGAGAGGGTAATGTCAGTCTGTCAACGCTGACGGTGTTGTTTTAAGAATGCGACGACTCCAAGCTTCCAACTGTGTTTTTCACACACAACATCGAACATCGAGTTATTGAGAGTTCGAACTCTCAACAAAACGCTGTCGAAAAAGCCTTGCGTGGCTTTAGCTCTGATGTAGAGGGCGCGGTGTCGTCAAACGGCTCGCTAGCACCATGCGCTTGCCTGTGTTGGTGACTGCACGTCTACAATCTTCTGACGTCTTTTCGGTGGGTTTCACGACCGCTCTTTAGCGACATTCTGGTACACCGACGATTCCAACACAATCGGACACCCGTGTCTACACTTCTGCGTTGCCGGTGCGAATACTTGCCTCTCCCCAACAAGGCCGGCTAAAAACTGCAAGGGGGATACTTTCCCCGTAGTACCTGGAAAATATAGAATAAGTAATATGTCTATATTTACATCATGTCTTTATTTACATTTACATCATATTACGAAGAAAAATTAAAAAAGATCCGTCTGATTCTAGCCACATTCGTAGAGCATGCGGTTGTTCACAGACCCTTCTCTCTCTTATTCCCTGAAAAAATGCAATTGGAATCGGCAAGAGAGTAAAAGAAAAAAATATAACTTCAAGAGCAGCAAATGCTCAGAATAATCCGGGTGCGGTAAAGAGTGTTTCCAGCCGTCTGGCGAGTTGATTACTAATGTGGGGCACGACATCGACAACACATGATAACTCGCGACTCACACTGCATAACAAAATGTTGCGCCTACGTGACAATTATAAGGGTAAATTACGAGACCTGCACACCGCACCACTTTAAAAAAAAATATGGCATACTCAAGGTCAATCATATTTATGATTTTAAGTTATAACAACTGATTCACAAACAAAAGCTATTTGTGACGGATGTATGTGACGTAAAGCATGCATACACTCTTTGACACACACATAAGCGGCCCCTAAGACCCGCACAAATTATGAAACGCAAACAATAAATTATCGAGTCAGTAAAGCTCCGAATAACATTAAAAACCTCGTAGATTTTAGGAACACTTTTAGTAAATTTGAAAGGGTGCTCAGGACATTCGTGGTGGGCAGTGGTGTCCACTTATTCTCTGAACCTGCATATGATAAATATAATGCAATTAAATGCAAAGGTGCAAGCGAGCTGGACAAGAATGATGAAAATAATCCCTGGAGAAGGGGAACAAGGGGAACAAGGGGGACATTTTTGGAGATTTATGTTTGTCCTTTGTCCCCCTTGTTCCCCTTCTCCAGGGATTATTTTCATCATGATAAATAGTTGTTTTTATGGAATATTCTTAAAGTGATTATTTTGTTTATCACTAAGCGGCGTGACCTCTGTAAACTGTGTGCTGCTGGGAAGCGCTGTATTGGGGAAAGAGACCTTGTCAGGCTTCACGCCTTTAGATCCCTCTCTCCATTTCGGTCGATTACGGAAATAACCAGTCATTCAATTCACTTCAAGTCAATTCAATAATGCGGTTTGTGCAGGAGAGGTATACCCCCAGGAGGAGGTAATACAGGTAATACAGTCGAATAATTAACTAAAATAAGCTAACTTTTTAAATTAATGAAAAAATACGTGTGGTTGAATTAGAAGCTTGATGAGCGTCATCAAAAACCACTAAATCAATCCCTTTTCGAGAGACTCGATGCAGGTTGGAAGCCCAGGGGAGCGCCAAATTTGTCAGTTGTGTAGCTGGAGCAGAGGCTACCGGTGGGATAACACGCTCGCGCAGTCATTCCGTCCCTTATCATCTACATGGTGTCTTTTCATTCAATTTCAACACGCTGTATAAAAAAAAAAAAAATTAAGTTTTTTTTTTTTGTGCGTTCTTTTTACACCCTTCTTTTAGCCAGAATACATTCCGTTAGAGGTATTTGCCTTGGTATTGAGTTTTAAGCCTCTAAATATGTTAAAAAAGAGCTAATGCCGATGGTGGGTTTTGATGATTTTCGTTTGTGGCGTTTTGAACCACTCTCAATCTCAAAGTATTCAAAAGAGAGCTTCTATATTTTTTCATTGTGATATATATGCAAGTCGGTAAAAGGACATTCCAACTAATATTTATTATTTGTCAATCCAATCTTTGCAAAAATCCCCAAACATGCCTCCGCGAACAACTGGGACCTAAACTACGTTTTTTTTTTTTTTTTTTTTTTTGAGTCGACTGTGTTTAGTATCGCTTTTAAAATAATACCACGTGTAGAACCTTTCATTGCCTTCCACATTTAGCAATATTTATGCCTTTATCATGTACGAGTACTGAAAAATAAATTATGAAACAGAGTAGGTTTTCCCTTTTCGTTAAATTTCAGCACGCTGAATAAAAAAAACATTTAAAATTTGTTTTTTTTCTTTTTCTCGCGTCGCGTTCCTTTCACACCCTTCGTTTACCCAGAATACATTCCTTTAGAGGTGTATGCACTGGTTTTGAGTTTTAAGCCTCTAGATATGCTAAAAAAATGATTCTGTTGTGTTATCAACTTGAATTCCGCATTAAAAATATAAAATTTCGAAATTTAAACTCTAGGTTTCCAATAGGAAGTCCTTTTCACTCTAATGTTTTACAATATTATACTTTGATATTTCTAACGTAGTACAGATTATGTAGCGCATAGGGTTTAGGCTTGAGGCCTCTCCAATCATGGCACCGGCGGAGATTGTCTGAAAACCCGCTTTCGGCAGCTGCGATTTTATAGTGTTTAGACGTTTGAAATTGCAAACTTGTTATTATACGCCTAACGAAACCAATGCCTTTTATATGATTATTTATTAAACGTCCCTTAGATAATTATAATGAAGAATAAAATATAGAGCTATTACCCATATACCCACCATCAGCATTTGCACTTTTGTAGCATATTTAGAGACTTAAAACTCAAAACTAGTGCATATACCTCTAACGGAATGTATGCTGGCTAAAAGAAAAGCGTAAAAAAAAAACGCGTCGCGAGAAAAATGCAAAATAAAATTATACAGCATGCTGAAATATAACAAAGAGTGAAAACCTTCTCTGTTTCATAATTTATTTCTCAGTACTCGTACGTAATTAAGACACAAACTTTACATAATGTGGAAGGCAATGAAAGGCACTACACGTGGTATTAATTTAAAAACAAAACTAAACATAGTAAACTAAAAAAAAAAAAAAATCCGCAGTTTAGGTCACAGTTGTTCGCGGAGGCATGTTTGGTTTTTGTTTTTTTTTACAAAGATTGGATCGACGAATAATAAATAGTAGTTGAAATGCCGTTTTACCGGCTTGCGTGTATATAACAATAAAAAATATAGAAGCTCTTATGAATACCTTGAGATTGAGAGTGGTTAAAAAACGCCACACACGACAATCGTCAAAACCCACCATCGGCACTTGCTCTTTTTTGGCATATTTAGAGGCTTAAAACTCAAACCCAGTGCAAATACCTCTAACGGAATGTATTCTGGGTAAAAAAAAAAGGGTGCGAAGAGAACGCGACGCGAGAAAAAGAAAAAAAAAATCAAAATTGGGCTTTTTCTTATAAAGCGTGCTGAAATTGAACGAAAAGTGAAAACCTTCTCTGTTTTATCTTTTATTTCTTAGTACTCGTACATAATAAAAACACAAACTTTGCTTAATTTGGGAAGCAATGAAAGGTTCTACACGTGGTATTATTCTAAAAGCGATACTAAACATAGTCGACTAAAAAACAAATCCGCAATTTAGGTCACAGTTGTTCGCGGAGGCATGTTTGGGGATTTTATAAAGATTGGAGCGACGAATAAATAAAAAAATAGTAGTTATAATGTCGTTTTACCTACTTTCATATATAGCACACTAAAAAAATATAGACGCTCTTTTTTGAATACTTTGAGATAGAGAGTGATTCAAAAACGCCACACACGACAATCGTCATAACCTCGTCGTTCTTTCCCGCTTCTTTGAGATTTGTTTCTCAGAAACTAAACATGTTAGGACATTAAAATAAAAAGCATTGTTTTTCTTGGAACATGCTCCACAAAATATAAAAATTTGAAGCAAAATAAAAAATACGACTGCCACTCGTTGCCTATATCCAAATGAAACCGCCCATATATATATATATATATACACGCGGCAGCGTGTGTTTCCAGAACAGCTCCGATTGGATACATTTCGTTTCTTGTGCATTAATAAGACAGATAGGAAACGCCAGAAAACCAAGGCGGAGTGGTGTAGAGGTTAGCACACTCGACCGGACATTGGGAGGCCCAGAGTTCAAATCCTGGCTCCGCCGTTTTCTGGCTTTCGGCGGGTTCCTGAAAAACTTTGATTCATTATATTAAGTACGGTTCATTCATCTGCATATATATATGCATATATATATGTATATATAGGCTTTTTTTTTTGTCTTTACAGATTTGTGTAAAAAAAGCCATGAAAGCTACACTTACGTGGTTTGTGCGAGTGAGTTGTGCGGCCAGGGGGATATTAAATGGGTGGCTAATATTTGTGATAAGTCGGCTGATTATTTAAATTTGTTAATTAATTTTAATTAGTGAAAATAGACATACGATTTCACTTAGAAACTTGCTCAGCCTCATCGAAAACCACTAAATCAACTCTTTATAGAACGACTTGAAGCTCGTGGGAAACTCGGGGACGCGCCAAAGTTGCCACTCGTGAAGCGGGCGCAAAGCTACAAGTGGCGGAACGGGATAATGATCTAAACATCCCACAACATCTTATCATCCTCAAACAAATGAGCTCACAGAACGGCTTCATCACGTCCTAGCTGACATGATAGCCATGTACGTGTCTGAAAACCGCAGCAATTGGGATACTATATTGCCGTTTGTCAGCTTTGCTTATAATAGCGATATTCAAAGTACAACGGGATTTTCCCGTTCCACCTCCTTCACCGTCACGACGCCACCTGTACTCTGAACACTATTTTCCCTCCAGAACGCCGTGAAAACTCGGATGCCTTTATTAGCGACATCATCTCACGCACCGAAGCCTGCCGTCAACTGGCGCGACTCCGCACACTAGAACAACAAGGATACGCCAAACAACGTTAAGATGCACATCACCGCAATCTCTAGTACTTTCCAGGGGAATATGTCCTCGTTGTATTTGCGACCCGTCAAGTTGGCAGGTGCAGACAGTTTCCCCCGCGCTACCGTGGACCCTACCGTATTGTGCAACAAACGTCTCCTGACAACTACACACTCGAAGCCCTCATCGCTCCCACAGACGGCCGCGCATTGCAGTCCGACATCGTCCGCGTGTCCCGATTCAAACCCTACGATTCTCATTCTAACGGAGAGGATGGCCTTCCCCCCAAGGAGGGGAAGGGGGGGGGGGGGGGCATATGTGAGCAGCGACGCAAACGGCCGAGCGCGAGAGCCGCATGAGCTTAGGGTTGGATCGGACATTTTGCCGAGCGGCCGGCTCTCCTGGGACCCTTTCGGAGCATGTTTTGAAGACCTTAATAAACCTCTTCAATATATATATATATATATATATATATATATATATATATATATATATATATATTACGAAGAAGACGACGATGACCGTCTTTATCGGGGCGCTGGCGGTGGGGCTCGCTTAAGCGCGAGCTGGAGCGGGCAGTTCGACTAAAAGACCGAGGCTGAAAGGGACCGCTCTTGCCATTGCTCTTAATTTCCACCGTAACATCGTGGTAGAGGTGCGGGTCTTTCCTCTTCACCTCTACGCACGCTCATCACCACGCTTCTCCGAAGCCACCAACGGCCCCCTGCGCTGGCCATGTCACAAGGTGAACCGGCAGGCACTCCGGCGCTCCGTCCTGGCTCAGTGCCCTATCGCCAACGGGACCCTCCGACGTTCGCCAGCTTCGGCACCGACGACGTTGACGACTGGCTGCGAAGCTTCGGGCGAGTAAGCACCCACAACGCATGGGACGCCACTCTGAAGCTCGCAAACGTGGTATTTTATCTACGGGACACAGCTAAAGTGTGGTTCGATAACAATGAAGACAAAATCTGCTCATGGGATGCCTTCAAAGCGCACGTGTCGGATGTTTTCGGATGTCCCGTCAGCCGCAAAGAAGATGCAACGCATAGACTCTGTACAAGAGCCCAGACTGCAGGCGAGTCGATTACTTCTTACACCGAAGACATTCTCGCGCTGTGCAAACGCGTTAACGCTGCCATGCCCGGATCAGAAAAGGTCGGCCATATAATGAAAGGAATCGCCGAGGACGCCTTCCCCATGCTGACGTCACGAAACCCACGGATTGTGAAAGAACTCCAGGAAGATTGTCAGCGCTGGAAAGGGCTTCGAAATAGGCGCATATCTCGTCCTGAGGCCGTCCACCGACTTCAGAATTGTGTACCGCCCTCCGGAGTCCCTTCCACTGGGGACATTACAACCACCATTCAAACAATTATCAAAGAGGGACTTGCCTTGCTTTTTCCGCATGGTTGCCACCATCAACAAGATGATTCATTAAGCCCCACACCAGATGGTCTGCGAGTTCTCATTCGCACCAAGCTGGCGCAATCACCAGCTCCGCATGCTCAGATGGTATGTGCTACGACCTCGGCACCACGGCATACCTTCAAGCCAGCACAGATTCTGCAACAGTCCAGATACTTCCAGAACTCGGGATTACAACGCCCATGGTCGCAGCCCTACTACCCGGTTATCCGTAGACCGACCTGCTTTTACTGCGGGATACCTGGACATATTGCCCATTTCTGTCGCCGCCGCATATCGGATACTTCAAGAAGGACTCCCGATTTCCGCCCGTCCACCTTCTATGGCACGAACCAACCGCCCTCTTACAACGAATACGACGACGACTTCCCACACAGATACCAACGACGATCGGCATTACCCTCCAATCGCAATGTTCGAGACCGAAGTCCTTCTCCCGGATACCGACGCCGCTCTCCTCTACGCACTGACCAGACCTTCCCCAAGTCGTTCGTCGATGGGGAGAACTAGTAGAGGCTGCGAAAGGAGTTCAGCTGCTTCTGTCTTTCCTCGACATCCCCCCACCGACTACGCCAACATTCAACTTATTAGATGTTTTCATTAAGAAGGTAAGATTCAAGGCACTTGTTGACACTGGAGCATTCATTTCAATCATTCGTGAAAATGTACGCAAAATGTTTAGACTTGTTTGTACTCCTTGAAACGGTGGCACTCTTCGCAGTGCGAAGAGTGCCACCGTTTCAAGTGCCACCGGTTGCACCAACGTCGCTTACCTTAACCCAAAGCGGCTCTTTCCTAAGTCGGCTTAGCGCCCTAAACCGAGCTCTGGTAAGCACGGGTTTAAATTCCGGTTGCACCAACGTTAACCCGGCTTTACAGACGCGCCCCTAGCTAAACGCTGGATTTGCCTGGGGAATGTAGGGACAAACAGAGCGAACTAGGGAACACTCAGAGGGACGAATACGATTGGCGGAGAGGAATCTCGTGATGTAAACAAAAAACCTGTTGTAGTAGCCGTCGTCGCCGTCTGCTTTTCGCTGTATTTCTTCGGTGAGTAACGAATTAAAGGTCTCCAAATTCAATCATTTTTTTCGCTTAACTTTGAAAAACAGGAGTCAACGCTTTAAATAAACACAAATCCTCTTTACATCTGTGATTGTGTGTTTATTATCGGTTGACAACAGAATATTTTGACAGTGACAGTAGTTTCCATGCTCACATTTTGAGATAAAGGAGCCATCGGGGGCCCCAAATCTCACCGAACGCGAGAAGGACGCTCTACTCGCTACATCGCTGAAGACAAAACATCATCGAGAATAAGTAGGCAGGTAAGATGACTACTAAAATCAAGTCATGCCTGAGACCGATGAAGTTCAAAACAGTGACGAACTCGCCACGGCAGCGGCGAAAATGCCCGGAAATCGTCGAATAGAAGTCGTCGAGTTGTCGTCGCCACGAATAGAAGTTGTCGTCGCCACGAATGAAAGATATAAAGCAAAATATTCCTAAAAAGCGCGATCACCAGAAAAGTTACGGTTATGGAACGATACACTTTTCTGAAGCCAAGATTCTACTCGCGAGACAAGGAAAATTCACTGAAGATTGTCTCGAAACTCAGAAAACAAAAGAAATTGACTTTTCGCTGTTTTATAATCTAAAAGCGCCGCAATCTGATGCAAACGGCAGAAGGGTCGACAATCAGCTGATCGCCGAGATCATGTACTGCCACTATTCAACGCGCTCATCGGATTGAAGGATATGCGTTGCAAGTAGAAATAAACAAGCTGGTAAATAACAATACGTTACAGTTACGCGAAAATCAGTAAGGTATACATACGAATAAGCTCGTTGACAGAATAACCAACGTGAAGACAGACGTGAGCCCCACAGCTCCGTACGTATCTCGGTTAGGGCTAACACGCACTGAGAGTGGAGATCCAGCTTGAAAACAGGGGTCGATAAACACTTCACGCGACAATATTTTGCATCCTTGTCACAATCGAAGGCCATTCTGTCGAGACTCTCACGCTGTTGTAGCCTAAAACACTTTGTACAACTAATTTCGTCCACCGCGTCGACCGCCACAAACCAGCCGCCATGTTTTAAAGCCAGGATTAAGAAACAACCAAAAGCAAAGCGCCCAATGTTGAGCGCTTACGATAAGCGTAGTTTAGTGCTAGGTTTAGCGATAAGCGATTTTGGTGCAACCGAACGAAACCGAAACTTAGCTTAGGTTCCCGGCTAAGCTTCGCTTTGCGCTAAGCGGCGTTGGTGCAACCGGCCCTAGGTATCGTTTCCGTAGAACTCACCATTCGAAATAAACCTCAGGGGCATTGCTTTGTTAACCTTCCTAACTGCACCCATGACATCATTTTAGGATGGGACTTCTTAAGGCCGGTTCAGACGCTTGCGTTTGAGTGCGTTTGACTGCGTTGCGGCGAGAACCGAAAGCGAGTCACCGGCACATCTGTGCTTCGTATGAAGCGTGGAATCCAATACAAGGAATCCTCTTGGCACGCGATATAAGCAGCAGGGATGTCCTGGTTTCTCGCTGCCGCAACGCAGTCAAACGCAGTCAAACACAACTGTCTGAACCAGGCTTTAGTCACTCGACGTGCCCTTATAGATTGCGCGACTAAATCGATTTATTTCGGCGATCCGATAGCTTACTCCCAGCCATTTTCTCGTCCCTACGCCAATTTTTGTGCAATGTCTCATACCCGTATTCAACGTACCACTGACTGCAGCCCTCATTGAATTAGAAGCTAACGTCAATGACTCTAGATATTTGCTCCAACCGAACAGAGACGTTTTCTTGCAGAAAGGTCTCGCTTTACCTACCATACTCGCACAGTCACAGAACAATCGAGCCACTGTTTGGTTGGCAAATATTACTGGAATTCGCGAAGTTCTACTAGCTGGAACCTGTGTTTCGAGAACAAGTTTGAATGGTTTGTTAATATAGGTGCCGTCAGTGATAAAAAGATGGAGCCTCGCTCCTCTCACCGCGATCAGGGAGCGTTAAGTTCACTTCGAAAACCTATTAACACTAGTCTTCCACGTCATCAACAGGATGCGCTCTATAATATACTATATTCTTTCGTGGATGTCTTTGATATCAATTATTTTCACTTAATTCACACTTCTGTTGTCCGACATACGATCGACACTAGCGATCATAGGCCACTACGTAGTCGCCCTTATCGTGTCTCTTCCTCTGAAAGACTCATTATACAAGGACATGTAAGCAAGATGCTGCAAGGAAACGTAATTGAGGAATCCTCGAGCCCATGGTCTTCCCCTGTAGTGCTCGTCAAGAAAAAAGACGGTACATGGCGATTCTGTGTCGATTACAGTCGTCTAAACAAAATAACAAAACGAGACGTTTACCCTGTTCCTCGAATAGACGACGCTCTTGACCGTTTACATGATGCCAATTATTTCTCTTCCATATACACGCGTACCGGGTACTGGCAGATCACTGTAGATGAAAAAGACAAAGAAAAAAAAGCTTTTGTAACCCCCGATGGTCTCTACCAGTTTCATGTAATGCCCTTTGGCCTGTGCAATGCGCCCGCCACATTCGAGCGCATGATGGACGCCGAATTAGAGCGCCGCTCTTGAGGAGGAGGGGAAGGCACGGGGTGGGGGGTGATCACGTGACCTGTGGGGGTCACGTGACCTCGGGGGAGGGGGGGGGGGTCACGTGACCTGGGGGTCACGTGATCCTGGGGGGTCACGTGACTCTGGGGTGTCACGTGACCTCGGGGTGTCACGTGACCTTACGGGTCAGCCCGAGAACCTTACGGTCCTCCCGAAGGTAACCCGAAGGTACCCCGACGGTCCTCCCTAAGGATCCGAGGTCCTCCCGAAGTAACCCGAGGTCCTTCGGGAGGACCTCGAGTCCCTTCGGGAAAATTTACCCATAATGCACCGCGCGGTTACGCCGACGGCGACGGCGACGCCGCTCAAGTCGGAAACGGGCGCCTAAGAGCTGCGCTCTAAAAACCAACCCAAGCACCAACTGGACTCCTGCAACCTCTTAGACCACCTCGTTATCTATTCGAACGAGTCGGAATCGATCTCCTGGGACCACCTCCCGCCATTTAAGCTGGTCACCGCTGGATTATTGTGGCGATGGACTATTTATCTCGTTATGCAGAGACCTCCGCTCTTCGCACCGCAGACGCTGAAGACGTTGCTGCTTTTCTTTTAAAACAAGTGATTCTCCGTCACGGCCCTCCCAGGCACCTTATCAGTGACCGTGGAACAGTCTTCCTCTCCCGCGGCATTCAGGAGCTTCGACATTTATGCCAAACTGCACACAAACCAACCACAGCTTATCATCCCCAAACGAACGGCATGGTTGAACGTTTTAATAGAACAATCGTTGATATGTTGTCTATGTATGTACAGTCAGACCACCAACAATGGGATTCTGTGCTTCCTTTTGTCACCTACGCATAGAACACTGCAATTCAAGACACGCAAGGCTTTTCTCCATTTTTCCTTCTTTACCATCGTTCTCCAACGACTTTTCTCGACAACCTTCTGCAATATAGGGCTACCGAACGAAAACTCCAGCTAACAGTGGCACAACTTGTCTGCCGCGCCGAAGAAGCTCGTCAAATAGCACGATTACGCACAGCCTCCTCTCAACAGCGCCAACGTCAACGTTATGATCAGAGCCATCGCGCGGTTTCCTACTCTATTGCAGATCTCGTCTGGGTTTGGACACCGACTCGACACCAAGGCAACTGTACCAAGCTTCTTCACCGTTACACCGGGCCCTTTCGCGTCACTCAACGGTTATCAGACCTCGCATATCAGGTGACGCTCCACGAACCAACGGCTAACCTTCGCCGGACTCCTACAGACACAGTACATGTCGCCCGCATAAAACCCTACTTGCCACCATTCAGCCCTTAACACGCCCTACACTGCAGTTGCGGTCGGGACGACCGCCGCCACATTGGGGAGGGGGCGGGGGGGGGTGGCGGTGGTAATGTTACGAAGACGACGATGACCGTCTTTATCGGGCCGCTAGTGGTGGGGCTCGCTCCAGCGCGAGCTGGAGCGGGCAGTTCGATTAAAAGACCGAAGCTGAAACGGACTGCTCTTGCCCCTGCTCTTGACTTTCATCGTAACAATATATATATATATATATATATATATATATATATATCCCCGCAAACATAATACCCCCCCCCCCCCCCCCCTCCTTTCCGACGATGAACTGCCGGCGCTCACAGACGGAAGGTTGCGATGCTGTGCAGGGTACGCCGTGTGACGGAACGGTTTCGCGGGCGTTCGAAGGACAAAGATTCGCGACGACGAAGCTGCGTCTTGCATCTTCAGTAAGCTTACGCTGCTCGAGAGTCTCACGCTGACATTTGAACAGAGCGATCGCAGTCGGCCAGATCCAGGTGCAGTCGGCTGAAGCGTCGCGATTGTTACCTCGTACACTGATTACATGTGCAATGACATTCAAGACGGCTCTCTCTCTAATCTGCGTCGCGTGGGTGAAACAGTCGAGTTTATACCGCAATAAAGCGTGGTGACAACAGGCACTCACTTCTGCAGCTGGCGTTCACGACTTGAATACAGTACCCACCAGATATGTTACAAAACAAACATTGTATATTCTGTCGTATATCATCAATCGTACATACTGGGATACTTTCTTACGAGCTAAAATTGTTGGAGTCACTCCCGTTTAAGAAGGAGGCGGGAATGAAGTACTAGAGAACTATAACCAAATTTCGGTTTTGCTCATATTTAAAAAAAATATCCTAGGGGTGATAAATGTTGGTTACTAAGTATATACAGGGTCGCGGCGCGCAATGGGAATAAATGTAATGCCCGGCGAGGAGGGACGAGGCGTAGCCTCCCTATAGCGTCACATCGCTGTTTTCCATTAGGACTAACTTCGAACGAGGAGGAAAAAGAAGAAAACACAGCACAAAAAAGAGCTCTCGTGCGCTCCATCTGGTGGTGGTGCATGACACTTGCTAACAATAAATACCAGACTATACCTGTTTTCACCTCAAGAAAAAAGTACGTTTTGCGCATTGTTCCTACGCGGCGCGAAATAGTTCTCACGAGATTCGGTTGTCGGAGGGAAAAGCGATGCCTTTGACGTTTGAAACGTGTACATCTTGATAAGATAACATATATCTAATCTCAAATTCACCTACATATGTCTTCATTATCCACATAAAGGGGGAAATTAGTGACGTTCCGCGAGGAGCCGGACTTGTTTTACTTCGGTTCTTAAGGTGAAAACAGGTATAGATAATTTTTTTTTTTTTTTTTTTTTAAATACACGACGTAATAGATAATAGTGAGTATGGCTTTTAGAAATCCAGAAATGTTGAGCAGGCACTTGTAGAGGTAAAGTATAAAATATTAAACAACGGTGAAGGTGATGCATTTGCTTTGGGGTTATTCCTAGAATTTTGGAAAACTTCTGACACAATACGAGGTATACCTCTAATAAAACTTCAACAGGACGGCATTCGTTGCGTTGCCTCGACTTTAATCAAATACCTCGAAAACGCTCGCAATATGCTAACATTAATCACATTTGTTCTGGCACATTCAGAATTACATATGTCTTTCCACGGGGGTCTATTTTAGGACTCCTATAATTCTTTGTCCGTTAAAATGCAATAACGAGTATTTTGAAAATTTCGAATCTTTTTTTATGTATGCCAGTGATAGCACAGCATTTTAATCTTCTACTTCCAAAGCTTCCTACAAATTTGACAAATAGCTAACTCGCCAATCTGGAAGTTTGGCTTCAAAGGAACAAATAAAAATAAAAACCTTAAAAAGCAAACCTTATTGTGTTCACACCTACAAATAAATGCAACCTCACTGGCATCAGATTATGTTTCAAAAATGATGCCACTCGGGAGGTTAAAAAAGAACAAACATATATTCGCGTGGTTCAATTGGGAGCTAAATGGGAATACTCATGAAGACAAGCCAAGCAGCGAGCTATCGCAAGCCGTTGGATGCATATATAAAATACAAAATAATATACACATGTACAGATAGTATATATTTTATTCATTGTTTTAACTTATGGTCTGTTACTGTATTTTAGTATGGGGCACGACGACGTCAACAAAGAACCATGTGCTGCTGCTCCACAAAAGGAATACAACGTACATTTACGACTACCCTAAACCAGCTTAGTAGGCAGGGAATTGAATTTAGCACTATATCGGTGAGCATCTTACGAGAAATGTTTATTTCAAATGTCTATTTCGAGCCAAATTCTCCGCAATAAGCGTTAAAATCTCTTGAATCGATGTTTTCTTCGCGTTCATTTCAGAGATGCTCTAACTTTCTCTGTACGTTTTCACTATTGTGTAAATTATATCAATATGCTACTTATCTTGTATAGCCTTAGTTCTTTTTTGTAATGTTTCTCAAACATGTAGTACACATGTCATGTTTTAGTTTTGTATAATTTCTTTTGGTGCCTGCATCGCGACTGCTGGTTAAGGTGGCTCGGGGCTCGTCAAGCTGTTTTTACAGCTTTTTTTTTTCCGTGTCACCTTTTGCAACATTGTTTCTGTTGAAAAAAAAGGTACTATTATTATGTGAAATCAACATGGAAAGGCTATAAGATCTCACTAATGACCAACTTCTGAGCAATCGTGTCCTACAAAAGGCTAAAGAAATTTATTATTTTGGGTTATTTCAAACATAACATTTTATATACTGTAAACGACTTAATTTTCGCGGGCTCAAATTTTTGCGAATCGGGCCAAAGCTGAAAATTTGAAATTATTCGCGGGTTCTAATTTTCGCGAATCGAGTGTAGCTTCCGTAGCGTTCACATATTGCTTGAATTGTTCGCGGGACATATTGCCGCGCACGCAGCTGGTCTAAAGTGTCGTCGATACGGGGGAGTGGATAAACGTCTTTCTTGGTCACCGCGTTCAGCTGTCGGTAGTCCACGCAGAACCTAAGCGTTCCGTCCTTCTTCTTAACCAGTACGACTGGAGACGCCCACGGACTGCTTGATGGCTAGGATTATGTCGTCGTTCAGCATCTCTTGAACTTGCTCCTGGATCACCTCCCTTTCTTTAACGGAGACTCTGTGCGGTGATCGATGCACAGGGCGCGCGTCGTCCTCAATAACGATGCGTTGCTTCGCAACGGCTGTTTGGCGCACCTTCGACGACGTCGCAAAGCAGTCACGGTATTCGGTGAGAAGGTTAATCAGCTGCCGTCGTCTCGGGTCCGGAAGCTTAGGTCGATGTCGAGCTGCGTTGGCGACGTACTGTCTTGCTGAGGTGGCGAGGATTCGTCAGTAATGGCGGCGATTTCGGCGGAGTTTCGGAGTTCCTCGACGTGGCCAACGGCTGCACCTTTTGTGAGGTGTTGCGTTTCATTCCGGAAGTTCGTCACGAGGACCACAGTGCGGCCATCCTGAAGGTCAGCTACTCCTCGTGCGACGCCTATCCTTCTTCCTAGAAGCAACTCGAGGTTGCCTTCCAGAACAACTTCGCCGCAGTTAGCTGCATCGGTCACGACGGGTACGACAACACTTGATCGCGGCGGCAGGTTCACGTGGTGGGCAGCGACTCGGACGGCGGCTGACGCTGTTTGGGGTTTCTCTGAAGGCAGAACAGGCTTGCGCAGCGTCAATCTGTTCTCACCAAGGTCGATGACGGCGCCGTATTCACACAAGAAGTTCATTCCGAGAATGACGTCCCTCGAACAGTCTTGCAGAACGATGAACTTCACAGGGCAGGTTTCACCGTGGATCTCAACGCGAGCGGTACTCCCCCCTTTAAAAAGTGCATCGGGGCGATGCACGTTTTTAAAGGGGGGAGTAATGCCGCGCGCGCAGCTGGTCAAGTAGGCAGCGCGCGCGTGGCCTAACGGTTATCGTACCTGCCTCCCACGCGAAAAGCCAGGGTTCGATTCCTGGGAGCGACGTGTCTTTTGCTTATCCCTGCAATTTACTGTTCTAGCAAATTCGAGAATCCTGGAGCTTGTTCGAGGTGCGAATGTTCTACGCGTCGAACTTTCTGCGCCGATTATTCCAGAAGCTCACGCGTGTACATAACGGGCTTCGCGGAGCCAGCCAGGGTCAGTTTTCGCCCCAGCGTTCGACTCTGCTATCATGCCGATCTCGACGCCCGCGACGCTCTGTTCTCTTCTGTTGTTATCTTTTGTTTTCCTTATTTTTGGGCACAAGTTCGCCCCATTAAACGTTCAGTTTCCCCCAGTTTCTTTGTTTTGGCTGTTCCTACGTGACGCGAATTGTAGGTGATTCGCGAAATTCGCGAAAATTTAGTCGTTTACAGTATATATATATATAATATATATATTATATATATATATAGATATATATATATATATAGAAACATCACAAAATACGCACAAAGTATGGTGCGCAGACAAAAAAAGTTCAAGTCGCACAAATCCTTGACACTATTGACGGTTTAATCTACATAAACTACTTTTGAATCTAATTGAAAATAATCTAAAGACGCGTCTGGTGTCCAGTAAAAACGCTTTCTGATCTTCCTTTTGTCGTGAGTCATAATTTTACATTAAATTTGCGATATCACGTGTTTTTAAAGATGTTCTATGCATTGTCAAGGTTCACACTGCTCTTACTCTGCCAACCATCATAATCCCGGAACAGAGTACGCGCTGCGCCCATTCATTTCTCTCCTCGTTACGTGTGAAGCAGCCGGCGTGCCGTCTGCTTTACATTTTTACAACGCCTCCCCTTAAACTGGGAATATAACAGTTTGAAAGCTCAGTCCCTCTGGTTGGCAACCTGCAGATTCGCAAGATAAATGCTGCTGGTCGTGCACTTGGGCTGTTCCTAAGGCGGTAATTATTCTAGCCAATTCTCTGCACTATCACATATGTTCCCGACCATCGAGCTGCCAGCTTCGCTGCTATTCCTTTGCTGGCATCACTCAATAGTGTAAAGATCACGCACCACCAAACCGCCGACCTGGTGCTGCAAGGGCATCATTTTCTTGTTATAATCTTTACGTTCGAGCTCTTGTTCCTATCTTTGACACTTCAGTGCGAAGGCGTGTGCATCTTGCAACCATGCGAAAAAATCTGTTACAAAGGCTGCAGTAGATCACCTAAATTAGCGCAAAAAATACAAGGACGAGGTAGTACACAGACAAGAGCGCGCTTGTCTGTTTACTTCCTCGTCATTGTATTTTTTGCGCTCCTTTAGGTGATCATGAACCAACTGGCCCAAATTGCTAGCTTAATGTTGGAGTGGAATCGCACGAGGTTGCTGCGCTGACTCGCATCCACGCGTGATTTCGCAGACATCCGGAGTTGTCGCCCAAAGCACATGAGTGCTGGAGTATACCCCGTTGAGGTACTTTTCCTCTGACTGTCTCTGCACCGATCTGGAACTCTAGAACGGCGTTTGGATAGCCCGTAGACGCAGGCGCCAGGAATGTGTTGTCGGAGTTACCCCGGCAGTCGTAATCCACGTTGCGGCACTTCGCCCGGTTACAGGCGTTCAACGCCGCTCGACTCTGAAACGCCAAGTCTCGGGCAATCGGATTTGCAAGCTGAGGAGAGAGTACGCATTTCAGGCATCGCCACACGCGCTCCATTAGGCCATCGGTGGCGCCGGCGAGTTCCTTGAGTGTGGCAAAGGTCCTACCTTCGATGAGATCTTGGAAATGCGGGTGCATCTGCCGCAGTAACGCTCGGCCTTCTGCGCATCTGTTACATGCTCGCTGAACCTGTTGGAGAAACAGCTGATGACGTAAAGAAATTGCTAAAGGTTTTCCACGAAATGCAATTTTTTTTTTTTAGTCGTGTTTTCTTGTCAAGCGGAGTGAACTCACTTTGGAACACAGTGACAAAGTTGTTCCAGCTGACAAATAAGCCTGCGAAGTAAAACCACAACTTAGCACTTCCTTCGAGGGCTTCGGGGACGACGCGGCTGATGCGGACTTCGGGCTTAACGCCGTCAATAAGGCATGTACTCTCGAGCTCTTCTAAACTCCTCGGGTGACTGAAAATTCCTAAATCCAAGGAACTTGGGAGGTTGAATCGTGGAAAATCAAGAGTACATCGGGTCTTGATCGACTCCTCCGCTGGCATCAGTAGCAACCGCCGTTAGAAAGGAAGCTGCTTCATCTTCTGCGAGCTCATTAGGTGCTGCGAGCGAACAAAATCGGTCATCTTCTCACGCTACAGTACTGATCCGTACGTCTGCTCTATCTCGACACACAAAAAGTATGGTGGCACATGAACCGGATGATGAGACATGTTTCGTTGGACGAGCCGTCACTTCTCAAGGTTCACACTGCTTTTACTCTGCCAATTTCAACATAACCCTGAACCTAAGTCCCCGCGGTGACCGTCCTTCTTTCTCTTGATTGTGTATGAAGCAGCCGGCGTGCTGGCTGCTTTACGTTTTGGCAGTGCATTCCTTTTTTTTTTTTCATTTTCACAGTATCGCTCTTTATTGTTGAAAACTACCGTTTTTTTATTGCATACCTGATGTACATCTTTGTGCCCTTTGTCTGGCGTGAAATTTGGTTTTGTTAGAAATGAAGTGCCTCTTGCTGACACTTTAAAGTGGGCAGAGCCCTTGTCAGGCGTTACGCCTCAATTCTCTGCTACCTTCCGGTGTACGGGAAACAAACGAGGAAATAAACGAAGTTGGGAGGCCTTTTGTGCGTCTTCGTCTCAAGGCTGCGTAGCGGTAAAAGTAAAGGGATGTGAAAATCGTGAGGTGCATGCTTGAGGATAACCGCTGACATCCTCGTGCCCTGTCAGGAGCGAAACAAAAGTGGAACACGCAAGCCTTGCTTCGTGTAAAATTGCTTAATATTAAGACCCCACAAGAGGCATATCTGTTTGTTCTTTGTTACTGTTGTTCCTTGGGTAAATTTCTCGCAATGAATTCGACCACTACATGTTTTTGTAAGTACTTTGTAATGAAAGACTCTAGACTAGGAACAGATGAAAAAACGAACAAACAAGCACACCGTCTCAAAACACAACTATTGGTTGTTTTTTTCCAGATCGTCAGATCTATAAAACAGTGACCATCCACCCCTTCCCCACCCCCCTCCCGCGAAGGTTACCAGCCTTTGCGAGGGGGTGGACGGTGGAGATGGTGGACGGTGCATGTGTTTGTACTTTCTTATGTTTTATTTGTTCTCGCTGACGGGTTTATTATTCCGGAGTTCTTCAACTTGGCTGCGTTTTTTTTTTCACTTTTATTATCTTACAAGTACGTGTTGATAAAGAGGCAAACAAGCCTTGTTTCAATTACAAGCCTAGCTACTTTGGACATTCAGCTCCTTCAGTAACTGGCGGAATGTTGAATTTGCGTACAAAACTTCCCAAAACCAATATAGTCCGTCGAATGCTGTGTTCTTGTTTTTACACCATTTACATTCGCAGCACCAAAAATGAAGTGCCTCGAGAATATTCGAGGCCACGTCCACCACTGCATAATCTTTTCCCCGCATTAACATAATCGAACACCACGACCCAAATAGATATTCCTGATACACGCTCGAAAGTTATTTGTTGGGGCTGTTCCTTTGCCTGTCTCGCACGTCCGCGTTTCCGCTGGTGCTTCCCTGTCTCCCCAATCATCTCTCCGGTCCTACATTTCGCTCTTTCTTTTGGCTCGAACGCGTGCCCGGCCTCGGAACTCGGCACACGATCGACAATAGGCCCGCGGACAGACGAAGCAGGAAAGAGATCAATCTCCAATTTTCCCGTGCACACCCCCAGAAGTAATGCCGCTTTGACGGCATTTTAACGAAGCCTGGAGGAATTTATACTTCGTGACGGGGAAAAATTAGGTAGAGAGTATAGCGAATTTCATTAAGGATTATATTTCTATATCTGACGAATTCACTGCAAATGCCTCAACCTGAAGCCCTACTCAAAACTATCTTGACGTTTGCTAAAACAAAAACAGGGTTGTTTGTTTGTGGGAACTCGCTTGGAATAACGTCAAATGTGTGGCGGTATTGGCAAAGCAGGCGTCTGGCACGCGGAGGGACAATGCTTGAAACCCGCTCCGCTCGACTTAGCATGGCCTTTTCTTTTATTAGGGAGTGATAGTTTTATAAGGCCCTCTACCGCTACGGGCGCGCGCTTCAGAGCCTGCATCGATATGGCAGCGCGAGCTCCCGCTACAAATAGCGTGGCCTGATAACATGATCTACTAAAACTCTCTAACAGAGAGATTGACTGGACAAATTTAGTGTTCGAGGAAACAACCGAATATTATTGTTATGGCCTCGAAACGCATCATCCGTGCCATATCATAATTTTATATGCCCTTCTGCATGAGGAATTGAATTATAAGCTGCTCCAAACGCATCCTAGCGTAAACGGTGCTTTCGTTGGCTACATTGAAGTTCTGACGTCACGTAACGCAAAGAGAGCATTTCCGTCGCGTCGTTTGTCCGCCAGTAAATTCCGCGTCGTGCTTCATTTTCGTTGTTGTGCTCGACCTGTTTCGTAGATGGGTGAGATTTTTGCTACGATGTTGGGTGCCACAACCACCGGGCAGTACCTGCGAGCCAGGACGTGAAATTCCACACTTTTCCGCTGGACGTGCAGCGACGAGCAAAATGGATCGTCACCGTGCTTATGGAGCACTGAGTTCCCATCAAGATCCAGATCCCGCCTATGTAACAATCATTTCACAGAAGAGAGCAGCGAGCTGAGCTCTATGCAGACAGAAGACTTGTAAGCTGAGGTGTGATTCTGTGCCCACGATATTCAACTACGTACACCCGCTTCCTCACCTAAATAGGATAAATCGGTTTAATTATGCAGCGAAACCTAAAACAAGTGGTAGCAACGAGCAAAAAGTGCACAGACAAAGGGAGGAATGGACAATACAAGAGCCGAATGTTTTGCGCGCTGCTACTAGTTTTCAATCATGAACCAACTCGCCTGCATCCCTACATCGAAACCAACAACTAGGCCGCCTTGAAACGATAACAAAGGTTATATTTAGCACGCGTGCAGCCCTATTTTGTTTGACCCGCGTGTGAAAATAGAGCGTGGCTACGACTCACCAAGCTTTCCCGAGTGAAGTGACGATCTAGAAACGTTACACGCATTTTGACCGATTCGCCGTTTGCCTTCGACCCGCAGCATCGCCTCCATTATCAGTCAAGCTTCAGACACCCACCAGTGACATCTGGCGTTTTGGTATTTTTAATCTAAATGTATTTTCTGTGCGCATGTGCGGTTTTAAAATTTTTATGTGCGTGTTTTATTAAGAATCAGCTGCAAGTTACACCCTCCCCTGTGTGCCTCTCTTCTTTCTCCTCGTTTTTTCTCTTTTTTTGCCTATTTTTATGATGTTTCAAGGGAATTACCTCCAGCCGCGTCACCGATCTAGTGGATCCACCAATACGTGGACCCAGAATACGCCACTTCGTGAACCCCGGTGCGTCTTCAGAGGCAAAATCTGCACATTCATCCTTGCGAGCGCTCCTCGTCCGATCGGTGGCCGTCGCAGTTGTGTATGCGCGAAACGGCATACTTTTGCTCGAAGCTAACAGCTGCTTTCGAGTACCATCCTGCTAAAAGACGCAACTTTTTTGCACAAGCTTGGGAATTGCATTAAAAGAAATGTATTTCAGTAGGGTACAGCCTAGGAGACTATATAATTCGAAACGAAATACAAGACATGCATCGACCAATGCTTGTTATCCCGGCCAGCCGACGATCTTTTTTTTTTTTTATGTGACGTCACGCAGCAGCTACGGCTATACGCCATTGACACTGACAAAATTCGGGGTGAAGTTTCGTACACACGCTCATCAAATGTTTAATTAATATTGGGACACCATATATCAAAATAAAAATCACGTTTTTTTATATGAAAGCTTCCTCAACGTAACCACCGAAACAAAAAAAAAAACTTAAGTACTTCCGGTTTTGACCGGACAATCCGATTAATAGGTAGTATTCAGGAAACTTTTCGCCAATTCTCGGCTGTCATCGAGCATTCTGTTCGGCGGGTTTCTAAATTACCGCCCGTCTAAAAGCAGCGGTACCGCGCTGCTTCGGTGCACTCAACCCTTCCGTCGTCGAAGCAGGAAGCTCGATACCTTGTGGTTTAGTGTGTAGGCACAAGTAAAATAATTATTTTTAGTTTTACATTCGGTTACAATTTTTCATTCTGGACAATTGCATTTCGACGTCTTTTCAATAAAGGTCACACTTTGCCGCATAAAGTAGGACAAACCCTGTACCGGGTAACTAGGCGTGAGGTGTGCCCATGTGGCGCGTGTATAAAGTCAAACCATTCTAAAAAAGCGCTCCGGCCGCCACATTTTTTCGACTTTCGCGACCCCAATCATACAGAAATTTCTGACACACTCCTGGGCTGGGGAGACCCAGTGAGAGCGACTCCCACCTGGCGTTGTGCATTTGGAGTTCGCTGGCCTTCTTGCAAGTTTTCGCTTTGTCTACCTGTTCAGGATGCTTAACCCTTTGTATTATGTTTTTTGCTGAGAACCAGGCAATACCTGGGCTCGTAGCCCCCTCGGCCTTGGTGGGAAACGAACGAAGAGAAGTGAACGTCGAGAGCCCCGACGCGGGCCTTTAGATGTTCTTCGAGGATTATCTACGCTACGATAATCCCAGGAAAGCCTTCGGGTCTTCGTTCCCGGTCTTCGCTAAAAATAGCTTTCCTGCTACTGGGGAACTCGCCTGCATCCCTACATCGAAACCAACAACTAGGCCGCCTTGAACGATAACAAAGGTTATATTTAGCACGCGTGCAGCCCTATTTTGTTTGACCCGCGTGTGAAAATAGAGCGTGGCTACGACTCACCAAGCTTTCCCGAGTGAAGTGACGATCTAGAAACGTTACACGCATTTTGACCGAATCGCCGTTTGCCTTCGGCCCGCAGCATCCCCTCCATTATCAGTCAAGCTTCAGACACCCACCAGTGACATCTGGCTTTTGGTATTTTAATCTAAATGTATTTTCTGTGCGCATGTGCGGTTTTAAAATTTTTATGTGCGTGTTTTATTAAGAATCAGCTGCAAGTTACACCCTCCCCTGTGTGCCTCTCTTCTTTCTCCTCGTTTTTTTCTCTTTTTTTGCGTATTTTTTATGATGTTTCAAGGGAATTACCTCCAGCCGCGTCACCGATCTAGTGGATCCACCAATACGTGGACCCAGAATACGCCACTTCGTGAACCCCGGTGCGTCTTCAGAGGCAAAATCTGCACATTCATCCTTGCGAGCGCTCCTCGTCCGATCGGTGGCCGTCGCAGTTGTGTATGCGCGAAACGGCATACTTTTGCTCGAAGCTAACAGCTGCTTTCGAGTAACATCCTGCTAAAAGACGCAACTTTTTTTGCACAAGCTTGGGAATTGCATTAAAAGAAATGTATTTCAGTAGGGTACAGCCTAGGAGACTATATAATTCGAAACGAAATACAAGACATGCATCGACCAATGCTTGTTATCCCGGCCATCCGACGATCTTTTTTTTTTTTTATGTGACGTCACGCAGCAGCTACGGCTATACGCCATTGACACTGACAAAATTCGGGGTGAAGTTTCGTACACACGCTCATCAAAGGTTTAATTAATATTGGGACACCATATATCAAAATAAAAATCACGTTTTTTTTATATGAAAGCTTCCTCAACGTAACCACCGAAACAAAAAAAAAAAAAAACTTAAGTACTTCCGGTTTTGACCGGACAATCCGATTAATAGGTAGTATTCAGGAAACTTTTCGCCAATTCTCGGCTGTCATCGAGCATTCTGTTCGGCAGGTTTCTAAATTACCGCCCGTCTAAAAGCAGCGGTACCGCGCTGCTTCGGTGCACTCAACCCTTCCGTCGTCGAAGCAGGAAGCTCGATACCTTGTGGTTTAGTTTGTAGGCACAAGTACAATAATTATTTTTAGTTTTACATTCGGTTACAATTTTTCATTCTGGACAATTGCATTTCGACGTCTTTTCAATAAAGGTCACACTTTGCCGCATAAAGTAGGACAAACCCTGTACCGGGTAACTAGGCGTGAAGTGTGCCCATGTGGCGCGTGTATAAAGTTAAACCATTCTAAAAAAGCGCTCCGGCCGCCACATTTTTTCGACTTTCGCGACCCCAATCATACAGAAATTTCTGACACACTCCTGGGCTGGGGAGACCCAGTGCGAGCGACTCCCCACCTGCGTTGTGCATTTGGAGTTCGCTGGCCTTTCTTGCAAGTTTTCGCTTTGTCTACCTGTTCAGGATGCTTAACCCTTTTGTATTATGTTTTGTGCTGAGAACCAGGCAATACCTGGGCTCGTAGCCCCCTCGGCCTTGGTGGGAAACGAACGAAGAGAAGTGAACGTCGAGAGCCCCCGACGCGGGCCTTTAGATGTTCTTCGAGGATTATCTACGCTACGATAATCCCAGGAAAGCCTTCGGGTCTTCGTTCCCGGTCTTCGCTAAAAATAGCTTTCCTGCTACGGGGGAGTGGACGGAACAGACACGCCTGTTCTTTTGCTTTGTTGCTGTGCAAAGAAGAAGCTCTCCTCAAAACGTCCCCCAAAAGAAGTTTGGATTCTGTCCGATCGTCATGAAGACACTGTCGACAACACTGTAGATTGGATATGTTGGGGTATTTAAGATCTTTCTAGAATAAACCCTGTTCGGATAACGTAACACCGTAGGGGCAGCCAGCACTTGGTTGCACGGGCTTCTGCCTTTTTGCTGCCTCAGGCACGCGGCTCTGTGGAACTTGTGCCAATAAACACCTTTATCACCTATATGTTGTTCAATTGATGAGTTGAATTTTATGTTTTTGAGCGGGGAAGACCCATGCCTTTCAGCTATATTGTGCGGTCAAATATTTGCGACAATTAAGGCCTTTGTAGATTGACATGGCTGAGTGTTTAGCGGCGTACAAAACCTACGTAAAATAAAACAAACATTCCAGTTGCATTTGTTTTGTCGCGCATAGTCTCACCGAAAATAGCTTTCATTTTTTTTTTTTTTGTTCCACAAAATGTGGTAATGCTTTCTGAAAGGCCTCGAGATATTCCATTTATTATAAAACACAAACAAATTCTTTAAAACGCGGCATGATAGCCGCCGACAGTGTCCGGATCGCGCTTACGCAGGCTGCCACAGCCTTCGAACGAGAAAACTTACAGCTCAGTGCACTCGGGAAACACTAACGGAACCTCTCAAACCAGTATAAAACAAAATACACTGACTAGACATAAAACAAATAACAATTTAACCGTACGTTTTGTCTCTCATACGGGAGACATAATCAGTGAAGCCCATAGGCAGAAAACTGCTGCCTCTTGGCTTCACTGATGATGTCTTCCGTATGGGAGACTAAACTTCCGATTAAATTGTTACTTGTCGTATGTCAGTCAGTGTAGTTTGGTTTACAATGATAACTCCCGGCTTCTGGAAAATTTTTGCTCCCAAACCAGGGACGCGCGCTGGAAATTGCTTCGTTCAAGACTGGCGCTGGAAAGGGGTACACTGTAATTGTTCTACTGGACAGGAGATAACACTAGGAAAGAAAACTTCTTTATTTAGTGTTACACATTTCACTTTCCTTACTGTCTCTGCCTGCATCTCGTTCTCCAGTTAGCGCTAACCTTTTGACCTTTGGGTGAAACCTCTTTGCGTTATCTATTTGAATTTTCGAGCAATTCGAAGCCGTTTCGTACCCAGAACAGTCTATACCTACAGAAAGAAATGATGGGAAAAGCTATTAGTGGAAAGACACGCATCACTGATTTCGCCTTCTCTTTGAACTTACAAGTTCCTTCTCCGTTACGCGAGGCGAGGACCGGAAACGCGCTGTTGTGAGACTCTTGTTTTTTGTATGCATATGGAGCAGGCACAATATAAAATTTAGTTGTCTGCTGTACTAATTAGTAATTTGTTCTGAATAAAGCGAGCGTTGTGACAGACCAATAAAAAATGTTAACTATCGACCGTTTTCTAACAGGCATAAACAAAAACAGACTCGTCTCGAAAACTTTACAAAACTTGAACGCAGACACAAAAAGGAAAATGACGCAAAACCCCATAGAAAACGGAAGATATGGTGCTTAATGACATATTGACTTAACTGGAGTTATTTATACGTATTCGCCAGTTACTATCTAGAGATTAGTTAGCATGAACATATTAGCTTCGTTGTTACAGTAAACAAGGTTTTAGCGCATATGGTATGTCGATGAATAAACAAAGTAGCAGGTGATGTCTTAACCTTTCGTTAAGTTTTATATTCTCAAGGTAGGAACAAAATTTAGAGTGACAGTCCTGCTGTTAGGAAAATTAAAACATTTGTAAGAAAGAAACAGAGGGTAAAAATGTAGCCTTACTGGTTTCGCGCTTTTTTCCGGTGTTTGTGCAATCACTTAACCATTGTGTTGTTAAGAGTGGGCGCAATGTAAGTGAGAAATAAAACTCAGTGCACCACGTTCTTTAGTAATAAAAAAAATTATTGAGCAAAACATTTAACAAATTGTTCCAAGCTTTCGAAACCTGCTTCGTTTCTTCCTCAATGGTGACTGAATCGGATGAGAAAGCAGAACAGGTTGGAGTACTTCTTTTTTTTTTACTTTAGCTCCTTTTCTTTTTATTACTTTAGATATTTTTATTTATTGGTTGGAGTATTTCCTTTTTATTGCTACAATTCCACGCAACCAAACAAACTTCTGTCTGAGACGTTTACGCTCCAGTCAGTACGTCCTTTACCATGTGAAAGTCATCTTCGGACTGCTTTCCTTTTCCATCACAACTCACCACAACCCGATATTGAACAGTATTGATCTATGTTAAGGAAAACACTCCATTAGCAATTTTCTGGATGTGGTTGTGGGCTATGTAAATTGCTTCGGCATTTTTTTTGTGTGTTTTTTTTATGGCAAGTGCTGTATACGTTTAACGGCATTGTGCTACTGGTAGGCAAGCTGTCCCGACAGCTTGGTGGTCGCTGTGGTCACTGACGGAAGAAGAGTTAATGGAAGCCTTTCGGTTGTACCGTTTTCAACGCGAGCTTCCTCGCTTCGACAGTTCGGAACTTCGTAATAGCTTCGACCGCCCGCACGCAGCCAAAGAACCACGGATGGCAACCAACGTGTGCAGGAGTCTGGACATATACGAAAAACAGGTCCTCCGTTTTTGGCTCATACTGCAGATGTTTCCAACAGCTTGCACCCAGCTCTGTTTCATTTTTAGGTGTAGATCACTGTATAAAGCTGCTGGCGGGAGTTTGTACCCTGATTTATCCTTTGATTCGGACGTCTTCTCGTGAAAGTAAGACGCTACACAAAAATATAGAAACCTGAAGCAGCTGGACGTGCTCAGGGCCCCCCCTGGTGCTGCGTGTCATTCTACAGTTCCGAATACCAACGTTCGTCTTCTATACTTCGCTTAAGTGTAGACGCAGTCCATGCTATGAGCTGATGGAACAAATCAGACCGAGTCAGAAGCGCACCATCCTGGTGTTCGTCATGATTATGTACACGTTCTATCACTAATGAACCAATCATAAGCAGAAACACCCAGTGATTTTCGCTTTTGACGCTGCTCGATTCGTCCCATTAGCTCGCTTAAGCTGAATTTAAATATACAAGGCCGTGGCTGCACACGATTCACACTGAGCTCGATTCGCGTTCTGGGTGCACCACCCACTCCATACCCCCCTCATTCATTCAGCACCGTAGGTAGCGTAGTGACTGAGCTAATGCAGGTTTGGGTGCTTTATACTTGATCACGTTGTCTTCCGACAACGTAGACGTTGCAGAAGATGGAGACACCTCGTTTGCTTTATGTACCCGAGGATTCTTATCGAATGAGAAGCCTGAGACCGATTATTACGGGGCCGCAACCACCGTAAAATGCCCGAACAACTGCACATCGTGATAGCGCGAGTCATTCCATAAGATAGCAAACACCAGAGCAACGCCAACGTTAGGAACCGACGAACCAATCAAAGAACATCGAAAGTTGAACGTCACTGCGCTCATTGCATTTTACTGTGGGTGTGTTTTTGGCTTGAAATCCAACCAAACGCATAATCTCTACCGTGACGTTACGGTTTCAATCCGCCATTGTGCAGGGATTTTACAGCTTCCAACAGAGGGTAGTCTTTCTAAGAGGGTCTATGAATAGGATTCTAGTGCGGTAGAATCGAATAGTAAAAAGATGTAACCACTCCTTCAGGAATACCCGCTCAGAAAGGGCAGCGGATTTGATAGGCTGCTTATTTTGAGCACGGTATTCATTCTAGAAATGAGGCAAACATACAGACAGAAAGATGTACCAATAAGAAGAAAACGTTGGCTGCCTCTTTTTTCTGTTCAGCGTTCCTTCACACCTACTGGTACTGTACAGGGTGTCCCCCAAAAACAATTTTACACCGTTTTTCTCGCCCTAAACATGAACTGTGCATCGCCGAACGCTCCGTTTCCACCCAAATGAAGCGCTAGAAGTCCAGACCAGATGCCAAGCGTTCTGAGGTTGCCATTATCTAGTTTTTAATTAATTTATTTACTCCCATCATACATATGGGTGACGGAGAACACAGAAAAAAGCTGCAAAAGTTGCAGCATTTCCGCAGCTGCAACTTTTGCAGCTGCAAAAGTTGCAGATCGGCAGGCAGGATAAGTCAACACAACATTTTGAAGACGGAAAGAAACAGGCAGTGCCATGCAGGATAACATTTTAAAAGTTAGAGGTGAAGATTTTGCATATTGTTTTCTGATTAAGCGGATCGAAACAAACATGTTTTTTTTTAAAGTTTAGTACGGTTGGCAGTGTATACTGTACCATTTGAAGTCCATAGTTGGTTCTAGGACGAGGTACTCTCAATGATACAGCGCTGCGTACTCCATATACCATATGTTTAACACTGAGTTAAAAAGTTATAAGAAATTTTCGGAAATATTTCACGCAGACGTTGCGGCCGACGACGCCCACGCATACATGGAGCTAAATGGCGGCAACTATAAAAAACTGGGTCTTTTTTCCCATTGATATTTTCACGAAATCACTTATAACTTTGGATGGGTAACGGTCAGTTCTGTAACTTTGGGGTTTGGTTCGGATGGCTTGCGCCAGATTTGGGTGGAAAGTGAGCGTTTGTCGATGCATAGTTAATTTTTCCTGTAAAAAAACAAGAAACTGTAGTTCTTGCTTTTTTTAGGGGGGGGGGGGGGAGGGAACAACTTGTCTTTTACTAAAACAGCAACATAAAACGTGCGTTACCGACACAATGACTTTGTGTTCCACCACTGCAGCAAGCAAAAATAGACCTGTTAAGCTCTAGTAGCCAAGATCGACGCGCAACCGCGGAAAACTGCGGAGCACACTCTTGGTATAAGATATTTCTATTTGTACTTTCTATCTATTTGAGCCACGATTCGGCTTTCTTCAGTCCCCAATGCGGGAAGCGTCTTGCCCCGAAGAGTAGGTCCAGATCTTTCCGACTTCTTTGTATCTTCCGCTCGCCTCAGCGTGGAAGAACAGGCAGAAAAAACAAAAAGGCATTTGAATTGGAGGAGCAGGTGACCGCAAGTAACGCGTCCGGGGCCGGACAGTGGTGAAAAACAAAGTCCATGCTCCGTTTTAAATGAGGCTGGTGCACAGCGATTGATTACAGGGCAAGTTCAAAACATTGGAATACTACGGTTTTACGCGCGACTTTATAAAACAAGCACCTCGCAACGGCTAAGAGCATGGAAAGATTCTTCTCATTTAGTAGTGTAGACTTTCGGACTTCACTGGCTGTGCATGCTCAAGATAATCGTAATGTGGCTCATGCTGATTGTACTTTATGGCAAACTGAATTTCGTGCGATTTCCGAGTGGTGTACAAAGAACGCTTTTTCGTTAAATCCAGGTAAAGCTCAATTATATATTTTATTCATTCATTTATTTATTTGATTTTACTGTTAATCCCTTCCAGAACCAGGATAGGATTGGGAAACAAATGTGATTTAATAAGGTGTAAACAACAGCCCAACAATCAGGTGCAATCACAATCAAACACAGTCCGCGCTGCACTGCTCCGGAGCAAGCTGAATAGACAAGTTCAACATGTGCAATACACACTATTGTAACACAGAAAATACAGCCGGTGCGGCTATCAAGCGTAAACTATTAGGGATGTGAACTCCTCCCGGCTAGAGGCACCCACGACACTTTCAGGTAGTGGGTTCCAATTTCTCGCAGTCTGCAAGAAAAATGAGTATCTGAAACAATCCTCACTAAAACCTTTTCGTTTGCATAGTTCCCTCACTTACTCCGGGTTTATTTGCGACATGTCTTCAGCTCTATTCTACTGATGCTTGTTCACACGGACCAAGTTCTTAAGATAGGCTCAACCTTTTCTGTTTCCTGCGGAGTTGGAGCAACGGTTGATTGGACAGGCCGTAAAGGGGAGAAACTTATTCGAGGCTTCGATACAGAGTGTACATAAAACGCGGTGCGCATTACTGTACACTTTCTAGTTTTACCTGAAGTTTCTTTACATATGGATTTCAGACCTCGCACACATGTTCTAAGATTGGGCGTTCCGACACCGTGTATGCGATCAGCTTAGTTTCCCGTGAAGCAAGTTTCAGCTTCCGTCGAAGAAATCCCAATCTCGCGCTGGCCTTACCAAAAATATTATCTATGAGCTTTGTTCATATTATTTTTTTTTTATTCTCTATTCGGGAGTTACCCCGCATTTTCCGAATGTGTTACTGAAGGAGGATTACAAACGTGAAAAACAAAAAACAAAAACATTTATTCAGTTCTAGAGCACACTTGCTTCTCCGACAGCTTGTTCCAACTTTAAACAGTCTTCACAACAAAAAAAAATGCGTGCATGTACGTTTTGGCACGGCATTTTCTTATTTTAAAGGAATGGTCGGTCCGACTGGAAACATATCACTTTTTTAAATAAGTATTTGTGCTAATATCCAGTCTGCCATTAAATGTTGAAAATATTTAACGGCGAAAGGTCTACAAAAACAAAGCAAAAATTTACACAAGGACAAAGAGGACACACAAACAATTACAGCGCTGTTTTCTACGCACATCAGCTCGGAGCACGTATAGCGAAAACTCGTGCTGCAGAACCCAGTGATCCTGGGTTCAATCCCTACCCCTGCCCGTTTCGATCTGGATGAGCATCAAAATCGGCGTGCGGTCGTGTATCACAACTGCGTGGTGCACGTTAAAGACCCAGGCTAGCGGTTGTACTGCACTTGCTAAATTGCTCATCTACAGCTGAGTGACAAGTCGCCCATTGAGGCAGACTAACTTCAGGTCGTATAAACATACACGCACCACAATTTGTTCCTACTTGTTTTCTACGTGTCTACCACTCGTCCGTGTGCTCATTTTTCCGCTGTTTTTATTTATCGGATAATTAACCAAATCGCCCATCTTCACACTTTACTGTGAGAAAAGCTACTAGAGATATTCATTTTTTCATGAGTAATTTACTTCTGAGTATGTACTTTCATGCGCCCACAAAATCTCGTCGTCAATCCTTAACATTTTACCCAACAGGATTTGTGATTTGTCACCGTTATCTCGTAGGCAGTCTGCTTTTAATAAGATAGGCGAATGTAAAATGGATATTTTCGTAAGTTGATATTAGTTTTATTTGCATCGCTAAGTTGTATTGGAGTATATTCAGATGTTTTTTCGCATTTTAAACAGCGTTTCTGTAAACACTAACTCAGAGTGCACCACACAAAAGTCTCCATAGTTGTTAGTTTTCACTAAGGAAAAATACTGCATTATTATGATTATGAATATTATTATTGTTAAAGTGATCGATTTAATATTAAATAGGCATCATTATTTAACGCCATCCGAGCTGCTATCAAACGAATTTTATAAACACTTCCGTTTATGGGGAAATAAGGTGGAAGGGTAGATTCGTCGGCAGCGTGGCTGCGTGCAGACGAACGAGAGCTGACAACGACCTTCTTTTTCTTTAATTTAAACAAATGTACTTTTTTGCCCTCTCTATATCATAAAGTACTTTAGTCGTAGTTCCACGTATTATTAATTCCTTCTAAATAACTACACTGAAGTTGCATTTTAAATAGAATTGAAGTTTACTTAGATTCTCACTGGCCAAGCCTTGTAGGGGGTACAGATAAATGACTGATTGAAGCTTCTAGTTCGCAGAAAATACACACACTTATAAAATGAAACACGCACAGAGGAAAGAAGAGACATTCGACACACTCATAAATGTTGCCGCGAGTGCAGCTGACAAGGAAGGCAACGCGCTCGTGGCCTAACGGTTATCGCGCGTGCGTTCCACGCAGAAGGCCAGGGTTCGATTCCTGGCCGCGGGGACGCATTTTTGTTGACTCTCACTTTTTTGTTGACTCTGTTGTGGTAAATTAGAGAACCGTGTTGCTTGTTCGAGGTCACAATGTTCTACACGCCGTAGCTTCTACGCCGATTATTCCAGAAGCCCACACGTGTACATACGGGACTCCGCGTGGCGATCTGCGGTCAGTCTCGCCCCAGCGTTCGACTCTGCTGTTACGCCGGCTTCGACGCTCGCGACGCTCTCCAGCTATCTTCTGTTTCCTTTTTATTTTTGGGCACAAGTTCGCCCCATTAAACGTTTCAGTTTCCCCCAGTTATTCTTTGTTTCCTTGGTTGTTTCCTCGTGACAATATACGCACTTCTCTAAAGAGACAAATAATATATATTAAAATATGTGTAACAAAATCTCATCGTCATATTTATGGATCTCTAAAATTATTGGACCCAAAAGGTTAATTCCACAATTCATGGAAAAACGTCACGTTAACGAAAGAATTTCTTTCATTCGCAAAGGATATTTGACTCGTCATAGGGGCACAAAAACAGCGCTGGTGCCATTATTGAGGCACACGAAATCGGTCTAGATACGCTGACACAAAAAAAAAGATATTAAAAAATGGCGGTGCAGGCATCAGAAGATTTGGTACATGTTCGATGTAAAACTTTGATATCCCAAAAGTTTACAATTCTTCTTCCCAAAACTATTTAGCTGTAAATGAGCGTGTTCTTTTTTTTTCGTTCTTGTATTGATGAAACGATAAAGACAAGTCAGCACGTTCGTCAAAACCTTTTAGCAGTAAAGGAACTTGATCATTTTTATGCCGCTTATTTTCTTACCCAAGTGTATGGCGACGCAAAAAAAGAAAAACGTGAGCATGAAAGGAAAACTAAAGAAGAGAGCAAGACCCAGAAAGTACCCATGGCACTCACTTCGTCAGTCGGGCACTCCTTGCGTCGAGGCGGAACCAGCGAGGTCGGCGAAAATCCAGAGCGCAAGTGCGCTGACGTGGAGCTGTCACGCCAGGCACGCACGCTTCAGCACAGCGTGAGGCGGCCGCAAGGTCAGCGGGTCACGCCGCCCTCGACAGGGACCAAGCGCAATGCCCCACGGCGACACAAACCGCGAGCACGGCACACGGTCAGGGTCGCTTCCGCGACTTCGCTTCGGCAACCGGGCGGCAAAAATGCGCCATTGACGAGCCCCGGAGACAAAGCTTCGTTCAGGAGCGCGACCGACTCCACAAAGGCGACGCCGGGAAGGACTCCGGTTGAAACCCCTTTAGCCAGGACCCTGGCCCACGGGGGGCTCTATTTCGGGCCTTCCACGAGTCGCGGCGACTCAAACCACCGCCACCGTTTCTACTTGTTTTTCGGGGGGTCTCGGGCCCGTTTGTTTTTGTTCCTTTCTTCGGTGGCTTCGGCGAGCGTTTGTGTGTCATTGCTCGTGACGTGGCCGTGCACTTGTTTCCTGCGCTCGGGGATCCTTGCCTCGGGGTATCTGAAGGCGGTGGCGGCTGGTCCCGACGTGATCGCTGCTTCAGTTTGCCTCGTCCGCCGGCCAGAAACAAATCGTGGTCACACAAAACCTGCCTTAGGTTGTTGTTGTTGTTGTTGTTTCATTACTACAGGCTTCGGTTATGTCGCTTTTATCCATTTTCTCTTTTAAATTTTTTTGCTGATATGTATTTGTTCGGAGTTTTACGTGCTGTCGTAAATATTATATAAAATTATATGCGTATAATAAAGACCTTTTCTCCGTGTATTTTCTAATACGCCATGGTGGCATCTACTGCGCCGCCATTTGGACCGCTGACAGGTATAGTTCTCGATTGAAGGCTCGTCTTAACACCAAATAAAGACCTGTATCTATCAAAATCGAGTTCCAGCCGGTGCTTTTTCATGACCCTGACTACTCTGGCTGGCGCCATCAATCGTGATCCGAAAGACCTCCAGCGAGCTGCAAAACACTGCCACCTAGCTCAGAAACACATATAGGTTCATCAACATGGCGTCCGGCGAGATTTGGAACCGGAAGTACGGGACTTTAAAAATTAAAACCACCCTATAATTAGAGTTAAACATGCAATAAATAGACGTATGTTTTTTTTTTTTTTTTTTTTAATTTGCTTTTTCAGATATATGTCCATCCGGAGGTCAGCATTGATCTCGACATTCAAAATCCTACACCGATAGACACGTGACGTTTCGATCCCCCTCTCGAGCCTCCGCGGTTAAAGTCATATAAAACAGATACAGCCGACCATTAAAAAAATGTGCGAAAATACAAACGAATTTGAAGATAAGACGAAGGAACACAAACCCGAGTGACAACAATCGCCAATCTAACTGTCAATTACTCTTCTTCCCGGCTTTGTGTTGGTCATGAGTGTAAAAAGAAAAGAGAAGCGCGCGGAGCATTCGGCAGCTCGGAGGGGAACGAAAGGAACGAAGCCCTCGACGGGGATTTAGTCCCCCAGCTCGAGCTCAACATTCGAGGGAAAATGGATGAGACTCGGAAAGCCGCCCAGATACTTGCCTCTTTTACTTCTTTTTCACAATCTCGGTTCGAGCGATCCCGTTTCTAATTTTGGACTCGCGTCGCAGACTGATGTCCTTTTCTGTATGCTAAATTTTTGACAGCAAATGTTCCGCGGTTTTCTGGGCGAAACAAATGTCCGCGCAGAAAAGAAACAAAAAAACATGTGTAAGCGGGGAGAGGGGGGGGGGGGGCGTGGTGGGAAGGAGTCGGGAGCAAGCTGGCCGTATATCTAACGGGACCTCAGAAAAAGGCTCGAAACAGCGCTCTTCGGCGGAGTAACAGATTCGCTCACTCGTTTCGTGTTTATCTTTTATTTTTAATGAGCATTTACGAAATTGTTCGTTTCTGAAACTTAATTTAAATTCATTGCATGCTGGTCGTTTTGCGGGGACCCGTAACGACAAATCGGTCAGTATAGAAGTAGATGTCAAAGCTGAAAGCCCGCTTCAGGCATTTTAACGCGATAGCAATTCGGCGGGAAACTTTACCGCTAAATTTCACGGAAGAATGTTCTGCTACATTTAGTGAGTCGATAGGGTCATGATGTTACAGCCACGTGCGACATTACGTGTGACGTCACAGGTGCCGTCACGCATGTGACATCACGCCACATGACCTCGCGCGGGAATTTCAAACGACCCACAACACTCACGCCACATGACACATGACACAACCGACTCAACCACGCACACACGACGCCTTGGGAGGAGGAGGAGAACAACCTTATTAAAAGCCAAAAACTACGGCCTTGTGAAAAGGAGCGCTTGCTCCGCCAAGGCCCATTGGAGGTCCGCCGAGTCTGAGCTGAGCCAAGCATTACAGGAGAGAGGGGATGGGTACGGGAAGTAGGGAGAGTTGAGCGCAGTGTTACAGGCGTAGAGTAATGTGCTCTGTGTCAGCCCTGACCTCTGGGCAGTTGGGACAGTGAGCTGTCCCCTGCCACCTGAAGTTGTAGAGCATTAGCGGGGTGAGGAGAGTGTTGGTTTGTACTTTGCGGAGAATGTGTGCTTGTTCGGTGCTAAGTGAGGGGTGTGGTTTGGGAAGGGTGGTACGGTTTTCCCTAATGTTTTTTAGGTGTTCAGCTATTTGCTTTTTGTAAGTTGCGGCGTCTTCCGCTGACGTTGGGTTTGGCCAGGGGATCGAGGGAGCCCGGAAGTTGATCTCGCGGGCGAGTTGATGTGCCAGCTCATTTCCCTCAATACCCGCGTGGCCAGGTATCCAGCGCAGGGTGACTCTGATGTTGTTGTTGCGGGTGTAGGCGTCCATTAGGGTATCATGTAAATGTGGCTCCAATAACCTGTGTTGCATGTTGCGAAGTGCTTGGGCTGAGTCGGTGTAGAGGTTAATGTTGGCATTATTGTGTTCAGTGAGCAGAGAAGCTTCGTGTATGGCATATATAATCGCGTACGTTTCCAGCGTGGTGATGTTTGGGGGGTTGTCAAAGGGTACTTCCATGTGTGTGATGGGTGCTGTCTGTCCAGGTGTATAGATTGCGAAGGCGAATGATCCAGTGTGCGAACGTGTTGCGTCCGTGTATATTGTTATACATGTTTCGTCTCTGCGGTGTTTTGCAGCCTGTGCTTGACGTCGCCCTTCATGAAGGTGTCGCGTCATATTTTTGGGTATGTTGGGAAATGCGATGTTACGGGGAAGGGGAAGGCCTTGGCTGATTGATGTAAGCCAGATAGGGGTGATTCCTGATCTTTGGAGGATGTCGCGTTCCTGCACCGTATGGGAGAGGCGCGCTATCTGCCTATCTCTGTGCTGTTGTGTCAGTTCGGCAAGGCTGTGAAAGAGGCCCGTGTTTACAAGCCGTTGGTTGGAGTTGTATATAGGGAGTCCCAGGGCCGCTTTGTATAGGGTGTTGAGTGCGGATTCAAGTTTTCGGGTTTGTGTTTGCGTGAGGTTGAGGTATGGTGCAGTGTAGAGGAGCTTGCTGTGTACGAGTGCGGTGACGAGTTGCTTCGCCTGTTCTTCTCTGAGTCCGTGTTTTTTGTTGATGATGCGTCTGATTAGGTGCTTGAGATTTCGGCAGTCTTTTTGAAACTGTAAAGTGTTTGGGTTAGCATTGTTGTTCTGGTGTATGGTGAATCCAAGTATTCTGCAGTGTGGTGACTGCAAAAGACGACCGTCGTCTTGGCCAGAAGGGCACGAGCTCGGACACGGGAGCTCGTGCATTCCGTTCTTCGGCGAGCTGGAATCCTGACAGCGGGTCGGCACCCTCTGACCTGCTGTATTGGAATAAATCCTCAGTACACCCCTCGATTCGGGTTTACTACACTGCAGGATGGCCTTGGGAACGAGCGTGGGTTTATATGAAAATGCTTTGCAAACGGGACCCGATAACGATATCGCGTTCCACTCTTAAAGGCGAAGCTTGGAGTCCTCCAAGTTTTTTTTTTTTTCGTTTAATATCGGTTTTCTGATTGACTGACCTTGGCCTCCTTTAAAGATAGAGAGAATCCTCAAGTTGGTCATAAGAAAAGGTTCCACACTTCTTTGTGGGGCTTTCAGGAGCAGATTTTTTTCCCTCGTTTTCCAGCCCGGCATTAATAACCATCTCTCGACAGCTTCGTGCGTTTTCTTCTGGTGTCACGCGAGTTTGTCGAGCACTGCTCGACAAACTCGCATGACACAGCAGGAGCTGCACTTTCGGATTTTACATTATCGGGGCAGTGCCTCACGCAGCACCAACGCGACAATGCTCCTCGCGTGTGCCAGCAAAGTAGTCGGCATGTAGTTTATCTCGTTATGAGTTCAACATGATTTTAGACCAACTATGTAGAACACTTCCAAAGGAAAATATTCGAACTCAAATATGACGCGTCGTCTACACGCGGAAAAAAGAGACAAAAGCGCGCGGTTGGCGGGCGCGAGCACCGGTAACCGTTGAGAGTTTAGGGGTTAAAAGCGCTAAAAACGACGGTCGAGTAGGAGAGACACATGCCACAGAGCGCTAAGAGCTGCTTATCGCTCTGTGGTGTGTGCAGTTGCAAGAGCGCTCTGTAGTGCAGTTTCAAGAGCGCTCTGTGGTGCAGTTGCAAGAGCGCTCTGCGGTGTGTGTCTCTCTATACTCGTCCGTCGTTTTTAGCGCTTTTAACCCCTAAACATGTTGAACCAACTAGCCCAAATTCAAACCCTTCTGCAAGACCGTTGAGAGGAAAGAAGAGATTAACGGAGACGTGTCGGTGTGAAGTCCTCAAAGAAAACATAGAGGGCATCATTTAGTCACTTAAAAAAAAAAAACGGAAAGAAAAACATGTTTCTTTAGAGGGCATAGATTGGACAAGTACTTTTTAAAATAACTTTTACACGAAAAAAAAAGTTTGCAAACAATATTTTCGCCGTCAGACGCAATATACGTGGAGGTCATAGGCCCGCTCTAAGCCCCGCCCAAAAATATCTGTGGCCCCGCCCATTACTACTGGATTGGCTTGGTTACTCGACCAAACAGGCTGACAAGCGTAGTGTCTCCCTTTCGCATCATCCGGTGCGTTTAGTCTGAAAGTCTAACACCGCCGGCTAGTCGTGCTAGCAGCTGAGCGGCAGCATCCGGCATCGTCTGCTATTTCACCGCCGTCTATCGTCGTCTGCAGTGCAGTAAGGCGCGGACACGAAAGCTACACGTCAGCGACCGTTTTCGCCTCCGTCCGTCTGCTATTCATCCGCCGTCTAAAAACCTCTGCCACGCTCAGAAGATGCGATCATGAAAGCGGCGTTTTATCGTTCCATTATGTACGAGCCACGGTCCAATGCAATCTTCTGTTTGCGTTTGTGGATGCGCGTAATTCGCAACTTTCACGACCTACAGGGGGCGCACTGGCGCCTATCAAAATGGCGGTCATCCGGATGATCGTCGTAGCGCGTAATTCTACTTTTGCCATATACGAGCAGCATTAGAGCCTTACTTTATTTTTTCACTCCAGGAAGCTGGAGGCAAGCCCCTTTATTGTGAAGACGACAATTCAGGGGCTAGGGAGCGCGATTCTCACACTGCGGTGCCAACTTCGCTGAAAGTTGCGAATTAGCGACCGAGAGGACTAAAAAAAGCAACAAAATAAATATATAATCTTTCCAGCTTTACCGTTCTCGTTATTTTTTTCTTTTTCATATGACATCCGCGATCAAGGTGGGTGAGCCTCATGACGCACAATTAAAACGCGACGTAAAAATATTTGCTTTGGTAGGCCAGGTGCACTGCAAAGCTTAAAAGATTGCCTTTCGAGACGCAATGACGGGTCATACCCTTAGGCTGAGAAGCTCCGTTTTCAGCGCGAGCTTGCTGACTTCGGCAGTGCTTTGGTTGCGCGTGCCTGCGCGTTCACACTTGTGTTAGCAAGGCCAGAAAGCTCCCGCTGAAGGCGGAGCTTCTAGTCTCAGCTTAACGGTGAATGGAGTCTAGACAAACTTGATGCGATCCGAACGCCCGATTGCCTCCAACCAAATGGCTCGCAAATTCTTACCTGTGTAGGTATTTTGTTCGTATTAGAACCATGGTTGCAATCACGACGGTTGAACAATTCACAGAGCAGCTTGGCCGCTTTTACGGGAATCAACATCCTAATTCAGCATCAGCATGCGCAAAGATAGAAATCAAGCCATATCGAGCAAAATAGTTAATGTGGGACGCTGTTTTTTTTTTTTAATTTTTCTTTTTTAACAAGATTCAGTGCTTCCTATGTATGGCTCGAATCTTAAAGCTTAAAGTTGGTGATTCACAAACGATGGACGATGACGTCCACGAACACTTTTCTATTTTTCTCTTGATCAGCGGTCTTCGTTCATCGTCACAGCAAAACCGTATGGTGATCTGGTTGAAATCATTAGGCAAAACTGCACTGGACATGTCGAAAAGAGAATGGGCGCAAATTGCATACACTGAAAAACACAGCAAAGGAAAAAAGCTGTCAGACGGAAAAAGTATCTCAGGTAGAGGGCTACTGACGGATGCGATGATAGACAGACTTCAAACATGCTATGACTTGACTATCAGGAGGAATGTTGGAATCTTGGAGAATATGCGCAAAACTGGTTGAGCAAACTACTTTCACATCTCGTCCACTGACAGCAATCCAGGTCATAGAGTCGATTCGCCCAACCAGGGGGCGCTTCGAAATTGCGATGGTAGCGCCACCGCAGTACAACACATGGTCGTGCCGCGTCGGTCGAGTTGCATTGGCGTCGCAGGTGTTTCGAGCGTATGGTGAAGATTTAGAAAAGGATAGAAAGCGTGCGAGAATTATTTCCCATGGTGAGTCAAGAAACGATATAGAAGCTTCAATAACACGCATCTTCCGCCGAGAAAGCGGTTGATTTCCCCACCAACGAGTCGGGTCCGCCTCGCAAGTATGGCCCCGCGCGGCGTCTACGAGATAACTTTACAGGTGAGCGTCACTTGTTTAAATTTTGAGCTGTAATAACATTGTGCGTTCTCCTCTTAAAATGAAGATTACTAATCACAATGAACCATTGTTCTCGTGAGTCCTGTTAAACGACGTCGGGATACTATTTTTCGGTCGCTGAACCACCGGCAGACTACGTTCTCGCACTAGAGGCTACGAGTGGGATAGCTTTTCGGGCTCGTCCACGTCGAAGAAATATTAACGTGTTGGGGATCGTAAGGGCATAGGCTGATAATTCCGGGAAGAGATAAGTACCCGGCGTACAGTTGCGACTACAGGTCCTCGCTGGACTGGAGTCGCGGACCGGTGCGAGCATTGTGCCGACGATCTTAATTTTATTAGTATTGGTGAACAGCCTGCCTCAGCAGTAGGGAACTAAAACGCCAGGGCACGACCTGAACGAAGGCCTCGTAGATTCATTACCAGGTAATTTTGTCCCACTTCACTGAGGCAGTTACTGGGACCTGCTCCTGCTGATTAATGGTATTTTTTCTGCGAGTTTGAACAATAATGTGCCGCGAGATTCTGTTAGAAAGAGGGGCAAAACAGTTGAAAACGAAAAGAGGCAAGCCTAGACTAAATCTTCTGCATAAATGTCTCCTATGCAGATGACTGCACATAATTTTAGTTGAATTTTCATGACAATGTTCAGTTGCATGGATTTATAAAAATTCATTTATCTTTCAGGTTCAAGGTGTCCGATCCACATGCAAGATTTTCAAATATTGGGTGGGGGGCTTGATTCATACTTTCCTGTGTGGGACATTTTAGAAGGAAAATGTTGTGTAGCAAAGAACACACCAGTGACACATGATAGGTTGCCATTATTAGAACCATTTTTATTTTCTGGAAAAATAATCCATGCCTGTCAGTGTTTAATTGCTGCTTCACTGAATAAAGTTTGTTTCGTTGCATGTTTTGAAACGTTTCCAGAAATGTACCGTATTTTCCGGGCTATACTTTTAAAAGTTGAAATTTTTGGCTGTGCGGACTATGCGGGATTTTTGTTTTTCAGTATCGTTAATTATGACGAGACGAAATAAAAGGGTATGCTAATTATGATTTATGTATATTATAGGCTTTTTTGTGAGCTAAGAAAGCTGCCGTCTATGAGAAGATATTTGTGACAACTAAGCACCAGGTGCAGACTATGCACCATGTGTGGACAATCTAAGCAATATCTTTTATATTTTACCCCAAATTTGCCCCTGCAGACTATAGTCTGGAAAGTATGGTACAGCAGCATAATGCAACACTTTCAGAAATGTACAGCAGCATAATGCAACACTTTCAGAAATGTTTTGTTGACAGTGAAACAGATTTTTATTGAGTTTTATCACAACCACAAGTATAGGTAAAGACACAACCTTGCGACAATATAAAAATTCTTTCCATGCTCGGTGACATTGGCGCAGACTCGAAGTATGGCCGGCAGGACACTTGCAGATGATGTACACATCTCGAGAAGCAATGACTGTCAAAGAAATTGTAGGGCCGAGAACCCCGACTATTTCAGGGATCTTGCACGGCAGATCAGCTGTTCATGATATTTCAAATCTCACGAAAGATGTCTCCCAGTTCGTGATAAAGCAGTCATCACCCAAGCTTATCTATCTCTAGCCAAGCTATACTGTATCTTGAGCACAGACTAAACCAAAACATGTAACTCGAAGACAGAAGAGATTACAGAACTTGCCAAACAACTAACGATACTTTTAACTGGCTAAGAAGCGGGCACATATAGAGAATGCAAAATAGACGAGGAGCGGTCGCCTGTATCTTCGAGTGAGGGAGTGAAAATTAATTTAAATTAACTAAGTATCTTTCACGAGCAATTACAGGGTTGGTAGGTTCCCTGCAATTAGTCTTTACTCAACACCTCAGCTGGCGTCTCGTCTAGTAACTTGTTGCAGGATGAGCCTCAGCGTCGTCCTTGCAGGTGTTCACGAAGTGCACGCTACAGATCCTCGCTGATGTTGGCGGAATCAAAACGGAACCGCCCCCACTGAAAAATAAATCAATAATATAAGATCTCTGGTGTGATCAGCGGAAAGTTGACACAAAATAATAAAAACTATTATTGTCCCTAACAAGTAAAAACTTAGTCAAACTTTTTTTTTTCTTTTCTGTTTTTTTTGTTTTTTTTAAGGGGGGGGGGGCTGGTTGAGGCATTTTTGAATGTGCATTCCTTGTGTGTGTTGTTTGGGAGGGGGGATGCATGTGTATATTATAGGGTCGTGCATGATGGCTAAAAACAGCTAAAAAAACGGGCACACACACGGCAGGACAAAGCTGTACTCGCAACCCCTAAAAGCCCCTCCTCTCGCTAGAAGTCTGCTGACAAAGTAAGAGCGGCAGGGCGTCTTTTCTGAAGGGCCGACCTCCAGCACGTCTTCGTCGCCCTTCGCTTCGATTTGGCTGTACGTGCACGCTCGAGGCTCGCGAGATCGAAGCCCTATCAAAGGTTGGAAGCTACTGCTGGAGGAACTGAAGCTCCTCCCTGCCGTTCTCATCCTTCGTGCCAAAGGGATCCAACATTACGACCGAGGCCCCGTCAAACACCTCGAGGGAAGAGACAGACGCGCACGAAAATGAAGTATTCCGTCACGCATGCAGGCACTGCCACGGCCTTATCAAGCGGCCGTGGCACTGCCAACGGACTTTCACGCGTTCGGTAGTCATGCTATTATTGTTCTGACACCGATTCAATTTCGTTTTTCAGGCGTATTTAGCAAAACTGACCTTCCAGCGAACGAGAAACTTACCTTTGTTGGAGCACTGCCGTGGTTCAGGCTTGGCGCCGTTCGAGTCTCGTACGGCTTTTCAGGGAAGCGGTAGAATTTTAAGGACTGACTACAACAATATCGGAGGTTGTTACTGCGATCAACAACGAAATATTTGAGCTAGTCGAGCTTTTATATATTCTTTATCGCAATTAATACTATTGACTAGCGTACCCGACCGCCTACGGCGGAGAAGCGAGGCGAAAAACAAACGAGCCACTCGGATTGGGGCGTCCCGCCAGGGGCTAGAATGGCGCTGTAGTCAGCGGCGAAACTTGAGCGCTTCGGTCCTATGGACTTCGTCCAAAGCAGACTGACACCTGGTGCGCCTTCAACAGAAATGAGTTGAATGGTGAACCCTTCGTCCACAAGCAAGCTCTTCCAGCTACTGTTCGCGAGGCCGTAAAACCAGTTTACCTCCCGCTTTCGAAGCCCTAGCTTCTCAAAAACAGCCTCCATGGGTGAAAATAAAATCTGAACGAATACTTCAACAATGTTGTCCGGGAGCGTGCACCAAAAATCCGTTTCTGGGATTAGAGACACTCAAAATGGCAACCTCAGATGTCAACCCCACATTTAATATTAACGCCATCGCCCGAGTGAACGTGTTCAAGTAGCTTGGCTTCCTTTCTGGGCGCTACACTGTGCAATCGCTAAGTCAGGTTGACCCCCGTCGATTTTACATTGCGGGGAGAACCTCACGGCAGATGGCAAGAGAGGCTCGAAAAGCAAAACGGCAGGCAGAAAGAAACAATTGACTGTGGTGATGACTACCTGCCAGGTGGCTATTAAGAGACTGACTTTTTGATCCTCGGTTTAGGAAGAACTTTGCAGTAAAAGTATTTTTCAATTTCAAAGCAAATTATCCGAATATATAGGTTTTTCTTGCATTTGACCCATTATCTCAAAAACTATAATCCCCATAAAAATATTTTTTGTTCAGTTTGAACTGCTTAGATTGGAAGGTCTACTGAGCTAGAATCGTAAATATTCATAAGTGTTTTTTTTTTTTTTACCATTCTTGAAATGTATTGCATAGAAAGAACTAAAATATATTGTTTTTAATAAGAAAATTGTGAATATTTGAGTTGAGGGCCTGTAATAATACTTCGATTACAATAAAAAAAGTTGGGGATTATGAAACTTCTACGCCTAAACCTCCAAGAAAAAGGGTTCTAAACATATTCCAATATAGATGGGAGGTAGTCCTGCTATGTCCTCCGGTCAATCGTTTGGGAGCTTGAAATTCGCTCTTTTTTATTCGCGCTTTTGAGAAAACACGCAGTTCTCAACGTTAAAATTGTAAGAACAATGTCTGAGAATAATTTCCAGTCGTTTTGAACAATAAAAAGACACTTTTGGGGGTATTTGATCCTTGTTTTTTTTTTTTTAATATTTCTCTAAAGATGATTTACAAATGCAACCATAACAATATTACATCAACTTACTTTTCATTTACAATCAACGGACGTTCGTGGTCTTTTTAATAGACCTAATTTATGATGCTGTGATCCTCGATACGAACGTTTTGGTCATTAGAATTCAATTCAGCCTGCGGAAACGCCAGTCTATCTTGGTTCGTATGTCTCCGTTAGTATGACCTCGGGCACGTATTTCTCGAACCGCGCTTGTTCTAATTGTCCATTGGCGCCATAGTGACACCGCAACTGACCATTTGCCGTAAGGATGGGAACGCATGATCAATTAACGAACCGGAAATCACACAGAAATCGAAACTCCATTCTTTAAGTAACACTAAAGCAAAAAAAACAAAATTCTTAAAGTGCCTAGATAATATATATATCACAAAATAAATTTTCCACAGAGGAAAATATAGTGCAAAAGGCACGCCGGGAGCCGCACTTTGGGTAGAGGTCGCGGCCCGCTCTAATCGGCGGCCACAGATCTATGGCCCCGCCTTTAGAACTGGATGGACTTGGCAGCTCGCCGAACACGTACGCAAGCCTATAATGTCTCCCCGTCGCGACGTCCGGTGCGTCTAGTCTGGCGTCTGACTTCGTCCGCCAGACACGTGCGAGTAGCGGCGCGGTCCAAACAAAATGTACGAATGCACCGCTATTGCATGTATCGTAACGAGGAAAGTCGAATACATCGCGCCGCTACTCGCACGCGTATAGCGGTGATGAGGCGGAACATATGTTTCCAATTTTTCTATCGGAGCATTTCAGTAGAACGTTGCGATACCTCCGCTAACGATACCCGATAACGATGTGATACATGCGCAAAGGCGTCGGCGGAGTAGCGGGTGTCGTTATCGAAGCCATGAAAGGTTGAACTAAAATTCCCTAATAAGTTCAGATGGTAGTGGTGGTTTCTTTGTCTCCTTTCTAGTAACGTTGTCAGGAGCTTTTATTTTTGAGGCAATGTAGTAACTGGCTCACTTTTTATTCTAGTGTATCTAAAACTTAAACTCTTACTTATTCGCATCTGTGTGCACATTTTTTCGAGGATAATAACTGTCGTATTGTGCGTACAAAAACAAATCGCCGAAATTAGTAATTACCCGGTTTTTAAAAATAAATACGGAGCAAAACTCATCCGCCGATATTCCTCGTAAATAAACACCGGAAAATTTCTGGCCTAGAGACCCACTACTGCGCCCAGTGTCGCGCGAATACAAAAAAAAAAAAAAGGAAAAACCGAAGTGGCCAATTAGTCCGCTTCGCGCGGTTGCAGTGGCGCGATGCATGTAAATATTGGATAGCTGGCCCAAAGCGTTTCACAGGGCGCCCCGGAGGGCCCATCGTCGGACGAGCGAACCGTTCGAAGCGCACCGACGGCACGCATCTGTTTCGGCTGGAAGCGAAGGTAACAAGATTAGGAGACCCGCTCGGGCCGGAGTGCATTCGACGGGAACATCCGTTCGCCGCCGCGGTCGGAGTCCGGGCCGAGAGACCGCCCAATCGATCGCTCCGGCACCTCCTGCCCCGTCGTCCGTGCTCCCGCATCCTCGACCCTGCGCTGCTCGGACGTCGACGCCGCAGCCTTAAATTCCGCACCTTCCTCATCTGCGGGATCTCGGGAATATTTTGTGAGCTAGAAACCATCGTTTTTATACTACATAAGTTATATTTCTACACACCTCGTCAAAACTTCCTCCTGTATAACCCTCGAATATTTTTTTTAATGACAAAGTTTTTTTTGTTTGTTTGTTTGTTTGTTTTTTTAAGAAGAAAGGGAAACAAAAAGCAAGGGAAAGTTTCATTTAGGATAACTGTTACACATCGCCATAACGTTATGTCGAGAGTATAAAGTGATAATTAGCGACTTCATTACCTACAATTCACTAATAAACTTTCGAAATATTCGCCTCGGGTGGCACGTTTTTATCAGGCTTTTTTTGCCTGTCGTTAAAATATGCCATATGGGTTGATAGAATTCAGAAAAGGATATTCTGCACCGCGCTTTTCTTCGGCGACGTTAGGCCGCTTAGTGTCCGCAATACCGAAACTAACAGAAAAGAAGTACCGAAAGCTGCGTCTCCAAGGCGACAGCGAAGTATGGAAGTTTGGCGCAACTCTTCGACGACACCCATGGGCCCGCAGTGACTAACTACCCGCCCCCGCTGCTGAGCTGGAAGTGGCTTCTTAGTGAGACTTCCACCGTTTTACAGCGGAGCGGTTAAGGGCTAGTCTCCCCAGGATCGTGTCCCTCGTAAAGAAATGAAGACACCGAACTCTGGACACCTACCACCATCTATGAGCGACGGCGGTAAGCCACGTATCTGGTTGCCGCCGTCGCTCATAGATGGCGGCAGCCTTTTCACTCTGACTTGCCGACTTGCGGCCGGCCGTTACTTTTCATTGTAAAGCTCCGCTGGTCTTCCTTCTTCGCCAGAGTGAAAGGCTGAAAGTTTTTCTTCTTTTGTTTTTCGACTGTGTTTTGTTTTTCGTTTTCGATTTCAACTTTGCGCCATAAACTCTTCCATCCGATTCACTCAAAAACTGAGATACTAACTTTTTTTTTTCTTACAATAGCCATTCCTCCTGGGGAAGGAGGAATGGTTCTGAGGTCAGGCCACTGCGGTGGCGCTGTTGTCGGAACTGCGCATGCGCAGACGACCTTCCGAATGTGGCTTGTGTACGAAAAGCGGGCTTGTTGGTCTCACACTGTTCTGATGAGTGGAAGGAAACACAATCACAAATACCCGAATTCAGTCGGGTTTTCCTAATCATGGTTACGTAGGATACCCTCAACGTCAGCAAGTTTATTTACAATACTTCGAGTGATCAAAAGCACCCTACAACCCCCTGACGACGGTCGTTCACAATTGACGGGCTTGTCACGTCTTCCGTTTGAAAGCTGAAGCGTGCATTTCGTATCATCGTCCCAGACGAAAGTACCTCGGTTTATGGTAAGTTTGCCATAAGATAATTTTATTCTGTCGCCGTTATGTCACTTTTATTCTGACGACTCCCGATGATTCCTACATTTTTGCAGCGTGTTCTAGTAAAAATCTTCGCTGAGAAATAGGCACCAACCTTTGAACTTTGAGCAATACTTTGGCAGCTGCTGACTCTCTTCGTAGCAAGAAAAGGTCACGATGGCAGGCCTGTTATTTCCCTCATTCCTTCCTCCAAGCCTGTGGATTCGCTGCACCGAGCTCACCTCTACCCCGAGGCTATTTGTAGCGCATCATCAACATCCGCACATTCTAAAGATTCTCCAGAATGTTCGAGAAAGTCAAAGAGAAATCAGTTTTTATGTCTCTCGCGTTTTTTTTTTGTTTAGGTCATCTAGGTTGTTTTGCTGGTTAGGTATGGTATTCTACAGGAAAGAAACAGTACTTTCAAGATGGACGAGTTTTTTATTTGTTCTTAGCCCAGTACAGCCCAGGGTAAGGCCCGGGATTTTTCTCGATGTCACCAGCAAGAAGAAAAATTGAGACAGGCCCAGCACCCTTTCATACTCATTAAAGTGTTTTGGGGCACGGCACAACAATACATCCGCAATACCTCCTGTAACATTTACAAAAGTAGTTGTCACGAGCGACACCAACCTGAACAATAAATGAAAGGTGGAAATGCATCGTACTCAAGGAAGGTCTCCAGTCGCGCACTGTCTCTTATAGCCAACGCCTGCAGCGCGAGCAGCGCTCTAGTCCGAGTGCTATTCAATACAATGAAATACGCCTAATTATCCTTCCGTATGGTTAATCATATGGCTAAATATATCTTCAGTGTCGCTGCTTCTGCATTGTCTGCAATAGGCTAAGCATGTTTTTTGTTGCCTTGACCTGAGTGTAACACTTTTTTGTGACACTTGAGCGTGACGGCTTTCGCATGCAATCCTGCCCATCAGAGCATTATCAGCCCTATCGACTAGACATGATAAGCGTCTAACCGTTGACTAACTCCGCCATCGGCTAAAATACTCACGTGGCGCGTGGTAATCACGAATTAGTAAGCACAAAATCAAAATCAAATTTGGGGGTTTTACGTGCCAAACCAACGACGGGCATCTAACACGCCCCCGCGGAGGACTGAGGATTAATTTGGACCACCTGGGGATCCTTTGACGTGCAACCGAAAGCTCGGTTGCACGGCGCCTCCTCCGCAATAAGCCTCCGTCAGATTGCGGGCACCTCGGCCGGGATTCGAACCCGCCACATGGGGATCCGTAGGCCAGCGCTCTCTCCTCGGAGCCACCGAGGCCGGCTGGATTAGTAAGCACGCGATATTCAAAGACACCGCTGACCTCTTAGCTGCCCCGAAAGACTAGGTGACTAAGATATTTTAGACAAGTTACGGTACGTTTAGCCGGGGAATAGCAACTCAGCGCAATGTCCCCCCCCCCCCCCCCCCACACACACACACACACAAACACCACCGACCGCCAACACCGAGTAAGTACATATTTCTTTGTGATGTCGGGCGACACATCCTAGGATGAATCGTCGCAGCAAATATTGCGAGAGTAGTCTTGTTTAGAGGACAGAGTTTACGTTAAAATGATCCAGGCAAGTTGCCGGACGGTGACAGCGAGTGGATGCTTATATTTGGTTATGTCACTGGCCATCCCGTACTTGTGATGTCATAGCAATTTATTAACTTTCATTTGTAACAACATGTTTCTGGGCATTGCCTTATAATACATTTGTTCAAGATTGTTGTTTCAATTAAGTTTCATATAAGAAAGCCACATTAACGCAATAGCGTTTTAGTCCCTAATGAAAAATACACCAGGCAATAGTGTGACATCAGAGAATCCTGGTGTGACACCAGAAGATCTGCTGTGCCCACCAGCAGTGGTGGTGTATCGAGCACACCAGCCTGGTGTGCCCACCAGCAAAGCTGGTGTACCCGCACACCAGCCTGGTGGGCACACCAAAAGAGTTTGGTGTCACACCACACGGGCTCATGTGTGCACACCAAGCAGTTTGATGTGACACCAGTGTTGTATTTTTGTTGACTTTTCCCCCCGTCCGCGAGCGTGTTTTTGATTAGTTTGTGTGACGCCCCTTCCCCCGACGTGGTGCCTTGTTTTCTCCCGTCTTGGTGGTCTCTGGAGACGCCGCGGCGGGCTCCTTCGTGCTCAAGAAGTGTCCCCCTCGGCTCCAGCACTTTCCCGGGCGGCCTTGAGCAGCATGGGGCGCTCGCTTCTTCGGGAGTTTCCCTTTATCTTTCCGCCAGTATTCTTGATGAAGTTTGAGAGAATAAAGAAGTCTTCTCTGTGAGTCGAACCCGAAAAGATGTGTTCTGATGCGTTTTCATGACTCCCGACGAGCTAAAAATAGTTAGACATGGTTTCGTAGCGAAATAACGAAGAAAGCTAGTCCTTATAACTGTGTTTGGTGCCGAAACCCGGGAATTAAGGACCAGACCATGCGTACTACAAGCCAGGAGGGCGTCGACCGCCTGAAGCGAAAGAGGACTACCCTGCGAGCCGCCACAACAAAGATCATCAAGATCGGCGTCCTGCTGGCCACGGATCCAACCGACATCGGTAAGCTAAAAGAAATATTTGATATTCTTCTATTTAGGAGGCTTCCCTGAAAGAGCTGGATAAGGAAATCGAGCCACTGGCCATCCACTTCATTCACTTTTGCGATATAATTAGATGACATTTTCCCCAAATATTATGTTTTTCTTAATAAAGTAATTATTACTGCAGCGTTATTGCCAAACTTATCATGTACCTTTTTTGAGAGTAAAGTAACACCCAGTCAACAGGTGCTCTGGTATCACACCACAGCAAAACCTGATGTCACACCAGAACACCAGATTGTTGGTGTCACACCAGCACAGAGATTTCTGCTGTCACACCAAAACACCAAATTGCTAGTGTGAAAATGTCCTAAATCACATCTGTGAAAAAGTCTGGTGTCACATCAAGTCCCACCAGTCCTCGGCCTGGTGTATTATTTTACTAGGGTGTGCACATGCGTCAGCAAACTTCCATTTCACTTGCACTTGTTTCTCCTGACTTTTGCTCCACGCTCGTGAAAACTGAGGAGACTAGTCGCTACTTAGCCGCTCGTGTCAATTTCACAAAAAATGTATGTAAGTAACTATTAAAATAATGGACGAGTCATAATATTAATAAAAAGTAAGAAACTTCTTCAATAACTTTGCTACATGCATTTCTGAATATATTGAGCGAGGCATTATTTCTGCACCTAGCATGCGGTAACTAAATTTGGTAATAAGCACTGGCAAGAACTGGGCAAATATTCAGCGATTTGTATCGCTGAATTTGTATAAAATAGCGGCAAAAACGTGCTAAAGCCCTTATCAGTCCTCGTTCCAGAAAAATCGAATAAAATAAGCATTTATATATCCGATTATCAGCATGCATCACAGTCAGACTTCAATGAAACTGAGAGCTGATGCATGTATCCTTCCATCTACTTAACATTCTTAGCACGGCATTTACTTTTTTTAACGTACATTCTGCAAAATTCCTAAAACACCGAAGCATTAATACTAGGAATAAAAATAACTTATAAATTCCTACATTCCGCTGAGAGTCAAAGAACGTAGAGATACCATATTTGCATAAATATTCAATCGAGACTCTTCACGCGATGTTTTCCTCGTTTTTCCTGGTGTTGAAGGGCTCGCAATGCCGGAATATTGATTTATCCGCTAAAAAAAAAAAACGTAGGAAAATTATAATCCTAGAAAAACTGCGTCCTTCCCTGCTCTTAAAAGACGGAAATTTCATTCGCCCGTTTCTAAAAATAGCCCGTCCGAAGATGCGCGCTAATTTGACTCTGACCCAGTTGAGTCGTTCGTCGGGGAGCGTTCAATTTCTCGAGCATCCAAAATGCATGCCCCTGTCGCGGGTAGTCCGCCGTAATGAAAGTGGCGAGGGACGCCTCCCTGATCAGGAAAAAGAGGTCTCCCCTACGCGCGCCGGGCGTCTTGAGCATCTCCCTCGGTAGGGGGGCAGTCGTTCGTGAAAACGCACTTCGCAAAAAGGCAACTCGCAACAGATAATCTTGTCGAACACGGCGCTTTGTCATAGGGCACTTGGTCACCAGGGTTACTTGTCTAAAGCCTGCGGCAGAGGGCACGGCATGTGTACTCTAGTCTTCGGCAAGGCGAGTGGCTTTCTATGCGTACTACGCAACCTGAAAGTCCCTGGGAGCCCTGAAAAATGCGCAGTGGAGATGTGGAGATGGAAGCCTCGTAGGTGCGTACGTCATCTACACCGACGCAGCGCGAGTGCTGCGTAAGTGAGTCCCAGACCAACGCTAGCGCTTGTAAACGATGTAGAAAAGCCTTTGCTACGGCGTTTTGCTGTCAAAAAGGTGTTGGTGGGACCCGCACCCTCGCATGGTGTGGAACCTACCTAATGCGCATTTTCGTGAGTTCCGAGTGCGTCCAGGTGGCGCAGAATCTATCGAAAGTCACGTGACCCACCGTTCCCGTTTATTTAAGATCCGAGAGTAGAGATGTTTGTGAAACATGTCTTAGCTTCCTATACACCAAAATATTTTGTTTCAGAGCACGTTTTTTACTATTATTAGTAGAAACAAGAAATTCAAGGTAACCCTCGAAGTTGACTTTTGGACGATCTTGGTTGCCCACATTCTTTTAGAGTCCTCCGCGTTGACATTGTTTTTTCTGGGATCTAAGTTCATTATGATCCTTTGTTTTCCTGGTGGCTCGAGTGTGCTTTGTACAACGTAGTGAGCTCATGTAAACTAAATGTCGGTACGACAACTTGAGCACAATAATGAGCACAGGCAATCTAGTAACAGATGCCAGAAAGGAAGAGGGTGGTTTCTTCTTCAAATTTATCGGTGTAATGTAGACAAACAATGTGGTCATTTGCCCGCTAAATTTAGCGGGAAAATTTTTTCCGGTAAGTTTGGCGGGGAACTTTTTTCCACTAAATTTGGCGGGGAAATTTTTCACTAAATTTAGCGGGGAATTTTTTCCGCTAAATGTAGCGGAAAAATTTCTCCGCTAAATTTAGCTGAAAGATTCCCCACCAAAATTAGCAAAAAGCTTTCCCGCTAAATTTAGCGGAAAAATTTCTCCGCTAAATTTAGCTGAAAGATTCCCCCACCAAACTAAGTGAAAAAAGTTTTCCCGCTAAATTTAGCGAAAAAAAAATTCCCCGCGAAATTTAGGGGGAATTTTTCCACTAAATTTCGCAGGGAATTTTTCTTTTTTTGCTAAATTTAGCGGTGAAACTTTCCGCTAAATTTAGCGGGAAACTTTTTTCGCTAATTTTGAATCAATTCGTTTCACTTACTGAAACGAATTGATTCAATATCATGTCATACCTGAAGTTGTCACCAAGTCTCACATAATATCCCTGTTTATGACATCCACTCCCACTCAGTGACAAATTTTAACCCACACGTTTTGGTTCACAACTGCTCCATTTTTATGGTATGTGTGTAGATTTGTATTTGTTGTTTCATGTTGTTTGCAAATGAGTGATTATAAACATGTCATCACTGCTCTGTCTGCCGTTTGTATCGGGGCAGGGACCTCGTCAAGCTGCTCAGCAGCTTTTTGACCTTGCCCCTTCGCTCCCTGGAGAGGAAATGAAGAAGTATTATTATTAGTATTATTATAGAATTCTGGCGTCAAATAGACGACACTCGGTTTGTTCGACGATTTAATTACGCTCGACAGTGTGAATTAACCGTTTTATGCGTGAGCTCTCCCAAATCACCGTGGTGTTTTTGCGAGACGTGTTGAAAATTAGATGGGCTTTGGCCGTTAAAACAGAGGTGGTCAGCTGAACATACCGTTTTAAAAATCGCAACACGACAGGCCCGTAGTTATTGAGCAAAGCCTTAAAAGTGAATCTTTTGATAGCATGCCTGGTTAGAAATTATTAAAATAGGACAGAAAAGCTCTAACCATCTGAAATCTGAATATCCAACGTTTCAAGGACAGCTCAACCTCTTTATTTATTTATTTATTTACAATTACCCTCAAGGCCCCAAGTGGCATTATAGAGGGGAGTGGTTGGTTAGTACAGTTTTAAATTTCGCGTTATCGGTGATGGTGACGATGTCATCGGGAAGGCCATTCCAGTCCATAATAGCTTCTGGTATGAGCGAATGTTGATGGGCTGCTGAAGTGGTCTTGGGACGGGCGATCTTGCTTGAATGATCCACTCTTGCAGAAATATAGCTGGGCGGGCTGAGGAGAGACTGTCGTAATGGTTCAGAATAGTAAATTTTATGAAGAAGGCAAAGACGGGAAATTCTGCGACGAACGGAAAGGTCAGGAAGAGTTAATTGAGATTTCATTGCAATGACACTATAAAAGCGAGAGTAACCAGAAAGAATAAATCGAGCAGCACGATTTTGAACAGATTCGATTGCGTTGGTTAGAAAAGCCTGATGGGGGTGCCAGATAGCTGAAGCATACTCTAGTTTAGGGCGAACAAACGTGACGTAAAGGAGACGTTTGAGGTTAGAAGGAGCAGACTTGAAATTGCGACGGATATAGCCAAGTGAACGGTTTGCAGAGGATATTGTCTTGTCTACATACAAATTCCAGGACATATTAGTGTTTAGATGGACGCCAAGATACTTGTACCGTGCAGCAGTCTGAAGGGTAATGCCGTTGAGTGTTAAAGAGTTTAAGGGCTGGGAGGAGGAACGTGTGAAGCAGAGGTGCATGCATTTGTTAATATTGAGAGACATTTGCCATGTGCGGCACCATTCAGCAATTTTGTTAATGTCGTTCTGGAGTGCAATATGGTCGTCTGGGTCTTTTATTAGTCTATAAACAACACAGTCATCAGCGAAAAGACGAACAGAGGACGAGAGGTGAAGAGGGAGATCATTAATGTAGATTAAAAAGAGTAAGGGCCCAAGCACAGTTCCCTGTGGAACACCGGAAGAAACGAGAGAGAAAGAGGAGGGCGTGCTGTTAGCGAAAACGAATTGAAAGCGATGAGTAAGGAATGATTCAATCCATTCAAGAACAGGAGGGTCCAGTTTTAGCGAACTAAGTTTAAAGAGAAGGCGATTATGTGGAACTTTATCAAAAGCTTAGCGAAATCAAGAAAAACGGCGTTAGTTTGATAACCAGTGTCAAGAGTTTTAAACAGGTCGTTAGTGAGAAAAATAGCTGGGTCTCACAAGACAGGTGTTTCCGGAAGCCATGCTGCGCGTTGGTGAAGAAGTTGCAGGAATCCAGGAAGTTAATCAGGTGCTTGTAGATGTCATGCTCGAGGATCTTGCAGGAGATGCAGGTGAGTGATATTGGCCGATAATTTAGTGGAGATGTTTTACTGCCGGACTTGTGGACCGGAATGACCTTACCAATTTTCCAGTCGGAAGGTAACACACCTGTATCCAGGGACTGCTGAAATATCTTTGTGAGGTAAAGGCCGGATGCAAATTTAGTGTTACTTAGAACCTTCGCATTAATACCGTCTATGCCACATGATGAAGACATTTTGAGGGATTCTATCATGCTGATTACACCTTGAAAGTCTATAGTAATAGGATCCATTGGAAAATATTTTTTGTAACAAGAGGAATTCCAGTAATGGGTGTAGAAGCGGTGAAAGCATCAGAAAATACCCTGTTTAGAATATTTGCACATTCACTATTCAATATGTTATCACCAGAGCTATTCACTAGATTGATTTCTGAGTGTGGTTTTTCATTAACGAAGCTCCAAATTTTTTTAGGGTTGTTTAGTAACACATTAGGTAGAGTGTGCTGAAAGAATGTGCGCTTACACTCCCTCAACATACTTTTATATTCAGATCACAGGTGACCGTTTATATCTTTGTAATGTTTATATATTACATCAGGTTTATATCTGCCCGGCGGTCACAAAGGCTGCAACAGTCGGATCGGTCCGCCATGTTCTACGACCTGGCGATGTAATGTTTCACGGTTTACGGGGTCCCCTCTACTCTCCTACTGAAACACGCCGAATCTTAGACGACGTCCTTTACTTGGACAAAGTGAGCGTCAAATTTCCTTTTCATGTTTACATATTTTTTGGCGTCAGCCTCGGACAACCCCATCGTATTTAAGACTTGCCTAGCCATGAGACCCAAGACAGAGTAGAGTAAGTATAAATGCATTTCTTTCTGCATAGCTATGAGTTCGAAAACGTATAACGGCAGTCATGAAATTTCACGATTCACACGGGCCATTCTGAAGCGTGCTCAAAAAGTTCAAGTGCTCGGGTGGCTAAAGTGTAATTCCAGCAATGGCAGCTGCCCGCGCCATGACTCGTCGTTGCTTGTCCTCCCTTGTCCTTTGTCTTTCGCGCTAATACTTTTATTAATTTGTTACTTCTCGTCGCGGTCAGCAACCGCAAGACGGCACCAGAAGCTTCAGAGACAACGGGATCCCACTTCTGACACCGTTTTGAGTGATTTGAGTATAAAGGTTTCACAAAATTATTTTTTTTAAACTTTCGGTGAGCCGCATTTCGCCATGTTGATGAACAGCGTCCACCACTTTCTTTAATAGCGTGCATGCAGACAATCAGCTATTGACATTTTTTTTATGTTGATGAAACGCACAAACATGTCCAATGACTCCTTCGACGACAGAACTTAATGATCTTGGCCCTAAACGCATTTCGGTTGTAACAAACACATGCTTAATATGCTTCTTTCTCTTTAAGAGTTGTCTCGTAGGCATCTACCGGGGAGATTTTGGCCACCGACGGCTCGACCTCTTAGGCGCCAGCTCGTCTGCACTCCGAATAAAGACTAATCAGCGTATAAATATCGAGTATCTTATAATGTTCCTTTGCGTCGCCAACCATCTGAATAGACGTTCTCAATCACGAGAAAAAGAACTTGGACGAACTATAGAGCGCCCTGAAAAACACTGCCTCCCGCTATATAAAGTTAGGACGGTGAAAGTTCATCATCATGGCGTCCGGCGAGGTTTCGTGGCAGAAGTAGCTCACTTAAAACCACCCTATAGGGCCCTTGCTAGAGACTATGATACAACGCTGCTTGAGGCTTAAAATCAACGCCAGAATCTATGTTCGTGAAATTCACCTAATTTCCTCCTTTGCACCTATCTTTTTTCATTTTTTGTTTTGCACGAAGACATTGTTTTGCAAATTGCTAGAATTTTTTTGCGCTGTGATCCACAGCCAAAGTGGCAGTGAATATGAGGGATCATCGGCTGGTGCTCATTTCTTCCACATATATAATAATAATCTTTATTTCCCATTTTCAATAGCGATACGGGAGACCGAGAAAAAAAGCCGCACAAAGCGGCTTGACAAGTTCTCGGACCCTACATTGGCGTTCTACTGCCTCGAATACGCAAGATACACAACTGAAAACATCATTAGACCACAAACAAAATATACATCAAATCACGTAATTCATTCGTAGTTATTTTATCTAATATAACATCATGTGAGTGAAAAGTATTAAGGAATTTGTGTAATCTATAGGATTACATGTTTGTTCCAAGATGTAGGCGACAAGTAGCTACATTCCAGAATTCGGGGTTACGAAATTTATATTAGGAAACACGCTTGTCATGTAGTTGTAGAAACACGTTGTAACTTCGTCATGTAGTTATTATTATTGAGCAGGTCAATTTTATATGTTATAGAAAGCCTATGATTACACCTGTCATACATGCGTATTATGTCATATATTCTGAACAGGTTTGCAGCATGCGATTAAAAATGAACATAGCAATATTACGTAATATTTGTTTTTGTAGTATGTGTATTATCTTAAAATTGTTTGCCGCTGTAGCGCCTCAAAGCATATGACAGCCATTTTAATGAGAAAAAGATAGAAATTTATATAGTAATACTTTGACTGACTTCGGAAGTGTATAACGGTTCCTATATACGAGACCTACAATCCTCGCTATTTCATTTTTTAAATGCTCAATGTATTCATCCAATAAGGCATAGTTCGTGGAAACACAACTCCGAGAGTTTTAAAAGAATCAACCAATTTAATATTCACTGAATGCATACACAGACTACCTAACGAAGGCATACCTTTATTTTTCGGCCCGAATAATATTGTTTTTGTTTTAATGTTATTTTTAACGCATACTATCATTCCATTCGTCTATTTTATGTTATATGTGTTAACCACGGCTATAAGTTGATGCGCTTCGTCAGCCACAAGAAGAGGGTTCGTATCATCTGCATATATAACGAATGTAGTGGTCTGGTCAGTGTTTACAAAATTGTTGACGTAAACATATCGTTGACATATCAGTCTTTATTGGGCCTTCAGAAGATCCGACGCTGGAGAAGTCATTAGTGAGCAAAATGGGGGCGTAGACTACACCACACGGCTCCGAAGAGGGAAAAAACGGAGAAGGGTTGGGTTTAAGCTTCCCAAATATACGAATGTTTTCTTTTACTTTACAAATTAAATATAAGAAAAAAATCCGTCGAAAGGCGGCAGGCAATATTTTCCATCATCTGACAATATCGGCGACAGACGAGCCACCGTAATATCGGTGGTTCAAATAGCCGTGTGCCAAGCTTCTTCTTGAGCTCATTGCCATCCGGCATTCGAAGCACTGATCTCGGGGTAACTCGCGTTCGAATCTGTATGCAGACTGTCTTTTTGTACGATGTATAAGCAGTGTGACCTCGGCTGTAGTGTACTTACATGCCGTACAAAAACGCAAAGTATAGAGCCAGTTATTATCGCCGCGGCATAGCTCACTAAAGAGGTGAGATATTACTTTTCCATCCTCACGAGGCAAGTGGAAAGTGATCTTTCAAATTGTGAGCCGAAGCCCGCCTGGCTAGGCCTTCGTGAACCTCCTCTTGCGATAAAGGTTTTTAAAGTGCTCTACAAAACGTTTTGTACACCATTTTAAACTGATTCGACTTTTAGTGTTTCGTTTATTGAAATAAATAAAAAAAAAAAAAGCTGCGGCGTAGCTTAGTGTTGACGTCTCCGCTTCGCATGCAGCAGACCCAGGTTCGATTCTGGCCTGTGGAGGGCGACCTTATTCGAGGATTTTGCAACATCTACGACAGACGGCCTACATCGCCAACTACGACATCAACAACTACTACAACATCAACACCGGACGTCATTTACAGAGGTGGGAAGAGCCCGTAATATCTATCTCTGCATCGTATCCCAAAGCCACGCACAGAGCCCCAAACCAGCGTAGGTATGACGTATAGTCCCAGCGTTCTGTCTCGCTGTCATTCGACTCAAAAGAAAATCACAAACACAGCGAGCGAAATCGTTGGGTTGTTGGTTTGCGGTATATTACGGTTTACCGACGCAATGAGACTAATACCATAGGGCGCGTTGAGCCAACTATTTCATAAAAAACGAAATGTGCGATGGGGCATAAATATTAATTTGTCCATACCCTCGCAGCAACGAAACGGAGACAACGAAGTGGATAAGACATCTACGCGGACGCGTGGTTCATTTTGTTGTCTCCGTTAATTACACGACCCGAGCCCTAATCAGCTGCTTCGGCGATTCACCTAACGGCACTTTTTACCTTTATCACGCACGCTCCCGATGGGCTCGGATGAACGCGCCGTAATGAAATGCCAAACAAGAAAGGAAACAAAAGGAGCCACCTTCCACGCTGCGCCCCCGTAAAGCGTGTCAAGAGCACCGCAGCCCCGAAACAAGGATAGTGGGCGTGCGTGACGCGGTGCCCGCCATACGTCGCGGACGCCGCTATATGACCTTCACGCACCGAGGCTACGCTCACGGACAGCGGCGGGAGCCGTGACACTCCTGCCACAGGCACGCCAGCCGTCACTCATTACCAAGCTTTTCGCGAGGAAGCACTTAGGCCTAATGAGTTCATCTCCCACGACCACCCCGCGATTGCGCCCGCGTTGAATACCGCGCCCGGCCTCTGTAGGTAGGTCAGGTCTCCGGCATCAAGACGCGTGGCGTTTACACCCGAGGCTAACGCGATTATACTTAAATGAACTTCCCTGGGGCTCTTCGTTATTGCCGAGAGGTGTCGCATTGGTTCAGCTTCTCTTAGGTGGGAATCGTGGGTACTATGCGATACGATACGATTTTTATTTTTCGCCACCATTTCATGCGGTGAATAGGGCCCGGGGCCGAAGAAAAAGCTGCAGAAATGCAGCTTGACGAAGCTCCGTGCCCCTTATTCAGCGGCTATGACGAAGCAAGACAGGCATCGAGATAAAATAACAAAACGAAAACACATTACCGATGAAACAAGTCAAATGAACATTTCCAATATGCCACTTTTTGGAAGTTGGATTATGTCTACATTGCAATTAGAATATTCGTTTAATAAATAAGGCAAAGTGTGAACTAATCTCTGCATTCCGTTATTATTTGTAGATTTATGAATTTTCCGAGGCTGGTAATGCATGAGTGACTAGTACTGAATGTTTACTGCTAAATCTGAAAGCTGAAAAATAAAATCTGAGCGCCCATGTGGCGCATATTTTTACGCAGAAGTTAAATTGTAATTATACAATTGGTGTACGCTAAGGATTTTGTATAATTTAAGTACTGAATGTGTTGGATGAACGTAAGAACCGTTTGCTATTACTTTTATTCCCTTTTGTGTAGTAGATATATTGTATATAGTTTTGAAAAGGATATATTACTCCAAACTATGTTCCAATAACACAAATGAAAATAAATCAACGAAATATAACCCTTCTACACTTGTTGGTATAACATGTTTGTATTTGTCTAAAATTCGTACAGGTTTATTTAGCTGAGAAGAAAGATTTTATTTTTATTATTATATAACATATTATCTCAAAAGATGACTCCAAGTGTTTTAGTGCTGCTCATAAGCTCCATGGTAAAAGACCCGAGATTAAGGGGGCTACAAAGTTATTTAAACCACGTGGACGGAACATGAGAGCTTTTGTTTTCATTAGATTAATATGCAAGCCGGTTATCTCAGCCCACACTTTTAGTTCGAAAAGAAAGGCGTTAGTGTGGCTCTAAGACAATCCTCGCGTGTGTCCAAAAAAAGATATGCTCGTGTCATCAGTATAGATGACATATTTGCAACTGGAATAAATTTTTACAATATCATTGATGTGTAACAGAAAAAGGAGTGGTCCAATTATGCTACCTTGCGGAACTCCGGATGTAATATTTAAATGAGATGATTTACATTTATCAATTTGAACGAACTGTGAACAATATTGTACGTATGATCTAATAAGTTCAACAGGAAGATATCGGATGTCATATGCGAACATTTTATCAAGCAGAATGGAATGGTTAATACAATTAAATGCTTTACTAAAGTCTAAAAATATTCCCAGCGTCAAAGCTGTAGCTTTGAAATTTTGAAGTACAAATTATTTTTGAGACAGTAATGCTGTATTAATTAATTTATTTATTTATTCATATATTTATTTCAATACCCTCAGGGCCAACGGCATTACAGAACGGAATGTGTTGCAGTAAAAAAAAAAGCAATTATACAATGAATATACAATGAAACTTCCGCTACTTGTATTCGTTGATCTATGTCCGTATAATAAGGGTGTGTTTATCGCAAAAATACACAATATGAGTGTAAATAACTTTGTCTAGACTTTTCAAATACACTGGCAGTGGGGATATAGGGCCGTAATTTCCTAATTTGGATTTATTTCAAGCTTAGAAAAGGGCTACAACTTTCGTTACTTGCATTTGTCTACGAGAAACGCCACATGATATTGCAAAGCTGCGGATGTACGTTATGCATGGGGCAATATCATTAACCATATGTTTTACCGGTTTAGTTTGTAATTAATCAGAATCATGAATACGACCCTTGTTAAGATTTGTTATTGAAGAACAAACTTCAGCTTTATCTGTATGGTAAAATAATATTGATTCCGGAATTCGCAATATGTTCTTTATCGCTTCAGCGTTATAACCGCTGCTACTTATATTAACGAAAAAAAATTGCTAAATACGTTGGCTAAATTTGTGTGATTCAAAACTGCACCTGAATGGTTTATATTTTAAATTTTATTTGGCTTATAGGACGTAATAAAACACTATTTATTTGTTTCCACAACATATAGGTCTTTTTAGACACACGGGATCAAATAGACGAGAAAAAATGTTTTAGAGCTTAAATTTTTATTGTCAATTTCTTTCTACATTTTTCTAAATTGGGCTAAAAGCGTTAGATCACGAGTTGCGAGAAGGTTTTCATAAATTATATATTTCATACGTGTCTTTTTAAAAAGCACTCGGGCCATCCGAGGCTTCCTTCCCTTTCTCGCAAGCTTAGCAGTCTTATTTGAAAAACAATCATCATAAACTTGTTTGAATTTTTATCTAAACTTGTTAAAAGCAGTATCAACGTCGATTGTATTAAATATATCATCCAAATCCGAGAAAAATCTTTTTTGTCTAAATTCATCCAGCGTAACTGAGGTAATGTTTTAGAATGCTATAGTATTGTCCCGTTTGCATGTGTCTTGTTCCTTGTCGCCAAAAAATATATATGGGCAAATGGTCGCCAATATCAGATCTTATTACGACAGTCTGACATTTTCCTTTTCATAACTTGTAGTAAAAACATCAAGTAATGACGTTGACAACGTAGTGCGTGTGCGGTGATCAATCATGTTCAGAAAGGTATTTGTCGTTAATAATATTAAGAAATCAATAGTATTTGGGGCATCCTCTAAGGAATTTCTATTTATATGTCCACCAAAGAGAAAGAAAGCACTTGCTTTCGCTTGCGAAGTACAACACTTTATTCAAAAAAGTCAAAAATAACGCAACGTTGCCACTCGGCGGACGATATACAGCAGCAAAAAGTTGGATTACGTTTTATACAAAGGATTTCTTAATCTTATGTATCAGACGTGTACTCTGAAACAATTTCAAAACCGTCACTTCCGAGGAACATAGGTGCCCCTCCCCCACCTTTCCCTTCCCTTTCCCTGCCCAAAAAGACGATTTTGATAAAATAAAAAGGCTGATACTGGGGGAGAATGAAAAAAATCGGTTTTATCTCGATACTATGTTTGGAGAACATAATCACTTTATACGAGCATTTAAATGATTCAGAAATAAACGTAAGATCGTCGGACTTAGACCTAGCCGATCTAATATTCATGTGGAACACTGTCAATTTATTTTTTTTTTTTACTGCGTCATTGCACAATTCCTTTGGCACAAACAAAACCGAAGCCTTGCATCTCAGGTAAAGAAAGAAGGCAGTCACACGACTACACATCAGCTTTGTTTTAGCAGATCTGAATCATATAGGTCAAGGTGGAATTCTCCGAAATCTACCAGGGGTTTACACGAAACGTACAAAATTGGTATAGGAGACTGAGAAACAACATCGTGATCGTTACAAATACCGGAGCAACGGAGTTCGTACAGCGGAAACGCTGGAATACTAATTATTAGGCATCGCAAAGCAGGAACCTCCCCGTAGAGCCTAAAAAATAACGTCTTCCAGTTAAAGAAGTATTTTTTTATTTCGCTTTTTCTGTTCATCTTTGGTACTGTTGTCCCTTAATTTCCCACCATCCTCTGAATTAGAGCCCCGCCTATCCGCAGGTTACCCGCGGATTATCCGCGGATATCCGCAGTCAACTGGCGGATGAGGATAAACATGAATCAGATTTGGCGGATTGCGGATCAGATGCGGATGC